>CM066031.1:1315539665-1316139665 GCA_033557465.1 Ichthyophis bannanicus
GCGATTCCAAATTGTTTATATCCCGGAGCAAGACATTTCAATTGATGAATCTCTACTGCTTTTCAAAGGAAGGTTATATTTCAAACAATACATACCTACAAAACGCTCAAGATTTGGCATCAAATCATATGAGCTGTGTGAGTCACGTAGTGGATACACCTGGAAGTATATGCTATACTCAGGTCAAGATGCAGTTCTAAGTGATGGTTTACATGGAAGTAGCTACTGTATTGTGCTGAATCTGATGGATGGACTGCTTGATCAAGGCTATTGATTGGCTGTGGATAACTACTACAACAGTCCAGAACTCTGTATGGATCTGTATGACCGAGCAACATCCTGCTTTGGAACGGTACGATCCAGTCGAGTTGGTATGCCTACTGACCTGCGTCTAAATGTAGATGGAAGGAAATTGAAACGAGGAGATGTCACATATCGTACAACAGATAAACTGCTAGCACTTTGCTGGTATGATAAGAATTATGTAACAATGTTGTCCAACTGTCATAATGGCTCTGTAGTTGACACTGGAAAAAGAGATCAGAATGATCAGCCAATTCGAAAGGCACAAGTTATCGTTGACTACAACAACATAATGGGCGGTGTAGACAGAACAGATCAGTTATTGGAGTATTATGCTTTTCTGCGCAAAACTGTAAAGTGGTACAAGAAAGTTGCCTTTCATCTGTTGGACATAGCAGTACTCAATGCTCAGATACTCTGGAGCAAGTCCCACCCAGAGGAGAAAGTGACAGGACTTGAATTCCGTATGAAGCTTATCTTGGCTATCATTGAAGCAGTTGGTCCTGATGCTAGTGCATGTGATGTTGGTGGCCGACCAAGTACTGGTGTTTCCCCATTTCGCTTGTCTGCTAGACATTTCCCTAGCCTCATTCCACCAACTGAGAAGAAAACTACCGTATTTCGACAGTGTCGCGTGTGCAATGAGAGTCTCGGACATCGACATGTTGCTGGTGACAATCGTAAACGTGTTGAAACTAAATATCACTGTGCTGACTGTGGAAATGTACCTCTCTGTGCTGCACCATGTTTTGCATATTTTCATAATAATGAAGATCTTAAATAACTTGTAATTGTTATGATCAGTTAAAATTAAATCAAATGTATGCAACTAATAACGATTGCTTTTATAAATAAAGTGCACCTATTTTTATGTTTTTGAGCCTTCAGTTATACATATTTGTGTTGCTGTCTCATTTTTCTATCAAATGGTATATAATACATGACCATAGCAGAAAGAAAATCACTGTTATAACATATTGAATAAGACCGGCACAATTTTCCTGAGAGATGGAAAAATTAACCCGGCTGCAGAATGTGGATTAGAAATTTAAAGGGAGCCTTGATAGGGTTAAGAGGCATGTTTAATAAAAGTGCATGTTAATAGTTAATAGGGGTCTCATTTGCATGCAAATATTTATGCAAATGAGACCCCTTATGCAAACAATTAATCTCCGCACATGGCCCTGCACCCCCTTTGGGCCGCCCCTGAATGAGGGTGCTGAGGTAGGTGGATGACTGATGGAATAGAGCTTTGTGAGTCATTAGTAGGATCTTGTAGAGTATTCTACTTTGCAGTGGGAGCCAATCGAGGTGTTTGAGGATGGGGGTGATATGTTCGTATTTGGATATGTGTGTAATGGTTCTTGCAGCAGTGTGGAGCACTATTTGAAGAGGTTGGAGCACTGATTTAGTGAGTCTGTGGTATATAGATTTGCAGTAGTCAGTGTTGGGAGTTGTGAGGGCTTGTAGGGCCAAGTGGAAGTCTGATGGGGTGAGGAGGGGGCGGAGGTGTTGTAGTGTGCAGGTTTTGTGATAGATTGCTCTTGCTATGTTTGCTATTTGTGATTTCAATGTGAAGTGGCTGTCGAGAGTGATCCCTAGGTACTTAACTTCTGGTTTGATTTGAATTTCAGTGTTGTTGAGAGTGATGGAGTTGGGGGCGGGGAGTGAAGGAGGTGTTCCTGGTGACGAGTAGTGCTTCATCTTTTTCAGGTTTATGGCTAGGTAGTTTTTGGATAGCCATTGAGAGACATCAGAGAAGCATTGTTGAAGTTTGTGGTATGATGGTTCATTGAAATTGAGTGGTGTGAAGAGCATAATGTCGACTGAGTAAATGTGATAATTGACGTGTGTTTGGATGATGTTACAGAGGAGTAGGTAGATGTTGAAGAGGAGAGCAGAGAGGGTGGAGCCTTGAGTGACACCTTGAGTTTGAGTGTAAGGGGTTGAAGATAGTGACCCGATTCTTATCAGCTGGGTTCTGTAGTCTTGGAACCATCTTAATATGGTACCCTGTATTCCAATTGACTGGAGGCATTGCAGGAGGGTGTTG
Source organism: Ichthyophis bannanicus (assembly GCA_033557465.1). Taxonomy (NCBI): domain Eukaryota; kingdom Metazoa; phylum Chordata; class Amphibia; order Gymnophiona; family Ichthyophiidae; genus Ichthyophis; species Ichthyophis bannanicus. Next base: position 1,315,542,022 of record CM066031.1, read on the forward strand.
TGGTTGATGGTGTTGAAGGCTGCAGAGATGTCGAGGAATATCATGATGAATCCTTGGTGGATGTTCTGGGTTCCCTTCATTAAGATGTTGAGGAGAGAGGTTAGGAGGGTTTCCACTCTGTGCTGAGGTCGTAAGCCATGCTGTGGGTCGAGTGGTGTGTGTGTGTCGAGGTGGTCCTGTAGCTGGGTTTGGACTGTTTTCTCTATTATTTTGGATAAGAACGGTAAGCTAACAATAGGTCTGTAAGAGGATGGGTTTGAGGAGTTGAGGTGGGGATTTTTTAGGAGAGGGCGAATGGATGAGGTTTTTAGGCAGGCCAGTAGGTAGCCATGTAGCAGTGAGCATTGAGTGAGTTTGGCTAGGAAATGTGCAAGTTCGGATAGGGTGGCTTTGATCCAGCTAGGTGGATAGGGGTCAAGGGAGGAGGTAATGGTGTTAAGTGATGAGATGATGTTCTGGATGTTTTCAGGAGGGATTATTTCAAAGGTGATTCATGAATGTGTTGGCTTGGTAGGTGATGGGGTGGGTCGGGTTGGGCAGGTTGTTGGGGGTGGTGAATGGAGAAGAAGTCTGCCAGCTGTTGAGGGATGATGGGGTGGTTTGTTGCATTGTTGGTGGATGTTGAAGTGAGCTTTTTTACAAGGGTGAATAGTTCATGGGTGGTTGAGTGATCTTTGTATTAGTTTTGTATGGTACAGTAGCTTTGCTTTGCGAGGTTGGTAGCTTGGTTGTACTCTCTTAGGAGGGTCATGTACTGAGTTTGATCTCTAGGTAGTCGTGATTTTCTCCATCTGTGTTCTTGTTTCCTTAGATGGGATTTGAGCTTGTGGAGGTTGGGGATGTACCATGGGGTCTGTTATTGGGCAGGGTTGTGAGGCTGGGTCAAGTTTGGTAGGGAGGCAACTTCACTGAGGAGATCATTCCAGGTATTGATGGTGGAGTCAAGATCTTGGGGTTCTGTGGTGGTAAATGGGGAGATATAGGTGAGGAAGGAATCTTTGTGGAATTGTCTGAATCTGTTCTTGTGCAGATTGGGGTTGTGAACTTGCAGAGGCATTTGAGGGGCAGTTGAAAGGCTACTATCTTGTAGTCTGACCAAGGTAATGGGATGTTAGGACTGTAGGTAGGGAGGCGATGTGGGTGGGTTGTTACTGGTGAAGGTGAGGTCCATTGCCATCATTGCTTTCATGAAAGCTGTTGATTGTTTGGGTGGAGTCGATTGGAGGTTGAGGTCTCTCATTAGGATGAGGTCCTTGTGCTTCATGTTGTTCTTGTGGGTTGCATGAATCAGGTCAGAGAGATCACTGGCTGGTGTTGATGGGGAACGGAAGACAAGGCAGATGCTGAGTTGTTTGTTTGTGATGGTGAGTGCATCGAGGGTAGTGGTAGATTCAGCAGTTTTCTTGGTGAAGTTTAGATCACCTTTGGCAAGTATGAGGATGCTGCCTCCTTTTTTATGAATACGTAGGGAGTGGAAAAGACTGTAGTTTGGAGGTCAAATTTGGTTTAAAAAGATTGTGTCAGTTTCTGCGAGCCATGACTCTGTGATGCAGAGGATGTCCAGGTTGTAGGCAAAGAAGAGGTCCCCTATGGGTATTGTCTTGTTCTTTACTGAGTATGTGTTGATAAGAGCACAGTTGAGGGGTGTTGGGGTAGTGGGTTTGGTTCCAATGGGTTTAGTTCCTATGTTATGTGTTGAGATGGTGATGAGGTGTTTTGAATTGTGGGAGCAGAGTGGAGGGGGCTTAGTTATTATGTAGTATAGGGGGGAGGGAGTGGTGGGTGATGAGGAAAGGGGGGTTAGCGGTGGGGTTTGAGTGGGGATATAGAAGTTATTTTGTAGTATAAGGTAGGATAAGTAAGGATAACAGGGAATAGATGAGGGTGTGTAGTTGTAACATGCTGTTTGGTAATGAGAGACGTTTACTCCCAGCAGGTAGAAGTTAGAGCTTTGAGAAGGTGTTAGTTGTGCCTTGGTTTGTCTGCTTACCCTGGGTTTCTGGGCTGTTACAGTGTTGAAAGGTTGCTAATCTGGTGGTTGAGGGGTGTAATGGGGTCATATGCTGTTGAACTTGTATGTAGTTAAAGATTATGAGTGTAGGAAGATACAGAGTACATAACACAGGGACTTATACATTTATGGTTATCTTTGCTCTTCATTTTACTTATGTGTGTAGTGTCCACATTATAGGGGCTTCCCCATTGTATCAGGTATATGCCCCTTGGGAGGGTCACGATGGGCACTATAATGTTTTTTATTCCCATATCTATTCCTTGATCAACCATTTCAACTTGTTCAACTGTGTAACATAGAAACATAGAAACATAGAAACATGATGACAGAAAAAGACCACAAGGCCCATCTAGTCTGTCCTTCCATAACAACAACTACAACAGTCCACTTTCTACCTTTAGAGATCCTCTGTGTTGGTCCCATGCTTTTTTGAATTCAGTTACTGTCCTCATCTCTACCACCTCCACTGGGAGACTATTCCACGGATCCACTACTCTTTCCGTAAAGAAATATTTCCGTATATCACTCCTGAATCTATCTCCCTTCACCCTCATCCCATGTCCCCTCATAGCAGAACTTGCTTTCAATTGAAAGAGGCTCTCTCCCTGAACATTTATGCCACGGAGGTATTTAAACATCTCAATCATATCACCTCTATCCCGCCTTTCCTCTAAGGTGTACATATTAAGGTGTAGTTTGCCTTTCTTATTCTATAGACACACAGTATGGATTTCTGCCTAAACCTCGACCTCTGACCTTTTAGCCTTAAAAGACGTGGCTTCAAATTTGACTCAGCTTAATTGTAGTATGTTCTGGGATGATGTCAGTATTAACTCATCTTTTGAGCCTGCAACCTATACTGAAGCCTCATATTTGTTTCCACCACAAAGGAGCTCAGGCAATGGGAGAAACCCCCTTAGTAATATGTAGAATTGTTATGGCCCATAACCACTCCTACTGGACTCATGGCAACTCTTGTACTCACTTAGCTTCAGTATATAATGAGTTAAGAGTGCTTTGATTTTCTTTTGACATACCATCTCAAACTATGAAAACTTTACAAAAATATCTCTTTGAAGAAGCACCATTTGAGATATCTAAGGGCCCTAGTCAATACCTCTTTTATCATCCATGGTTAAGAGAGGCATTGGAATATGCTATAATCCCAGCTGAGAATGGTATTGTCAACTGGGATAATGGTATAGTAGCCCTTCAGGACCATTATTTTCTTTGTAGCAATTTGGCATATGCAGAACTGCCTCCTGATTGGTCAGGTACCTGCAATTTGGCTACCCTAGAACTTCTTTGGAATTTGTTCCATATCAGGCCTTGTTTGGCTCTAACAATTCTATTATCGATAATCATAACACTGATAATTCTACTTCTAGAACCAAAAGGTCTACTGATACTATTCAAACAGATATAGCAGCTGCTTATAAATTGTTGAATGATATCAGTATGTTAACTCAGAATGAAGTAAATACATTTGCTGGGATGGTATGGATTATCACTTTTGGGACCTTCCACCCTATTGAGTGGTATGGGGAAAAACTTTTAAGATTATATGCTTTGATTGAAGTTACTACTCAAGACTTAACTAGAACTTTACTGTTATGCAAGGTACCATGGATAGAACTTACTGCTTATTCAGCCCCAAACCATATGGCTCTAGATTAGATACTTGCTAAAGAAGGAGGAGTTTGTGGAATTGTAAAGGCCATGCTGTAGTTTTGTGGATTCTAACAAACAAATTGTACTTGACATATTAGAACAGGTAAAAAAAGAAACCCATGTTGATAAGATTAACATAGAGGGTACCACCAACTCTGCTTTTGCTTGGTTTACTAATTTGTGCCAAGGCCTTTCTGCTCCACTTTGTGGACTTTTATCTAGTTTGTTTGGGGTTATAGTAGCTCTTCTATTTTTTGGTTTAACCCTTTGTTGTGTCATGAAATGTTGTGCATCCGTCTTAGTCAAGACCACTGATACTGCTAACATGCTCCATCTTAAGCATGTGTCATCAGCTGATGACGAGCAAACTCTTTGAGAATTACCTTTCTATGAGAATGGTTCTTTACAGAACCATAGTGGGGACTGTAAGAATGAACAGGTAGAGAAGTATGAAAAATTCCAATCTGTACTTCAGCAAGCTTATGAATTTATACGGTCACTCACAAGTTTTACTTTCCACCTACTGCTTTGTAAATAGAATTAGATATCTTGATCATAAGAACTGTGTAACTTCTGAAATAGTTTAAGAACTCTGTTAATGTAAGCATAAAGGATAAACATAGGCTACGAAATGTACAACTATAGTTCAATGTACAGTCAACTATAGGTTACTGCTAGCACAGCGGAATTTCTGCAGTTATTAATAATTTTGTCATAATCAAGTAAATTTTATCTAATAAGTTGTAATCAGCTCTTGCGACACCCAGTGTTATTTCATATTTATGATTAATGTCACAGTTACTTCCCCTTTTTACTATAATAAAAAGAGCCTTTATGGGGGAAAACCTTCGACCCAGCAGAAGTGAAACTAGCATGACCATAGACCTTCTGCTGGCTCCCTCTGAGCTCACAGAAAGAGGAACTTTGTGTTTGAGTATTCTGTATTCTGTATTTCTCTCTGTGTTTCTGACTGCTTGAGGGACCAGAAGAGACCGAAAGAACTGAGGTATTGTGACCAGATGACAGGAAACCTTTCATTTACTAAACTATGGTAGCTGGTAGCATGAGATTTAGCTTGGTGCTAACATGCATTTTGGCCATATGGTAGCCAGGAGCATGTGACCAGAATGCTTCTGCACTAAAACCACCATGCCACCTGAGCAGCAAACAAATAGGTGGGGTTTGGGCAGAGTTAGGGCAGAGAGTGGGTAGATCCATTCACACAGAGCAAGCATGGCCATGCTAGTGGTGCCCCTGGGCCAGAAGAATGCTGCTAGCATGGGTGCAACTACTACTAGCCCCCTACCTGGCAGTAGTTGCACCCGCATGCTGCCAACCTGAGGTATGGGCATGCTACCCACATGGAAAAATGCTCTGGCACCTCTACAACATAGTGTACAGGTCAGGAACAATTCTGGGGACAACTAGGAAGTTGCTTAGAGTATCTTTCTCCAAAGAAGCATGCACTAGATCCTGACATCCACAGAAACCCCAAAATCCTGCAGCTTAGACAGAGCCCTGCAGGGTGAGTCGGCACATATATACCTACAAGGCAAAGGTATGATTCCCATGTATAATGTCAACATTGCCATTTGCTATATGATTGCACTGCAAAGGGAACATGCATCTGAAAGTGCCCCTAGGGAGCCCATGACTCCTGCACTGGCATGCATAGTACAGAGGCTGAGCTGTACCTGTGGAGCCAGTCCCATGCCATCAACTATGGAGATGACTGCAAAAGCCTGACTAGCAAACAAATAGAAGGGGGAGTGCCCCAGCAACAGCTGATGGGATACCTATTCCTCTGCACCTCTTCACATGGACACTGAGGGAGGCAACGTATGTCAGGACAGCCACAAATGGGTAGACAGCCAGAGTTGGTGAGGGATCAGAAGTTAGTGATATAAGCTAATCTAGGTCACATAGCCAGGGTTGGATAAAGCAGAAGACAGTTCAAAGTGGGGCATACAAATATTGGCAAATGGAAGGACTGGCAAATCATTACAAATTCTGACCACCATTTCCCTTGCATGGGGGACAACATGTGTATTTGTATCTGTGGGGCTAAGCCACAGTGGTGGGGTGTTCCTGGGGGCAATGGTCCATCACCCTCAACACAGGAAGTTGTGTCTGAGGTCTACCAGTTAATGAGCAGCTACCTACATTTCTATCAGGGAACATGGGCTTGCTTGGTAGTAGTTCCCTGATCAGTGTTTCCCTCCCCCCTCTGCCTAGGTGATGAGGTATTCCACAGACCTGGGATTCTCATGTGGGTGAGGTATTCCACAGACCTGGGATTCTCATGTGGGTTTCCAAGGGTTATAGGCCTTCATTTCCCAGAGAGCTGGTATGCTTTGGCTGGGGTTGCCTGTCTTCGTGGAGTTGTGTAGAGTCTCCTGTTGTATCTCCCCTGGTAGGATGGACTCTCATCACCTGCAGAGTGTGAGCTACAGGGATAGTCAGGCCAAGGGGATTGTATCTGGATACCATGAACCCCATATGGTAGAAGGGTTGGATACAGGGTGTCCCCTGCTTTATGTATCTTCCCTCTTTGTGCTCACATGCCATAGTGCCCCCTTTTTCCCCCATGGGACTAGCATGCTTCACTATCAAGGGTACTGAGCAGGAGGACTGGTAACCTTCAATGACACCCTGGTTGACTCAGGGTGAGAGGGATTCATGTACCCCTTTCACATGGCAAGCACTGCTGACACCCTACCAGCACTTATACAAGGTCCTCTACCCATTTGGATGCTGCATTTGCACTCTATCCCCCACCAAAAGGGCCATACCATGATGCCTATGCATGTCTTTGTTTTCCTGATCTGCATGGCCCGCTTGCTTGTACTTTGCCCTACTGCTCTGAGCTGTCAGCAGGATGTGCCTATTCCTAGGTCATCCCTCTTTCTCCTTCACTGGCCACTTATTATATGACCTGTTAGTAGGTAGGGGCTCAGGTATTATTGCCTGATATCTCTGCAGCGGTAGCAAATAGTAACAGGATGTTCATAGTGAGCATCTTCACAGTGCACATGCATTCCAGCCACATGTTCCCTACTAGTAAGCTAGTAACATGCCTATCATGCCTTCAATTACCATGGCCGTTATGCCCCTTCTATGGTAAATGCATGCTCTAACCACCCATTTGCCTCACGTTAGTTACAACACTTTAGTAAATATGCTCCTAGGTGCCCTATTAGTGGGAAAGGGGCCCAGTTATTGCTGTGTGATATTTATGCAGAGGTTTTGTGGCTTATCATCAGCCATTGCATTGCACTGGTAGTGCACAATAACAAGGTGCTTGTAGCGATCACCTTCGCAGTACAAATGCACTATGGGTACTCATAGCCTATGACTGTGCTAGAGATGCAGCTAGTGCTGCTATACCTCCCTACTACCGCCATGCCTCCTGCTTTTATCATGTCCATTATGCCCCCTCCATAGTATATTCATGTGCTAAACAGGTGTTTGCCTCATGTTACTTGCGACCCTTTAGTAAAAATGGCCCATAAAGTTGTAGTTATGATATAAAATTGATTTATACATATAAATACAATTTCCTATAAATGAAACATGTATTCATGAAGGGCTTGATTTTAGAACAGGATGCCTATGTGTGAAGTCCAAAAAGACAACAGTTTTTGAAGCCTATTTTATAAAGGCAAGAAGAGTCTATGTGCTTTTATAGAATAGGTTCTTATATCCATTCCCAACAGCACACAAATGCTGGTGCACAAACTATCTGCTTTATAAAGTATGCATGTATATTGCTACCCCTTCATCTCTACCTAAACTAAATCCCTATGAACACCTATGTGTAATTAGTGTAAAGGTAGGTGCAGTTTCCATCCACTTACATTTTACACTTGCATGCATTTATGCAATTTTATAAAATGTATTTTCTCTGTGTCTAAAATAGGTTTTACAAGCACAAAAGACTTTTAAAAAGTATACTCCCCCCACCCCCACATTAAATTAATGAAACAAAATTGAACAAAAGCACATCCCTGGTTGTGCTCCTAAATTCTAAACATTGACCTCTATTTGTCCTTGGTGTCTCTTTTATCACCACACTTTGTTTTATCCATGACTTTCATTTTCTGTTGTTGCAGTTTCCTAATGAATGCCCTGTTCATCATCTCCTTGGACCAGTCAAGTTCACTTCTATGTTCAGTAGTTTCTCATTTTTCTTTTTATGACATCCTGGAGTTTCTCTCATGTTTCTTTCTTTATACCTAATTACTCCTTTTTCTTTCCCCTTCCTTACCACTACTGCCTAATACACATTACCTTGCCATCCCTAAACCATTTTGGGGTACAAGTGAGGTTTATAGGGGGAATAGAAATTTGGGGCATCAGGCCCCTTTAGACATTCAAGGACACAAGGCGACAGGGAGCATTGGCAGGCGTGTTAACTGCCAGTGCTCTTGGATCTAGTTATTTGCACCTCTAGAAGTGCAGTTAATTACAGTATAGCAGCTTAAGACAGATCACATTTATCACAATCTATATTGAATCTTATGCTTATTAATAAACTGCTTTGAAGATATTTGCATGTGATGCAGCTCTTTATTTTGATGGGTATTAGGAATCACTTTGTTTCAGCAAGACAGGTAACACTAATGCAAACATGAGTAACACAATTTTAACAGATGCTGAGTGCCAATTTCAGCTTTTAAAACATTATCGGTAACTGGAATCAGTTTTTTTTTTATCCAACATGGATCAAACATCATGTGTGGAAATAGTACCTGCATTAATTATATAAATCACCACACCCAATTCTAGCCCAAATTTAAATGCAGAGGCCTATTACAGGAACTTCCAAGGCAAAGCTGAAGAGAAATAGTATCATATTCTTTCTTCTACAGCACCGACTCTTTGGGACTCGCTTTTGGTGCTGTTGAGAGATGTGGATAATTATATGAGATGTAGGAAATGGCTGAAAGGGATTTATTTACCTTTTTTAGAAAGCATGAAAATATGCGCTCTAAATTTATAGTAATCTGCTTTTTTTTTCATGGATTGTATGCTAACCAGAGGATATGTTAAGTCAATTTATTTGGTAAGTCTTGCAGACTTGCAGACTGCACACTGTAAATGCAGCTGACTGGAATATTCAGCAGCACGAACCCAGTTGCAATAGGAATATCCCAGATGATCATAACCTCTTCACCTCCATATTCATTTTAAGGTCCTGATCCCATGTTTTTCCACTACAGCAATGTTGTAAGGTTTGCAGAGTTTCCGATAGATGAGATGTGCTACTTTATTGAGCTTTTCTTTATAGAAATTGTCTGCCTTCCCAGCTTCACAGCCAGCTACAGTTATTTCCAGCTCTTTCTTACAGAATCTAAATATGTCTATTGTGCCCGTTTTTGCTTTGCTTACTGTAAACTATCTCATCCATAATCTACTGTCCTTAGATGCAACTATCAAACTCTTATCCGTTGGTCTCAATCCATCTCTTCTTAATCACGTGCCCATTTTTCATTGACAAAGAGTTCCTAGAGTAACACATTGTATTTCCCATTGCATTTGAGTATTTACCAATTCTTTTTCCTTGTTTGCTGATCTAATTCATTGAAGAGTTTTTTCTTTTCTTTTGCAAATTCTGTTGCTTCCTTTCCTGTGTGTGCTTGTGGATTCAAACTCATTCTTTCTAATTATTGAAATATGTGGATGATGGAGGCATATTCTGGACATCTACTTTCATATTGCAGTATTTTTTGCGTATTTGGATATGATGAGACTGTTGAATAGGCATGTAGGCCTATGTTAGCAACTCTGGGGATATCCAGTGTCGGCATACACTGCTTCTTATAAATTACTTTATAGGCATGGGGGGGGGGGGATTTTTTGTTCATACATCCAGTTTTTCAAGATCTTTAAGAGGCCATCTACAATCCCAAATCTTGTATGAAAATATAGGAATTGCTAGCTGTTTAATGGCTTGTATCTTATTCCGTGATGTTAAAGCACTTTTCAATAATCATTTTAATCTCCTGTAATATTCTTTACTGATCTTTTCTCAGTGATTTTTGCTTGATTGCTGTTCCTTCCTCTTCTAGATATTTATATCTGCCTTCCTGTTCAAGTTTCTTGATGTCACAGTCCTCAGTCAGGGAGATGTTTTTAGTTTTGCTCAATTTTCCTCTAAGGAAGATTGCCTTAGCATATTTGTAAAGGTCAAGAAATCTGGTGACACATTGCTTTTGACAGAATAGCTATGAAGGACATAGACAAGATTCTCAAGACCAGAGACGTATATGTCCACATAAAAATATGACTTGTCCAAGCCATGGTATTTTCAATAACGTTATATGGATACGAAAATTGGATAGTTAAAAAGATTGACAGAAAGAAAATTAATGCCTTCGAATTAAGGTGCTGGTGAAGAATACTGTATATAACATGGTCTGCCCGAAGAACAAACCAGATGGTACTAGAGATTAAACCTAAGCTTTCTTTAGAAGCTCAGATGACTTCAACTTTCATACTTTGGACACATACGAAGGGAGAGTTCATTAGAGAAAGACATGCTTGGCAAGGTTGAAGATCAATGCAAAAGAGGAAGGCCAGCAATGTAATGGATTGATACAATAACAGCAGCTAAGAGTGACACTCTATCAACAACTAGCTGCCTGACTGAAGACAGAACAATGTTTAGAACAACTATCTAGAGGGTTGTTATGAGTTGGCACCAACTTGATGGCACTTAATAACAATGTGAGCTGTTGAACATGCAGTGGACTTGCAGAGTAGGTGGCATTGGAGGGCACAGCTTTTAGACTCTTTCCATATTGATTCTGCCCACAGCCCTGGCCATCTCACTTGTATGCTACAAGTAGCCATGGCCAAGGATGACATGATAGGGGCCAAGACCACCACTTGGAGTGTCATATTCTATCATACACTGTGCCACACCATATCCAATGGTATATTGTATGGAAAGGGGCATATAACACTAAAATTACATGGAGTAGGTAGACACCTGGAATATGGCAAATGAGTGCATTTGATGTCCTACTTATAGGAGATGAGGAGTCTGCAGATGCATTGGAATGATGCAAGAGCATATGACAGCAAGGACATCCCTAGCACCAAGCCCGTACCTAGCCTTGTGCGAGCGGAGCGGCTGCACAGGGCACAAAGGCTTAAGGGGCACATTTTAGCTGTCTGCCATTGCCTGCCACTGCCACTTTTTCTTCTCTCAGCGGTGGCAGGCAACGACAGACAGCTAAAATGTTCCCCTTAAGCCTTCTTGCTGGCATGCTAAGCAGAGGGACAGATCTGCTTAGCATGCTGGCGACTTGCACATCGGGCTAGCCTCTTCTCTCCCGCCACGAGGGTGGGGGGGGGGGCACACGCCCGATGTGCAAGTCATACAGGACACAATTTACACTCAGTATGGTCCTACCTAGCACCATTCACAATAGTTAACAATTTCTGTGCTGTGTGCAATATCTTCTGCAGCACAATGTCCACCATCAAGCACATCATGCCATATCCACCTACAGGAGAAACAGATGAAAGCAACAGAGACTTTCATTGAGTTCATCATGGAGCTGTGCAGAGACTTTCATCATTTTATGAGCCAATGTGCTATGGTCTCTTTCACTTCTGAATGTCACCACAGTGCCATTTGTGTCCCTAGTGTCCTCATCTATACAGGAAGTGCAGAAGAGGGCACCACTACCACCACCACCTACAGCTCTGGCACATCTGTGCCACAATCTGTCTGGCCACCACCACCCTCTTCCTACATTTTGGAACCAGTTCCCCATGGAAGGGTAGAATCCATTTGCTTTCCTCCATCCACAAGATGCACTGGGTGATGTCTTCAATAGCTCCTCCGAAGCCAGTGAGACACCATGCAATACACCCTCATGAAAACATAGGTTTAGGAGAAGGGGTGGTGTAAAGGATCAGGAAGGGGATGTGGAAATAAAAAACCCTGTCTTCCTATCAGCACCCTTGGGGAGGATGACAGGGAGCTGTTGCTGCGGGGCATTGGGTAAGGACAGAGGGCTGCCTTGTGGGGGAAGGATAGGGGAATCAGGGTAATAAGTACTTGAGGAAAAAGAGGATTGGTAGTGCCACCACAAGGCTGGTGGGAGTGGAGCAGGTTGCACAGAGCTAGTACTGGGTGGTGTGGGTACAAAAGAACAGGGAACACTGTAGCATATACAGACAGGCAGCAGAGAACCACACAGAAACATAGAGGCTACAGGGAATCCTGAGAAACACACAGACAGTAGACAGCAGGGAACAAGGCAACAGCAAGATAGACACACCAAGGGGTCAGGGAATGGGTCACTGGGAGTCTGAGATTGGCACCACTGGGAGTAGGAGGCAATCAGGGAGTAGGAATCTACAGGAGTCTTGGAATGGGGGAGGAGGATTGGTTTGAGAAAGGCACAGGATGTACGGTAGCTCAAAAGACACCTACGCGAACACAGACAACAGCAAAGCCAATAATTTGCAAGCCAGGCTCCTCCAGACACCAGCCCCACAAGTAGCCCCGATAGATAACAAAGTTCCATCCTTATTCATGATCATAACAGATGAATATTGCCATTGTTAAAAAATCCACCCTGCACATCACCAGCCTATGTGAAATACGCCATGGATATTCAGGTGCCAGCCCCACCCAGGCCAGGCACAGAAATGTCCCTGGAGTACCCCAGCAAAGATGTGTAGAGATGGACATGCCTAGCATGGAAGCATGCATCTCATAGCCTTTCTGAACTCACATTTTAGATGTGGCATGGTTTCTACATTTTTCTGTTGCCACATCCATATTTAGAATGCAATTAGGGCTTCTAAACTAAGCCCATAATGTTTAACATTGGCCTGTATCCTTGTGTTGAGTTTCTTGGCATGACGGTGATGTAAATGTGATAACATAAAACTATTTTTCTGCAGATTAATTGAGTAGACAAATTATAATGGTGACATATTTTAGAGACATACATTTATAAATGCATTGCATTAAACATGACTATACAATCAATCACGTTACTTGTGCAAGTGGTATTTATTTGCTAAAAATGTTAATGCACCAGAAATTAAAACAGAATGCTGTAGAACTTTCAGATCATTTATTCTTCAGAATTATACTTTTTTTTTTTGTATGAATATATTGAAGACTATAGCTCTCCATACTTTCTGCCTGATCCAAATTTAAAGTCAACAAACTAATCGGATTGTTAATCTTTCCTAAACAAATATATGTAAATCAAAACATTGTTATGTTTTATGATTTTCCTTGGACCTTTGTGGTTTTCAAGGAATGAAATATTAGATCATTTCTTGGCAATTAAAAAAAAGCTTAAAAAGATAGTATTGCAAATAGAAAACTTAGATTTGATTTTTAAAGGTGCTACTGTCAAAAAACTGAATAACGTGAGTTAATAATGTTACATTTGGACCAATACAGCATTTATTAAAGAACACTGAATCTTTTAACTATCCAATTACATAACAAAAGTCAGTCAGTAAATGTCTCTTTTCCTTGGGCAAAGCATCACACTGCTTTCTTATTGAAATAATAGCTGTCAATATTTCAACTGCATTCAAAATCAATATATATACCTACCCAATAGAGAAGCAATATTAATTTGTAAAAGTACATCATGGACTTTAAGATAGAAAGCAAATACTAATATGATTTATTGAGAGTGATGATTTTATTTACTATATAAACTACTTAAAGCTGTAGACAAGAAGAAAATATTGTAATATTGAGACATGTATTCTGACTGGTATGGATGCATACGTACTATGTATGTGGGTATGTGGGCACCAAACATTTTCAGGCTCATTTTGACTCTTTAGAATATATCCTTTCTGTTAGTCTTCAGGGACTGACTCATTCATGTATTCATCTGATTTGTCTCAGTAAAGTCTATAGGATAAACTATTCCTCTCTTATCCCTCACCTACACCCCTCCTTAGGAACTCCGCTCTTCTGGCAAATCACTTCTATCTGTGCCCTTCTCTTCTATTGCTAACTCTAAACTTCGCTCCTTTCACCTTACTGCTCCTTATGCCTGGAACAAACTACCGGAGACTGTACATCAGGAGCCTTTTCAAACTCAGGCTGAAAACTCACCTCTTCGCTGCCGCTTTCGGATGTTGATTCACCGGATCTCCTTTGTGTTTCCTTACCATTCCCCCTAGATGTATCCGATATCTACAGCTATTGTGTTGCCTGTCTTGACTAGATTGTAAGTTCTGATGAGCAGGGACCGTCTTTTTCATGTGTCTGTGCAGTGCTGCATTTTGTAGCTCTATACAAATGTTCAGTAGTAGTAGTAGTAATGAAACGGTCAGGTTTGCCATCTATTTTCAATCAAACTTTCTTCAAACTTGATGGTAGGCATCTGTAACAGCGCTACAAGCCTTCAAGAATGTCACTAACCGTCCAGGGGCCTCAGGAGAGGGGAAAAGAGTACATACAGTGGCAGGATGAGTACCAGAAACATCCATCAAAAGGGCAAAATGGTACAAGAGCACAGTGTACACCTCAGCTAGGACTCAGCTCCTGCTTCATTGAAATCTCCCAGTGCTCTACCAATTGCACCTTTGGTGCTAATCTCTGTCTAGTTTTCCTGCAGGGGAACATGGGTCCATCAAGGTAAGGCAACCAGTGGGCAATGCAATCTGAACCTTTTGTTCATCCCAGTTTTCTAGTGTATGGCCCTAGAAGTGTTTTTCTTTTTTAACACATTGTCTTGATATGGATTACACGGGATGAAAAAAACACAAAATGTCATGTAACTGTTACAGATCTAATATTACTCTTCTTAGGGCAGACCTTTCTTCCTACTAAACTCTTTATTGTTTAAGAATGCACAGTCCAGCTCAAAATCCTCATAGGGAATCCTATATATTCTTTCTCCATTTTGAATGCTGCCAAAAACCTCAGCTATTGCATGATTCTAAACTGTTCCAGGGTGTTTTCTCTAAAGAGACTTTGCCAGTTTCAGGATTTCACTCTATTTCTGTTGTTTCTTTGTTTTCCCAAACTCTTTACCTCACCTGCTACTCTTTGGGACTCATTTTTCTAACAGGTCCATGCAAAAACACATTGGCAGAATGCTGGTCCCTCTAAAGTTCAATATCCTATCCTATCTGTGATATTCAGTGTGATGTCACTCTCTCTTTCTCTTACTGGTTCTCAGACAATGTTCCTACCATTACCTTGGATCTCTGATCACATCCTAAGCCATGCTAGCCCAATGAATTCAGGTGGCAGCAAGCTTTTATTAGTCCTTCACATAAGAAATGTTGATGGCTAGTATAAAAAAAGAGAGGAGTCCCAGAAAGACAGATTTCTAATCTTTTGCTGTCTGTACATGGGGTCCCAGTGTGAAATGACTCAAATTGACTTACCTTCTTGATGAGCCCATGTTCCTCTTCAGGAAAACTAGCTGGAGATCACTACCAATGGTGCATTTGGGGGAGAATGAATGGATCATAGAAAGTTATTGTGGAACTGTGTCCTCCTGTCATTTGGGTCTGGAAGACATGCTTTCCTTGGCTTTGAGTATCAGCCTGTCCCAATGTCAAGGACATCTGAAGACTGCTTTGTTGACTAGTGGCATACAAATTGGATGTCTGGGGGCCCTGAGCCAGATAAATTGGTGGTCCAGTTAAGGCAGAATCTTCTAGATGCTCAGTTACCACGTTTCATGAAGGCAAGTGTGATAATTGCTCAGTGGATTTCCCAGAGTGAGTATACCCACCACTCGCTATCATGGAACTAAAAAGGCATAGCTGTCAAAGAGAGCAACTACAGTAGTAGATAACTGATCAGTTCAATTGTAAGAGGTGATTTTAAAACAGTGAATGATTGAGAAATGTTGGATTCATGAAAAGTCATTTTCCTACCCTTGGAGGTTTGTTTTTTTGAGCCAGAGTCAGATGCTCAATGTACCTGTCTTTAATCAACACGCAGCTTCGCATTATAATGTGCATGTCAATTACCTAGGTTCACCTCGTCAAGTGGGGGGATAAGGGATGACCCCCTCTGTTGGAGAAACTGTGGGAGATGAGGGGACTTTATGCGGTGGTTCTGCCTCAAGATCCAGGACTTCTGGTTCCAAGTAGCTAAACAAATTTGCCAGACCCTAGGTCTGAGGTTCCCCTACTTGCTCAAATCATGTGTGCTGGGGTATCTTCCCACAGATCTCATGTCTGAGGGACCATGCCGCTTCTCTGGCTGCCTTCTGCTAGTAACTTGCAGTGTCATTGCTCGCTACTGGAAGCAGGTCATACCACCAAATAAGCAGAATGGATGGTTAAGGTATGTGACATTTACTGAATGGAGAAACTCACTGTGGATCTTAGAGTTAAGCCTGAGCCAACATTGGCACTTTGGTCCAGGTTCCTTTACACAAAGTCCCTGACCCTCTAGTTAAGATGAAAGTCTCTAAGCATCAAGTTTTATATTACCACTCTTGCAGCCCTTTGACTGCTATTGCTCTTGGCTGCCTGTGCCACTGGGTTTGAGTTGCTCCTGCCTGTCCTCCTATGGTGTGTTCCTGTTGTGCAAATGATGTGCTTATGCATTGTTCAGTATGTTTAGGGGTTTTCCTGTGATAGGTAAGATTCAGTGCTACAAGGCAAGCACAGCGCTGTATAGACACATATAAAAGATGGTCCCTGCTAATCAGAACTTACAATCTAATCAAGACAGATTGTGGCACTTACCTGCAAACGTCGGCACTGTGGTGTTGTGTTTCTGCCCCCCTCTAATGGCTGACTTTCTGTTTGCATAAGGACGAAACCCCCATGCAAACAGGAAATCGGCCATTGGAGGGGGTGGAAACAGACAGCCCCACGTTGTCGAAGTTTGCAGGTAAGCACTGTGGGCTGTTTCAATCTATTGCTGCTGCTCTAGGTCTCAGTGAGGGCCAGCACATTAGGTAGCTGCCTAGTTCACCTAATGGTAGCACTGGCCCTGTTGCTGACTAGGGATTGCAGGCTGTATTGACGATAAGTGATTCATTATGGTTTGTCTTACAGACAGAACACTGCACAGATAGGTGTTTAATTGCTCGGTGTGGGATGAAATTCATCCAGAGGATGGTCAAAATAGTGACCATAGGGGTTAGAAATACTAGATTGCTCCTGCTATTCTAAAAACAAATACCTGCTAAGTAGAATATTTTTTTTGAATGTCCATGATAATAGAGGATGTATGGATAGCTGTATAAATTAGGAATTTATGAAGGTGCAATGAAGGATGAGTGGAAACAAGTTTGTGGGTGTATGGTCCCCTTACCTTCCTGGGAGAAAAGAGATGATTTTAGCCTTAGAATGTCCTGATAGATAAAGCTACCCCATGAGCTGGGCACATAGGCCTCCTGCATGGGAATGCTTACAGAGCAGCTTGTATATACATATATATATATATATTTTTTTTTTTTTTTTTGCAGGATGAAGAATAGGCATACCAGGTTATGGAATGTGGTTCCAGAAGAAGTAGAGGGTGTTCCAGGATATGCTTTCCCAGTAGACGTTTGAGATGAAATATGCATGAAATGAATAGGCATTCTCCTGCTTGGAATGCCCACCCATTACCCATTCTCCACAAAAAATCGTCCCCTAGATGGACTGATGGGCAATACTCACTACTGGGGAGAGGACTAATCCCCACTAACAGTCTAGAGCAGTGATTCTCAACCCAATCCTCTGGAACCCCCAGATCAGACCGGTTTTCAGAATATCCACAATGAATATGCATGAGATATATCTGTATACAATGGAAGCAGTGCATACAGATCTATCTCATGTATATTGAATATCCTGAAAACCTTACTGGCCCGGGGTTCTCAGAGGACTGGGTTGAGAACCAATAGTTTAGAGAATGGCTGCAACAATTAACTGAAGAGTATTAGGTAAAAAAAAAACAAAAAAAACCCACAAACACACAAAGGAAAAGTGAACAGTCCATCTTAAGACCCAAAGGAATTCCAGGATTTGATCTTGGTGTTTTTAACCACATATTCAACTAGATTGTGTCCTGCATGGTGCAAGATTTGTGGTTGTTCTGTCTTCCACTGAAGTTAAGATAGGTGATGTGGAGCCTGATGCAGAAAGGGGCCCATCCGGCAAGTCCTGGATAGGCTGGATTAGACTCTGATCGTGCAACCATGGGAACCAGACGTTTCTGCGAGTGCAGAATAGGGCCCTAGATGAGCTGGTCATGCCCCAATTGCAGTGCCCTGGACATCCATCCCCCATCCTGGCTAGCTCTTCCCATGGTCCTGCCGAATCTTCTGTGCCATGGCATCCTATCGCCATGGCACCAGGACACCATGCATGAATGCTGGAAGGGCCGCCGCTGTCCTGTTTTTCTTTCCTTGCCACCCGGCCTTCTCCTCAGAATGAGCTCCATTAACCTTACACTTTGTCGCCTCCCACTCAGCCAATTTTTTACCCAGTCAATCACTTTAGGGTCCAACACTAGGGTGCTCAATTTATTAATGTCGCCTGTGCAGAACAGTGTCAAAAGTCTTTACTGAAATCTAAATGCACCACATCTAGGGCTCTCCCTCAGTCCAACTCCCTGGTCACCCAGTCAAAGAAATCAATCAGATTTGTCTAACAAGGCCTACCTCTGGTGAACTCATGATGCTTCAGATTCTGCAATCCATTGGACTCAAGAAACCTCACTGTCCTTTATTTTAGCATTATTTTAGCATTACTCACCACAGAGATCTGACTAACCAGCCTGTAGTTCTCAGTTTATTTATTTATTTACATTCTCTTATATACAGCGCTATTCTGTATCAGTGCAGTTTACATTGAACAAATTGAAATTACATTGAACAGGGCATTATAACTTGGAGATAGCTATTTTACAGGGAACATGGGCTATGGCTATATTTGAAATATATTATATTATAATATTTTATCCTTACTTCTCCTTTTCTATAAAGGGACCACATGTGCCTTTCTCCAGTCCTCTGGGACACTCCCAATCCTAAAGAAGCATTGAAAAGGTCAGTCAGTGGAGCCACTAGAACATCCCCAAGTTCCTTCAATATTCTTGGATGTATAGCATCAGGCCCTATCGTTTGTCTACTTTTAGTTTAGCTAGGTCCTCACAAACATAGGGGTATGTTTACTAAACAGTGATAACATTGCAGCGGCGCAGTTTGCACGCGATACATAATGTTGTTGGGCGATACATAATGTTAGTGCGCAATACGTAATGTTAGTGTGCGATAAAGTAACATTATCGCGTGATAGCGTGAGGTTTCGCACGAACACGTCTCCTGCGGTGTTAAGGCACACAAAGGGTGGAGTAAGGCTCCCCAGAGGGCGGAGAGAAGGGGTCAATGGGTGGAGAGTGGGCAAGGAGAGGCTCCATGCACACTAACGCTGGGAAATGAAGGTCTGAAAATTAGCGCCAGTGAAGACCTTGCACTAGAGGCACATTTGCAGGAGAGAGAAACCAGTTCAGTCAGCAATGTATAGCAAAGGCAGGGAAACCATGAAAAGTGATATTAGTGATACATTTGCAGCAACAGCATAGTGCCCAAGTACGAAAGGGCACTATGGTGAGGCTGCAAATCGGATACAAGGGGCTGAAGGCGGGACATGCAGTGGGGAAGCTGGGGCACAGGGTGGACTAGGCAGATGCCTAGGTGGCACATAGGAACACAGAAACTGCAAATCAGCAATCCAGCAACTGACTATGGTCAAACATGCCCATAAGTGTGTGCCCCACAGTGTCCCAGGGGACAGTACCCAGCAGGTACCCAAAAGGGCACATAACATTGACAGGCAGATGTCTATGTAGGCACCCCTACCCCAGATTCCACACCATAGGCAGCCGCCTACAGGCACACTGGATGGACTGGGACTGTGCACCACCAGCACCACTGGCATAAGGGCATGTCAGCATGGTGGGGGAGGGGTGCTGGTGGCAGAGGGGGCAGTGACAGCTGCCCACAGCAGACCAAGACCAAGCCCTGTTTAGGTGGGTGGCATGCAGTGCAACAGACAAGGGCTGTCTGAAGAACAGTAATGGTATCCCCAGGGACTGACCTGCCTCTGTGGCAACAGTTTGGTGCAGTACACACAACCATTGTGTTCAGGGGCAGAAGATCACAGGTTCAAATCCCAGCTGTGGCCCTTGCAGACAATGGCCCTATATTTTATCCTACAGCACACATACACCATAAACTTGTGCACTCCCTAGAGCACCGGCCAACAGGGGCACAAACACCCACACCCACAGGCTCCACTATCGAAAGCCTCATGGAGAGTCAGGCTGTTGGGCCCTGCGCAGAGCAGCCGCTACCAATACTAGCACCTGCATACCTTAGCAATGCCTGCACTGTGCTCAGAACTGGTGTGGCGGCCAGGGCTGCCAACCACCTTTATCTTTGCACAATGCTGAAATTGGTGTGGGAGTGTGTGCATGTCCATCCAGTGTTTTGTGGCTGCCTACACCATACTGAGCCCCCAATGCTTGCACCGTTTCCATTGTTAGCCTGCCAATGTGCATAATGAGGAGCAAGGTATTGTGGGCATGGCCCGGACACGGCGGTCTGGGCAGGATGCATCTGCACAAGGCATAGGGCAATGGCTGGGACATTGTAGTGCCCGACCACCACCTGCACAGACAGGGTGGCCACAGCATGTCATGCCGGGAGGTCACGCTCACCCTGACTGAGCAGTTACCATGGCATAGCCAGGTTCCCACATTGTGCTATACAGTGTTTTTCTCAATTGATATTTATGAGTCTTCTTTTTTGGGGCCCAATCACTGATATATTTGCTTGGTGTGTGTGCGTCCATCCCACCTTTGGGGGCACACACTTCTTCCAGGAGCATGCACCATGTACTAACTAGCAGACTGTCTGCAGTTAGCATGTGCATGGATGGAACACCTTGCAGGATACAGTGGGTGGAGACTGATTGTGCCCTCTGCTGGTGAATGTCAGATTGTGGGGGGAACAGCTGAGCTTTTCCAGGCCTACTGCCTGTCTGCCAATAGCCTATGGAATACATACAGATCTGCATTGACTGCCCTGGAGGATGCCTATTCCCCAGCAGGACTGGGGTGGTGGTCCCCTCTACTGCCGCTGATGTAGAGTGTGGATCTGTTGGTGGGAAATCCTGTCCACCACCCTGACCCAGAGAGGGCAGGTTGGGTGGTGCTACATAATCTGCTTTTGGGTCCACACAGCACCCTTCTCCTATAACATGTGACGATGGCAACCACACAGGTTGTTCACTATTCTGGGTGCATCGTAGTCCACAAGGGCTAGACATGACTGGGAAATACAGATGGACACAGGTGTATTATAGGTGTGTCTGCAAGGACTACCTGTCACACACTGGCACTGATGAGGACATGCAGCATAGCCTATCGCAGCCAAGCCAGGTGCTGCGGACCTGGTGCTGGGCGCCCCACCTCACCCTCAGGGTGAGCACAGGAACCGCACAATGTCATGGTCTGTAGTTACTCTTTGCCAGTAACACACATGATCAGTTCCCCCTACCAGGCCGAGGTGCTGTGGAGGCACATACCCCATCTTGTGGTCAGATGTACACTGCTGATCTGCATGTGCATTGCATCATGGGTACGGGTGAATATTCCCTATCCTTGTAACCACAGCAGACAGTTTGTGCGGTGACCTGCAGTCTTTCTGTAGCCAGCCAGCACTATGTTAGAAGCTATAGAGATGTAGCCCACTGGTTACTGCAATGACTGTGGAGGCAGAGGTCATGAGCTCAATCCTGCAGTGGTGTGCCTTAATAAGGCTCTCTGAGGCATTTCCTTTTAATTTACATCAGTGCTGCCAGCAAAACCACCTTCACAGTGCCGTAACCTTAAGGTGCCTCATAAGGCGCCCTATAAAGTGCCCTATAGGGCACATTATAAGGTGCCTTGGTGGACAGGGCACTTTATAATGTGACCTATGGGGTGCCTTATAGGGTGCCCTATAGGGCACCTTATGAGGCACCTTAGTTTACGGCACTGTGAGGGTGTTTTTGCTGGCAGCACTGATTTAAATTAAAAGGAAATCCCTCAGACATCCTTATTTAATAACACCACTGTGGGACTGAACTCATGATCTCTGTCTCCACAGTCATTGTAATAACTAGTGGGCTACATCTCTATAGCTGCTGGCACTGCGCTGGCATGGACTTAAGGTTACCGCGTGTTAATGAGCCAAGGCGCCCTCTATTGTGCGATACAGATTCTTGCTAACTTGCCACTGGAACGCCCACTACCTTATATGGCATTCTTCACATTAATGCTGCAACTAGCACCGGTAACATTAAGATGGTTTAGTAAACATAACCCATAGTCTTTGAAAATTGTTCAAGATCCCTTTTACTTCTGCTCTTATTTGTGATTGTTTTCTGAGATCCTGCTCCTGACCCTTCATCAGTGATCACAGAACAGAAATATGTGTTAAGCAATTCTGCTTTATTCTCATCAGCTTCTACATATTCATTCCCTTCACCCTTAAGTTTGACAAAACTACTTTTGTACTTCCTCCTCTCGCTAACATATCTAAAAAATGTCTTGTCCCCTCATTTTATTGCATTGTCTATTTCTTCTTCTTTTTGTATCTTTGCTTTCCTTGCTTCTCTAAGTTTTTCCAAATATTGATGCTTGTCTTCCTTTCTCTGTGATCTCTTGTATTTTATGAAGGCCATTCTTTTTTCTTTACCTTTTAGCCTACTTCTTTCGAGAACCATAGTGGCCTCCTTTTCATTTTACATTTATTTACTTTTCCAACAAAATGTTTGTTGCACTTAAAATATCCCCTTTCAATTTTGCCTATTGGTTTTCTACATCCCCCAGCTGTTCCCATCCCGCTAATGACTCCTTGGGGTATTGTCCAGTCTTGTCAAAGTCAGTTTTCCTAATGTCTAAGACCTTCACTTTAGAATGGACTTTATCAGCCCTAGTCCTAATACTGAATTACACCATCTGGTAATCACTGGATGCAATATTATCTCCCACTATAACATTTAGAAACACTTCCCATTGGTGAGCACCAAGTTCAGTATGGCCTTTTCACGTGTGGGTTCTGTTGCCAGTTGCTGAAATAGAGACACTGCAACAGGGGTGTGCCAATTAACATCCAGCATATTGAAATCACCTATCAGTAGCACTTCTCCTTTCATGGCAGTACTGCAAACAGGGGCTGCTCTATAATGAAGCCGAGTGAGGCAGTAACCTCAGGCGGCAACTCTTTGAGGGTGGCAGAAATTGCCCCCAAAAAGATCGCCTCACTCGGCCTTAAAAATAAAATAAATAAATAAAACCCCGGCTGCAGAAGCCGCTGCCGCTGCAGAAGCCACTGCCGCTGCAGTGGTGGCAGCGGTGAATGAAGTGCCCCACGGCCATTGTCCCCTGCCAGAGCCCTGACAGTGTTTCTCTCTGCACACTGGCTCAGTTTTGCAGGAAGAGTGTTTACCTTTCCCACAACTCTGTTAAAGCTGAGTCCTCCTGCAGCCATTTTTTTCCAATTTCCCTGGGCTGGGGGAGGGGGGGTGGTAGCATAGGAAATATTAATGAGCTGATGGTGGGAGGGCTAGGACTGGAAATTGGCTGATGGGGGATTAAAACTTGAAATGGGCTGATCGGGGGGTTAGGACTGGTAATGGGCTGATGGGGGGTTAGAACTGGAAATGAGCTGATTGGGAGGGGGCTAGGACTGGTAATGGGCTATTAGGGGGCTAGGACTGGAAATGGGCTGATGGACGGTTAGAACGAAATGGGCTGATCAGGAGGGGGGGCTAAGACTTGTAATTGGCTGATGTAGGGGTTAGAACTGGAAATGGGATGATGGGTTTTAAGAATGGAAATAGGATGATCGGGAGGGGGTTTTGATCTGGAAATGGGCTGATTGTTGGGGTTAGGCCTAAAATGGGCTGATTAGGGGGGCTAGGACAGGAAATGGGCTGATTGGAGGGCTGGGACTGGAAATTGACTTATTGGGGGGGTTAGGACTGGTAATGGGCAGATGGGGGGCTAGCACTGGAAATGAGCTAGGACTGGGCTGATTGGTTGGCTAGGACTGGAGTGGGCTGGTAAGGGGGATAGGACTGGAAATGGGCTGGGACTGGAAATGGGCTAATGGGGGAGGGGAGAACATAAGAACATAAGATATGCCATACTGGGTCAGACCAAGGTCCATCAAGCCCAGTATTCTGTTTCCAACAGTGGCCAATCTAGGTAATATGTACCTAGCAGTTTCCCCAAGGGACACAGGTTCCACAATGCTTGTATTGGTTCAAGCATTGATATCCTGGGTCCCTTCTTAATAATGGCTTATGGACCTTTCCTCCAGGAACTTGTCCAAACCTTTTTTAAACCCAGCTACACTAACAGCCTTTACTACATCCTCCGGTAACAAATTCCAGAGTTTGATTACACGTTGAGTGAAAAAATATTTTCTTTTATTAGTCTTAAATAGTTTACCCTGTAGCTTCATTGCATGTCCCCTAGTCTTTCTATATTCTGATAACATAAACAATCGATCTACGTTTACCCGTTCCACTCCGCTCATTAATTTATAGACTTCTATCATATCTCCCCTCAGCCGTCTCTTTTCCAGATTAAAGAGCCCCAACCTTTTTAGCCTTTCTTCATAGGAGTATCCTTCCATCCCCTTTACCATTTTGGTGGCTCTTCTCTGAACCTTTTCTAATAACTCTATATCCTTTTTAAGATACGGCGACCAGAATTGCACACAATATTCAAGGTGCGGTCTCACCATGGAACGATATAGAGGCATTATAATATCCTTTGATTTATTTTCCATTCCTTTCCTTATCATACCTAGCATTCTATTTGCTCTCTTGGCCGCCGCTGCACACTGGGCCAAGGGTTTTAACATGGTATCCACAATGACGCCTAAATCTTTTTCCTGGGTGGTGGTTCCTAATGTGGAACCTTGCATCGTGTAACCATAGTTTGGGTTGTTCTTCCCTAGGTGCATAACCTTGCACTTGTCCACATTAAATTTCATCTGCCATTTTGATGCCCAGTCTTCCAATTTATCAAGATCCTCTTGCAATTTTCCACAATCCTCTTGGGTTTTAACAACTTTAAATAGTTTTGTGTCATCTGCAAATTTGATAACCTCACTCGTTATTCCACTTTCCAGGTCATTTATGAATATGTCAAAAAGCAGCGGACCCAGCACAGATCCCTGGGGTACACCACAATTCACCTTTCTCCATTGGGAAAATTGGCCATTTAGCCCTACCCTCTGCTTTCTATCTTTTAACCAGTTCCTGATCCACAATAGTACACTGCCTCCTATCCCATGACTCTTTAGTTTTGCCAAAAGTCTCTCATGAGGGACCTTGTCAAAGGCTTTCTGAAAGTCCAGATACACAATATCAACCGACTCACCTTTGTCCACCTGATTATTCACTCCTTCAAAAAAACATAACAGATTAGTAAGACAAGATCTTCCTTGTCTAAAGCCATGTTGGCTGTCTCTCATTAGTTCATGACTATCTACATGCTGAGTAATTTTATTCTTTATGATGGTTTCTATCATTTTTCCTGGTATTGACGTCAGGCTCACCGGTCTGTAGTTTCCCGGATCACCCCTGGAACCCTTTTTAAAAATTGGTGTTACATTGGGAGGAGAGTGCTGCTGACCCTGGAAGAAAACTAGGGGCTAGGGCTACAAAAGGGCTGATGCAGGGGGATGGTGGAATAGGACTGGAAGGGAGCGAATACTGAGAGGGTCTGCCAGGGGAATGAGGGGGCAGGAAGGGAGCTGAGATGGGGGAAGGAGGGGTCTGGAAAGGAGCTGACAACTGGGATGTACTGAAGGTGGACTGGAAGGGAGCTGACACTTGGGGATGGGAGTGGTAGGTGGCTGGGTAATTGGGAGGAGGCTGGAAGGGAGCTGATATGTGAATGGCACTGGAAGGGAGATGAAAAGAGGGTAGGGTGACTGGAAGGGAGCTGACTGGGGGGGGGGGTGACACTGAGAGTGGACGTGAACTGATACCTGGGATGGTAATTGCACTAGAAGGGGCTAGACAGTGGGGAAGGAGGGGGACTGGAAGGGAATGGATACAAGTGGCAGTCGTAGGAATGCAAGGTGGTTGACATTGGAAGGTACTGGGAGGGGAGGACTGGAAAGGGGGCTGATACTGGGGAGAGTTACTGGAACTGGAAAAGGGCTGATGGGAGGAAGTGAAGAAAACAAAAGAAGAGATAAGAAATGACAGATGGACCATGGACCATAGACCACAGAAAGAGAGCTAAGAGAAGAAAGGAAAGCAGAAGCCTCAGATCAGGACCAGCATGATCAGAGAATAAAATGGTTGGACAATAAAGGTAGAAAAAATAATTTTGTTTAATTTTGGTGATTGGACTTTGTGCTAGTTTTATTATATTTTAAACAGTATTGAGGAACTGCATCTCTTATTTATCTGATGTTGCACTGCATGTGGATTCTGGGGGTTTACAGTTTAAATTTTGTCTACATAGGGGTGGCAGCAGCAGCTAAAGAGCAGGCAGTGCTGTACGGAGGTATGGGGGAGCAGAGGGGGGCCTGTGCCCGAGCTGCAAGTCACACAGGGTGCAATTGCAGCTTGATACAGCCCTATGTGCAAACATCTTGCATTTCCTCCATATAATCTAATCAGCTTTTTGGTTTGGATCAGTCTCTGATTGGATTTCTGAAAAAGCCCCGCCACCTCTAAGGTGTGTGGGAGGGCTGCCATCTCATTCTTCACCTAAGGCAGCAGATTGCTTTGAGCCACCCTGACTGCATATGTCTTCTATTAATCTCCATCCACTTTTCCCTGTGATGGACATCTGTACCACATTTGTTTTTTATTTATTTAGACAGTTTTGTATACCACCTTATCCTTCAATTAAAGTGGTCACAACACAATGGGGGGGGGGGGATACATTTTAACACAAAGGGATATGAGACACATACACTAATACTTACAGGGAACATGGGCAATGGAGGGTTAAGTGGCTTGCCCAACACCACAAGGAGCACCTGTGGGATTAGAAACCCCAGTCCTTCCAGCCCAAGGTTGCTGTCCTCTAGTGGGATTTGACCCCCTGACTTTCTAGCCTGAGGTAACTTGCCCCAACCACTAGGCCACTCCTCCATGCCAATACAAATTGATTTCCTGTTCCCTATTTCTAGTGTAACCCACAGTGCCTCCTCACTCCCTATTAAGCACTGTAATTCTATAGCTTTAATATTATTTTTTTACTTAGAGTGCCACTCTTCCTCCTCCCCTTTTTCCTACCCTCTCCTTCCTGAATTAAGTATAGTCCAGTATAATTGCATCCCAGTCATGGTTGTCTAACCGCCACTAAATCCAGATCAGCCTCTTCCAATAAAGCCTCTACATCTGGGATCTTATTTCCCATGCTACGGACATTTATACACACTGCTTTCCAGATGTTGGTTATTTTGGGAGCTGTTTCAGGGCATCTTTAAAGATCCAGCATTGTTGTGTAGAATAAAACAGTTCAAGTAGCTAAGGTAGAAGATCCATTGTCCTGGCCATTCGGCAGTTTCAATTGTGAATCATTGAGTAAGAAGACTTTTGGCAGCCTTTTATAAGAGGCCTTTCGGAAGTATGACTGCTGCATTTGGCCTTGATAAAGCACTATTCTGGAGTAAGCTAGAAGCAATGATACCCTGCTGAGCCTGGCTAATGCAGTATTTGCATTAGTTTCTCTATCAGCAATGCCTCTGTCAGAGTAAATCTGCTCCAGTTAGCAGCACTGAAATCAGTACTTTTGACGTTTCCTTCAATGTCAGTAGCGAAGGAAATATAACTCCTTCAGCTTACCTGAAGAAGTCTCTGTCAAGTTTCTGCTGAGAGTTCTGCCACTGCCAGAAAAAGACTGCTCTGGAAAGTGCAGCAGGAAAAAGAGAAGCTCGATCTGCTCCTCCCAAGGTGCAATCATTGCCGGACTGCTTTGGTAATCATGGCTGTACAGATATTTTTGAAAGAACTGCTCCGGTTAGGTGGCAAGAGAAAACATATTCCAAATGGGTCCGTACCTCGTATCAGTACCACTGACAGAGGAGAACTGCTCCGACTGGGGTAACTGACAGAATAGCCAGAAATACCTCATCTTTATGTTGCCGATGCTAGAGGAAAACTGCTCCATCTGATACTACTGACAGACAATAGTCCAAAGGATCCCACAAATGTGCTGTCTGTGCTAGAGGGAAACTGTTCCAGTTGGCACAACTGATAGAAAATAATCTGAAGGGTCCCACAAACATGCTTTTTCGGAGGTGGAAAAGGTTTTTCATGATGTAGGTATAACAGCACAATCCACTTTTGTGTAATTAAGAGGAGAAAATTGAAAAGAATGGGATTATTTGGGAAGAAAATAAAAACAATCTAAAATAATAAAACAATAGTAAAGTGCAGATTGAGGAGAGCTTAGGTCGCCTGAAAAGCAGGCCTAAATTGCTATCCGGATGTGCTGGCTGAAAATTGCAACTATCCAGCATGCATATGGGCAGGACCTATGCTAGGGGTATCTGAATATATGTATATGTATATATGTTCATCCAGATACCCCTAGCATAGGTCCAGCCCATATGCATGTTGTTAATGTTTTTGAGTTATTGCATTATTCCATGTATGTTAGCGTTCAATCTGTTCCATGAAAGACAGTATATAAAACCAGCTAAATAAATAAATAAGATTGGCACTTACTTGGATAGTGGCCACACAAATTGTACTGTATATTCGGGCTGGGTACATTCACTGGGCTGAAAAATTTCTTCTACTTAGTATGCACGCAGATGCATTCATATCGGTGGACTTCTCTACTCCAGCCCAAATTTTCAAAGTGAAAACTCTTTATATGACACTATCTTTATCAGAGAAAGATACAGAAAAATATATATAGACACATGCATTCTTTCAGGCACACAGCCAGGGTTGGGGCTGCCATTAGGAAACTAGGCAGTTGCCTAGAGCACCGATGGTCTTGGGGTGGCCAGTTGTCACCATTGCCACCCTTCTAAAGGTTCTATAGCAGCTGCAATGACTTTAAACAACACTGCGGTGCTTACTGAAACTTCCGGTGCTGTTTGTGCTTCCACACCCTCTGATGCAGGCTTCCTGTTTGCATGAAGGCGGAAGCAGCTGGACCACAGATGAAGACTGAGAGGGAGGAGCAGTGGTCACACAGGAGGAATCACTCTCACAAGCCCAGGAAGTTTTTCTAGACTTTTCTGGGTTCTGAGAGAGCTGGTCTCACAAGGCACCATCAGGGATGACATCACCCTTGTGTGTGGCTAATTATATCCTGCTTGTTCATGGAAAACTTTTCCTTTCAAACTAATATTTGTTGCAGAGCTGGATTAGGACATAGGCAAATGAGGCATATGCCTAAAACCAAGATATTTAGGGGGGAACTATCAGACATGCTCTGGGTTCAGCAAGGTAGGATTGACAGTTGTCTGGCTTTTTTCAGCACTCTATAGAGTTTTGCATTCATGTCCAAAACCAGAAGGGTAGCTAAACTGTTTGGATATTTCCAGAATTTAAAACATTTATCTGAAAATATCCCTTCCTCTCCTCGCCCCCCCCCCCCACCCCACCTCCCTGGCCAGCAGCAAATGCAGTGGCAGGATCCAGCCCATGGGAAATCCACTCTAGTCATATAAGGGAGAGGGTGAGTCAGAGGACCTTTCTGCACTGCAAATGAGAGAGAGGGACTGAGCTCTGCACAGGTACTGGGCTGGCCTTGGAGAGGCCCGGTGGAACCAGAAGTGTCCTTTTGGGGAAAGGGAATGGGGAATTGTGAGGGGGCTACTACATACTGAGGAAAAGAGCTGACAGCAAACACTTTACATAATGATGGGCAGAACTGGATGTTGAGGGGTGGAATGGGGTGGGAGCGCTGACTCAGTGAATGAACATATGAACAGCAGGCCACAGCACAACAATGTTAGGGTGTGTTTCTGAAGAGTGACAGAGTACATGCATGCAGGGCCGGATTTACCTTGAGTGAGGCCCTACGCCAACAAAAATTGTGGGCCCCCAGAAAAAATCAAAACGAGATCAACTTACCAAAACAGAAATGGCAATAGATGTATAGAATTGCCTGACATAAAGAGGCAATAGGGACAAAATCAGCATCGGAATTCAAGAAATACATTAAAAAAGACATATTCCAGCTAATAAATTCAAAATAAAAAGTATTTTTCTACCTTCTGTTTGTGCATTTTTTCAGTTGCAATTGCTCCAGTCACTTTCTTCTGGTTTCTTCGTGTCTTCTGCTAGCTATCCATTTGTCCTTTCTTCTCTTTTAGATGTTTTCCATTCTCTCTCTATTTCTGCTTTAACATACTGATTGTTTCCCTTTTGCTCTTTCCCCCAATTCTTTCCTTATTCCTTTATCATCCATTTAAATTTCACCCTTCCATTTTCAAGCCCCTCTTACTCTCCCAATACCCAGCCCATCATAGACTTTTCTTCCACACAAAATATTTTCCCCTCTCCATTCTCATTCCCCATCCATTCTAGTCCTCCCCCAAAATCAGTTTCCTTATAGTTCTAGACCCACCCAGCATCCACTCCCTTCTAGTCCCATTCTCCCATGCCCCACATCAGCCCATTTCCAGTCCTATTCTAGCTCTTCATCAGCCCATTTCCAGTGCTAGCCTTCACATCACAGGCCATTTCCAGTCCTAGCCCTCACCATCACATCCCATTTGCAGTCCGAGTCCCCCTGCACCATCACAGCCCATTTGCAGTCCTAGTCCCCCCCCCCCACCATCACAGCCCATTTGCAGTCCAAGTTACCCCCCCCCCAATAGCCCTTTTCCGGTCCAGGTCCCCCCCCCCATCACAACCCATTTCCAGTCCAAGTCCCCCCCCCATAGCCCTTTTACAGTTCAGATCCCCCCCCATCACAGCCCATTTCTTTCCAGTCCAAGTCCCCCCCCCATAGCCCTTTTCCGGTCCAGGTCCCCCCCCCCCCATCACAACCCATTTCCAGTCCAAGTCCCCCCCCCCATAGCCCTTTTCCGGTCCAGGTCCCCCTCCCCATCACAACCCATTTCCAGTCCATGTCCCCCCCCCATAGCCCTTTTACAGTTCAGGTCCCCCCCATCACAGCCCATTTCTTTCCAGTCCAAGTCCCCCCCCCCCCATAGCCCTTTTCCGGTCCAGGTCCCCCCCCCTTCATAACCCATTTCCAGTCGAAGTCCCCCCCCCCCCATAGCCCTTTTACTGTTCAGGTCCCCCCCATCACAGCCCATTTCTTTCCAGTCCAAGTCCCCCCCCCCCAACTCACAGCCCATGCAGTCCTTGGCCCCCCCGACCAGCACCGCGGCTGTCTGAGAGGCTTCAGAGGGAGCCGGGTAAGTTCGCGCGAGGCCCCGGCTCCCTCTGTACAGCCGCCAGCGTGAAGAGCTTTTTCCTTCACGCTGGCGGCTGTATCTGTGAAGCCGCGAATGCTGGGAAAGGTTAAAGGGCATTGCCTTTAACCTTTCCCAGCAATTTCGTGATTATAACCTGGAGATAACTACTTTACAGGGAACATGGGCTATGGAGGGTTAAGTGGCTTTCCCAAAACCACAAGGAGCACCTGTGGGACTAGAAATCCCAGTCCTTCGTCCCAAAGTTGCTGAACTCTAGTGGGATTTGAACCCCTGACCTTCCAGTCTAAAGTACCTTGCCCCAACCACTAGGCCACTCCTCCACTCCATTCCCAAGGAAATAATCTTTTGTTTGGAACCTACCTTTTTTCTTTGATATTTCAAGGGCTGGTGGTGTTCTGTTGCCCGGGGTTGCTACCCCTTTAATTAACAAAATTGCCTTGAAATAAAAATTTATAAAAACAAAACTATTGTATTGTTGGTGATCTTTGTTCATGTTTCCTGATTGGCCCAGAGTTTGTCTGGTGTGCAGCTCTATGGAAAATGCTGACTGGATATTGACTTCTGCTGTAGAGATTTACTTCAAAGGGGGGGGGGGGGTTGCAATATTCTTGTGTCAGAAATTCTGTCTCCGAAAATATACTTAAACATGGTTCCATACACAGGTATGAGCCACATTAGTAACAAAGGAATTTGTGCTAATTGCAGAGGGGTGGGTGGATACATCCCCTTGCATTTACGATGCTTCACAAGTTGAAGCATTTAGTGTAGCCCCCTTGCTACATTTTAGCAAGGCACCAATACTGCACACTAACCCTACACTAATGTTGTAGCACACTTTAATAAACATGCCCTTAAATGTAACTGCACAGTTTTCCTGGAGTAATATTCAAAGTAAAATTATGGGCATACATTTATTCAAATTTAGCATTCCCTTTTCATTGGTAACTCAAGCTGAGTTTCATTTGGGTATCATAGGTACAGTATATCCCTATCCCTATAGAGATTACAATGATAAGATTTTGTACCCAAGCAATAGAGGGCAAAGTGACTTGCAGCCTTATTTGTAGCCTGCTATGCTAACCACTGGGCTATTCCTCCACTATTAACCAGAAAAGTGTTTGCTTTTTGAAACAGAGGTGTTTAATAAAATTAGGAATTTTTGTAACATTCTGCACCACTAGATTAATTAATAACTGACCTAACCTAATGGATCTGTTTTGTCCTACCTGAGTTTTCAAGTCTTGAATCTTAGGTGCCTTCATCATTCATGCTAATTCTGACCTATCTACTCCTGCACTTGAATTTCTAACAATAAAGTTTAACAGA
The DNA here is from genome assembly GCA_033557465.1 of Ichthyophis bannanicus. Taxonomy (NCBI): domain Eukaryota; kingdom Metazoa; phylum Chordata; class Amphibia; order Gymnophiona; family Ichthyophiidae; genus Ichthyophis; species Ichthyophis bannanicus. The sequence goes on from CM066031.1 coordinate 1,315,574,443, forward strand.
TAAAGTTAACCAGATATCTCTGTCACAAGATGGTGGTGGGAATGGAAGTGTGCCACAGAACTCCATCCTGACTTTGATTCTAGAGGCATACCTCAAGTATGGGTAGGTATCAGGGAAGCATAATGGATAAGTGAGAATGTATCCCGCTGTGTGCTAGCAGAAGCTTCCCTTGGAACAGATATCGATTGACCAGTTCATGAGCACTACAGCTGCAATGCAAGATTCCTCAGAGCTTCAGGCTAGAAGCAGGAGCAACCTCAGACCAAAGGAACACATTTATTCTCTGCAGACAGAGGTCAGCATGAGACCGGAATGACTGTAGATGACTTTGAGGTGTTAGATTGCGATGCCCAGAAAGACTGTTGAGAGGAATTGTACTGGAATGTTTCGGATACTGACTGCCTCAATTATGATGGAACAGTGCCCATTTAGGGGGGCAATCCAGAACACCATTGGGCATTTTTACATGCGCACATTGTTTAATGTGGGTCTAATGTGCATTTCGGCCTGTGGCAGCTCGAGCAAATGGTTGAAAGGCACCGGCTCTAAAACCACCATACTACCAGAGCAGCATGCAGATAGGCAAAGGCAGGGCAAAAAGTGGGTAGCAATTGAGGAGCACTCTACAGGCACAAAGATGCTGTTTAGCATGGGTGCAACTATTGCCTGCCTCTGAGCAGGCAGTAGTTGCACCTGCTTTGCTAGCACGTTACGAATGCACGGTTCATATGTGAGTGTTAGAAAATATAAAGGGCAGTAACAGGGCAAACAGAAGAAAAAAGGGCAAATAGGCAATGTTAGCAGAAAACCTAGTTGCCTGCCTAGGCCACCTGTTTGGAGGGGCTGCATGGTGCAGCTGCCATGACAGTGTACTACAACAGCCTGACAGCCACAAAACCAAAGCCTGCAGGTCAGGAGTGGCTCTACCAGGACAACGGGCAAACATCTATAGAAACATGAACAGCTGCCTTGACTGACTGCTGTTTGCCTTTCTTATAAACCACTATTAAAGTGGATTGGGGAAATTCATGCTTTTATTTATTTTTTATTATTTATTTATTTTATTATTACAGTTTCTTATATACCGCGCTATTTAGAATCAGCGCGGTTTACATCATAACAAAACGACCATTACGACAAACTGTCAGGTTTTACATTGAACAGGAGTACAAACTTGGATAACTGGGTTAACTATATACATAATCTATCTACACTGCAGTGTGAGGGCATTTCTAGATTGGGTCATTTCTTGGAGGGGATATCTGGTTCAGTTGCTGTCTGGGAAATATTGGCGGAAAAGGTATGTTTTGAGAGCCTTTCTGAACTGATATAGATTGGTAATGGCTCTAATGTCGGGAGGTAGGGTGTTCCAACATTTTGGTACATAAAAACTGAATGCCCTGTTTGTGGTGTTCGTGTTGGACTTTGTTGAAGCCTTTGGTATTGCTAGCAAGTTTACAGCTGATGTTCTTCTTGCTCTGTTGGGGGGGACCATGTGGATTAGATTCGTGAGTGAGAGGGATGAGGTGCCTTTTATTGCCTTAAATGCTAATACAAGGGATTTGAAGGTGATTCTCCCGTGAATTGGTAGCCAGTGCAGCTGTTTGAGAATGGGAGTCACGTGGTCGTTTCTGGATGCACCGTAGAGGACCCTAGCTGCGGCATTCATGGCCAACTGTAAGGGGGTTAGTGTGGATTGGGGGAGACCTTGTAGGATGGCATTTGCAAAGTCAAAATGCGGCAGGATCAGCGCTTGATATATGGTACGGAAATCATCTGGGTCCAGCAGGGAGCGTAGGTGTTTGAGGGAACGGATTTTGAAGTAGATGGCTTTGACTACGCTGCTTATGTGGCGTCTCATGTCTAGATGTTGGTCCAGGGTAACTCCCAAATATTTTATTGCATCTTTAGTTTGCAAATCAGCTTCCTTGACACTGACGTGGGACGGGGGCGTAAAGTTGGAGTCTCTGGAGATGAAAAGGACCTCTGTTTTTTTATGCTGGATACGTAGGTTCTGTGTCTGGAGCCATGTTGAAACTGCATTGAAACAATCTGTGAGTGGGGTCAGGTCCATGTGGGTTGTGGAGAAAGGCATGTATAAAAGAATGTCATCTGCATATATCATGCAGTTTACGTTGAATGATCTTATGATATTGCATATGGGCTGCATGTAGATATTGAAGAGTAAGGAGGATAATGAGGAACCTTGAGGTACCCCTTGTTTTTGATGGAAGTGGCTAGACTCTTCTGATCCAGACTTCACATATTGCCATCTATCGTCCAGATAAGACTTGCACCATTTTAGTGCCTTGTTGCAGACACCCTTTTCTTTTAGTCTTCCCAGGAGGATTTCGTGACTCACGGACTCAAAAGCCGCGGCGATGTCTAGGAAAATGAGGACAAAACCTTGATGGATGTTGTCGATTCCTGTGATGATATTGTTGATTAGACCAGTGAGTAGTGTCTCAACCCCGTGATGTTCTCTGAACCCATGTTGGCAGTTATCTAAGGGAGCAACAGAGTCTATGTGATCTTGAATTTGCCGTTGTGCTTCCTTCTCAATTATTTTGGCTAAGATGGGGATGCTAGCTATTGGTCGATAGGAGTCCACCCTTTGGGGTCCAGTTTGGGGTTTTTCAGTAATGGTCTAATGGACGTCTGCTTGAGTGAAGTGGGAAAATAACCTGTTGAAAAGGAGAGTTTCATTATATTTGCGATGACAGGACTGAGCACATCACGTAGTTCCTTGATCCAAAAAGCTGGACATGGGTCGGTCTGTGCAGTGGAGGTGTTGAGTGATGCTATGGTGTTCTCAATACATTTATTGGATGGTGTGGAAAAAAAGTTGAGTGGAGAGAGGTCTGCCGGTTCTTGATATTGGACTGCTGTGACCTTGTTAGTTTGTACAATCTTGGATTGCAGATAATCAGCGAATTCTTGTGGATGTATGTTGATGTGTTGTTCGGGTGATGGTTCCTTTGAGAGGGATTTGACCAAATTGAAGAGGTCACGAGGTTTATTCAATGACCTCTTTAGGGTGTCAGTGTGATATTGTCTCATTCTGATAGAGATTGTTCCTCGATGTATTGCAAGGTGGGTTAGGTATGCGGTCTGATCTTCCGGTGAGCGTGATCGGTGCCATCGGCGTTCGAGTCTACGTAATTGCATGAGGGAAGCGCGTAGATCAGGAGAGAACCATGGGGCGGATTTTCTTTTCGCTCTTGCTGTATTTTTAGGGTTTGGGTGTTGTGAGATGGGTGTTGTGAGATGCTTGCCCCTAGGATAAGCTTCATGGAATCTATCTACCTTTTGGGAATCTGACAGGTACTTGTGACCTGGCTTGCCACTGTCAGAAAAAGGATACTGGGATTTTTGTACTTTGGTGTGGCCTAGTATGGCAGATCTTATGAGTGAGTTTGGACTTTTTATTTTTCAATGCATCTCCCCTCTTTGGAAACTGTGGTACTGATGATTGAATGGGGAGTGTTGCAGGAAGAACTCTTGGCTTATCAATGGGTTCTGATTAAGAAACCTCCTCAAGTAACTTTGGACTCACTGTGGTCTGCTATATCCAGCATGGGGCAAGCTTTGGCATCTCACATGGATAAGTATTTTTCTTTGATGAAAATAACACAGGTTAGACTGTATGCACGTCATACTAAACCAAAGGAATCCAAGTAACCTATGCATCAACTTATTCATCAAGTTTCTCACAGGCTTCTAATATTTAATTGGTTAAACACAAATTGATTATCCATTGCAATTTGGAGAACTGGGACAATTATTCTAAATGACATATTTAGAAGATATGTAACTGAAATATTGGGAGTCTCCAGAAATATAATGCCATCTATAACTCGGGCATGCTATTTGCCATCTGTTAAGTGAAGGAGCTCCCAAGCTCAAGCTCAAGATGGAACATCTGTGACTTCTGGTGTTTCAGATATTTTGGAGTTAACTGAGGAGTCAAAGAATAAGGTGGCTATAACAGCCACGTTGCTGCTTACATTTCCTTTGTTTATAGAGCAAGACTGGCTCCTTAAATTGGTCTTTAAGAAGAGAAGTGTTAAGAAGAATTAAAAGAGACAGAATCGTAGTAGAAGATGACTTAGAGCTAAAGAGTGGAAATGTCATTAAACAGTTAATAGCAGAAGAAGGATATACATTTCTCCAGGACCAAGCAGGAAGTCAGTCCTCACATATGGGTGTCATCGATGCCGATGAAGCCCCAGCGGAGCATTTCCCCAGCTTTCCAAGAAAGCCTTTGGGAATGCAGGCACGCATGCGCGGTTCCCTTCCCGCCTAAAGGTGCCATCTTACCTCAGTCTCTCTTTTTTCGAGAAGCCCACCGGACGTGTGTCCTGTCATCCCGGATAAAAGTTTGATTTTTTGGGTGATTCTCGCTATTTTTCTTCTCCGGTTCGACGCCGGTTCCCTTCCCGCTGGGTTTGGTATACCGGTATCGAGCCCGTTTCTTCTTTTTCGGTTTTTTGCCCTTCATGGCTAGCGTTCGCGCCCTTTTTTTGCTTTTCCCTGGAAGGCCGGTCCTTTGACCTCGCGGGGACTCTTTTTTCCCCGATGGCTTCCAGCGGTTTTAAAAAGTGTGATCGGTGTAAGAAGTTGATGTCTCTCACCGACACACACGAGTGCTGCCTTCAGTGCCTCGGTCCTGATCACGACCCTAAGACGTGTGGACCATGTGGAAAGATGTCTTCCAAGGCACTGCGAAGTCGCCAGCAGCAGAAAGAAAGGCTTTTTTCTGACTCAGCCTCCGGCCGGGCCCGGACCTCGTCTGAGGCCTCGACATCTTGGGATTCGGATCCAGAGCGCCATCGTGGCTCCTCGGACAGGGGGTCCCCTGACCGGGAACGCAAGAGGAAGAAGCGGCTCATGAGGGCGTCATTGGAAGAGGTCCCTGGCTCCTCGAGGGTCAAGTCTAAGACCCCCGACCGTCGCCCCAGGCCCGTGGAACAAGAGAAGCCTGCCAAAGTTCCTCGCGTGGAGCCGGAGTCTGCTGGACACGTAAGTCCTGTAGTCCTCGAGGACTCTCCTCCCAGAGAGCCGATGTCGGGCCCGGCGCCGCCGGGGCCCGAGTCGGTGGCTGCTGCGTCTCCCGAGCTGAGTCTCAGGATGACAGCCTTGGAGTGCAGACTGTCTGCCTTCATGGAGCAGCAGCGGGCACTGATGGCCAGCCTGTCTGGTGCATCTTCCCCGACCACTGGGACATTGACATCGAAGTCGACCCCGGAGACCGAGCCGATACTCGAGACCATGATGGCTCGAGGTCGACCTCGGTCGCGGTCTCCCTCGACCTCCCGTTCGGGACCGAGGGCGTCGACGCCGGTGCCTCTGGCGTTGGGGCGGGTGCTCCCGGGCCCCGCGGGGTCAAATCCTGACTCCTCATCGGACGAGTCCGCCTGGGAGACGGAGGATGAGGAGTCTCCCGACACATTCAAGACTCGGTGCGTCCCGTCGGACTCACCGCAGTCTGAACCCCGGAGTAGATCCCCTCCGGAGGATACCCGGTTCTCTGAGTTTGTCTGAGATATGGCCACCGCATTGGCTATCCCGGCGGACCCCGAGGAAGAGCCTCGAGCCGAGGAGCTCGAGGCCCTACAGTACGACTCTCCTCCGAAGGAGGCCTTTACTGTCCCAGTTCCTCCGATGCTGGAACGGCTCCTCTTCCGGATGTGGGAGGCACCGGCCTCGGCACTGGTTCTAAGCAAGCGGGTCGATTCGATTTATCGACTCTGGAAGAGCCCTGGCTTTCAGAAGGCGCAGCTACCACACCATTCCATGGTGGTGGAATCAGCCATGCATCGCCTGAAAAGTCAGAAGATGCACAGAAACCTCAACAAGTTCCTAGAGAAAGAAAAGTTCAAGATGCTTACTCTTGGAACACTTCTGCCCTACCTCCAGCAGGGAGATTGGCTATGCTCCTTAGATCTAAAGGATGCGTACACTCACATCCTCATTCATCCAGACCACAGAAAGTACCTCAGGTTCATTGTGGGAGGAAACCATTATCAGTACAGAGTACTGCCTTTTGGCCTCATCTCCGCTCCCAGTGTCTTTATTAAATGCCTGGCAGTGGTGGCGGCCTACCTGAGAAATCAGGGAATCTTTGTCTTCCCCTATCTGGACGACTGGCTCATCAGAGGTCAGATATGCCAGGAGGCCAGACAGGCCACCCTCAGAACTATTGCTCTTCTTCAAAACCTGGGGTTTGTAATCAACTTCGCAAAGTCCACTTTGCTCCCCTCCCAGAACTTGGAGTTCATAGGGGCAAGGTTGGACTCTCTGCTAGCAAAGGCCTTCTTGCCAGAAGACAGGGCCCAAAGACTGATAAACTTAGCAAGCCAGTTTCTCAGCAGGTCAATGGTCTCCGCCAGACTCTGCCTGAGGCTTTTTGGCTACATGGCTTCGACAGTACATGTGACCCCCAATGCCAGGCTCCATATGAGGCCTGCACAGTGGTGCCTTCGGACTCAGTGGTCACAGGCCACAGGCAGCCTCAGAGACAGGATAAGGGTGTCCAGACACTTAATGCACTGCCTCAGATGGTGGCTGCACCCACCCAATCTGTTAAGAGGAGTACCTTTTCAGAGTCCTGCGTTCACAGTGGTCTTGACCACGGATGCCTCCCTGCAAGGCTGGGGGGCTCATTGTCTAGGCAAGTGCAGCCAGGGCCTGTGGTCTCCCTGGGAAGCTGCACAGCAAATCAATCTCCTGGAACTCAGCGCTATTCGGTTAGCCCTCAAGACTTTTTCTCCAACCCTGGCTCATCAGTCTGTCCTAGTTCAAACAGACAACCAGGTAGCCATGTTTTATGTGAACAAGCAGGGCGGAACTGGGTCCAGGCTCCTCTGTCAGGAAGCACAGGACCTTTGCTTGTTTGCTTTCAGACAATACATGCTCCTCAAAGCCGTATACCTACCTGGCCAGGAGAACTACCTGGCGGACAGGTTGAGCAGGATTCTGCAGCCCCACGAGTGGCAGCTCCAGTCAGTTGCTCTTCAGCAGTCATGGTGAGAGGACCTACTTTGGAGAGCTCCTGCTAGGGGGAGGAGTTTTTGCTCACTGACTGTGTTTGGATGTCGGGTCCTGGGCCACTTCCAGCGGGAGAGGCCCAGGCCCAGAGGCCTACCAAGCCTCCTTCGGTGCAGGACGATGTGGATTTGCCGACCCTACTACAGCTGGTGCCCCAGGAGGGGGGCTCCCCTAAAGGTAGCCCAGGTAGGACTGCACATGACCAGGGTGGAGGGACCCACATGCCCGGGGGATTGGGCCTACTGCCCTCTGGAGAAGGCTCGCTTCTCCATCCAAGGCAGGGTGTGGAGGCCAGGTGGAGGCAGGGAGAGGCCCTGGGGAGACCCTGGGGTGTGCTGTCCAGCTGCCCTGGCAGTGAAGGGGGCGGTGGGGTTCACCCTCCGCCTTGGGTCCTGGAGGAGGCCTCTACCTCCTCCAGTGAGGATGAGGATGGAGCGTCGGGCCTACCGTCCTTCCTGGAGCCGGCTAGGGCCCCGGAAGAGGTCATAGCAGCGGTACGGAAACTTAAGGGTCTCCAGGAGGAGGCGACCCTGCTGCAAGCCCGGCTCTCCCATCTGGACAGCCTGTAGGCCACCATCCCTGGTGAGGAGTGGGTGACCTATAAAAGCTATGTGAAAGAGGTGAAGCGGGCCTTGAAGACCACGCACCAATGGATTCAGTACCTAAAGAACCAGGGTTGTGGGTCCCTCGCGGAAGTGTATCACCACCGAGACCGTTGGGCAGCCATTACGGATGCAGTCCAGGGGGGGCCCCCGGGGGTGGGTTGGCCGGTAGGAAAACAACGGTCCCGCTATAGGCCCTTGCCGTTCCAGGATGAAGTAGGGAGAGGAGCACAACATCTACCATCTACTGCCTTATCTGTGTCAAGAGCTGCTTACCTGAAGGTGCTTGGTGATCATGGACATATGGCTATAAAATCCAAGGGTGCTGCAGATATGGTGCCCAGTCCATTGAATTCCTCGGTGCAAGATGGCACCTGGGCGTTTGGGGGCGGGGTCCCGGCCCGCCTAGATCCGATGGAGAGGGTAATGGCAGCTGCACTGTCGACCCGGGTGCAGACGTCGGTTTCCTGCAACAATGGCCGGGGAAGTGAGCAGGGGTTCAGCGGAACTGCTTTCTCCCATCCGCAGGCACTTCAAGCTCCCTTTCCTGCCTTCCCGACATCATCGTGTGCTGTTGGGGTGCCCCAAGATGGCCGCCGGGGATTTCACGGTGATGTCAGGCTTCTCCCTGTCAGTGCTGATGAGAGGGTTGCCCCGATGGAGGAGGTGTCTGTAGGGCTTCCCCCAGCCAGATCGAGTATCCAAGATGGCCGCCGCAAGCTGTGTGACGTCACTTCCGGGTCCACCCGGAAGTGTGGAGCAGGCCGCGATTCTGCCTCTGCCCTGCCGCAGGAGCAACGGCGGTGGTCTGCAGAGGCTCTGCTTGGATTCCCCCGACAGTCCTCAGCTGGAGGGTTCCCTCGGGTTGGCGATTCACACCCGGATATGCTGCAGCAGCGTCGGGGATCCGCAGACTCCGTGCTGGCTGTCCACTGGGTTGATCCTGCTGCAATGACTACCGGAGTTCCAGTGAGGACTTGGGGTGGGGGGGGGGGCTGCTGTGGGTGTAGACTCCCCTGTCTTGGCTGCTCTTCCGGCTCCTAGACGGCTACAGGATGGCCGCCCGTCATTTCCAGAGGTGGCTGTCTGGCGTCGGAAGAGTGCCGGGAGGGGGAAGGACCAGGGTCGGGGCGGCTTTCCTTTGCCTACGGCCCCGGGGGGGGCCGGAAGGGTGCTCAGCATTTGTCTTTGGAACCTGTGACAATGGAGCGGGATGCACGGGCTTCTGTGGAGTCCTGGTCTCTCCAGGGGCCCATGCACCTGGAAACACCTTCTTCTACTGCGGATGGCGCGGGGGGGCTGAGGGGGGCCTGGCTCGCGGGGGGGAGTACTTCCCCTCCGCTGGAGTCTTGGCTGCCGGCCTGGATGTCCCTGACCTCTGTGCCACGTCTGGCACCGGCAATCAGGTAGGAACTGGGATTGGCGAAGGGCAGCAGGGAGGGGGATTGGGGGGAATGGCCTTCGGAGGCCCTGTCCTGTTGTCTAAAGGCTCTGCTTTGTTAGAGGAAGGTCCTGCCTTGTTGCCGGGAGCCCTGCAGTGGGAAGAGGTTGGTGGGCTGATTGGGGGTTCTGCAAATAAGGTGTTTGATGTCCCTGTAAAGGAGCAGGGACCTTCCGGGGCTGTCGGGGAGGGGGAGGGGGAGTGGAAGGCTGGCTCTCCAGTGGGAGGGGGGGTTGTGGTCATTTCGGGTGGGGAAAAGGGACCGCCGTCCGTGGGGATGGGGGATGGGATAGCAAACGAGAACCTAAGGAACGGGGGGGGGGGGCTGTATAGTTCCCCAGTCCTGGTTGCAGATACACAGGAAGGGGTGGAAGGTGTGGGACCGCAGGGCAGGGGTACAAGGGGGTTCCCTGGTATTCCTGATATTACAAAGGAGCAATTACATGATGCCCTTTTGTTAGCCCTGGAGACCCCCGGAAGGCCCTAAAGGGGCCTTTGCAAAACTTCGGAGGCAACAGGGTATGGTGGAAACATCGGATAGGGTGGAGGGAGGTGAACCGGAGTTGCCAGGAGACACCCCGGGAGCGGGCAGGGGAAGTATCCCTGATTCTTTCTTAGCGGAGATGATACTACCCAGTCCCACTGCCGCTCCATTGGAGGTGGCTGGGGATCCTGAACCGCAGCAGCAGCTTCTCTCGCAGGTGGTTGAGGGGGAGGCGAAAGGAGTTAAGGGGCTTTAGGTAGGGGGATCGGTTCCCCCCCCGTACTTTTGCAGAGGCCCTGAGGGGGTTTGGTGCTGCTACAGGGACCTCTGGTGGGGCTGGGGAGAGGGGGGTTCCCAAGGGAACGGTCCTGTGGGCGGGGGAGGAAGTGGGGGAGGGTTGCGAGAGGTAGGGGGTGAGGTTCGATGGCGCAACGTGGCGCAGATCCGGTGCGCCGGGGAGGGGCCCCCTCCGGCCAGGGAAAATGTCTTGAGGATGGTCCTTGGGCTGGGGTTTCTCCTGGGAGATCTGTACGCCTTCATCCACATGAACAACACCATCGAGTGTGATGTTAGTTTCATGCTGCGGCGGGGGCTGGAGATCTTCTGGGACCGATACCAGCAGCAGAGGGGGCAGGGTGGGTGGGCCAACTTTCGTGTTGTGCCTATCTCTCGCCAGGGGGCAGTACCTGTGACCATCCTAGTTAGGAATGAGTCGCTCCCAGGGCAGGACATCCAGTTTTGGTTGTCGCGTCATGCAGTGCTTCTCTCACCCCTGGGTAAGGGCGCTGGGCCCCTAGGGGTGTGGGACGGGTCGTGGAAGGGTAAGATCCGTTTGCGTGAGGTGGGAAATGTCGTGCAGCACGTGCCCTCGGCCGGTTTCCTCGGTCGGGATCGCATCTTGTGCTACTACCCCGGGCAACTTCGCGAGTGTCACCGCTGTGGCTCATTCAGGCATCTGAGCATGACCTGTCCCGAGCAGGTCTGCACCCGTTGTGGTGGACGGGGTCACGCCTCGGCCGGGTGTTTGCTCATCAGGTGCAACCTTTGCGGGGAGTTGGGCCACCCCTTTGCCCGCTGCCCCTCCGCATCACACAATGGACCGGGGGGGATGTCATCGCCCCACCTCGGGCTCCTGTGCGGGAGGGGGTTGTGGAGGGCCCTCTCCCTCAGGAGGAGTCCGGGGGCCCTAGGGTGGAGGAGACCATTGAGCCGAGGGAGGCACCAGGGGGAGGGGATTTGGGTAGGATGGAGGAGAGGGTTAATGTGGTGGAGGAAGATGTTTCACGACAGGATAGGGGGTTGCGGGTGGTGCCACCTCACGGATGGACTGCTGTCCCTCCTAAGGGTGGCAAGGCCAAGAGGAAGAAACGGGCGACATCCCCATTGTTGGATGAAGCGCCCGTGTTGGACATCAACCGTTTTGTTTTCTTGGCTGCTGATGCGGCTGAGGCAGATGAGGGCCTGCCTGTGGAGGCAGGGCCCCCTGTGCGGCGCCCTGTGCAGTTAGCGGCGGAGACGGCCCCTCTTCCTCAGCGGCGGCCTCCAAAAATACATAAGGCGCGCCGCAGTCAGGGTCCTCCAAAAAGTGTGGATAATGGCGCCCGGCTCCCGGTGGTAGCCCTGGAGAGGCTGCCGGGACAGGTGAGGGAGGACGGGCTTTTGCCTCTGCAGTTGGGTGCTGGGCCTTCGCAGGAGCCCCCTGCTGACCCGGCCGTCCCGGCCTCCCCCGAGGGGGTGGGCACTGTTGTATTGTCTAAGTCTGTGTCCGGAGGGGGGGGGGCACCGGTGGTGGACCCCACTGAGGAGATCATTCCTCCGACCCCTGACCTGTTTGTGCCCCCTCGCCCTGTGGGGGCTGGGTTAGCCCTTGCGACAGCTTTGCCTGGTGGTCCCGGGGGCGCTAGCACCCCCTGGGGTGACAGGGTCGAGCAGGAGGAGGAGGAGATCCTCGAGGTGGTCAACGTGGACCCCAAGGAGTTGCTTCAGCTTGCGGGCTTGTCCTGCAACCAGGATTCTGGGGATACAGGGGTAGGGGAGAAGAGGAGGAAGGGGAAACCACAAGAAATAGGCATGGCGTGCACTCCTCCGTTCTCGTGTGCCACCATCAACGTGGCCAGCATTTTGACAGACCAGGCGCGGGCTACGGCCTATGATTTTCTTTCCACGAGTGGGCTGGATGTCATTTTCTTGCAGGAGACCAGGCTCACCTCGCTCGCTAGCCTTCATCGGGCGAAGCAGGAGTGGAGGTGGGGTCCTTCGTACTGGTTTCTTGCAGCCCAGCCCTACGCAGGGGTGGCGGTTTTGTTCATGTCTCACCTATTTCAGGTGCAGTATGTGTGGGAACTGGAGCAGGGCCGGTGTTTGCTCTTAGACGGCTGCTGTGGGCCCCATCGGTTTCGTTTCGTGGTGGTCTACGGCCCCCAGTCTAAGTTGGCGCGGAAGACCTTGTTTCAGATCATCCGCCCTTACTTACACACCTCCCGTTTGGTGGTTCTGGCGGGGGATTTTAACACCACCACCCTGTTGCAGGACTGAGGGGGGGAGCGTCGCTCACCAAGTTACGAGGGCCTCTTTTTGGCCGAGATGACTCGGACGGCTGACCTGGTGGATGTTTTCCACCGGGCTTTTCCACGGTCTCCAGGATTCACATATTACCATGGGACCTGCAGGAGTCGTATCAATCGGATATATGTGAGTGCCCGGGTGGAGTGTTCCCCACCGCGGCTGCAGGTGGTTGACTTTTCGGACCACTGCGTCCTCTCTGTGTCCTTCTTGGCTAACCATGAGGAGCTCAGCAGGAGTCCTGGCCTGTGGCGACTGAATGTGCAGTTGTTGGCAACATCAGAGGTGGTCCAGGATTTCTTGGCCTTTCTCGCAGACCAGGAGACCCTGTTGGGCATTTTTCCTTCCCGTGGTGCTTGGTGGGATGAGGTGAAGACGCGTGCCCGCAAACTCTTCCGTTCCCGGGGTACCTCCATTGCTCTGTCCCGCTACCTCACCTATACTATCCTACGGAGGTCGCTGGACCGTTTGGTATCCCGAGGGGCAGCGCGGGAGGAGGTGGAAGAGGTGCGAGTTCAGCTCCGTGGCCTGCTTTATGATCGCCATGCCTCCCTTTGCTTCGAGGGGGCGGCTGGTAGGGTCGCCACTCCAGACCCTTTCCTGAATTGCAGGGAGAGGGTTCGGCGTCAGGAGGTAATGGTCCTGCGGGGCAAGGACGGTACCCTTCATACCTCCCAGGAGGACCTTTTGCGGATGGTGGGTGACTACTTCTCGGACCTGTTTGGGGATCGCCCTGTGGACCTCACTCATATCCGAGAGTACCTGGGCCTTCCCCCGGTGTATTCGGCTGTGGTTCAGGCACAGGTTGATGCACTCGCTGCTCCAATTCAGCAGGTGGAGGTGGAGAGGGCGATTCGTGCCATGCCGTTGGGGAAGGTGCCTGGGCGTGATGGACTCCCAGTGGAGTTCTATCGCACTTTCATCTCCCAGCTGGCCCCCTTCCTGACCTCCCTGTTTCAGGAGATCATGGACACGGGGTTTCTCCCGCGGTCATTTCGAGAGTCTGTCCTGCTCCTGCTTTCAAAGGGGAAGGATGATAGCTCCTTGGATTTTTGGCGACCGCTCTCTCTCTTGAACGCGGACCGGAAGATTCTGGCTAAGTGTTTGGCCAACCGCCTGGTGACGGTGTCGGGCGCTTTGCTGTCACCGTCCCAGTATTGTTCCGTTCAGGGGAGGGGGGGTTCTGGACGCTTTCGCCACTGTCTGGGAGATGGTGGAAAGAGGCCGGTCGCTCCAACGGGACCACTGGTTGGTCTCCTTGGACCAGTCCAAGGCCTTTGATCGAGTCAGTCACCGGTACCTGTGGGTGGTGCTCCAGCATTTCGGCCTCCCTGCAGGTTTCCTCTTCGTCTTGCAGGCACTGTACCGAGGCGGGGTGAGCTTCCCGTTTATTAACGGGTGGCTCGGACGGCCTTTTGGTGTCGCCTCGGGGGTACGGCAGGGGTGCAGCAGGGGTGCCCTTTGCCCTGCTGTATGTTTTCTCCCTCGACCCCTTCCTCCGGAGATTGTCCTCAGGTGGGTTGCGGGGTCTGGAGGCGCCTGGTGCGCCCCCGGTGACCGTCGTTGCCTATGCTGATGACATCTCAGTTTATGTGGACGGTGCCGAGGGGGTGGAGGCCCTGCGGGAGGCCGTGGAGGAGTACTCGGAGGTAGCCCACTCTGTTGTCAACCACAGCAAGTGCCATACGCTGTGGTTGGGGCCCTCGGAGGCCTCCCCGCCTTCATGCGCCCCCTTTCCTCCTCCCGTGGGGGATGTCCACGTTTTGGGCCTCGTCTTCGGCTCGGAGGACTGTGCGGTGTCCAATTGGGATCGTTGTATTGAGACTGCACGGTGTCGGGTGCTGCGGTGGAGAGGGTGGAGGTGTACATTTGAGGAGAAGATCAAACTCCTCGGGACGTTTCTGCTTCCCCTCTTTCTGCACGTGGCCACGGTCTTCGTTCTTCCGTTGTCCTGTCAGGCGTCTGTTAGTGCTGTCTTTTTCTGTTTTCTGTGGGGTAACCGCCTGAACCCTGTTCAGCGCAACATAGTTTGCCTGGATAGGGCACAGGGTGGTTTAGGTATGTTGCACCCCCTTGTTTTCCTGTCAGTATTGTCCATGGCATTTCACTTGGATAGGATGCGGGAGGGGGGTGGGGTTTGGTGGGTGGCCTCCTATCGGGGATGGTTCTCCCGCTTCTGGGAGCAGTGGGAGGGGGCGTCCTCGGTCCCACGTGTGCATCGGAGTGAGGAACAGGCCCCATCTTATGTGTTTACGATGGTGGGGCTCATTCGGCGGTGGGGGGTGACCGACCCACTCTCCCAGTCCTTGGGGCGGAAAGGATTGTACCGGATGGTACTCGCCTCCCACTTTCAACCATGGTGGGCCCTGCGGGACTGTCCGGCGGATACGATGCAGCAGGGCCTTCGGTAGTTGAACTCCCCTCGGTTGCCAAAGAAGGTTCGGGATGTGGCCTGGTTGTCTTTCCACGGGCGTTTGTACGTGAGGGACAACCTCAAGTACAGGTCACAGGCTGAGCGGGGCTGTCCAAGGGCAGGGTGTGAGGGGCAAACAGAGACCATGGACCATTTCCTCCGGCAGTGCCCCTTTAATGTAGCGGCCTGCCGGTTGGTGTCCGCTGCTCTTCACCTGCGTGATCTTTCCCTCCTTACGTATGCGGAGTGGGTGTACGGGGCCTGGTCCTTTCCTCTAAGGCAGGACTCCGGGACCCTCTACCTCGTCACGGCTGTAGTGCGCTACCACCTGTGGCAAGCGCGCTGTCATGTCTCCGCTCGGGGGTTGGTCCTGCCCCTTGATGAGGTGGTGCGGGACATTCTGGAGGAAGTGGCCAGCATGGCGCAACGCGAAAGGCCCATCGTTGGGAGCGTCTGTGGCGTCACCTCACCCTCCGCCCCCCGTGAGGGGGAGGGTTGCCCTGGGGTTTTCTAGTTAGGGATTTGGGGGATTTTCTCCCTGTGGAAGGGGGGGGGGGTAGTGCTGGTGATTTCGAAGGAGGTTTGACCGCTCTTCCGCTCTTCCGCTCTCCCTCTCTCCTTTTGAGCTGATGTGGTCCGTCCTGGGCTGCAGTCGGGGGATGGGTTTCGAGCACTCTGTCTCTCATTCCAGGAGTGCCGCTTTCCTTGTTCTTTGGTGCATCCCGCTCTGCTGTCTTGAGTTGCAAGGCATCGCTGTGTTTTGTTCTTTTCATGGTTTTGTATTGATTCTTTGGTTTCTTTTGGTGGGATTTTGTTGGGGAAGGGCCAGATGTTGCCTTTATGTTTGTTTATGGGGGTGGTTGGTTTTCATATTGCTGAGGGATTGTGGGGGTTTTGCTGTTTTTCTTTGTGGGGTGGATGGGGATGGGCAGGGGTTGGGGTGGGGGGTGGGGAGCTGCTGCTCCTTCTTAGGGGCGGGGGTGGGGATGGAGGATTATGTATATTGATTTGTCATGAGGATGAGGGATTTTTGGGTATGGTTGGGGGGGGTTGACGGGTGGGGTTGGCTGTCCCCAACAGTTGGGTGCCATGGACATGGACTTGAACATTGCTGGAACTGTTCTGGGTTGTTGTAAGGGGGTGGGGGGTTTGAGCACAAGGGATGTTTGCTGTGTATGGTGGTGGGTTGGGGTGGGTCACGGGAGGGGGGCCGGGTTTTCTTGTCTTTGCTTTGTCGGGATGGGGGCCGGGTTTTCCTGTTTTTGTTTTGTCAGGGTGGGTGGGGGTTTGGGGGGTGAGGGTCTTGTTTGGGTTTGCTGTTTTTGCTTTTTATATGTATTTTGTTGCTTGTTTATAATAAATCAAAATTTCCATCCTTTGGTAGTTCAAAAGATTTTCATGAAATGGAGACTTCCATCCATAGACCTGTTTGCCAGTCCTCTGAACAAACAGCTACCAAAGTTCTGCTCCAGGCAACCGCATCCTCTGCGGATAGCAGCAGATGCTTTTCTGATTCCCTGGTCTCAGGGCCTCCTGTATGCGTTTCCTCCGACGCCCTTGGTGGCCCGCACTCTGTTCAAGATTCTTCAGGACAAGGCCTCAGTCCTGCTGGTGGCTCCCAGGTGGCCCAGACAGCCCTGGTTTCCACTTCGGCTTCAATTGGCAGTGGATTCCCCGCTGCCTCTGGGGTTGCAACCCGACCTTCTCTCTCAGGACCAGGGTACCCTTCTGCACCCCAATCTCAAAGCTCTAAATTTGATGGCATGGAGGCTGCAAGGGTATTTTTAGCTCCCTGGGGCCTACCTCAGGAGGTAGAGGAGGTTCTCCTAGCCTCTAGGAAACAATCCACTAGGAAAACCTATGCTCTTAAATCGAAAAGGTTTTCAGTGTGGTGTCAGTTACGTTCAGAGGATCCTTTCTCCTGTACTGTGCCAGTGGTGCTTCAGTACTTACTGCACTTATCCAATCAAGGTCTTAAGTCCAATTCTGTTCGGGTCCACCTCTCAGCTTTAGCAGCTCACCACTCTCTGGTGGAAGGACATTCTCTGTCAGTTCACCCCTTGGTGTCCCGGTTTCTCAGAGGCTTGCTCTTGCTCAAGCCTCCAATCTGTCCTCCTGCCCCTGAGTGGGAATTGAATGTGGTCTTGCAGCAACTGACTCACCCACCTTTTGAGCCGATGGCTACTTGTCCCCTATGCTTCCTGTCCTGGAAGACACTCTTTCTGATAGCCCTTACCTCGGCTAGGCAAGTGAGTGAGCTTCAGGCCCTGGTCTGTGACAGGCCTTACACCAGAATTTATAGGAACAGGGTAGTCCTCAAGACGCATCCAAAGTTCCTTCCCAAGGTTGTCTCCTCTTTCCACCTCAACAAGGAGGTGGTTCTTCCAACATTCTTCCCTAGGCCTCATGCAAGCCAGGCTGAAGCACTTATGCATACTCTGGACAGTAGGAGGGCCTTATCCTTCTACCTTGACCGTACGCAGGGGCATAGAAGGGCTACTCAGCTCTTCGTCTCTTTTGACCCTAATAAGTTGGGGTTGGCTGTGTCCAAGCGTACCTTGTCCATCTGGGTGGCTGACTGTATCACCTGGGCTTACAAGGCGGCTGACCTTCCTTTGCAGGGTCGGGTCACGGCCCACCGTGTCAGGGTAATGGCTGCCTCAGTGGCTCATCTCCACTCTGTACCGTTGGTAGACATCTGCAGGGCTGCAACTTGGTCTTCAAGCCAGACCTTTGCGGCCCATTACTGTCTGGAGAGGGAGTCCCGTAGGGACAGTGCTTTTGGCCAGGCAGTACTCTGGAATCTCTTTGAGGTTTAGGCAACTGCTGCCCTCCTGCCCTCTGTTGGGCTACCAGTGGAGGTTGTGCCAGTGAAAAGCCTTTCTTTGATGCTGGGACTAGAGGGAGTTCTTTTGTTCAGCCTGGGTTCCTCAGTAGCCCAGAGCTAGGGAGTCACCCATATGTGAGGACTGACTTCCTGCTTGGTCCTGGAGAAAGAGTAGTTACTCACCTGTAACAGGTGTTCTCCAGGAGCAGCAGGAATCAGTCCTCACAACCCTCCCTCCTCCCCTGGGAGTTGCAGTTGTATATAGTTCATTTTTACATTTTTTTGTGTGCTGTTCTTAGCTATGTCATTTGACTGAGGTAAGATGGCACCTTTAGGCGGGAAGGGAACCACGCATGCGTGCCTGCATTCCCAAAGGCTTTCTTGGAAAGCTGGGGAAATGCTCCGCTGGGGCTTCATCGACGTCGATGACACCCATATGTGAGGACTGATTCCTGCTGCTCCTGGAGAACACCTGTTACAGGTGAGTAACTACTTTTTCTAGGATTATTAGAGGCCTCAGATTTGCTGCATAATCAAATTAAAATAACATTAGCTCAAACTATATTAAATGTGTCCAGAAAATTCTAAAGTCAAAATTAAGTGGAGGTAAAGTAATGTGCATTTTTAACGTCTTTTGTGTTTTGCTTAGTACAAGAGGAAATTAATTTATAGTTTTATTTCTCCAGTGTTGTTGTACATCCCAAGTTTGGCTTTTGGGGGTCCCAGTTTAATTATTGTCTTCCTATTTCTAAATTGTGATCCCTTGTTCTTTGGTGATGGTCTATGTTCTGCATTTTAACCAAGCTGAGGTATTCTGTTCATGTAGTTTCTAGTTCCAGACGACACTGCCCTCCCAACTAGGGCCAACAGATTCCTGTGCTGTTTGGGGTCCTCCCCTTCCGGTTCTCCTGCGGCCGCGCGTTCACGGCCGCGTTCCAGATGGTACGCTGCCTAACCACTATTTAACAGCAGCGCCTGC
This sequence comes from Ichthyophis bannanicus, assembly GCA_033557465.1. NCBI lineage: Eukaryota > Metazoa > Chordata > Amphibia > Gymnophiona > Ichthyophiidae > Ichthyophis > Ichthyophis bannanicus. The sequence goes on from CM066031.1 coordinate 1,315,592,801, forward strand.
GATAGAGACCTTGCTGTGTGTGTTTATTCTATCTCTCTGCTGAAACTCTTTATATTTTGCCTGTTATTTGTTGTTTTTGACACTGCCCTCCCAACTAGGGCCAACAGATTCCTGTGCTGTTTGGGGTCCTCCCCTTCCGGTTCTCCCGCGGCCGCGCGTTCATGGCCGCATTCCAGATGGTACGCTGCCTAACCACTATTTAACAGCAGCGCCTGCGGTGCTTGTCGCCGCGGCACGTGACGGAGGCACGCACCGAAGGAGCGCACCTAAGGAGCACGACGTGCTCCTTAGGTGCGCTCCTTGGGGCCGCTACGGTGCCGCTGGTCCGTCTCTGCTATTGCATTGGTTCGTTCCTTTTCTCCTTCCTCTTCTCGTTTCCTCTCTCGGTGAGTTGAGCTCTCTGCATGCTCTACCGGTATTGCCACTTAATTCCCCCCTTGGCTTGCTATTTCCCTCACCGTCCTCTTATCGTTCTCCCTGGTTTCCCCTCCCTTTTCATTGTCCTATGGCCTCAATCCCAGTGATATGGGGCAGGCGACCCTGTAAACCTCTTCATCTGCGTTCCCGGTGCACTGCCAATCTGTATTCTTGCCCCCTTTCTTCCTCCCTCCCCCCTTCTCCTCCTCCTGCACTTTCTACCACATCGTCTGCTCTTTTCTCTATCGGTCTTCTTAACTGCCGGTCTCTTCGTAACAAGGCCCCCCTCATTCAGGACTTAGTTTTTAGATCTCCGCCTGGGGTTACTCTCCTCACGGAGACTTGGCTCCATGACGGGGAGGATGCTCTTCTTGCACGCTGTCTTCCCCCTGGCTTTTCGGCTGTTTCTGTTCCCCGTCTTGGTCGGTCTGGCGGCGGCGTGGCAGCTATTTTGCATCCCTCTCTTCCTTACACCCAGATCTCCTCCCCATCATTGCACTATTCTGAATCACTCTTACTTCATCTTCATACTTCCCCGCCCATTCACGTCCTTCTTGTTTACTCTCCCCCGGCTCTTCGTTCCCACCTCTGGGATGCTCTCATGCTAACTATCACCGATATCTCCCTGGCCTTTCCTCACCTAATCATTGCCGGTGATTTCAACCTGCACATGGATGCTCCTTCTTCTTCCAGAGAACTTTTCTTTCTCTCATTTCTCCAGGACCTATCGCTTCTCCAACATATTACTGTTCCCACCCATCAGGCTGGCCACACCCTTGATCTATTTCTAACTCCTGCTTCCTCTTCCCTTACTCTTTCATCTCTTTCTACCTCATCTCTCCCCTGGCCGGATCATTTTCACCTCACACTATCCTGCTCTTTCTCCAGTGCTCTACCTCCCGCTTCTTCCACCTCCTTCCCATCATCATCCCCATTGAGATTGTCTCGGGCTCTTACTCCCCTCACCCTACAAAAGTTCCCCCCTGTCTCCGAGCTATTACCTGTTGACTTTCCACTCCTTTCCCCTAATTCCCAGGCTACCCTCTGGTCTTCTACTCCCTCCATTACTCTTGACCTTCTAGCCCCCCTGCATCCTCGCCCTTCTCGCCGGCGCCCTTCCCAGCCCTGGTACCATAGCGGTCTCCGGATGCTGCATTCTCACCTTCGGAGGGCCGAGCGGCTATGGCGCAAGTCCCCCTCCCCTGCCCGTCTAGCTACTTTTAAATCCCACTACTCTTTCTACCGTGCTCAGCTTCACTCTGCTAAACGGGACTACTTTTCTACTTCTATCTCACTTGCTTCTAACCAGACTCGACATCTTTATTCTACTTTCCGTTCTCTCCTTTCTTTGCATGCCTCATCCTCCCCTCCTGTCACTCAGTCCACCCCATCCCCATCTCAGTTAGCTTCTTTCTTTGTCTCTAAGGTCACTTCATTGAGGGGTAAGCTACCCTCATGTCCTGCCCCTATCACTTCCCCTCCCCCTGTTCCCTCCCCACCTCCTGTTTCTCAACTCTCTCACTTTTGGGCTTCCTTTTCTCCTATCTCTGCATCTGAACTTCATCATCTCCTTTCTTCTTCTAAGAAAATTTCTTGCCCACTTGACCCTAGTCCTTCTCCCTGGCTCATCACTCCCTCATTGGGTGCTTTTCCTTCTATTTTAGCTATGTTTAACTCCAGCCTGTCCACAGGAATTTTCCCTAGCCCTTGGAAACACGCTTTGGTTCGTCCCATTCTGAAAAATTCCTCCTTAGATCCCTCTCTTCCTTCTAGCTATCGCCCTGTTTCTAATCTTCCTTTCTTATCTAAACTTCTGGAAAAATTTGTCTTCGCTCAACTCTCTCATCACCTTGATTCTACTAATTTTCTTCACCCCCGTCAATCTGGTTTCCGCCCCGGCCATAGTGTTGATACTGTTCTTCTAGCTTTCACTAATGCACTGCATGCAGCTCACGATCGCGGTGCTATCTCGGTGGCGGTTGCTTTAGACCTCTCTGTGGCTTTTGACTTGGTAGACCACTCTCTTCTTCTTCACCGTCTTCGGGAAGCTGGTCTCTGCAGTACAGTTCACCACTGGTTTCACTCCTTTCTTTCTTCCCGTTCTTGCGCAGTTCTCTCTTCTTCGCCTACTCTTCCTCCCTCGGACTCACTGCTCCTTCCCTGTGGTGTTCCTCAGGGTTCTATCCTTGCTCCTCTTCTTTTCAACCTTTTCCTGGCCCCCCTTGCTCTTCTTATACAACAGTCTGATATTTTGGCTTTCTTCTACGCTGATGACATTCTTTTACTTCACCACACATCTCCCTCCTCTCCCGATCTCTCCCCTCTTAACTCTTGTCTCACCTCTGTCGCCAACTGGCTCACCTCTAATTGTCTTCACTTGAATCTTACTAAAACTCTTGCTATATGGTTCACCCACGGTGGCCCTTCCCCCTCTTTAGCTCCTTCTTTCTCTGATTCTCGGGTTCCACTAGTTGCCACTTTTTGATATCTAGGTGTTCACTTTGACTCGGACCTTTCCTTCTGTACACACATCTCCCACATCACAAAAACCTCATTCTTTTTTCTTCGACAAATTCGCTCAGTTCGCCCTTTCCTTTCTCCCTCAGCTCTAACCACACTGGTTTTATCTCTTGTAATGTCTCGCATTGATTTTTCCAATTCCCTGTTCCTTGGTCTCCCCCACTATCAGGTATCCCGGCTTCAACGTATACAGAATACTGCTGCACGTCTTATCACCCACTCTTCTCTTCGCGATCATGTCACTCCTTTACTTCTCCATCTTCACTGGCTGCCTGTTTCTTTCCGTTTCCAATTTAAGTTATTAATCTTACTACATAAAGTCTTTCACACTAGTACCCCTCCTTACTTGGCTGATCTTTTATCTTTTCACTCTCCTAGGTACACTCCCCGCTCTTTTCATCTTAATCGCCTTGCCCTCCCTCCTCCTGCTCGTGCCCACTTACAGCTCACTCGTCTCTCAGCTTTCTACTTCGCTGGTCCTGCTCTCTGGAACTCTCTCCCTTCTTCTCTTCGTCTGGAATCACAATACACCACTTTTAAACACAACCTTAAGACTCACCTATTTTCCCTTGCATTCAATATCCCCTCTCCTTTTGTATGAATGCCCCCTACCGTTGTACAGTAAGTTTGCCTCTTGTGTCTTGTCTTGTCTCTGCTCTCTTCATTCTTTCTTTTCTGTCTTATAAATTTGTACATTTCTTTTCTCTTTCCCGGCTTCGGCCAGATTTTATGTATTTTATTATTGTACACCGCCTTGATTATTATAGAAAGGCGGTTTTTATCAAATGAATAAACCATAAACCATAAACCATATTTGACCGTGCCACTTGTTCTCTTTCCCCAGTAGGAGATGCATTGGTATTCTCTGAGATGTATTGGTTTAATATCTGCAGTGTTGCCTTTTGATAGGTAGGGTTTGGTGCTTTGTGAGTCCTGGCAGAGCTGTTATTATATGGTGGATTTGCTATGAGTTCTAAATGGTCAGTGTTTATGGTACTTCCTAATGGGCCTGGCGGTTGGCACTGGAATATAGTAACGCAGACATCTGTTAGTATTTCTTTATCCAGACATTTATTAAGAGGCATGTTTTCTAAACATGCATGTTAACATCACACAAATATTTATGCAAATGAGCCTCTCTATGCAAATGAGGCTCCACAATTAATCTCCACAAATGGCCCCGCACCCCTCTTGGGCCGTCCCTGTCATCATCAATATGAATATTTAGAAAATGCTTATCATCAAAGGAATCTTAGTTTTTTTAAATTTCCCCTGTACACATTCAGGCATGTTTACTAAAGTCCGTTGCTGTGCGGGTCCCCGTTAGTGTGCTGGTGCCATATAAGGAGTGGGCGGGCCAGGCAGAAAAAGGAAAAAAACGGACCGTAGGTTTGTGAGTCGCGCTAATGTGCGGGTCCCACATTAGCGCGTGAGAAGGCTAAGTGGGGCGCTGCTGCACAACCAAACAACAAAGCCGTAGTACAACGGTGAAGACATTGACCTATGGTGCAGGGTCCAGGGGTTCAAACCCCCATTGCACCCAACAAAAAAGACCAGCTGAGGCATCAAATTTTATGGGCAAAAGTGGTGTAGGAGGCATATTGATTATGGGCGGCAGAAGGCGGCGCACCTATTTTTTTAAACGGCATGAGACGGCGCACTGTTTATTGTGGGCGGCAGAGGGCGGCGCGCTGTTAAGGTTGGGCGGCAGAGGGCGGCACACTGATAAAATTGGTCAACAGAAGGCGGCGAGCCGGTGGGCAGAAGGCGGCACGCTGATGTGTGAGGGGGCAGCCCAATAGTGGGAGGGATAAGTGGCGCGCTGATGTGCAAATAGTAGGAATGGAGCCATAGGACAATGGTTAAGACACTGACCACCCATGCAGGCATCATGGGTTCAATTCCCCCCAGTGCCCATTGAAGACAGCTGGCTGAGGCAGTATTTTAAGGGGCATGCCCATGTTGGGCGCTGTTAATGTTACGCGCCAGAAGGCGGCGCGCTGTTAATTGTAATTTTGTGCGCCACAAGACGGCGCGCCAATGGCTACAAGGCTGCGCGCTGCTGCTCAAACACAGGAACAGAGCCACAGCACAATGGTGAAGACACTGAGCAATGGTGCAGGGGCCATGTGTTCAATCCCTCACAAAGCCCAAAGAAAAAGGCTAGCTGAGGCAGTATGTTTTATGTTGGGGAGAGCTGTAGGAGGCTCTATAATTTTAGTTTTATGATAACTACTAGCAAACGCACTCTCACAGCATATTAATATAGGGCCGCCCATAAGGCACATGTTACAGTGCACCATCTGCCAAGGCACCCTAGAATGTCCCCTATAGGGCAGCATGTATGTTGCGACACAGGATAATGTATGGTGCACCCTATATGGATGGCAACCATACAGTGCCCTATAGGGCGCCCCATAAAGCACCCTCAGAGGCACCTTATGGGTACAGTACACTGAGGGTGCTATTGCTGACATCAACATATGTACAGTAAACTAAAAAAATATGCTTTGAACACCTGTCTCACAGAACCCCAATGTGGGTTTGAACTCATCACCTCTGGCTGCACAGGCAGTGACCTAACCATAGCTGTATGGAAGCCCCTAGCTGGCTGCAGATAGCCTGCACGTCATCTCACAGATAGTATGCCAGGGTAAACAGGATAGGGTTAGGCCACACGTACCCATGATGCACTGCACATGCAAATTAGCTGTCCACAGATGGACACAAGATGGGAAATGCACCCCCACAGCACCTCGGCCCTGTTGGGGGACGTTACCGGGTGCACCCACACAGCAACTCGGCCTGGTAGGGGGCACTGACCGGGTGTTTTTACTGGCACAAAGTAGCTACACAACGTTACATCGTGCGGGTTCTGGCCTCACCCTGAGTGTACAATGAGGCGCCCAGGACCAGGTCTACAACACTTTCCATGGCTGATGGAGGCCAAGCGGGAGTTCCAAAGCAGTTTTAATGTGTAAGATAGCTAGTTTCTGCACAAACACCATGGATATCCCAGTCAGGCACAGCCATAGCTGCCCCCAGAGACAAACATGGTCCCCCATCAAGAGATCCACACTCTACCTCCCTGCAAAGGTGGCAGTAGAGGGCAACATCAACCCCAGTCCTGCTGAGGAACACCCCCCCACAACACAATAACAGACAAACATATGACCAGGTATGGTAGGTTGCACCCCACCACCAGGTATTCCCCTGCAGCAAGCCAACTGCACCCTGCAAGCCATTCCAGCAAACCACATACCATCTACAAACAGTCTGCTGGTTAGTCCATAGTGCATGTTCCCAGTGGAGACACATGCACACAGAACTGGGCTGCCAGCATACACAGCAAGCAGATAACTCAGTGACTGAGCCCCAAATAGATACCCATATGTATCACATGAGAGAAAGACTGTACAGCACTATGGGGGTGCCTAGCCATGCTGTGGTCACTGCACAGTCAGGGTGAGCGTGATCTCCCAGAAGGACATGCTTTGGCCACCCTGTCTGTGTAGGTGGTGGCCGGACACTACAGTGTCCCTGCCAGTGCCCTATGCCCGGTGCAGATGCATCCTGCCCAGGCCACCCTGTCCTGGCTATACCCATGGTACCGTGCACCTCATTATGCACATTGGCAGTGTGGGCTGTGGAAGGGGCTTGCTGCCAACACCCACGGTATAGACAAACACACACTTCCACACCTATGCCATCATGGTGCTACTATTGAGAAGGTAATCAGCCTTGCCCACCAAGACCGCTCCTGAGCACGGCAAGGCATGGATATGGTAGGCAGTACAGCTGGTGGCCACTCCCCAGGGTGGTAAACAGCGTCAGAGGCCAGGCCTGGAGCACGCACCGCAAACACCTAACAGATTGTTCGGATGGGGTCAACTAGCAGTATGTGTGGAACTAGCAAACATCTCAGAGCTGTGTATCATATACCTCAGGTGTAGGGTGACATTGGTAGGACATGCAGGGTTCAATGGTTTGCCTCTCCAGGAGACATTGGTCAATGAGGCCTGTGGGTGTGGGTGTGTCTGCCCCTGATGGCTGCTGCTTTACGGCACAGATTCCCAACTCCAGTCCAGGTTTGCATCACACTGTTCTGGTTTTCCTGCTGTCCCTCATGGATATGCATGAGCTACATCTACATACCATGGGTGTGGTGCATAGATATACAGCACAGGCATTTGTATGAGTGCCATCATGGGACCTGACTGGTGTGTGCCCCACCAGGACTGCATTGTGTGATTCTGCTCTGGGTACTGGCCCTGTTCATGGTGTGTGTGCTCAGTGGGGTAAAGATAGACGTATTGCCATTGCATATGTCCTCCCCAGGAAAGGTGTGCCCTTACTATCACTGTTTAATTGGGGGAAAAAGATTAGTGGTTGCCCCAGTTGGGCTTTGAACCTGTGACCCTCTGCTCTTGTATACAGTGTCTGTGTGCACTGCACCACCGTGTATCCACAGATTGGGTGATTTCCCTGGAATGTCCATGACTGTGGATCCGGTAGGGCCTGTGTTGCAGTGGACTGTGCCAGCCTGCACATGACTGGGCCTCTGTCTTCTGTGGCTAGCAGCCACTGCCCCCTGCACCACATGTCCTCGTCCGCCAACATGCTGGCATGAGCTTCTCTCAGAAAAAGCAGATGACCTGATTGCAATGTGGCAGTACGGGACTGCATTTGGGTGACTTGGCTGTAGGTAATGCCCATTGTTGTGGTGTGTGTGCGCGTTGTTGGGTAAAATATGGGTGCTCTCCCCATGCTTATGTTCCCTGCAATACAGGGGTGTCTGCGCTATCTGTGTTCAGTGGTGGGTAAAATATAGGGATTGGGCTGGCACGTACCCCAGCTGGGCTTTGAACCTCTGACCCTCTGGTTCTAGAGGTACTGACTCTGTCTGATGCACCACACTATGGCCACAGAAACAGTGCAGCCCCTGGAGGTAGTAAGCTTAGCAGAATGGAGTCACAAACCCTGCTCTATGCAATTTTACTGTGGGCATATGCACCCTGTCTGGTGACCAACGTGCACATAAACCCCGGAAATGGCTACGGGAAATGGGGGACAAGATATCACCGCGCTGGGCAACAGTGATATTAATGGGCAACCATACCAAACACTCCCAGGAAAGCTCCAAACAAAGGAAATGTTTTTTGGAAGAGACTCGGCTCCGTAAACCCTTCAAAAGTTCATTTCTTTTTTCTGGAGCTTTGCTGGGTGTGTTTTCTGTATTTGCCCATCACTATAACTGTTCCCCAGCTGAATTACTGTTTTTAATAGTTCTGTTGTGGTCATTTTCTATTTGTATTTGCACTTTTGTGCTGTGCACATGTATCACACTGCTCACGTTTTGCTGGTTTCCCCGGTTTTCCTGTACATTGCTGACGGAAATGGTTTCTCTTCCCTTTAAATGCTTTCTACATGCAAATTCGGGCCCGATACTATGCAGGGAGCCTCTCCCCTCCCACTCTCCACCCATTGACCCCGTCCCTCCGCCCCTCCGGAGCCTTCCTCCGCCCTCCTTTCGCCGTTCCACGCCTCTATCGGAAATTTGCGGGCCGCACTTGTACGGGGCCCGTTAGTGAGCCGCGTACCTGTGCGGGGGTGACACGCACATGTGCGGGGCGTTTAAACGCGTTTCTGCGTGTTTCAGTGCCGCGTTGCCGTGCGCTATTTTGCGGGGCGCTATTTTGCGGACTTTAGTAAACATGCCCCATTATCTTTCCCCCTCTATTTTATTAAATATTTGAAGGATGTGTTGAATATATATGAACCTGTGCAATTGTCCAAAATATATTATCTCCCTAGAGGTGCTAGGGAGGATGGAGAGAATTGTGTAAGGAGGGGAGATATTGAGGCGGGGGGGGGGGGGGCAGGAAGTAGATCATTTATCTGTTCCAAGTCTCGATTTGTCTGCTTTTTTAGAAACTCGAGCTACTTTATTGATGTCCTTCCTGCATGAGAGAGATAAAGATCTTGTTTTTTGTTCATATTTTTCATAGCAGTCTGAGAAGTTTTTTGGTCAGACTATACAGGTTTTTCCTGATGTTTCGTGTATTATCTGATGGAGAAGGAAGGTTTTTTTAGATTTATATCTTATGTAGTAACCTTGGGAGCTTCTTTCTCTTAAAATATCCTTGCAAGTGTGTGATTTGTTACCAAGACAAGACCTTTGTTGTTTTTTTTTTGTATTCATTGCAATTAGAGGGGTTTTTGCAGGGTAAGGGATAGGTTATTTTCTTTTTATATGTATTCTTCTCCTTTACTTAGTAAATGGGGATCAGGTTTAGGTTGATTTATCAGCTCCATTCTTTTTCTTTATCTCTCCCAAATATTGTGGGCTGGTAATATTTAATGTTTTCTAAAGCATTTATTGCTGTATTCTTTCTTTTTTGTGTTTGTTGATTGCTTATATCGCCTTTTGTTTTCCTTGAATAAAAGGATTTAAAAAAAATATACTCCTGGACAAATGATGTCCAAGTGCAATCTGTCGAAGTGCCAGAATGTCTGAAAAAAAGCAGCCACATACAAGTTCAGGCGTGATTTCATAAACATCTACATGCCGGATATGGATGTCTGCAGGGCTGCATATCGAAGCCCAGGGATGTCTAATAGCCTAATGGATAGTGTAGTGGGCTAGGCCCAGTAAAACTAAATTCCACTGCTGTTCCTTGTGGGCTTGGGCAAGTGATTCAACTTTCCATCTTCCCTACCCTTTCTGGATGTTTTACAACTAAAACAAGTACCTTTCAGAGGCCTATTTGTGCCTGGAGTAGGTCTAAACTTGGATGGGGTCACAGATGCCCCAAACATTTCATAAATGAAGTGGGGGTGTCTAAGTCCATTGCACTGTCTCCACCATGTCGCTTGCTTACTTGGACTTACCCGTACCAGAAACATCTTTAAAGGGTATTTGTAAAATTTCTCCAGGGACATCTCCATGCTTTGGACGTCTGCATGCATATTTTCAGATGTCCAAATTTCAACTAAGGCTTTTAAAATGGCCAAAATAGTGACTGATGAAATTTAATGTGGCCAAATGCAAAGTTATGCTTCTCAGAAAGAACAAGCCAAATTATGGTTATACGATGCAAGGTTCCATATTAGGAATCATCAAATGATGTACATGTCGTCATGGATAACGACTCTGTCCAGTGCGCAATGACAGCCAAGAAAGCAAATAGAATACTAGAAACAAAAGGAAAGGAATGGAGAATAAAACAAAGGATATTATAATGCCTGCTCATCGTTCCATGGTGCGACTGCACCTCAAATGTTCTGTGCAATTCTGGTCACCATATCTTAAAAAGGATATAGCGGAATTGGAAAAGGTACAGAGAATAGCCACCAAAATGATAAATGGGATGAAAGGATACCCCTATTAGGAGAGGCTAAAAAGGTTAAAGCTCTTCAAACTGGAAAGGAGATGGCTGAGGGGAGATATGATAGAGGTCTATAAATTAATGAATTGAATGTAAACGTAGACTGATTTTTTTATGCCATCAAAATGTAGAAAGACTAGGGGACATGCAATGAAGCTACAGTGTAACCAATATAAGTCTAATAAGAGAAAATAGTTTTTCACTCACTGCATAATCAAACTCTGGAATTTGTTACCGGAAGATGTAGTAAATGCTGTTAGTTTAGCTGGGTTTAATAAAGGTTTGTAGAAGTTCCTGGAGAAAAGGTCCATAAACCATTATTAAAGAGGGCCCCAGAAATCCACTGCTTGCCTCAACACAGGCATTGTGGAACCTGTGTCTTTTGGGGAAACTACTAGGTACTTGTGACCTGGATTGGCCACTGTTGGAAACAGGATACTGGGCTTGATGGACCTTGGTCTGACCCAGTATGGCATATCTTATGTTCTTATGTTCCTCTAAGTCTATCTTTTAAACTTTAAGTGGGCACATTCAGTGGTAGCGATCAGCACTAAATATCAATTTTGCCCAGATAGCATTTTAGCTAGCTGGTCAGCGGTGATATTCAGTCACTGACCTGATAGTTAAAATGCCTAAAGTTAGCACATCCTTTTTTCATTCCCAACTTTAGGTGTTTTAGTTAGCTGGTTAGTGGCTCAATATCACTTTTGACCAGCTAACTAAGATTAGCGTTGGGGTGTTTAAGCAGGTAAAGAAGGGATATTTCTCAGCATTAACCACATTAGTGCCGCTAACTATCCCAGTGAGCAGCATTTATGCAGTCTGCATGTCTGCAAATTACATAAATGCCTTTGAATATGCCCCCCTATAATTTTTATACAATATACCTCATGACAGTTTAAGTGCATCCATATATAAACAGAAACCAGTTTCTGTCTGCCATGCTGCCATCAAGGTAATGTGGTACTCGTCTCTTGGATAAGCTCATTGGCTGCAGGGAAGTATACATGCAAGGCACAGATAATTGATTTGATATTGCTGATGGTGCCAACATGGATCAATGAGTTGATGCAGCATCAGAGGTGCACTTGTAATCTCTTTCCTCTTTATGCTTCTCTACATGACCTAGATGGTCAGGCTTCCCTACATCCTGCGCCACAGAGTCAACTTGGGAGTTTGGCTTATGCCTCAGGGTCAACTGAAATAAGGTGAGACAGAGTATTGTTAGATTTATCTCTCCGCACCTGAAATTTCATAAAGATTGTAGCCCAAAATCTCAGGTTGCTTGTCTGACATTGCTACCTGATTGGCCCAATGCCATCTGAAACTTATATGACTAAGACAGAGCTTCTTATCTTACCCAGTAATCCCTCCTCCTCCTCTTTTCTCTGTTTTTATGGATAATACTGTCATCTTTCCTGTCACCTCAGAAGGTAACCTTGGGGTCATCTTTGACTCCTATTTCTCTCTATATATTTAGCAAACTGCTAAATCCTGTTGTTTGTTCCTTTATAATTTCACCAAAATCCATTGTTTCCTTTCTGAACACAATACTAAAATGTTAACATTCATCTCTTGCTTCAATTACTGCAACTTGTTCCTCAGAAGTCTCCATTTCAATCTATTCAAAATTCAGTCCCACAACTTCTATTCTGCCAAGGTCGCTATGCTCACTTAACCGCTCTTCTCAGGTCACATGATCCGTTTTCACTTATAGTTCAAGATTTTCTTACTCATCTACAAATGCATTCACTCTGCAGATTTTCATAACCTCTGATCCTTTATTTGTCCCTACACATCTCCTTGGGTACTCTGCTCATCGAGTAAGACACTCTTATCTGTGCCCTTCTCCACTGCCATTTCCAGACTGCTCTTTCCATCTTGCTGTGCAATACGCCTGGAATAAACTTGCCAAATCAGCGCATCATGCTCCCTCCCTGGCCGAGTTCAAATCCAAGCTAAAAGCCCATGTTATTTTTCAACCATTCCCATAATAAATAAAACTCCACAGTTCTATGTTTGTCTTGGGTCGATTGTAAGTTCCGTTGATTAGGGGAAATCTTTAGTGTATATGTTTACCCTGCTGTGTATATGTAGTGGGGCTATAGCAATGATAAACACCATTAGTAGCTTCATCACTCTCCCTCTTCAAACCTCTGCTGATGGCGCACCTCTTTAAGGCTGCCTTTGTTTCCTAATTCTCTGTTCCTTGTGTCTCCTTTGTTGTTTGTCTCCCTCTACCTACTCTTTTTTTGTTTTGTTTGTCTTGATTAGATTGTAAGCGCTAATGAGCAGGGCCTGTCTTCATCTGTGTTTGTATAGTGCTGCATGCTGCGAGTAGAGCTCTATAAATGTATAATAATTATAATAATAATTAAGTAGGGAGATGGTGGAGGGAAAGAGAGAGGAAGTAATAGTTCCATACTGAGGAAGGGGGAAAAGTACTGGGTTCTGGATTAGGAGTAGAGTTTAGTGTGGTGAGTCTAGCTTGAGGGAAGGGGTAGGAAGTGTGGCTATTTAAATTTTTAAACTGTCATTTTGGATGGGCATTTGATTTGATATTTCAATAATATTAGGTTAACTGACATTTTTCAGAAACTTTATAAAAAAAACCTCTGAGCTAAAAATGAGTTAATCAAAAGACATAATATTCAAGATGGAAAAACTAGTTCCCTTGTTTATTGAAACAAAAAATACTTTCTTCTTTCTGTTTTTATGTTTCTTAGACTAGGCATGCAAGTTGGAATTCCCTTCAACTCTGTAAACTAAAAGGAGTGACCTTGTGGAGTCTGAGAAAGAGACAACCTTCTATAGATAATTAGATCATTTATGACTAGATGTGTACTAAAACTGAAAAGAAAAATATAACATCTAAAGGCTCTGCAGCTAGTAGAAAATACCTTTTCAAAAGTGTCTTCTTATGTAGCCTTATGCCCTCCAAGCATTTAAGAAGAAAGACTCAAAGCAAATCATTTGTTGGTATCAGGCACTTAATCTTTGTTTTTCAATCCCCAGTGTCTCTGCAGATTCTGAAATAGCTAACTGTAAGCTGATAAATACTAAATTTAATGATCCCACATAGACCAGGAGATTTGTCCAAGCTGAAGGTATACCGCTATCCTTCTAGCTGATGTTGAGCAAGAGATGTCTTCATCTACCATGAACTAGACCTCTACTTTTTAATGTACACCTCTTTTCTTCCAGCCTGTATCCCTCCATTTTGTTTTCTGAATAGATCTTGGCTGAAATTCTTTTCTTCTAGGCTAGTAAAATATAGAGAGTTCCTAGTAGGAGTGTGTATCGAAACACAATTGTTTCGTGTCGTATGTCTTTGTACTTCTATGTCATTTCATTTGTTTTCTTTCAGTAGCAGGGATGGCCTAAGGAGGATGCAGAGGGATGCAGGGCCATTGGCAGACATTGATTGTGAGGCCTGGCTTAATGGTAGGGCTGGCCCCGTTCTATAGTTATTTTGTTATACCACTTATTTCCGTAAAGGCAATGAGGAAAGCATGGCATTCAGTGTGGACAATAATCTGTCATATGATTTTTGCAGGAAGGCATCAGCATAGACAACAACACACCAAGACTATAGTGGAGCAAAGTAGCATAAACAGTTGAACAAACGTCTCGACACCATGAGAGGGGACAAATGAAGGAGTAGAGGAATAGCTTTAAACATTAAATACATTTATGGAAATGGGTAAAAGGAGTAACATATGGAATGTGGTGTGTATAAATGTGCATAGCATGGGAAATAAGATCCCAGATGTGAGGCTTTACTGAGATGGGCTGACTTGGATTTAGTGGCAGTATCAGAGACATGGTTCATGGGCAACCATGACCGGGATGTAACTATACCAGGCTATACTTTATTCAGAAAGGGCAGGGTAGGAAGAAGAGGAGGAGGAGTGGCACTATATGTAAAAAATAATATTAAAGCTATAGAAATACAGGGCTTAAAAGGGAGAGAGGAGGCAGTGTGGGTTAAACTAGAAAGAGGGAAAGAGAAATCTTTTTGCATTGGTGTGATATACAGACCTCCCTCACAGGGAGAAGAGGTGGACCTAGAGTTAATTGAAGACATACACAGCATTGCCTGGAAAGGGGCAGTGCTACTGTTAGGGGATTTCAATATGCCAGCTGTTGATTGGTGCATCCCTGCTGCAGTATCTTTTAGAAGTAAGGAGATCCTGGATTCTCTACAGGGAGAACTATTCAGGCAATTGGTAACAAAACCTACATGTGAAGGGGCATTACTGGACATGGTGCTTACTAAAGGAGGAAAGTGTTTCTGATGTTATAGTGGGAGATCATCTCACATCCAGTGATCACCAGATGGTATGGTTCAGTATTAGGACTAGGGCTGATAAAATTCATTGAAAAGCAAGGGTCTTAGGCTTTAGGAAAAATAACTTTGCCAAGATGGGCCAATACCTCAGGGAGTCATTAGCAGGATGGGAACAGCTGGGGGATATAGAAAAGCAGTGGGCAAAACTGAAAGGGATATTTTAAGGGCAACTAAAATTGTTAAAATGGTAAATAAAGATAAAAGAAAAAGGAGACCGCTGTGGTTTTCAAAAGAAGTAGCTGAAAAAGTGAAGAAAAAGAGGGAGGCCTTCATGAAATACAAGAGATCACAGAGAGAGGAAGACAGGCATCTATATTTGGAAAAAACTTAGAGAAGCTAGCAAAGTAGTCAGGAAAGCAAAGATTCAGAAAGAGAAGGAAATAGCCAATGCAATAAAATGGAGGGGGGGGGGGGGGTAAGACATTTTACAGATATGTTAGTGAGAAGAGGAAGAGCAAAAGAGGTATTGTCAGACTCAAGGGTGAAGGGGAGGAATATGTAGAAGCTGATGAGGATAAAGCAGAATTGCTTAACAAATATTTCTGTTCTGTGTTCACATATGAAGAACAAGGAGCAGGACCTCAGAAACTACCGACAAACAGGAACAGAAGTGAGGGGCATCTTGAACAATTTTCAGAAGACTGTGTTTGTGAGAAACTAGCTAAACCTAAAGTAGAGAAAGTGATGGGACCAGATGGGATACACCCAAAAATACTGAGGGAACTTGGGGACGTTCTAGCAGCTCCACTAACTGACCTTTTCATTGCCTTGTTGGAGTCAGGAGTGGTGCCAAAGGACTGGAGAGAGGCACATAAGGTCCCTTTACACAAAATCGGAAGTAAGGATGTGGTTGAAAACTACAGGCCGGTTAGTTGAACTTCGATGGTGAGTAAATTATTGGAAGCGCTAGTGAAAGAGAAAATAGTGAGGTATCTGGAGTCCAATGGATTACCGGGTCCGAGGCAGCATGGATTCACTAGAGTCAGGTCTTGTCAGACAAACCTGATTGATTTCTTTGACTGGGTGACCAGGGAGTTGGACTGAGGGAGATTCCTAGATGTGGTGTATTTAGATTTCAGAAAAGCCTTTGACACCGTTCCTCACAGGTGACTTATGAACAAACTGAGCATCCTAAGGATGGACCTAAAGCTACTGCTTGGGTTAGAAATTGGTTGAGTGAGAGGCAACAAAGGGTACAGGTAAATGGAGCTCACTCTGAGGAGAAGGAGGTTACCGTGGTGTGCTCCAGGGATTTATCTTTGGTCAGATTCTTTTTAACATCTTTTTATGATATAGCGGAAAGGCTTTCGGGTAAGGTTTGCCACTTTGCGGATGATACCACTGCAATAGAGTAGACACCCAGGAAAGTGTAGATAACATTTATTTATTTATTTAGCTGTATTTATATCCCGCTTTTCACCGGGTCAAAGCGGCGTTACATTAAGGGGTGGGGGAATTAAGTATACAGGCGGGGCCATCACCGGGGAGGCAACATTGATGATTTTGACATAGGACAGACTTTGGACATAAGACAGACTTTTGGACATGGACAGGTTAGTATAGCTTATGATCAGTGGTTCATGGCGGGCTAGATCAGGGGTTGGTGCACTTTTCGGTGGGAGTCGTGTTGAAGTGTTCCTGGAAAAGGATGGTTTTTAGCTGTTTTCTGAAAGATGGCAGGTCTGCATTGTTTCTGAGACAGCTCGGTAGAGAATTCCATAAGGATGGAGCATAAAGTTCAAAGGCTCGGTTGCAGGTCCGTTGCGAGCATTTAGTTCTTTTGTGAGGGACGGTGAGGGAGTTGCTGGAGGTTTGTCTTGTAGTTCTGCCGTGGGCTGGACGAGACAGTAGGATGCGGAGCTGGGTATTTTGTGTTTGATGTATGGCTTTATGGGTGAGGAGGATGGCCTTGTATTTAGTCCTTGCTTTGAGGGGAAGTATGTGGAGGTCTTTCAGAATTGGGGTGATGTGGTCGGTTTTCTTTGCTCTTTGAATGATTCTTGCTGTGGTGTTCAATGCAGTTCGGAGGGGGTTGGTCTGTGTGGCTGGAAGTCCATGGTAGATTATGTTGCAATAGTCCAGATGTGGGAGTGTTGTGGCCTGCATTACTGTTCTGAAGTCTTGATGTTCAAGAATGGGTCTGAGACGTTGTACTGTTCTTGTCTTGTGGAAAATAGTTCCGGAGGTTTTGGTGATTTGTTGTTTTAAGGTGAGGGCTTGGTTGATAATAATGCCCATGAGGAGGGATCTAGCTAAGCTTGAAGAATGGTCTACAATTTGGCAGCTGAGATTTAATGTTAAGAAATGCAAGGTCATGCATTTGGGCTACAGCAATCCAAGGGAGCGATATAGTATAGTGGGTGAAGTACTTCTGTCCACCAAAAGAGCAGGACCTAGGTTTGATTGTGTCTGATGATCTTAAAGTAGCTAAACAGGTAGAAAAGGCAATGGTAAAAAGCTAGTAGGATGCTTGGGTGCATAGGGAGAGGAATGGCCAGCAGAAGAAAGGAGGTGATAGTGCCTCTGTATAAGTCTTTGGTATGACCTCATTTGGAGTACTGTGTGCATTTCTGGAGACCGCACCTTCAAAAAGATATAAACAGGTTGAAGTCGGTACAGAGGGTGGCTACTAAAATGGTTAGTGGTCTTCATTACAAAGCATATGAGGGCAGACTTAAGGATCTTAATATGTATACTTTAGAGGAAAGGCAGGATAGAGGTGATACGATTGAGACGTTTAAACACCTCCATGTCATAAATGCACAGGAGGAGAGCCTCTTTTGATTGAGAACAAGCTCTGCTACGAGGGGACATAGGATGAGGGTGAAAGGGAATAGACACAGGAGTAATATGTGGAAATATGTCTTTACAGAAAGAGTGGTAGATGCATGGAATAGTTTCCCAGTGGAGGTGGTAGAGATGAGGACAGTATCAGAGAATTCAAAAAAGCATGGGATAAATACAGAGGATCTCTAAAGGAAAAAAGGGGACTGTTGTAGTGGTTGATAAGGAAGGGCAGACTAGATAGCCCATGTGGTCTTTTTCTGCCAGCACGTTTCTATGTTACAGCAACAGGCTAATAACCAAGGTAAATCAGGGTTCAAATTTTACTTCTCCCACAGATTTTTTGTGGTTTGGACAAGTTACTTCATCCTCCATTACCTCAGATATGATTTAGATTGTGAGCCTACTTATGCAGGGAAATAACTTGTGTATCTAGCTGTAATTAATGAACTAAGATTTGAAAAACAAAAATAATTAAAGTGAGACATTAATAAGCTAACATAGTTGAAAGGAAGCTTGTCTGTACAGGGCTGTGTACACAGTCAGGGTACTAAATAACATTATATTACTGAAAGCCCTCAGAAAGAGTTACTACCACAGAGTCAGTAACTCAGACATTCCAGGGCTTATTACTCAGCAAAATCCTTGAAAGACTCTGCTGAAATAACTAGGCTGAACTTTCCTAAAACAAAGACACTAGGTTTCTTATGAAAAAGTGCAGGGAGAAGCTGTCGAGCTGCACATGGTCAAGCCAAGAAGGTGCAACATGAGGAGACCTGGGGGGATATGCAAACTGGTGGGAGGGGGGTGGCCAGCTATTTTTGGCAAGGTATGGGGATACGCAATGAGGGGGGTGGAAATGGGGGTTTGGAGTGGTACCCATCTTGGAATGGGAGGGGTGGGGGTTCGGCCCTTCAGGAGGAGGGGAGGGGGAGAGTGGGTGGAGGGTGTTAATGGGGGCGCCACAGGGTGCCGGGGGCGTGGATGCAGTGGAGTGGAGCGTGGATGGTGTGACTGTTGACAGGTGGGTTGGTGGGTATACCCTACGGGGCTTACCATGGTACCGGGGGGGGCTCTACAGGGGGCATGGAGGGGTGGGAGGATGGGGTGGCCACAGATGTACAGGGTGGTGTGGGTGGCGGGAAGGGGTGGCAACCTGTGGACGGGGGGCCCACCAAGGGGTCGCCAGGGGCCCATAGTGGGCGGTTGGTGGTGGGGATGCGATGGGAGAGGGGATCGGGCCACCTGGTGAACCGAAGGCTGTGACATGTGCAGTTAACAGTTTGTTTCAGCTCAGTGTGGTGGCAGCGTGCCATGTGGATACCCATGCGGAACACATAGTGCACCTATCCTTGCCCATGTACATCAGGGGTGTCAGAGCGTCCCAGGGGATTGGACTACGGGGTGGGGGCACCCCCATGGCACGCAGCGCAATAACCCAGGGACGGGGGTGTACATAGTACCAGCAGTGCCATACCAGTGTGCTAGCAGGGTTGGGCGTGGGGACAGGCCAGACAGCATGCACGGGTCAGCAGACGTTGTGGCAAGGGGGCCCATCAGCGGTATGGGGGGGGCAGGTGACAGGGGGTCACCCTTTTACAGGCTCCCCTCGTATATGCAGCAGGGTGGGGATGGCACATACACCCCCAGGGAGGCAAGGGTCTCCACCGGGCCAACACCACAGGGTCCCCGTGTTGGAAGGATGGGGGAGGTGCACAGAGCACGGAGCCCCATAGGCAGGGCATGCTGCACGTATGCAGGTGCCAGAGGGCAGGACGATTGTCACCACCTGGAGGGGGGCGGCCAGAGCCAGAGCCCTGGAAACAGCAGCCGGTGCCAGAATATGATAGGGGGAGCCAGGGCAGGAACCGGGCCAAGGGCAGTGGCACCAGCAGAGGGGAAGGGGGAGCAGGGCACCAGACTGCCACAGGCCACAGCACAGCCACAGGCTGGGTGGTTGGACCACTGCAGAACAGGGCAAGGCCACGGAGCCCCCCAGGAGCGGGGACAGCTAAGTGGGATGTAGCATGTCCATAGGAGGGTTGGCAGCCACACACAGGAGGGATACCACGCTCACCTGGGATGCTGGTAGCTGTGGACAGTGCGACGGACAAAGAACCAGGGCCAATACAGCTTGAGGAGGGTGAAGAACGCCTAATAGTAGGGGGCACTATCATGGACTGTGCTCAGTGTGAAGCCCCAGAGCCTTCAGAACACGGATGAGACATGCCTGTCCTGTGAGGGGGTGCACCAGGGAGGGGTACCCACAGTGCCAAGGCTGGGGGGCCCTGATCACCCCCTGACGTTGGTGGGACAGTCATCGTTGCTACGGATTCACAGCTAGAGACGGAGATGAGGCTGCTAAGCCCCTGCTGCAGGGGCGAGGGCACTGGGGTCTGAATGTGGCCTCCCTAACAGAGGTTTAACCTACCCCGCATCGTATTCCTAGGTTACAGGTACCTGTTGCTGGTGTGGGCCTATGCAATCGTGCACAATGACGGTACCTGTGGTCACCAGCCACAGGCAGCAGGGCTAGAGGGGAACAAGCTTTCCCCCCTGCTACGGACCGGTGTATCCTGCACTACAGTGACCCCAGAAGCACACATTGCTGGGTTTTGTGTGTTTCCGGGGAATTCTCCGTGTCCCTGAAACCTGGACACCTATCCTGTAGGTTGTGATACCGCACCATAGTGTAATATATATATCTGTCATGTGCCTTACCCCTTGGCAGCCTGACTACATGTCCCCTGTGAGATGCACACATACCGCCAAGCAATGAATACCGATAGGTGAGAGAGGCTGGTGATACACAGACCGCGGAGCGGCCCTATGGTGACCCACGCCACCCTTAGCCAGGGGCAAGGGGTGCCAGCATGACAAGGTACATGGTCAGATGTCTACCCATGTTGGACACAGCTGGGGAAGGGGGGACACAGGCCGGTTGCTTCAGTGGCATGGGGTCGTGACATGGGGTGGACATGGGGGGGGCTATGAGTATAGTAGCCCCACAAAGGAAACACAGGACACATGGCATCAGCTACAGCCGCCTGTGCAGCAATTTATTTCCCCCTCCCCCTGCCATGCCTTGCGTGGCCCCTCCCACCCCATGTTTCTGATGGCATGCCTGCCGCCGCTGCTGCTGCCGCTGGTGGTGGTGTTGGTGGTGGTGGTGGTGGCGGTGGCGGTGGCCACTGCTGTCCAGTGGGTGGCCCCCTGCCTGCCGCCAGCAGCTCCAGGCTGGCAGCCATGCGCTGGGCTGACGAGGCCAGGTCCTGCACCCCGCCAGGACCCCTGACATGGTGCACTGCAGGAGGCGTGCCGTATGGCATTGGCGGCGCTGTTCCCTAACCACCGCCCGCAGTACATGCCATATACCTGTGGGGAAAGCAGGTTGTGCACTGTGAGACAGGGAAACATCCACCACCTGTACAGAGGCATCACCATCCTAACACAGTTGGACACTCACCCTGTGCATCCCTCTGTGCCGCCGCTGAGTGCGCCTGCATCTCCCCAATCACCTCTGACACTGCAGCCAGCGCATTTTGCTTGGTCTGCTGTTCTTCATCCACAGCCACCTCCCCCGTGGCTGCATTGGTGGGTGGTTCGGTGTCCCATGCAGGCTGTGTGCCCTGCCTGCTGTCCTCCCCCGGGGGTGGGGATGGACCCCCCGCTCCCACCTGGGCCACCTCTGGCACAGGGTCCATCTGGATGCACGGGCCAGGGTCTGTGTCCTCTGGTGCCTCCTCTGGTGCATCAATGGAGCAAATGTCACCTGTAGGGCACACTGTTACATAGGTCAGATGAGGCAAGACTGCCTGTCTACCCCCGTCCCACCCCCTACAGGCACATGTGTGTGGGTGAGCCACATGGGTCTGGGCCAGGGCCCCTGTGCCCCCCCTCAATGTTAGTGCTCTATCCATGCCGGTGGGCCCTGTTCCCTGCACTACCAGAGCCCCCTCCCCCCCCTGCACGCTGCCACACAACCCATGCAACCCCATCACCGCCTTCATCACTGCAACCACTGACCATGATAGGCACAGGTGCAGTGTGCCTCCCCGTTGCCCACGTCACTACCCATGTGGCCCTGCTGCCCCCGCCAGCCCTGCACCGTATCCCCTGCAACACATTGACAGCCTCTGCTGCTACTGTGGGCCTGTTCCCCTTGCCCCCACACCCATCCACTGCGCTGTGCCGCCCCTTGCCCACCGTAGACACGTCACCCCCCATGGGTCATGAACCAGCAGCTGCCTCTATGCCTGTGGTGGCCCCCAGTTCCCGATCAGCCACATCATGCTGCCTCCACCCCGCCCTTGGTCCGCCCCAACACATGTGCATGTGGTGTCTCCCACTAGTGCAGCTCACTCACACATACCGGCATGTGGGTGCGCTGTGTCCAACGCAGGGGGCAGGCCATGGATATACATTGGCCCCAGTCAGTCTGCCAGGTGCCGCTCTAGATCGGTTAATGTGGCCACCTGTGCTGGGCCCCCTCCAGTGCCCTGTTCCCCACGGCACTCTCTGTCGAGCTCATTGAAGATGTTGCGCTTTATATTGCAATAGCGTTTCCGTAAACTCTCCACATCCCGATGAGGTCCAGCTGCAGTTGCCACCGCTGCCTGCACCTCAGCCCATGCCCTGGTGCATGTGGCAATTGTTGTGGTTGAGCTGAGGCATCCAAACAGCAGGTCATAGTGTTCAAGGACTCTGGCCAGGAGGAGACCGTTCTCCTCCTGGCTGAAATGAACCGCCCTCCTCCTGACCTCTTCTGGCACTGGGGTCCTGTGCTGCCTCTGCCCTTGTACACTGATAGCCTCCTCACTGGGGTGTTGCTGTGCCCCAGATGGCCCTGGCCTCTCCTCATCTCCGTCACCATCAGGGTTTGGCACTGGTATGTGTGGTGGTTGCTCCACTCCAGCCTCCTGTGTTCCTCTGTTACTGCTCTCCATACCTGTTCGGTTATGTGTGCTGAGGTGTGTGCCATTTTGTGCTCGCTTTACTTATAGGTATACCTTGGGTGTGGCTCTATGTGCGTTGTGTACACGCCATGCGATGCGCGTTTCTCTTGTGCATGCAGGTATGTGCTGTGGTGACGTAGCCTACATGCGTTACTGTGGACGGATGGCAGAGTTCTAGTATTCCTCCATATTAGCACTAGTGCTGTGTACCACACCATACACGCGCCCTCCTACCGCCACCGTGGTTCCTGCTGCTTACTCGAATACTCTACAGGATTGCAATGTTATTTTGTTTGTCAGTGCGTTACCACGCGCGTTGGGGAAGCATGCAATTTGTGTCGCACACATTACGTCAGACGTACGTTGCACGCTACGTGTATTCCTGTGATGCAGTATCTTCAAACCCTGCTGCTTCACAGGGACACACGCTGCCTTTCGTCAGATGCATTGTGGGAATGCGCGCTCCCCCGTGCGCTGCATCGATGTGTACAGGGTGTTGGCTCGTCTGGTTTCTGATGGACCTTCCTGGCTCACCAGGTGTGTATCGTTACTGTGATTTCCATCCCTGCCCCGCACCCTATATCCCATCCACCTGTCCTCCATCCTCTGTCTATCATGGCTCAGACTGTGAATGCAGGTGGTGCGATGATTGCATTGCTCGAGCTGGCTGGGCTGCGCTTTCCGGAAGAGGGAGATGATGTACCTGGGGCTGCAGCACTGGGCATGGGTGCTATCCCACTGCAACTCAGGCCTGCAGCTGTAGGGGGTCCACAGGCGGGTGTGGGGGAACAACGGCGCCGTAGGCGTGCTGAGGCATGGCCCCACCTGCCACGCCTCTCCAGGCCCAGGCCCATGCTCCAGGACATGAGAGAGGACCAGGTAATCTCCCTCTACTGGCTGGACACAGGGGCTATTAGGGAGCTCTACAAGGATCTCAGACCTGACCTTGAGTCCCTGACTGCCCGGTCACGTGCTATACCGGGATTGGCCAAGCTCCTGGCTGCCCTACATTTCTTTGCCTCTGGCTGTTTCCAATCCTCAGTGGCCGCAGTGGGTGGGATGAGTAGGCCAACATTCTCTCGCTGTCTCCACCAGGTACTGCGGGCCATGGTCAGCCGGGTTGGGAATTACATTGCCATTCCCAACGGTAGGCAACATTGGGTAGCCCTGGGACAGGCATTCAAGCGGATTGCAGGGATACCACATGTGATGGGAACTATAGATTGCACACATGTTGCCCTGGTCCTGACCCGTGACAGGGAGGTTGTGTACCGCAACCGCAAACACTTCCATTCCCTGAATGTGCAGGTTGTTTGTGATGCAAGTATGCGTATTCTGAATGTGGTTCCATGGTTCCCAGGGTCAGCCCATGGCTCCTATATCCTGCAACACTCGGCACTATTCGGCCAGTTTGAGGCCGGACAATATGAGGACTACGTCCTGCTGGGTGGGTATTCACCATATCTAACGTGCGCCTACCGTATATGGTTGGCATGGCACCATTGTCACCTGTGTCCTCTGCATGCCTGACATTGTGGTGGTATTTCCTGGTGCAGCCTATTGTGGGCCTCACACTGCATCACACCCTGTCACCTGGAATGTGGTCACATACCTCTGTGCGCTGCCACACGTCTCTGCCTACCATGTGTGTGTTAGTGCTCATCAGGGTGTCCCGGCACACATGTGGTGTGGGCTGTTGTCTGCCTCTGCTGTTCACTTACCAAGCTCCCATGTCCAGGGACACTCTGGCCGCATATGGTGTGTCCCCTCCATGGATGCGTGCGACACCTCTTGCTGGGCCATGGCTCCTGCACCTGGCCTAGGCCATACTGCACGGGCGGTTGTACATATGTCTGCCTTTGGGGTATGTCCCTCTCCCACCCCATGTGTCACAGGTTTGTGCATGTGCCATCTGGGGGGGGGAGGGGGAGGATTGGGGGCACAGAGCCATCCACATGGTATACAGTGTGTATGGGGCCTCCTCTCTTTCGCCATGTAGGGGATGACACGTGTCTTGAGCTGTAGGTTCACCTGCTATCACACATGTATGCTGCATGTCTGTCCACTTTATCCTGTCTCCACTGCCACTCCCACCTGGCTCCCCCGGGGTTGTGTTCCATTGGCCTATGCTGTGTGTGCACTGCATCATGACGGTCACATACTTGCACAACTGCGCATCTCTGCCCCTCCAAGTATGCTGTTCCACTGGCAGACAGCTTCCCTCACAGCAGCCACTGCTGCTGTCTGGGCACAGGTTTGCGACGTGTCTTTGGGCATGGTACCATAGGTGTGCATTGCCCCCATTGGCCTTCCCTTGGGCTCTGGGACTCCCAGCATCAGATCATGGTGCACTGCATCATGTGCAATGATGTGACGTCATATGTGTGTGTCCATGCTTCTCTGCTGTCCAGTTGGACATTGCTACATCAGTGATTCCATGGGTCCATCATCTCACTTGTGACTTTATGCCGTTTCTGTTTGCAGGTGATGCAGGATATGGGTGTCGTGCCTGGTTGCTGACCCCTGTGCTTCTCCCTCGGCCAGGTGCAGAGATGCGGTACAATGAGGCCCATGCCTCCAGCCGCTCAGTCATTGAGCGCACCTTTGGCGTTCTAAAGAGTCGCTTCAGGTGTCTGGATAGGACCGGTGGTGCCTTACAGTACGGGCCCCTGACTGTGGCAAAAATCATTCTGGCCTGTTGCATCCTCCACAACATTGCTCTCATGCACAATGTCCCAGTCGATATTAATGAGGATCTCGGGGAGGATCCTGTGTGCCCTCCTGCACATGGCTGTGGTGACACACGTGAGAGAATGGCGGCCAGGCAACATCTGATTGAGGAGCTCTTCTCCTGTAAGTTGTGCATGTGTGGGGATGTGCTTATGGGTCACCATGTGTGAGCTGATCTGTGTCTTTCACGGCACTGTCATGACATGTCTCTATATGTCTCTTGTGTTTCAGGATCCCCAGGATAGGCTGCCGTGTTCTTGCCTCCCAGGGATAGGCTGCCGATACTGCCCAATGCTGTGGTGCATGTAGGGACTGTGTGTATGTCACAGCAACATGAAGGTGACTGGGGTGGGTGGACATACAGGTAGGTGTGCTGTGGTGGCAGCACCACATGACACATATATGTGTTTCCCTCTCCACTGCTCCTCTGGTGTTGCACATGTCTTTGGCCTAACACTCCATCCACCATGTGCTCCATTTGACACACATGTGACCATTACCTGTGCACATATTGGGGGTCTAAATACTGTACCTGTGCACATGTTACCAGGCTGTGTGTATCTCCGCACACAGGGCATTGCAATGTTTGGGGGCACGTAAAGACCTCACTGCCATTGTGGCATTAGACAACCTCGGTGCACACATGTCTCCACTTATCCCTGATTGTCGGCAGTCCAGCCAGCTGCAGCTTGCGGCATGCTTATCTTGTCTCACGGTGTGTGTCTCTGTGTCTTTGGGATGTGTATACCTGACGGTATTTTCTCCTCCCCTCTGCCTTTATCTGTCTCAGGGATGTGTCTGGCCACCTATCCAGTGACGTTCACCCGTCTCTCTATGCCCTTCTGCTTATGCCCTTCTGTACATTGTGTGCATGTGTCATTTATTGTTCCCTGACGTGTCACATGTTTGCAGGCAGGACACTATACATCACCATTTTGTTTCCCCACAACAAAGCATTCCTCGGACATGCTCCACTAACAGCTGATCGTGCGGTCATGGTTGTGGACGCAGTTCATTGACGTATGCAGCCTCTACTGGGGCCCCTTGTGCCCTTGGCTGACTCTGGCTTTCCCCATCAGTCCAATGCTATACCTTTCAGGTACATTTCACCTTCCTTCCTCTGGTACATAGGCCACGTGCAGATGCTGCATTTGGCCTGTTAGTAACAATGTGCATTTCTGTGGTATCTCTGTGCACCACCACTGCTAGACATGATGTGAACCTCTGGGATGCCTGTGTGACATGGGCATTTACATGACCATGTTAGGATTGTGTCCTGGTCTGCAGGGCCATCTCCTGCTGTGGTCCATGTGCACTATGCTGTGTGTTGTGGTCGTGTCATGTTGTAGTGTTTAAGCATTCATGATGCACATATTCTGATGTCACTGTGTCCTTTCTGACCTGATGGTGGGTGTGTATGTGCCCTTCCCTTACCTTATTTTTACCCCTTTCCACACAGGACACAGCCAACAAACATGGCACATCTACCGCACTTCATCTGGAGCACCATCTGCCACATTTGTTTGGACACAGCACCTCTGTGAAACTGTCCCTGGGTTCTGTTACCACTGGGAGATGGACCTCTGCGAGTTGGACACAGGCCTTTTGTGGACCTTATTGTTGGCCTGCTATACTGACTGTCACTGGGAGAACTGACACACCGTCGCTGCCATGAAGTATCTGGGTGTTTCGTTGGTTGCAGCTGTGGGGATCACCTTTGCATTGTTGTGGAACATTGACACATCAATGGGGATGTTGCATGGTCTCTGTTGACTTTGCATGCTTCAACCTGGGTCTGTGGGGTGATGGGGATGGTGACTGATGTGCATACGGTGGGGGTGGGCGCTGTGGGGACGTGTCGTGCTGCCACCCTCCTCATCGCATCTTATAGTCTCTTTTGGACAGGTGGCGGAATGGGGGCCAGGGTTTGGCGAGACAACGGTGGTGTGGGAGGCAGGGTGGTTGGGGTCCACGGGCAGCACCAGGTAGGTGGCCTTGCAACATGGCTCAGATGTGTGTTGGTGACGGTGCTGTCTCCTTACGGTGCCTCCTCAGGCACCCTATGACGTGCCCTATGAGTCACCTTACTAAGTACCCTATGAGGTCCCCCATAGGGGACATTATGGGGTGCCTTGGCAGACAGTGCACTTTATAATGTGCCCTCTGCAATGCCTTATGTGGCACCTTGGGTTACGGCCCTGTGAGGGTGTGTTTGCTGGCAGCACTAATTAACGTTAACAAAATAACTGCTTCTGACAGCACTGATTTAAAGTAAAGGGTGATGTCTCTGCTAGCTTTACTCATTAGACCCACAGGGGGATTGAACTCACAACCCCTGCACCATTAGTCGGTGTACTAACCATTGTGCTGTGGCTCTGGATGCCTTGCTAGGTACTTTTTCATGCACCGTATAGGGCACCCTGTTGGGTTACTGTCTGTAGGTACTCTGTGCCAGTGAGACACACGGTCAGTTCCCCCTACCAGGCCAAGGTGCTGTGTGGGTGCATACCCCATCTTGTGTTCATCTATGGACTGCAGATCTGCATGTGCAGTGTACCATGGGTATGAGTGGGTTAATCCAAATCCTGGCCACCACAGCAGACAATTTGTGTGGTGACCTGACGTCCTTCAGCTGCCAGCCAGGGATTTGTTAGTGCTGGGGGAACAGGCATCTGGCTAGTCTGTCTCCACGTATTCATAGTAAATTGAGTGTTTCCTTGGATTTTGCCAGTAGCTTTCAGTGTTTGACAAGGTCGGTGATGTTATTGGGCTTTTTGTTTTTGGTAATGATCTTGACCTTGGTCTTGATCGTGTTTGCCATATGCCCTTGTTTGCTGAGACCTTGGTTTGTTTGATTGGCAAGCATTCTGTGTTTGTACGTAGAGAAATTGTGGTGATATGGAGTAGGACTTTTGACCATTTGACAGTTATACTCCATAGGTTGACTGCATCATTCTTAGGGATTTGTTAGTCACACTAGCAATATAGCCCACTAGTTACTTCACTGCCTGTGGAGCCAGATGTCATGGTTTTGATCCCACAGTGGGGTTATTTGGTGGGGCTGTGTGAGGCATATTCCTTTTGTTATTTGACATGGTGCTGCCAGCTACATCACCCTCACAGTGCTGTCTCCTTACAGTACCTCATCAGGCACCCTTTCACGTGCCCTGTGAGGCACCCTTTGATGCGCCCTGTGGGGTGGCCCATAGGGGGCATTCTAGGGTCCCTTGGCGGGCAGTGCACTTTATAATGTGCCCTCTGGGGTGCCTTATTGGGCGCCTTATGCGTCACCTTAGGTTACGGCCCTGTGAGGGTGTGTTTGCTGGCAGCACTAATTAACGTTAACAAAATAACTGCTTCTGACTGCACTGATTTAAAGTAAAGGGTGATGTCTCAGCCAGCTTTACTCATTAGAGCCACAGGGGGATTGAACTCACAACCCCTGCACCACTAGTCGGTGTATTAACCATTGTGCTGTGGCTCTGGATGCTTTTGCTAGGCCCTTTTTCATGCACCGTATAGGGCACCCTGTTGGGTTACTATCTGTAGGTACTCTGTGCCAGTGAGACACACGGTCAGTTCCCCCTACCAGGCCAAGGTGCTGTGGGGGTGCATACCCCATCTTGTGTTCATCTATGGACTGAAGATCTGCATGTGCAGTGCACCATGGGTATGAGTGGGTTAACCCAAATCCTGGCCACCACAGCAGACAGTTTGTGTGGTGACCTGACTTCCTTCAGCTGACAGCTAGGGATTTGTTAGTAGCACTAGCAATGTGGCCCACTTGTTACTTCACTGCCTGTGGAGCCAGGGGTCATGGGTTTAATCCCACAGTGGGGTTATTTGTTAGCGCTGTCTGAGGCATTTTATTTTTTTAATTTAAATTGTTGCTGCCAGCAATACACCCTCACAGTGCTGTCTCCTTACGGTGCCTCATCAGGCGCCCTGTACAGTGCCCAATGCGGGACCCTATACTGTGCCCTGTGGGGTGGCCCATAGGGGACATTCTAGGGTGCCTTAGCGGGCAGTGCACTTTATAATGTGCCCTCTGGGGTGCCTTATTGGGTGCCTTATGTGGCACCTTAAGTTACAGCCCTGTGAGGGTGTGTTTGCTGGAAGCACTAATTAAAATTAACAAACAAGCTGCTTCATACAGCACTGATTTTGAGTAAGAGGTGATGTCTCAGCCAGCTTTACTCATTAGACCCACAGGGGGATTGAACTCACATCCCTTGCACCATTGGGCAGTGTATTCACCACTGTGCTACAGTTCTAGATGCCTTGCTAGACACGTTATCAGACGCCTTATGGGAGCGCATTGCGTGGCGCTCTACACTATGTTTTCTAACGCTCGTTAGGCTATGGCACCTGGTATCGCGTGTTATCGATAACGATGTACTGCCCATGTCCTTATTAGGGGTTTCTGCCTGTACCGTGGATACTAACGCGAATCACACTAACGCAGTTTAGTAAACATGCCCCATAGTGTATGCTGTGATCTCCCTCCCAAAGCTTTGGTGTTTTTTATAATGTAAGTGTGTGTTGTTTTGTATTATTAACCGTGCTTGCTTCCTTATCATTGATTTGGGTGTGGAAATCCATTACCCAAGAACCCAGGTGCTGTTGCCGGTGAGGGGAGGTGCAGAGTACACTTTCAGTTGGTGCCGTGCCGGACACGGATCTCTGCATTCAGGGCAAGGGCAAAAGGTGCCAGAAGATTTGTGAGTATTACCAGTGATGGGTAATCTGTTAGGTAGACAGGCTCTGTCTCAGATGGGTGAATGGCATGACAAAGCTAGGGCTTTAGCATTTATGAACAGTAGCCCTTCTTTTTGTATGCTTCTATTGTATGTATGAGAAGCATGGTGATGTAGCCATCGATTCCGTAGCACATTGGGATTCAGTGACTAGAGGTAATGAGAATTTGCTGTTTCCTCTGGAGGGAACTTTCTCTGTAGATACGATTCATTACCTGAGATATGAGTTGGCGGTTAAAGATAAACCGTGCAATACAGTCATCCCTCGTCACTTCGCGCTTCGACTTTCACGGCTTCACTCTATCACTTCCGGCCTCCTGAAGAGCTCTCCCGGCGGGGATCGAGCAGGCCCGGAGCCTCCCACCAGCATCTCCCAATCGGGGCACGAGGCAGCAGGCCTTTAAAACAGCGCCGACAGTGTGTTCGGCCCTTCTCCTCATTCCGGCCTCCTGAAGAGCTCTCCCGGCGGGGATCGAGCAGGCCCGGAGCCTCCCACCAGCATCTCCCAATCGGGGCACAAGGCAGCAGGCCTTTACAACAGCGCCGACAGTGTGTTCGGCCCTTCTCCTCCTTCCGGCCTCCTGAAGAGCTCTCCCGGCGGGGATCGAGCAGGCCCGGAGCCTCCCACCAGCATCTCCCAATCGGGGCACGAGGCAGCAGGCCTTTAAAACAGCGCCGACAGTGTGTTCGGCCCTTCTCCTCCTTCCGGCCTCCTGAAGAGCTCTCCCGGCGGGGATCGAGCAGGCCCGGAGCCTCCCACCAGCATCTCCCAATCGGGGCACGAGGCAGCAGGCCTTTAAAACAGCGCCGACAGTGTGTTCGGCCCTTCTCCTCCTTCCGGCCTCCTGAAGAGCTCTCCCGGCGGGGATCGAGCAGGCCCGGAGCCTCCCACCAGCATCTCCCAATCGGGGCACGAGGCAGCAGGCCTTTAAAACAGCGCCGACAGTGTGTTCGGCCCTTCTCCTCCTTCCGGCCTCCTGAAGAGCTCTCCCGGCGGGGATCGAGCAGGCCCGGAGCCTCCCACCAGCATCTCCCAATCGGGGCACGAGGCAGCAGGCCTTTAAAACAGCGCCGACAGTGTGTTCGGCCCTTCTCCTCCTTCTGGCCTCCTGAAGAGCTCTCCCGGCGGGGATCGAGCAGGCCCGGAGCCTCCCACCAGCATCTCCCAATCGGGGCACGAGGCAGCAGGCCTTTAAAACAGCGCCGACAGTGTGTTCGGCCCTTCTCCTCCTTCCGGCCTCCTGAAGAGCTCTCCGGCGGGGATCGAGCAGGCCCGGAGCCTCCCACCAGCATCTCCCAATCGGGGCACGAGGCAGCAGGCCTTTAAAACAGCGCCGACAGTGTGTTCGGCCCTTCTCCTCATTCCGGCCTCCTGAAGAGCTCTCCCGGCGGGGATCGAGCAGGCCCGGAGCCTCCCACCAGCATCTCCCAATCGGGGCACAAGGCAGCAGGCCTTTACAACAGCGCCGACAGTGTGTTCGGCCCTTCTCCTCCTTCCGGCCTCCTGAAGAGCTCTCCCGGCGGGGATCGAGCAGGCCCGGAGCCTCCCACCAGCATCTCCCAATCGGGGCACGAGGCAGCAGGCCTTTAAAACAGCGCCGACAGTGTGTTCGGCCCTTCTCCTCCTTCCGGCCTCCTGAAGAGCTCTCCCGGCGGGGATCGAGCAGGCCCGGAGCCTCCCACCAGCATCTCCCAATCGGGGCACGAGGCAGCAGGCCTTTAAAACAGCGCCGACAGTGTGTTCGGCCCTTCTCCTCCTTCCGGCCTCCTGAAGAGCTCTCCCGGCGGGGATCGAGCAGGCCCGGAGCCTCCCACCAGCATCTCCCAATCGGGGCACGAGGCAGCAGGCCTTTAAAACAGCGCCGACAGTGTGTTCGGCCCTTCTCCTCCTTCCGGCCTCCTGAAGAGCTCTCCCGGCGGGGATCGAGCAGGCCCGGAGCCTCCCACCAGCATCTCCCAATCGGGGCACGAGGCAGCAGGCCTTTAAAACAGCGCCGACAGTGTGTTCGGCCCTTCTCCTCCTTCTGGCCTCCTGAAGAGCTCTCCCGGCGGGGATCGAGCAGGCCCGGAGCCTCCCACCAGCATCTCCCAATCGGGGCACGAGGCAGCAGGCCTTTAAAACAGCGCCGACAGTGTGTTCGGCCCTTCTCCTCCTTCCGGCCTCCTGAAGAGCTCTCCCGGCGGGGATCGAGCAGGCCCGGAGCCTCCCACCAGCATCTCCCAATCGGGGCACGAGGCAGCAGGCCTTTAAAACAGCGCCGACAGTGTGTTCGGCCCTTCTCCTCCTTCCGGCCTCCTGAAGAGCTCTCCCGGCGGGGATCGAGCAGGCCCGGAGCCTCCCACCAGCATCTCCCAATCGGGGCACGAGGCAGCAGGCCTTTAAAACAGCGCCGACAGTGTGTTCGGCCCTTCTCCTCCTTCCGGCCTCCTGAAGAGCTCTCCCGGCGGGGATCGAGCAGGCCCGGAGCCTCCCACCAGCATCTCCCAATCGGGGCACGAGGCAGCAGGCCTTTAAAACAGCGCCGACAGTGTGTTCGGCCCTTCTCCTCCTTCCGGCCTCCTGAAGAGCTCTCCCGGCGGGGATCGAGCAGGCCCGGAGCCTCCCACCAGCATCTCCCAATCGGGGCACGAGGCAGCAGGCCTTTAAAACAGCGCCGACAGTGTGTTCGGCCCTTCTCCTCCTTCCGGCCTCCTGAAGAGCTCTCCCGGCGGGGATCGAGCAGGCCCGGAGCCTCCCACCAGCATCTCCCAATCGGGGCACGAGGCAGCAGGCCTTTAAAACAGCGCCGACAGTGTGTTCGGCCCTTCTCCTCCTTCCGGCCTCCTTAAGAGCTCTCCCGGCGGGGATCGAGCAGGCCCGGAGCCTCCCACCAGCATCTCCCAATCGGGGCACGAGGCAGCAGGCCTTTAAAACAGCGCCGACAGTGTGTTCGGCCCTTCTCCTCCTTCCGGCCTCCTGAAGAGCTCTCCCGGCCGGGATCGAGCAGGCCCGGAGCCTCCCACCAGCATCTCCCAATCGGGGCACGAGGCACCAGGCCTTTAAAAACAGTGCCGAAAGAGCGCGCCCGCGCCTTGCGGGCCCGCGCCTGAGGGCCTCGCCAGAGGGCCCTTTGGCGTGGCCCTTAGGCGGTGGCACGTCCATAAAACAACAAGTAATCCATCTGTCTCCTACTCTGAACTGCAAGTATTACCTAAACGACTCTAGAGATTAGTGTTTATAACTGTGGCCAAAAACCAGCCTTAGCAATGCATTAACTATTACTGTTGTCAGTAACTTAGTAACCTACTCTCAGATTCTCAGTAACTTACTCTCAGATTTAATACTGCTGTTTTTGACTTATTTCATATTTACTGTTGTCAGTAACTCCTCTCAGAATAGTTGATGTTAGTAACTCATCTCAGTAACTTACTCTCTAATTCAATACTACTGTTCATGAATCACTTCAGTTTTACTGTTATCAGCAACTCCTCTCAAAATATTACTGTTGTCAGTAAGCCAATCCAGAAATACTATTGTTGCGAGTACTGCTTACTACTTACTACTTACTACTTACTACCTTGCTACTATGTAACAGCTGAGAGCTCAACAGTTGTAAACCTTCCTATGTCCCCCATGCTAACCATTATCTCTCCTCTCAATGGTTGTCCATCCACTCTAACCAAGAACCCAAGTCTTTAACACTCAAGCAAACATACCACTGAGCCAGATACTGAAAATGTCACACCATAACATCATGCTACTAAGAATATCATTCACATGCATATTATTAATGATAATAATAATCAATCTATCCCTAAGTTTAAACAGCAATAATCATATGACCATTCCTATAATACACACACACCAGAAATGTATGTTATTTTGAACACACCCACTCTCACAACCGCCCAAAAATAAATTATAATAGACTAATACAAATAAACCAAATAAAAACTCAAACATGCAAGGAAATCTGCACCAACAATTCATCCGCCCTATCATGCATCCTCATCAATGCACGTTCAATGAAAAACAAACTCCCTATATTTAATGATCTGATAACAGACTTAAAACCAGATATCTTATGTGTCACAGAGACCTGGCTTTCTGAAACAGACACAATCTACCTAAATCAACTTGATAATGTAAACTATGACATATTTTACAAACATAGATCCAATAGAAGAGGCGTTGGAGTACTAATGATGACAAAAAAGATATTAAATGCCAAACCAATCCAATCAAACATCCCTAGTAACATAGACACATTATTGATCAAAATCAACTACTTGAGAATTTGTTTAATGTATAGACCCCCAGATCAAAGATCAGATTGCCTGGACTCTCTTATTGAACTCCTTAGCTCATCCACCGAACAAAACCCTATAATCATGCTAGGCGATTTTAATCTTCCATCACTACCAATACTAGACTCCAAACTATTTCTGGACACTATATAAGATATAGATTATCATCAAATAATTAACACAGCAACACATATTAGAGGAGGAACACTTGATATGGTTTTTCTCCCTGATACACTCTTCAAGCTAGTCAACTCAAACTCCGTAGAATGCATAGAGACGCCTTGGTCAGATCATTATATTATCAAAATAAAACTCACATATCCTACCACTAGCATCAAAAATTACACAAGTAGTGGCCCTATCTCAAAATTTAAAAAATTTAATGAAACTGAATTCCTCGATTCAACTATCCCACATCTCTTACTATCCACAGCAGACCTGGATGATGCAGTTAACAATTGGAATGAAACTATCAGCAATGCAGCCAAAAATAATTGCACAAATAAACAGAGAGTACACTCTAAAACAAACCGTACACCATGGTTTAACAACACACTAAAACAAATGAAAAGAGAACTAAGAAAACTGGAAACTAAATGGCGAAAATCCAAGTTGACAATACACAAGGAAATATACAATAACCATCTCACAAAATATAAGGAAACATTAGACACTACTAAGAAAAACTACTATGCAGCAACCCTATCAAAATCATATAACAGACCTAGAGAGCTATTCTCCATCGTCAGAAATCTAACCAATAACGCTCAAACTTCCAGCAATGAAATCACAGACATATCACCACAAACCCTAGCTATCTACTACCAAAACAAATCAAAGAAACCATCAATACCCGTAGATACCTTTAACATTTCTCACCAATCCGCAGATGATTGGTCAGATTTTTACCCTGTTACAAAAATGACATTAAAAACTATCATCTCCGGACTCAACACTACAACTTCCCATTTAGATCCATGCCCTGTTTCCTGGATAAAAAACACACTGCCAACACTCCTATCCTACATTCTCACAATAGTTAACCTCTCATTAACCAAAGGTTACCTTCCACCCTCGCTTAAACATGCTCAAATACGCCCAATCCTAAAGAATTGCAATCTAGACAAAACATCCCCGGTATCTTACAGACCCATTTCGAGCATACCATTCTTGGCCAAAATAATTGAAAAAGTAGTACAATTACAAACACAGGAATATATAGATGCATCTTACCCACTTGATGAACAACAATATGGATTCCGGCCACGCCACGGAGTAGAAACACTTCTAGCAGTTTTATTTGATACTCTCCTAAGAGGTATTGACAACCATAAACAAGCATTCATCCTCCTGTTTATTGACATATCAGCAGCTTTTGATAGTGTACATCACACAATATTACTTAACAACCTAAGGCAGTTAGGCATAAACTCCACAGTACATAAATGGTTCACCTCCTATCTAAATAACAGAACGCAAAATATAAGAATAGGTAATCAAACCTCCACTACATATAAGCAAGAATTAGGTTTACCACAAGGCTCAGCATTATCAGCCCTACTTTTCAATATCTACATAAAACCGGTCTGCAACATATTTAAGAAATTTGGAGTACAATATCACCTCTATGCGGATGATATTATGTTGTACATTCCATTTACGATCCCTAACCTACCACTACAACGCCTATCAGACTGCTATAACGAAATCACAATTTGGCTAAAAACTCAAAATCTCCACATAAACCATGCCAAAACAGAAGTCCTAATTGTAACAAAAAATCAATCATATATCCCTCCAACCCACATAACACTACAAGACCAAGAAATTAAAATTAAAAACGAAATAAGATATCTTGGCGTAATCATAGATTCACACCTTACAATGGAAACCCACATTAAAAATACTATAAAGAAAATCTATTTTAAACTCAAAATACTCAAACAACTACGCCCACTAGTATTTATAGAGGATTTTATTAATATAATACAGGCTACCATAACCCCTCACTTTGATTTCGCCAACCTAATACTAATGGGCATTTCAAAACAAAACATTAAAAGATTCAACTAGCTCAAAATGCAACAGCTAGAATTATACTAAAAATAAACTCACTCCAACACATAACACCAATTCTAGCATCCCTTCACTGGTTACCTATTCAAAGCAGGATAATTTACAAAATAATAATAACATCATTCAAAGCCTTACATGACATGGCCCCGACTACTCTATGTAGTCTAATATGCAAAGAACTTTCTAAGCCTACCCACAGAAAAGGACAATCAAATAAACTAAAGATTCCAAAAGACTTCATAAAAGCACATAAATTAACAAATAATAGAGCCTTTTCTCACATAGCTCCAACCATTTGGAATTCCCTACCAGAGGATCTACGATCACTAACAGAGATCGTTGAATTCCGCAAAAAATTGAAAACATATTTATTCACTAAACACTATAATACAATGGAAACCCTAGAACCCATATTAGACAAAGGCTAATAGCCACCTGTTCACATCAAGTACAAACCTAACTCTATCGTTTATAGCTTAAACGAAATGACGATCCAAGCTCTTATGCCCAAATACCTCCACATGTATATAGTTGCATATGTTATGTTCTTTTTTACGCTGTTCGACACTACAATACGTTAGTTAACCTGATACTTACGGTTATAGCTTAAATATACTGTTTGTTTATAAAACTGTGTTTGTTTAATTTATGATGTTCTATGTAAAAGTTATGACGTTCTATGTAAAACAAACTGCGCTTTGTTAATTGTTGTTAATTGTACACCGCAACTGAACTTTGGAAGATGCGGTATATAAATGTTAAATAAATAAATAAATAAATAAATAAATAAATAAATATGACTAAAGGGGTGTTATTTGATGTCTAGAAGGCTCTAATAATGTTAAAACACATATTTAGAAGGTCATAAACAGGTTTTCTATGCTCTAACTATGAAAATATTTGATTTATAAATAAAGAATCCTACTTTGCAGAAATTCACTTATAGCGGTAGAGTCTGGAACTGATTAACCTCGATAAACGAGGGATGACTGTAGTTATGAATGGATTGTGCTTACATGGTGGGAACGGATGGCACATGAAGGAAAACATAGGAATGAAATTCAAGATTTGAAACAAAAGTTGTTTGTGTTAGGAAATATAACTAATGACCAGCTGAGCGAGTGCGGGTCACTCGTGCAGCAGACCTAAGAAATACTTAGAGAAATAGAAGTTAGGGGGAGTAGAATTGTGTATTTTGGATATTTGTAATGTCTCCCAGCTCAAAGAATTGAGAGCATATGTGAACAGAGAAATGGAGAGTTTGTACATGTAATAGGGCCCTTAAGAGTGGCAATAAGGTCATAGTGTTACTGTTGCAAAAGAATTAAGAGTTACTGATGAACTTATTGACAGAATTGAGAGAGCTTTAGACAGACATTATAAAACCTATAAAGAGGAGCATGACATTATATCATGCTCTAGGTTCTATTCAGGAAGCTATGTACCAGCAAACTAACTCACGTTCTAGCACAGTTAAATCTGAAACTGCTGAGGGAAATTAAATTGTGCTTACTTATCCTTTCCGTTTGTACCCAGCGGGCTTGACAGATTTTATAACTGTGCCTGAAAATTGGAGTCCTAAAGAAGTGTTTGATTTGGCTAAAACTTTTCCTAATTACAGGGATAACCCTTGTAGATTTGTGTCCTTATGGCTTCAAATAATTGACAGTTATAATCTCACTTGGGCAGATCTAGATAATTTGTTTAGGGCTGTGTTTTTAATCCAGTTTATTTTCATCCAATAAATGTGGATAACTGACAGTGGCCACTCACAGACCCTGTGATAGATTTTCAAGAGAAGACTCAAAGAGATAATTTTGTTTTGAGTAGAGAAGCATTGTTAGAATCTATTAAAGTAGTATGTAAGCCTGTAAAGGATTGGTCGAGACTAACATCTCTAAGGCAGGATAGGGGTGAAAAGGTTACAGATTTTCACACTAGGTGTATGCTAGCTTTTAAGGACTATTCTGGTGAGGCAGAAGACACACCTTCAGGATTCACTAATATTTTTGGAAATGGTTTGCATCCGAGAATAAAAGAAATTTTGGAGACTTCAATAATAGATTGGCCAGCTAGAACAGCAGATGCAATTCTGGAAGGTGCTCGATACAGTGAATTGAAATTTATCAAGGAACAGCAAGAAGAGCAAACCAAGATAGATGCGAAAAATACTAAACTGCTCAATTTACAGATTGCTTCTATGCAGCCACACATGGGCAGGGGTAGAAGTAAAGCCAGAGGGAGAGGAGGTTATGCGAAAAGGAATGCGTGCTTGTGGTGAGATTGGGCATCTACAGCGTGACTGCCCCCCAGAATCAGAATCTTGACGTCCAGAAAGCTGATTTCCCTCCAGTAAAAGCTGAATTCACTCCTGTATATCAATGTTTCTCTAGCCCAGAAGATTTTGGAGGAGATACATGAGATGCATGACTATTGCTGAATTTGAATATAACCCCTCAGGGTGAGTTAGAAGCTAAGCTGGAAGGATCTAATTTGAAGTTTAGTATTGATATTGGAGCTACTATTTCAGCACTGCATTATAAGATTTGCCTGCCATTTATCATGCTCAGCGAGCTCAAGCACTGATAGTACACTGTGAAGACATTGAAGGTAAGATAATTCTTCATCGTAATCTTGAATTTTTACCTTTGCAGATTGGAGAGACTGTGTATCCTACTAACTTTCTTGTGGAAGACATTTTATCAGTAAATCTTTTAGGTCCTGACTTTTTAGCTTCACACCGTGCTACTCTATCCTGGATGAGTGGAAAGTTGTTTTTCCAGCTGTATTCTCTCTCTCAAGTGCCGTCCTCTGCAGATGCCAGTACCATTCATCCTGCTCTTACAGAACTTTCTTCTACCCTGTGGGCAGTGCCAGGATCCAGTGTCGGACCCCTTTTCATTCTGTCTGTGAAGATCACCATGAAACCTGAAACCCAGCTTCCCAGACTCCAGCAGTACCCGCTACCAGCAGCCGCCATCGATGGAATTCATCCTGTGATTGAAAATCTTCAGAAACAAGATGTCATCTATTCTACAACTTCACCATGTAATACTCCAATTCTTCCTGTGCTAAAGGCTGACGGTAAGACTTATAGATTTGTGCAAGACCTGCGAGCAGTAAATAATGCGATTTTGCCAATTTTTCCCTTGGTACCTAATCCACATGATATCTGGACACAGATACCTCCAGGGACTACCTGGTTCTCTGTTGTGGATTTGAGTTCTGCTTACTTTTCAGTGAGAATTAGCAAAGAAAATCAATTTTTATTTGCTTTCCAATTTGACAATAAACAATATACTTGGACCACTTTGTGTCAAGGGTACACTGATAGTTCTACGTATTTTGCGCAGGCCCTAAGAACTGCATTGCTTGATGTGAGGCTCGACCATTCCTCTTTAGTTCAGTATGTTGATGATTTGCTTTTATGTTCACTAAATTATGAGATTTGTTTGCCAGATTCCTTGTCTTTATTGTCTCACATTGCTGATTTAGGATTGAAAGTCAATTTTTCAAAACTGCAATTTGTATCTCAAAATGTTACTTTCCTGGGTGTTGTCCTAACACCATCTGGTCATGCAATTACCTCTGCTAGATTGAAACCTATTCTTTCATTGTCTTTCCCAGTAACACCAGTATTACTGCGCAGATTCCTGGGTTTGTTAATCTTTTGTAAACAATGGCTAGCAAATTTCTCAGACCTTACTGCTCCGCTTTATTCTCTCATTGGGAATGAAGGACCTGAAGGTCTCATTGTACCTACATTACCACAGTGGGAAGCCTTTTTGAATATAAAGTCTGCCCTGGAAAATGTGCCATGTTTATCTTTGCCAGATTATTCTCTGCCATTCAAATTGTATGTGGCTATTTCTGATTCCTCTGCTACCTGTGTGCTTTTACATGCCTTCCCGACTGGTTGCAAGCCAGTAGGCTATTTCTCAAAGCGATTTGATTCAGTGACTTTGGGACTCCCACCATGTCTACGTAGTTCGGTAGCAGTGGCTTTTGCAATTGAAATTACTGATTTTCTAGTTTTCTCAGCCTCATATTACAGTATATACTACATCAATATGCAACCCTTCAACACTTCTAGCTGCATTGACAGATCTTGTGGAGGATGATGGGTCTCATGATTGTTTTCAAACCATTTTGCAGACCAAGAAGCACAGCAAACTGCCCTCCAAGCATCAGTGTCACCAACATTGTTGTACTTAACACCATCTAACATAACTTTGTTTTCCCTTTCATCTCTCTTACAGCACTATCAAGATACTCCCTTTGAAACTCAGATTCTGTGGACTTCATGGGGTGCGACCTGTGATGCACAGGGCTACTAGAAAAAGGATCATCTGCTCATTTGCCCTGACAGTCTATTGTTTCCAGTTGCCCTGTTCCTGCATCATAAACTTCACCTGTCAGCTGCGGCTATGAATCATGCCTTTTCGGTTTTCTGGTATCACCTGACGTTTTTTGCTTCTGTGGCACAGCTTGTCTGCACTGTTTCAAGACTGGCAGAGTATGGTCAGCTTAGGGTCAGTTATAAGGGTTTCTGCCACCCAAACCTTCCGGACTCTTTTTGATTTTGCAAGTTGATTTTACAGACCTGTCCTGTGCCAGAGGGGGGAAACGGCATTTGTTATTGATCACTTGTCTTTTCTCTGGATGGGTAGAAGCTTAACCCCTACCAGTCTCTCCTTCAAATTACTGCTCACTCAGTTTATTCCTGTTTTGTTCTTTCTTCTGATCAGGGTCCAGCCTTTATTGCGAGTGTCTGGGAGGGTATTGAAAACTGGTTTGGTATTAAAAGACAACTGCACACTCATTATCATCCGCAAAGCTCTGGCCAAGTGGAACGGATGAATAGGACACTCAAAGGTCACTTAAACACTCTGACACAGGATTGGGCTACAGATTGGATAGAAGCCCTTCCTTTTGCCCTTATGGCAGTGCGTAATTCCCCACAGCGTGCTTGAGGAGGCCTGACACCATATGAAATAGTTACTGGACGTCCAGCTACATCTCCACATAAATTAACAATAATCCCAGATCTTCAACTGTTGTGCAGCGATATTTTGACTTATTGCTCATGATTGTACTCAGTTTTGTCTGTTTCTCCTTTATTACACGTGAATCCTCAACAAGATATTCCTTCAGAGTTATCGCATCTGGAATTGAAGCCAGGAGATTGGGTCCTGATTAAGAACTTGCATTGAAAGACACTTTTGGCTCCCAAGTTCCTAGGTCCATTCCGTGTGCTCCTGGTGGGATACTCAGCTTGTAAAGTGGAAGGACATTTTCATTGGATACATCTTATACAGTGTAAAAAGGCTCCTTCACAGGATCCAGAAGGTGGTTCCCTGCATCTGTGAATCAAGAGATTGCAACGCAGAGACTCATTCAGACTTGGACAACAATGATATTGCAGAAACGACTATCATGATTAAGTGCTTTTTGAATAAACTAATTATGTAAGAGACCTTTTCCAGCATCTATACTGCTGTTTAGGTTGATAAAATTATTTTGAGTTAGTTCTTTACTGATATATAAGCAATGACCTTATGGCACTTAACCTCTACTTCGTGAAGAGATTGGGAGTTGGGGTGGTTATAGTTATAGTGTTTCTCTTCATAGTACTAAGAAGGATAGTTGTG
The DNA here is from genome assembly GCA_033557465.1 of Ichthyophis bannanicus. Classification (NCBI taxonomy): domain Eukaryota; kingdom Metazoa; phylum Chordata; class Amphibia; order Gymnophiona; family Ichthyophiidae; genus Ichthyophis; species Ichthyophis bannanicus. Next base: position 1,315,634,717 of record CM066031.1, read on the forward strand.
TTTTCATTTTGTCTCAGAACATTTATTTTTGAAGTAATTAATAATTTTAGATATTTAGAGGTTTGTTAAGAATGTTTTCTTATCTGGTCATAGTTGTGTTATGGCATATCATTGTTAATGAAGCAGTACTGCATTCAGAATTTTGGGAATGTTAGGGGGAATACCCAAATATTTTTGAGTCACATCTACACTCAGTTACAAAACACTTTAATCTGTCAGATTGTGCTGTTTGCCTTCAAACTGTGACAGCCACTCAGCATGGGTTCCTTAGCCTAAACCCTTTCAAGAGTTTTGTGACATAGCTTTTAATCTAACCACTGTAAAATTGTATCATACAACCACAGACCCTAGGGTGATTAGCCCTATGCCTCTAATGTCCCCTCCAATTTATTTATTTACATTTCTTATATACCGCGCTATTAAAAATCAGTGCGGTTCACAGTGAACAGAACAATGCTACAATGCGACAATGACACAATGCGCTTACAGAGAACAGGGTAATAGCTTAGGGGAGAACTTGGGAAAAACTATATACAGTGCATTTTACAGAGCTACAGGGTATGTTTTACGGCTCAAAATACAGGGAAAAATGTAGGGGATACTCCTTGGAACATTTGTAAAACAGTAATGCTACATAATTCCTCTATCTGGTATAAAAAATCCCATGTAAGAAGTTCCTTTATTTCAGTAGTACAATTAGTGCCAATTCAAAGGAACCAAGTGCATGATCATGAATTGTTACAGTATAATAGTTCTGTATAGCCAACCCCTTTGAATGACTGTAGTTCAGACCTAGACATACCTAACTGGAGTTTCCCCTTCTTAGGGTATTACCATCCCTGAGAACTTAATCTATCTGTAGGAATTGAAGAGATGATTATTACTCAGTGGGCTTTGAATAACTGTACACAGAATATATCTTGTCCCCACAAATTGACAATTTGGGAAAGTGGGTTAGTGGCCTTAGAAGGAGATTATTTTGTGTGTGGTAATCTTGCATATACAGAACTTCCTAGAGATTGGTCAGGTACTTGCTATGTTGCCCAGTTAGATAACCCGTGGCGATTTTTACCGTAACAAAATATTGCTTTATTATCAACCCCGAATGATTCTTTAAGAAGAAAAAGAGATATTTCCCCCAGGATAAGGCCATAGCGGCTGCACAGCAACTAATAGACTCTACAAGTCCTTTAACTAAATCCCAGATTATGCATTTACAGGCAGTTGTTGAATTTACAGCCCTGGATCTCACAGAGGCAATTAGTGTGTTATAAGGTGCAGTGGACAAGGTGTCTGCCTATGCAGCCCAGAATTGCATGGCTTTAGACTACCTCCTAATGAAGGAAAATGGAGTGTGGGGATTAATCCTTGATCATTGTTGTTCTCTGCTGGATAATGAAGGAAAGGTAGTGAAAGGCCTACTAGATAAGGATAGAAACCATACTTTTGCCCCAAGCAGTAGTTATGTAAGTTCATTTTTCCGATTTCTTTGATTCTATTTCTTCCTTCTGGAATTCATTGTCTAAGCCTCTGCGAGGCATGTTAGCATCACTGTTTGGATTTTTGGGGGTTCTTATTTTAGGAGCATTGATTTTCTGTATAATGTCTGCTTGCTGGAAGAAGTCAGTGGACTCTTTGATCCCTAGAATGATGTTGCAGATTGACCCAGAGTCTATTTACAATCCTTCTTTAATATCAATGTCTGAGTTTCCTTATCTTTGAAATGATTCTTTGCAGAATCAGAGGGGGGAATGAAAGGAAGCTTGTCTGTACAGGGCTGTGTACACAGTGAGGGTACTAAATAACATTATATTACTGAAAGCCCTCAGAAAGAGTTAACACCACAGATTCAGTAACTCAGACATTCCAGGACTTCTTACTCAGCAACAACCTTGAAAGACTCTACTGAAATAACTAGGCTGAACTCTCCTAAAACAAAGACACTAGGTTTGTTATGAAAAAGTGCAGGGAGAAGCTGTCTCTTCAGTCTCTCAATCTCAAATCAGAGATATCAAAACTGCTAGTGTTAGAATTATTGTTTGACGTTATGTCTGGGAATACATGTGTGTCTCCTCATGATGACCTATGCTAATAAGATCTGACCTATGACATAGAGACATAGAGATGCACATTATGAATATACGTGATGCTTGACATAGAACAATAAGGTGAAAATTACGCTGTGTAATGGAATTTTGACCTATAAATAAAATAGCTAATCTCCGTGATGGTAGGGAGACATGGTGTATGCTGTGATCTCCCTCCCAAAGCTTTGGTGGTTTTTATAATACAAGCGTGTGTTGTGTTTTGTATTATTAACCATGCTTGCTTCCTTCTCATTGCTTGGGTGTGGAAATCCGTTACCCAAGAACCCAGGTGCTGTTACCTGTGAGGGGAGGTGCAGAGTACACTTTCAATAGTAACATAGTAAATAAAGACCAGTATGGTCCATCTATTTATTTACTTACATTCTCTTATATACCATGCTATTCTGCATCAGCGTGGTTTACAATGAATAAACTGAAATTGCATTGAACAGGGCATTATAACTTGGAGATAACTACTTTACAGGGAACATGTGCTATGGGGGGGTTAAGTGGCTTGCCCAAGACCACATGGAGCACCTGTGGGACTAGAAACCCCAGTCCTTCCAGCCCAAGGTTGCTGTCCTCTAGTGGGATTTGAACCCCTGACCTTTTGGCCTGAAGTACCTTGCCCCAACCACTAGGCCACTCCTCCACTCCTACTCTGCCCAGCAAGGTGGCAAGAGTAGGTGCACCTGCTGCTCCATGCAGGTCACCCCTCCCCATGTCTTTGTTTAGGGGTGAGCCCACTGCTCCGTGTAGGGAACCCCTGTTTGTTGAGAAATTAGATAGTTACGTTTATTTTGATTTTATCCTGTTCTTGTAAAGGGATCCACCATGTCTGTTCCATGCCATTTTGAATTCTGTCACTGTATCTGCCCCCACTACCTCCCATCGGGAGGACATTCCAAGCATCCACCACCCTTTCAGTGAAAAAGTATTTCCTGACATTGCCTTTCAGTTTACCCCCTTGCAGCTTCATGTTATGCCCTCTAGTTTTACAGCTTCCCCATCTTTGTAAGAGGTTTGTTTGTTCATTAATACTCTTTAAGCTGTGGTAAAATTTCTCTTTTACAAAATTTAACACACAGGAAGTGCAAAGTGTCTGCAGTAAATGCAGGGGGAATGTCCAATGTCCAACATCTAGCTTTTGGGGTAACAGGTACTTCTGACTTGGACTGGCCAATGTTGGAAACAGGATACTTGGCTAGGTGGAGCTTTGGCCCAGCACAGTATGGTAAATTTTAAATTCTTGTCTGCTCAGCTTTTACTGCACAGGGAAGACACTTGCCGCATGGGCCCATGTTTCATGTCTCAGCAAATACTGAACAAATGGCATTGAATCAGTTAATGTTCCATTCAGATATTGTGATATGGTGTGCGGACAAAGAGGGTGTGATAGTACTGATGGATTATGGTTGGTATACGGTGGAAGTGCAGCGAAAGCTTGGGGATGAATGGGTTTATGCATGCTTAGCAATGGATTCAATGTGGGCTTTGCAATTACAAATTAAGGATTTGACTAGGGCAGCTCTGAGCTCTAAGCAATTACTAAAAAGAAATTGCAGTTTTTAAATAATTCAGCACCTAGAATTCCTTATTTTTACCAAAAATCCATAAGAACCTTCAGCATCCTCCAGAGCATCCTATCGTCTCTTCAAATGGTTCCCTTTTGGAACTTTTGTCGATTTTTGTAGAGTTGTTTTTACATCCCTTTTTGACGACTATTCCATCTTATGTTAAAGACACAATGGACTTTTTTACTCTTTTTGGTGAAATCAATGTCGCTTTGGATGAACTGGAGGTTCTGTTTGTGACTCTATATGCTACATCACTGTATATGAACATCCCCCAAGATGGAGCTTTAAAAGTAGTATGACAGGTTTTGATGGCCCATTGAGATCTGTTGAAGACCTTGATTGATTTCCTAATGGATTTATTATGGTTAGTTTTGTGTGAAATTTTTTCTTGTTTGAGGATGTTCTGTATAAACAGATTTCTAATATAGCAATGGGAGCGATGGTTGCTCTGTCTGTTGTGAATCTGCATATAGCGGACTGGGAGAAACACTGGCTTTCACAGTCAGCTTATATTGAGAAAGTAGTGGTATGGTGCCGGTATATTGATGATGTCTTGTTTTGTCTTAACATTGAGTTGAACAATTTTTTACAGTGGGCAAATGCACAGTATCCTTTTATTCAATTTTTGATGACTTTTGATAGACAGTGTATTCCTTTTTTGGATGTGATGGTTAAAAAAGATTTTGGGAAATTTATTACCACAGTCTATCATAAGCCTACTGACTGTAATTCTTATCTTCGTTATGCTAGTAATCATCCGGTTGCTTTGAAAAATGGTCTCCCTATTTCGCAATTTATTAGATTTCGGCAGAATTATATGGAAATTGAGGATTTTCAACAGCAGTCTAAAGCACTGGTTACAGAATTTGGTGCACACAGATTTCCGACTTCGGTTCTCCAAAGGCATATATAAGGGCAACATATAATGACCACGATTGGTCGTTATGCCCTCATGATAGATCTGGGGACAACAAGAAAGAGGCTCAGTATATTCATTTTATTACTACTTTTTCCCCAATGAGCTATTGGTTGTGGAAAATTGTTCAGCGACATATGAATGTTCTGACAGGAGTCCCAGGCCTTCAGAATAGTAAGGTATGTTATTATTATTATTATTTTTTAAGAGAACGTAATTTGAAAGATCTTGTGAGTCCTACTCGCCCACGCCCCATCGCTATTTCTGATGTTGGGGCATTGGGACATAGGGCCTGCAGAAGTTGTTGGGTATGCCCAGTACAATTGATAGAGTCTGAGTTTTGCCATACGGGATGACGCTATGCATTTTGATCTTCTACAGACTGCAGTGCTTTATCTGTAGTGTATGGCATTTCGTGTCCTTGTGGGATACTCTGTAGGCCAAACAACTCGTGTATTTCGAGTCTGTTTTATGGAGCACAGTAGTAGGCTGAATTGCAGTATTCTAGAAGCACCTTTAGTGAGACATTGTAAACTTTTGGAACATATTTTTTCAGAAATGCAGTGCTTTTGCATCGCACATAGTCCAGTACAAACAGGTGAATTGACTGCGGAGCATCATTTGGTACGTTGTGAACAACGTTGGATTTTTAGATTAGATACTGTGATCCCTAATTGTCTTAATCAGTATATTGATTGGGCTGCCATATAGATCCGTGGGTGGATGGTTGGATCTTTAAGACTGCAGTGTGTTTGACACTAAGTAGTATGGACTGTTTTTTTGCTCATTGGTTTGTTAAAAGCAGTGAGGCTTTTTCATGCTGCTTTGATCAGTTAATAGACTGATATGTAGAGGGTTAATCTGTCTGAGTCTGCTGATGAAGTGTTTGGTTATAGCTGTTTGAGAATGATATTTGCTGTGGAAGTTTCAGGATTAGAAAGTTGTGGCTTTGATAGCCATTCTTGTGGTAAAACAGAGGCAGAGGTGTTTGGTATAAGTACCAGAAGATAGGTAGGGTTGGCATAAAGAGGTTTGCGTTATTTAGTAACAGTCTTGTGATGAATGACATGCTCTGAAAGATATGTTACTGTAATAGCACTTGTTGCTTTCATTCTGCTGTGATAAAAGATTTTGGCAGTTTCAGTTAAGGTTTTAAAGTGTTTTTTTTAAATGGTTTTTGATATGATTTATTGTATATCCCTGGAAGGAATTTAGTGTTACTGAGTTTTGATGTATATCTGTTTTTATAGTAGTATTTGGAAGACATGAAATAAAGTAAGAAAAGCTTCAGGTTTTATTATGTAGGTAATTTTTTTTGTTAATATGTTGGGTGGTGTTGTAGTAAGTGGCTAAGTATGTTATTTAGGTTTGTGTATGGCTAGTTATTCCCTGATGAAACCTGTGGTTGGGTGAAATGTCGTGTGGCACCTGTGTGGAGCTTGAAGGAAAGCCTGCAAGCAGATTTGGAAATGGATCAATAGTTGGCAGAAGGTGCAGAACATCAGGAGTTGTAGACTTGAGGAAAAAACTAGGAGTTATTAACTTGATAGTGATTTCTCCTGTATGTCTGAGAAAATTAACCACTTTAATGTTTCTTTTAATGTAAAGAAGACAAAGATCATGACAACTGGCATAATCAACAGGTTCATCGTTGAAGGAGAAGAAATTGAAATTGTGAACAACTTTAACCTACTTGGATCAACTATCAATAAAGAAGCAACAAGCAGTCAAGAAATCAGACGACGCATTGCTCTTGGCAGAATGGCTATGAAAGACCTAGATAAGATTCTCAAGAGCAGAGATGTCTCTCTCCATACAAAGATTCGACTTGTTCAAGCCATGGTATTTTCAATAACATCATATGGATGTGAAAGCTGGCAAGTGAAAAAAATAGACAGGAAGAAAATTGATGCCTTTGAATTATGGTGCTGGCGGCGAATACTGTGTATACCATGGACTGCCCGAAGAACAAACCAGTCGGTACTAGAGGAGATCAAACCTTAGCTTTCTTTAGAAGCTCAGATGACAAGACTTTGACTTTCATACTTTGGACACATCATGCGAAGAGAGAGCTCATTAGAGAAAGACATTATGCTTGGCAAGATAGAAGGTCAACGCAAAAGAGGAAGGCCAGCAATGAGATGGATCGATACAATAACAGCAGCTACGGGTACCAGTCTGTCAACAATGAGCCGCCTGACTGAAGACCAAACACAATTTAGGATAGCTATCCAGAGGGTCGCCATGAGTCGACTCCGACTCAACGGCACTTAACAACAATAACAACAACAATGTTTCTTTTGGATTTAATGGAATTTGTTATGAAGATGCTATGAATTGAATCAAAATGTGTTTGTTTAATTTCTAATTAGATGCTATGGACTGAATTTAAATATGTTTGTTCAATGTGTAATTTTCTTATATGGTTATGATATGTGTGATTTTTAAATATTGATAACATTTGGAATTAAATTATTATTAAATATTGTATATTTTATATGATTCTTTGGGGTTTATATGAGTGTGTATGCTTTTCTTGAGATTCAGAAAATACTGAGGCATGAAACACAGGCCCTGGCCAAAAAAAGTAAATTGCTGCTGTTGCAGAGGCATAGACTCCACAACCCCCTGGATGGGCTTCACCTTAACTGGGATGGAACCAGGCTGCTGGCATTAACCTTTAGAAAGGAGATAGAGCAGCTCTTAAACTAGATAATAGGGGAAAGCTGACAGTCGTCCAAGAGTGCATTGTTTGGAATGATGTATCCTTGAAGAATACTAGCAAAGACTAAGATAGGGCATATCAACAGAGATGTTCCAATAAAGACAAAAGTAACCCAAATGCCCTTAAGTGCAGAGCAGACAGAACTTAAAGATTCCAAATTACCCCTGCCTACCAATAACCAGATTAATATGAATAAAATACAACCTCTAAAATGCTTGTATGCAAATGCTAGACGTCTAAAAAATAAGATGGGGGAGTTAGAATATGTAGCACTAAATGAGAGGATAGATATGATTAGTATCTCAGAGACCTGGTGGAAGGAGGACAACCAGTGGAAGACTGTGATACTTGGGTACAAATTATATCGCAATGATAGAGTAGATTAAATTGGTGGAGGGAATGTACTCTATGTTAGAGAGGGCATTGAGTCACACAGGATTAAAGTTTTCAGGAAACAAATACATTGTAGAATCTCTATGGATTGAAATTCCATGTAAAAAGGGGAAGGCGATGGCGGTGGGGGTGTACTATCGATCGCCTGGACAAAATGAACAAATGGATGATGAAATACTCAAAGAAATCAGGGAAGCCAACAAAAGTTGGATGATTTCATTTACCCCGATATCGACTGAATCAGTGTCATGGCAGGACATGCTAGGGAGATAAAGTTTCTAGATGAAATAAATGACTGTTTCTTGGAGCAGCTGGTTCATTAATCAACAAGAGGGAAGCCATTATAGACCTTGTCATTAGTGGAACACCAGATCTGATGCAAGAGATAAGGTTGTTTGGACCACTTGGCAATAGTGATCATAGCATGATCGTGTTTGATTTTATAAATGGAGGAAGGATGGCAAGGAAATCCATAGTACTACCTTTTAACATTCAAAAGGGAAACTATGATAAAATGAGGATGCTAGTTAAGAAGAAACTAAAAGGAACAGTTGCAAAGGTTAAAGATTTACATCAAGCATGGGTGTTGTTTAAGAATACTATCTTGGAAGCCCAGACCAGCTGTATTCCATGCTTTAAGAAAAGTGGAAGGAAGTCAAAAAAACTGCCATCATGGTTTATTTAAAGGTGAGGTCAGAGAGGCTGTTGTACCCAAAGAAAACGTCTTTCAGGAAATGGATAAAAGGAGCCAAATGATGTAAACTGGAAAGAACATAAGCACTGGCAAGTTAGATGCAAGGCATTGATAAGGCAGACAAAGGCAGAATTTGAAAAGAAGCTTGTCGTGAAAGCAAAAATGCAAAATACAGACTTTTTCAAGTACATTTGTAGCAAAAAACCTGTGAGAGAGTCTGTTGACCATTAGATGATAGAGGGGTAAAAGGGTCACTAACAGGGGACAAGACCATAGAGGAGAGACTGAATGAATGGTTTTCTTCGTTCTTTACTTGAAGAAGATGTAGGGAAGTTACCCATGACTGAAACAGTATTTAAAGGTGATGCATCGGAAGAACTGAAAGAAATATTGATAAACCAGGAGGATGTATTATAACCATTTGATAAACTAAAGAGTAGCAAATCACCTGGACGAGATGGTATACATCCAAGGGGGTTGAAAGAACTGAAATATGGGATTGCAGACCTACTATTAGTAATCTCTGAACTATCATTAACATCATCTCTAATACCTGAAGAATGGTGAATGGCCAATGAAATGCCAATTTTTAAAAAGAGCTCCAGGAGTGGTCCAGGAAACTACAGATCTGTGAGCCTGATGTCAGTATTGGGCAAAATGGTAGAAACCATTATAAAGAACAAAATTACTGTACATGTAGATAGTCATAGTTTAATGGGAGAAAGTCAACATGGCTTTAGCCAAGGAAGGTCTTGTCTTACTAATCTGTTACATTTTTTGAAGGTGTGCATAAACAGGTATTATAAGGCCAATTCTGCACCCTGTATGTCCGGGCCATCTGGACATGCAGAAAATGAATGTATCCGAGTTGTACCAGATTCTGCAACCACAGAAGCTTTACGTTACTGTGGTTGCAGAATCAGGGTACTTGGATGGGCCGGCATGCACAGCATTCTGTGCTGGTCCACGTCCAAGTGCCTGCCTGTCTCCACTGCACATTGCTCTTTCTGGAAAGCTGGTGCCATGGAATTCCATTGCTGTGGCACTGGGACACCCAGCAGGAGCAAGCAAGGCCTGACAGAAGTCCTGATCTCCTTTTCCCGCCACCTGATCCTCAGTGGGGGCAGCCAGGGCTGAGATCAGGTGGCGGGGGCTCACCTACAGCTGCTCTGTTACTTTGGGGGTCTGTGTGCCCTGATCACTGCTACTCCCTGGACTTATTTCATGCTCTTCCCATTCTCTGCCTCCATACTGCCTACTCCTGCCCCTGTCCAGTGCTCCCCACACAAGCCCACTGTTCATGCGGGGAGGGCTTGACATGGAAGAATGTGCCAAGCCTGTTTTGGGGTTGGACATCCATCCCAGATGACCAGTCCTGCTATTTGGGGATTAGAATTGGGTCCATAGTGAATGTGGATTTTCAGAAAGCCTTTGACAAGGTCCCTCATAAGAGACTCTTGGCAAAATTAAAATATTCATGGGATAGGAGACAGTGCACTATTGTGGATCAGGAACTGGCTAAAAGATAGAAAGCAGAGGGTAGGGCTAAATGGCCAATTTTCCCAATGGAGAAAGGTGAATAGTGGAGTACCCCAGGGATCTGTGCTGGGTCCACTGCTTTTTAGCATATTCATAAATGACCTGGAAAGGGGGATAACGAATGAGGTGATCAAATCTGCAGATGACACAAAATTATTCAAAGTTGTTAAAACTCAAGAGGATTGTGAACAATTATAAATTGGAAGACCGGACATTCAAATGGCAGATGAAATTTAATGTGGACAAGTGCAAAGTTATGCACCTTGGAAAGAACAACCCAAACTATGGTTACATGATACAAGGTTCCACTTTAGGGACCACCATCCTGGAAAACATTTTGGCGTCATTGTGGATAACACTTGAAATCCTCTTCCCAGTGTGCAGCGGCGGCCAAGAAGGCAAATAGAATGGTAGGAATCATAAGGAAAGGAATGAAGAATAAAACAAAGGATATCATAATGCCTCTGAATCATTCCATGTTGTGAATGCACCTTGAATATTGTGTGCAATTCTGTTCGCTGTATCTTAGAAAGGTTATAGCAGAATTAGAAAAGGTACAGAGAAGAGTCACCAAAATGGTAAAGGAGATGGATGGATACCCCTATGAGAAGAGGCTTATTTATTTTATTTATATTCTCTTATATACTGTGCTATTCTGCATCAGTGTGGTTTATGTTGAACAAACTGAAATTACATTGAACAGGGCATTATAACTTGGAGATAACTATTTTACAGGGAACATGGGCTATGGAGGGTTAAGTGGCTTGCCCAAGACCACAAGGAGCACCTGTGGGACTAGAAACCCCAGTCCTTCTGGCCCAAGGTTGCTGTCTTCTAGTGGGATTTGAACCCCTGACCTTCTGGCCTGAAGTACCTTGCCCCAGCCACTAGGCCACTCCTCCACTCCTTAAAAGGTTAGGGCTCTTCAAACTGGAAAAGAGATGGCTGAGGGGAGATATGATAGAGATCTATAAATTAATGAATGGAGTGGAACAGGTAAATGTAGATTGATTCTTTACACCATCAAAAAATAGAAAGACTAGGGGACATGCAATGAAGCTACAGTGTAACCCTTTTAAGACTTATAATGAAATCGCATATTGGCTGGAATTTTATGACATTAATATTAATTACAACCCCCCCCCCCCCCCCAGATATACTCTCCATAAACAGAAATCAAAACTTCACACCACCCACTACCATTGATGTACAAGGAGCCACACCACAAGCTAAAGAAGAGGTGAAATATCTAGGCATTACAATTGACAAAACCCTAAATTTCAAATCCCACATTAAACTCATCACTAGGACTATATATCACAAAATTAGAATGTTCTCGCACCTAAAACCTCTATTATGCAAGCAATGATGTTCCCTCACATAGATTACTGTAATAGTCTATTACATGGTTTATCCAAGCAAACTCTTCACAGGCTTCAAATGGCCCGACATATGGCAGCCCACATGATATACAATACACACAAATCCAAACATACAACACCTATCCTACATGCACTCCACTGGTTACCAGTGAAATGCAGAATCAAATATAAAATAATAACGACCACATTTAAAACGATAAAATTTTAGCCCCCATAACGCTAACACAGTTAATCAGGATTACGCATAATGATCTTCAATGTAGAGGAAAAATGACAAATACACTCATAATACCTTCTGACTACCGAAAAACCAAAAAACAAACTAGCAATAGTGCCTTTGAATATATATCCCTATTACTATGGAACACTTTACCAGACAGAGTAAAAGATATATCATACCTGACTATCTTCCAGACTAATGATGCTATTCTTAGATGCTTACTTCTGACAATTGCTTGCACTCACCTCATACACATGTATGTACTGCCTCACAAACTGCAGTCACTATAACCCTGATGCCCAAGAACATGAATTCACAGGATGGTTATTATGAGGGAGTCTCACAGATTTATTTATTTTATTTTATTTATTTAACACTTATTTATATACCGCATCTTCCAGCGATCAGTTGCGGTGTACAATTAACAACAGTTAACAAAGCAGAGTTTGTTTACATAGAACATTGAACATTATAACTTATTACATAGAACATCTTAACTTGCATAATTCAATGATTCAACAACTAATCAGGATATTTCAGCTATAACAGAGTGTGTAACAATTTAAACAGAAGTACTGTCTGTACCGCATTAGGCAGAACATACCAGTTGTAACTATATACAAATAGGAATATAAGGCATAGGAGTGTAGTGTTATTTATGTCAGTTTTGAATGTTATCCTTTATAGTAGGGTGTATTAGCTTGATATGGGTAGAGTCATATTTTAGCCTTTATCTAGATTGAGTGGAGGGTTTTCCAAGGTATTATAGTGTTTGTTAAATAGATACGTTTTCAATTTTTTTCTGAATTCCATTATCTCTGATAGTGATCGTAAGTCCTCTGGTAACGAGTTCCAGATGGTTGGAGCTATATGGGAAAAGGCTCTGTTATTTGTTAATTTGTGGGTTTGATGGGTGTGAGTGGGAAGTTGTGGGTTTGATGGGTGTGAGTGGGAAGTTGTGTGTCCTGATGATATGATTGGACAGGGTTGTTGGACTGAGTAGACATCCATTGTACCCTCTATATCGCGCAGCTAAGGAATGTGTCCAGAGCCCTCAACTGAGTATTGCATGCCAGGCCATAGAGAACATAGACCCAGTAACCTCTTTAGTGTCAATATTTCAGTATGAACATTGTCATATAAACCTGGGTAAAATGCTGTATGCGGTGTTCAATATCCTTTTCAGATGTCGCACAAAGACAGCAATAACTCCAAAACACTATATACACTGACATTTCCCACAATGATATCCACCAGATGTTGACCCTGATCACAGTCTGCTATAAATACCATAAAATATCTCTCCCCATCAGATCCAAACACGGTCTGTGGATCAGCTGAAACTCCTCCCCAAATGCCTTCTGGATGAAATGTGCTCAGAGAACCAGCGGCAACCCTTTCAGATCAACAAGAGCTCATAACATTAAGGGCCAGGAATATGACAATACTGCTGCTTGTCCAAATAAAAGCCTAAATCGTCCCACACAGCAAGCTGAATGAGAGCTATGCCAGGCATGTATGGTTCCTTGTATGTGAGGGCATAAAAGAGAAATTCCAACTTCATGTCCCCCTCCCAAATTCTGTCAGGGTGGGCTTGGGCTTAAACTGCCAACCCCAGGGATGTTAGGAAGTATATGCACACATGAAACCATCCAGCAACATAGTAGTCCATACCTTGAAAACTAGGCTACATATGTATCATATGGGAATGCTGTCAATGGCCCATATCCTAACAGTGTTCCCAATAATGACTGCTTTGCAACACAGTACTGAACACATGGCTGCAGGTACTGTCCAGTGCACATAATCATATGTGCCCTACTGATATGTGCAGCAGTGTACCACCACATCCATGTACATGTGCCAGGAAAAAATGTGCCCAATGTCCTGATGCATTCTGACTAGATATTTACTTTGCAGTCGGTAATTCAAATTGGTTTAAACTCCCAGATAGATTTGGGTGTGTGCACGTAGTGTAGCTCAGACAGATCCAGAGCATACGGAAAGTTTAACAATCACAAGAGGATAAAATCACAGGTGATGACGCTCATGTAATTAACATTGTTTAAATCTAGTCACAGCACTAGCTCACATGCGCAGCGTCTCAGTAACAGGCTCAAGCCCAACTCGGTAAACTGGTGAGTGTAAGCTTTTGACCATTAACAACATTGATGTGGAAAGTAGAAAAAGATTAAAAACATAAGAAATGAGATTGAGTTTAAAGTAGAAACTGGATATATGTGTTTCATTAATATATGTAGGTTGGTGATATGAGGCGTGCAAAGAAGATGTGAACAGATAACAATCCCTTGAAGAAACGCTTACAAAGTGAAACGCGATGGCGCTGAAGTTTGGCGTTTGGAACCACTGAATAAGATAAGCACTACCTTAAAAATAGAGTGAAACAAGTTAAATCGTTACAAATACATAGGTATTCAAGCATAAACCACCAGATGATGAAGAAGACATAATCTCTTGGTAAAAAGTGGAGCTAGTGATACATAGTTACTTTGCTGATGCATTCTGAGACCTGTGCTAGGCCAATGCCTGTATGTGGTTGAACAGTTTGTCCCAATCCAAAATGGAACAACTTGAAGTGCACTTGCCTCAACATATATCCCTGATGGTTCCTCTAGAATCCAGAGATCAAGTTCTGCAGGCAAAAGCACATGTGAGGGGCTTACAACCAGCTGGGAATAGTTGCACTTTTCACCATAATTACAAGAGGCTGACAAATTGTACACAGAGTATAGAACCTAGGTCTCAACCTGTCATATCTGCGATTCCATAGCCAACAAGGGCTTGTTGCAACAATCCAACATTACACACATGTTGAACATCTGTAGGAGAAAGGCCAAAGGGTATCAGCGAGAGAGGAGGTAGCTGTTGGAGACTCAAATAGGATATTGATATTGTCATTAGAGGGGTAGGTACCATCATAATGTGACTGCCCAGCCCCTATTTTGGCAGCCACAATATGATGGTACCCACCCCTCTAATGGTAATACCTCTTGAGAGTCGCTGGCAACATTTGCTCACTTGATATGAGCAAATATTGCCAGCGACTCTCAAGAGGTAACTAGGACTGACATTGCTAACAGTTTGTGTGGCAGGTAGTAGAAGATTTGCATGTGTCCCTGAGGAAGCTCCTCATTTGGCACAACATGGGATGCACATTACACAGTTCCTCTGTTGTATATATGGGCCCATCCTCCAGCCATGACTTTTTGTGTTCTACAGGCCCCTCAACACCATAGGTCCCCTTTCCTATCACTCTTCATCCTTGTACATGCAGGGGCAGGGGATGTAATCTGAGGTACAGTTTGCCACAGTGGTGATTTAACATCTTCCACACATTGCAAGGTCCCTGTTTGTACATATCTGCCACAAAATGGAATGTACCACCCCTTACTGAGAGAAAAAAGGTTTCCTGCAACATCAAGGTGCATGGTGTTGTACAGAGGTCAGCAAGGTCCAGTTATTGCTGCTGCAGACATTCCTAATACCTTCCCTCAGCCATGTGCAATTCTCAGAGATCCAAGATCATGTTGGTCACCAGTTTGGACACATACAATAGGGCCAGATCTAGTCCCGTGTATACTAGATCGTTCACACCATGACTGGTCATTGCCTCCACCTGTGAATCCATCATGGATACTCCACCTAGCTGCCATTGGATCAAGACAATCATCTGTTCATCAGGCCATCTCATTGGCCCCAGTTATTGATTTTTATTTTCTTTGTACTGGAAAAGTTAGCAGTTCTGTTAATGATGCTGATATTCATATTAACCAGATTTCATTAAGATAGTTAAAATGCCACAATGCGGTATTCCATTTACCAGTTTGCAGTCTCATGTGGTTAGGTCGCTAAATATTGTCACTTACCATGCTACCCATGTAATCTTCATTTTGGCATCCACAGGTAGCACTGATTTGCATTTTCCCCATGCTTTAATTTGAACTGGTTAAGAAGTGCTAACATGAATGAGGGCAGGGACAGCTAGGTAGTGTGTAACTGGGTATTTTAAAAGGCTATGTGAATTGACAGGCTCAGTTTATTACCAAGATTCTTATTACCATGCCATGCTCCCACATGGGAATTTTACAGTGGCTGAGACAGAGATAGCTATTGGCTTCATTATGAGGGACTGGGACACTCTTTTTGAATCCAAGGCTGCCCAAGTTAAACAACATGCCTGGCAGGACATCATCAGGTAAGTGAATGCTGTGTAACACCACAACCATAAGGTAGAGGACCTAAAAAATAAGTGGTGGGTTGTTTAACAGCATACCAAATACAAACAGGTGGTCAATAGTCATCACCCCCAGATCAGAGGAAGCCCTTGAGAACCCTGGAGGAATAGAAACTCTACTTTATAGGCGATCATCTCTGGGATGCCAGAGCATGACAGTTCTGCAACACCAACACAGAAGGATGAGTAGTAACTGATCATTACACACATCTATGATACACACATCTGTGCACACACTAGAACCTGTACCTGATAGTGTCATGCATTGTAGAGATAGGTCACAGTGTAACCTTAATGCAGAACTAGTGTGCCTCTGATATCAATCCAGCCTCTTGCCACTAGCCATTTATTTATTTATTTTATTTAGTATACATTTGTATACCGCTGCTTCCTATGATCAGCAGCGGTTTACTTTACAGATCAGGATGGACTGTACAGTACAGTAATTTGCATGAAATACATTTGATTGGAAGGATTCACACATAACACAGCAAACAGGTCATTGGGATTTACATTTGATTGAGTGGGTGTGGGTGTGCTTACATATATACATATACATGTGATTAGGTGCGTGTGGTGTGATTACATGATGACATGGTGTGGGGCATCTATGCCAGACTGCTTCCATTCATGTGGGTACACATGCAACCTTTGAATCGCTATGTCTTAAATGTAGTAGTTGAACAAGGCACATGAATCCTCTCCCCATCACTCTCTACCTGTCTAATTACATGACCTCTAGCAGAATGATCTTTTCAGTGGGGATATTAGGGTAACATTAGAGCTACAATTAGATCAATAAAGCCACAGCAGAGTCCCTACATTTTGATCAAACATCTTATTACTTTGGCCTGGGGACACATACATGCTCAAGGCAATGTTCTGTACATGTCCTTCATGGAGAGGAGGAGTGCAGTGCCATTTCAGAGGGACATATTCACTCAAGGAACTAGTGAAGCCAATTCCAAAAACCTGCATGTCCAGGCAGCGGACACGTCCAAATGTAAATGAGCAGGAATAGAGCCTGATTCCGAACACACAGGGGAAGATGCAGCCGCATGCACAGAATCAACCACAATGGCTTAGTACATCCCTGCACTCACCGTATTCTGAAAGGATATGCATCCGTGACACTGCCTGTCTCTGCAACATACATTATTGCCTGCATTATTGCATTTACTACTGTTGTCAGTAACTTCGCTTCAGACCTACTGAGGTTGCCTGCATTATTGCATTATTGCCTGCATTATTGCATTTACTACTGTTGTCAGTAACTTCGCTTCAGACCTACTGAGGTTGCCTGCATCTCACTTTATTAATACCCTACCTATATAGAACAGCTGATGTCCTACTGTGCACACCTTTTAATTCTCCATATAAACCAATAACTGGCCCTCCTACTGCTGTTAGTATCTAATTGCCTCTTAACTCTATCAGATCCACCACTGTTGCCAAGAATCCACGTCATCACGACCCTACCCAATATATAACTGAGTCAGACACCCTAGCTAACACACCACTGTGTCAGATATAGAAAATGCCACACTCTAACACCATGTTTCTAAGAATATCCTACACCTGTATATTATTGGCAATAATAATTAACCTATCACAAAGTTTAAACAGTAAAGTTCACATGACCATCCCTATAATACACACCCATACCCGAAATGACTACCATATTGGGCACACTCTCCTAAACAACTACCCAAAAATAAACTATCGTAGACTAATACACATAAAACAAACAAATTCACTTCAAACATGCAAGGAAATATGCTCCAACAACTCATCCTCCCTATCATGCATACTTATTAATGCACGATCAATGAAAAACAAACTCCCTATATTTAATGATCTGGTAGCAGACTTAAAACCAGACATTTTATGTGTCACAGAGACTTGGCTTTCTGAAACAGACACAGTCTACCTTAATCAACTTGATAATGAAAACTATGACATATTTTACAAACATAGACCCAATAAAAAAGGAGGAGGAGTACTAATGATGACAAAAAAGATATTAAATGCCAAATCAATCCAATCAAATATCTCTAATAACATAGACACATTACTGATAAAAATCGGCTTCATGAAAATTTGCCTAATCTATAGACCCCCAGACCAAAGAGCAGATTGCCTGGATTCCCTTATTGAACTCCTTAGCTCAACCACTGAACAAAACCCTGTAATCCTGCTAGGCGATTTTAACCTTCCATCACTACCAACACCAAACTCCAAACTATTTCTAGACACTATATCAGATATAGATTATCATCAAATAATAAACACTGCAACACATATAAAAGGAGGAACACTAGATCTGGTTTTTCTTCCTGATACATTCTTCAAGTTACTCAACACAAATACCATAGAATGCACAGCGACTCCTTGGTCTGATCATTATATTATCAAAATAAATCTCACACATCCCTCCACTATTGTCAAAAACTACACAATAAGTGGCCCAACTTCAAAATTTAAAAAATTTAATGAAACTGAATTCCTTGATTCAACAATCCCTTACCTCTTACCAGCCACATCAGATTTAGATGATGCTGTCAACAATTGGTATAAAACCATCAACAATGCAGCTAAAATTAATCACACAAATAAACAGAGGGCACACCCTAAAACAAACAGCTCACCATGGTTTAACAACACACTAAAACAAATGAAAAAAGAACTAAGAAAACATGAAATTAAATGGCGAAAATCTAAGTTGACTATACACAAGGAAATATACAATAACCAACTCACAAAATATAAGGAAACATTAGACAGCACAAAGAAAAACTACTATGCTGCAACCTTATCAAAATCATATAACAGACCTAGAGAGCTATTTTCTATTGTCAGAAATCTAACAAACAACGCTCAAACTTCCAGCAACGAAATCACCGACATCTCAGTACATACTCTAGCTACACACTATCAAAACAAATCAAAAAAACCTCCAATGTTCTTAGAAACTATTAATACTCCTCACCAGTCTGTAGACGAATGGTCAGACTTCTACCCCATATCAAATATGACATTAAAATCTATCATTTCCGGATTCAATACCACAACTTCTTATTTAGATCCATGCCCAGTTTCATGGATAAAAAACACACTGCCAACACTACTATCCTTCATTCTCCCTATAGTTAACCTCTCATTATCCCAAGGTTACATCCCACCCTCGCTCAAACACGCACAAATACGCCCAATTCTAAAAAATTGCAAACTAGATAAAACATCTCCAGTTTCATACAGACCCATCTCTAGCATACCATTTTTGGCCAAAATAATTGAAAAAGTAGTGCAATTACAGACACAGGAATACATAGACGCATCTTACCCACTTGACGACCAACAATATGGATTTCGTCCACGCCACGGAGTAGATACACTCCTAACAGTATTATTCGATACTCTCCTAAGAGGAATCGACAATCATAAACAAGCATTTATCCTCCTTTTCATTGACATATCAGCGGCTTTTGATAGTGTACATCACTCAATAATGCTCAATAACCTAAGTCAGATAGGCATAAACTCTACAGTTCACAAATGGTTCACCTCTTACTTAAATAACAGAACACAAAATGTAAGAATAGGTAATCAAACTTCCACCACATATAATCAAGAAATAGGTTTACCATAAGGCTCAGCATTATCAGCACTACTTTTCAATATCTACATAAAACCGGTCTGTAATATCTTTAAAAAATTTGGAGTACAATATCACCTCTATGCAGATGATATTATGATGTACATCCCATTTACGATCCCTAACCTACCGTTACAACTCCTCTCAGACTGTTATAATGAAATTACAATCTGGCTAAAATCTCAAAACCTCCACATAAATCATGCCAAAACTGAAGTCATAATCGTAACAAAAAATCAATCATTCATCCCCCCAACCCACATAACACTACAAGACCAAGAAATTAAAATAAAAAATGAAATAAGATATCTAGGTGTTATCTTAGATACACACCTTACAATGGAATCACACATTAGAAACACTATAAAGAAAATGTATTTCAAACTTAAAATCCTCAAACAATTACACCCGCTAGTATTTGTTCAAGATTTTATCAATATAATACAGGCTACCATAACCCCGCACTTCGATTTTGCCAACCTAATACTAATGGGCATTTCAAAACAGAACATTAAAAGAATGCAACTAGCCCAAAATGCAACAGCTAGAATCATTTTAAAAATAAACTCTCTACAGCACATAACACCTATACTAGCATCCCTTCACTGGTTACCAATACAAAGCAGGATAATATACAAAGCAATAATAACCTCATTCAAGGCATTAAATGACATGGCTCCGACTACACTATGTAACCTAATATGCAAAGAACCAACTAAGACTACTCACAGAAAAGGACAATTAAATAAACTAAAGACTCCGAAAGATTTCAAAAAAGGCCATAAATTAACCAACAATAGAGCCTTTTCCCACATAGCTCCAACTATCTGGAATTCCCTACCAGAGGATCTACGATCGCTAACAGAGATCATGGAATTCCGAAAAAAATTAAAAACGTATCTATTCACAAAACACTATAATTCCATGGAAAACCTTGCAGTCAACTTAGACAAAGGCTAAACAGGTATATGATTTTAAAGTACAAACCGCTCACACTTAAATTGACAACACACATAGCTTAAACGAACTGACGACCCAATTTTCTTATAAGATCTGCCAAAGCTAACACCAGCCACAGGGCTTTCTCATATGCGGCGCCAACACTGTGGAACCAACTCCCACCAGAACTACGAGCTAGCAATGACCTTCTAGACTTCAGAAAGAAACTCAAAACGCACATTTTCCAATCACATTTCAACCTGAACTAAATCCACAGATGGAGCAGCCCCTGACCACTGTGTCCAAGAAGATTATCCTGTATATAGGTATTTATGTATATATGTAAATGAACTCCCCCATAGCTAAGAAGTGTTAACTCTGTATGATGTGCTTTTCTGACAATCTGTATGTAAACAAAATTTGTACCTGCCTTGATTCGGCAGTTTCACAATAGTAATCCTACCCGCTTCTGATCGCTGGAAGGAGCGGGCTACAAATGCTTGCTAAATAAATAAAATAAATAAATCTCTTATGCCCTAAACTTCCACATGTATATAGTTGTATCTGTTGTGTACTGTCTTACTTTATAGACACTACATTGTTAGTTAATTGTTTTTCACACTGTTCCAGTTTAACTATACTGTTTAGATGACTAGACTTAGCCTTGTTTAATTTAAGATGTTCTATGTAAAATTTAAGATGTTTAAGATGTTCTATGTAAAACAAACCTCGCTTTGTTAACCTGTTGTTAATTGTACACCGCATCTGATCTCTGGAAGATGCGGTATATAAATGAGTGTTAAATAAATAAATGAGTGTTAAATAAATACTTGTGAACAGCCATGCCCCCCTTAAAAATGTGCAGCTTTGAAGCTGTGGTGGGCACGGACAATGCTGTTATGAGGCTGAATAACAATGAAAGTTGGCGATACATACAGTTGGATGTAAGTTGGACAATAGAAACTAGTTGTTGTAAGGAAACAACAGCTTCCTGAGTGTATTGACATAAAGAGCCAACAGTAGCTGAAACCTTAGTGTCAATACACTTTAGAGCCCTCCATAAATCTTTTAAAGTAACATCCTCATCTGAGAGTAAAACAGGTAGTTCCGAAACACCTTCCGAAAATGGGAGGTGCACGGGAGTAGGAAAAGAAATTAAATTTTCCAATCTCTGAGACTCTGAAAACGAACCAATCACATCAGTATCCAATGGAGCGGGGCAAGGTGGGGGGGGGGATCTCCCACCCGGGCTTAAAGACGCCCCTTCAGGAGACGATTGTGCCAACGGTTTAGGTGCAAAATGTTTATCCAGAGGACCGGTTAATTTACTGTCCCCAGAACCGGCCTCCGTAGATTTAAGTTGGGATTTGCCCTTGCGTTTGCCCATAATAAGCAATGAAAGGAAATATCAATAACAAAAATAACAATAAAACAGATAGCATACACAGGGTATATCCAGCAAACACTACAAACCAAAGTAAATAAGAAATAGAGCATACCCAGGCGCCGCGCGCGTCGCAGAGGCGTCGAAGGGGCGTCTAAGGGGCAGGACCTGCCCCTTTAGACACGCCCCTTCAAACACGCCCCGCAATCGCGGAAGGAGGGAAAACAGACTTATAAATCTGTAAAGGTCCCACAAGGAGCAAGCTGCCCAGGGCACGCCTGCCCGGTAAAGTCAGACCCCACTGCAGCGTCAGGAAACAGGTACGGGCACTAGAGCACACTAGCCCGCTGGTCAGGGTCGCTCCTCCACACACCTCAGCAGTGCACTCCCCTCTATATTTAATTTCTATTTGGAAGACAATTAAGGAGGATACCCCCTTAACAGCCCCCTCTCCCCTTAAAGGACTAGTCAAAATGAACACTTTTCAAGAACCTAAACATGTCAGGGAGAAGGTGTAAATCCCAACACAGATATTTTTGATCATTCATCTGTATTCCCCAAATGAAATGGGGATTTTTGACCTGCCCTGGCTAGGCCCTCGCCAGCCCTTGGCATGCCCCCTTGAAACTTTCACGTAGTAAGAACATCAATATACAGATGGAATGCTTTCTAAAATGGTCTTTTACACATGGATTCCATTTACATATGCCTGATTATGCATTTGTAAATTATGAATAACGCTTCTAAAAATAATCCCCAAAATATCCTACCTCCATCCTATAACTGTAAATTTCTCAAACTTTAATTAATATTTTCCATGCTATACTCTTAACTTTCAAACACTATCCCCACCAACACAAGTTTCACTGAGACTCAAGTACTAATTTTCAACAAGCCTACTCAAAGAGCCATGTTTTCAACCTTTTTTGAAACACCATATAATCCACCTCCTGTCTTAACTACGCAGACATCATGCTCAATAACTCAGGTCCTGTTACAGAAAAGGCTCTATCTTGAACAAATTTCCTTTTCACCTCCTTAACTGTTGGAACCAATTCCTTACCTAGATCTCATCACCCTTCCTAGCTGATATCAACCTATTATCTCTTTCAAATAGAGGGAATCTTCTCCTATCAAAACCTATTGTAACAAGGTCAAGAACTTAAACTATATCCATGCCTTCACAGGTAGCCAATATAGAAATTGCAATAGGAATCTAGTATTCTGCCTTTTAGAACAACCATAAATGGCTCTTGCACTCATATTCTGAATTACCTGGAGACAATGGACTACCCTTCCTGATAAATTACTACTACTACTACTGATCATTTGAATAGCGCTACAAGGCATATGCAACACTGTACAGAGTCATGTAAGAAATGGTCCCTGCTCATCAGAGCTTGCAATCTAGTCAAGACAGATAACAGAACAGATGAGGACTAGGATATATCAATGGGAGTGGTAAGATAACACATAGGGGTATGTTTACTAAACCGTCTTAACGTCGCAGTGGTGGTATTATCACGTGATAAGTGACGTTATTGCACGATATTTTTGCGCGATAACGTGGTGGCGGCATTAAGGCACACTAACGCTGTGAATTCCGGGTCTGAAGGGTGGAGTAAGGCTTCCCAGAGGGTGGAGAGAAGGGGTCAATGGGTGAAGAGTGGGCGGGGAGAGGCTCCAGGCACACTAACGTTGTGAAATCCGGGTCTGAACACTAACGCCAGTGAAACCCTCGCGTTAGGCACATTTGAAGGAAAGAGAAACCTTTTAAGTCAGCAATGTGCAGCAAAGGCAGGGAAACCCAGAAAAGTGATAGTTGTGATACATGTGCAGGAACCAAAAAGGCAAATAAACATATAAAATGACCAGAACCACATTTAAAATCCCAATAACCAAGCTGGCCAATAGTGATATTAATGATAAACATAAAGCAACACTACTGACAAAGCGTAAAAATTAAGATATCATGTTTGGAAGGCTCTATGCTCTGTCCCCCTACAAAGTGAATGATCCCACATTAAAATAGTGCTGATCAGGGTTTCTATCATTTAGATTGGGCAGGTTTGTTATGGCCTGCACATGTGCAGCAACAGAAGAGTGGGCACGTAGGTAAGGGCAACTGTACTGATGCTGTAAATGGGATACATGGTGCTGTAGGCGGCACATGCTGTGGTCCAGCTGGAGCAAGGTGTGGACTAGGCAGATGCCTAAGTGGCACATAGGAATTCCAAAACTGTAAAGCAGCAAGACAGCAACTGACGAGGGTCCAACATGGGCACGAGTGTGTGTCCCACAGTTTCATAGGGGATATTACCCAGCAAGTACCCCAAAGGGCACATAACATTGGCAGGCGGTGCCGAGGGAAAGCACGCATGTCCATGTAGGCACCACTACCCGAGAACCCACACCATAGGCAGCTGCCTATCGGCACACTGGATGGCCTGGGACTGCGCACCACCAGCACCACCGGCATAATGGCATGGCAGCATGGTGTTGGAGGGGGCAGTGGCATCTGCCCACAACTGACCATGGCCAAGCCCCGTTTAGGTGGGTGCCGTGCACTGCAACAGACAGGGTCTTTCTGATGAACAGTCATGGTATCCCCAGGGAATGATCTGTCCCTGTGGCAACAGTGTGTTGCAGTACACACAACCAGTGTGTTCAAGTGCAGCAGCTCACAAGTTCAAGTTCCAGCTGTGGCTCCTGCCAACCCTGTACCCATATTTTACCCAGTACTAAACCATGGTAATGAAGATGGAACCTTTATTGCAGATAAAATAAACATGCCTGAAATGCCTATATTTTACCCTACAGAGCACAGACACCATAAACATGTCCAATCCCTAGAGCAGAGTTTCCCAACTGCAGTCCTGGAGGGCCAAACACCATTCAGGTTTCATGCTGTCCCTAATAAATATGCCTGTGATGCATTTGTATGCACCACCCCCATTGTATGCAAATGTATCTCATGAATATTCATTAGGGACAGCATGAAAACCTGAACAGTGTTTGGCCCACCAGGACCAGAGTTGGAAACCTCTGCTCTAGAGCAGCAGCCAACAGGGGAAAAAACACCCACATCCACAGGCTCCACTATCCAAAGACTCATGGAGAGTCAGGTTGTTGGGCCCTGCGCGGAGCAGCATCTCCTAATACTGGCACCTGCATACCTTAGCAATGCCGTCCTAAACTTGGGAACACGTTCCACATACATCAAAAGGTTGTTATGATTAATGTCAGAAAACAAATCCTAAGTTAAACACAATTTGTGATAGATTCATCATAGCAACCTTTCTGCTGTCTGTGGAGTGTGTTTCAGTTATTGATTCTGACAGTGTTTACCACCCCGGGGAGTGACCCCAACAGTTTTGCGTACCATAGCAATGCCTGCACTGTGCCCAGGACTGGTGTGGCTGCCAGTGCTGCCACAATCCTCTATATTTGCACAATGCTTAGGTGTGAGAGTGTGTGTCTGTCTATCCAGTGTCTTGTGGCTGCCTACACCTTACTGAGCCCACACAGCTTGCACTGTTTCCAGTATTAGCCTGCCAATGTGCATAATGAGGAGCAAGGTACTGTGGGTATCGCCTGGACAGGGTGGCATAGGCAGGATGCATCTGCACAGGGTATAGGGCAATGGCTGGGACATTGTATTGCCCGACCACCACCTGCATGGACAGGGTGGCCACAGCATGTCCTGCTGGGAGCTCACTCTCACCCTGACTGAGCAGTGACCACGGCATGGCTAGGTTCCCCCATAGTGCAATGCAGCATTTCTCTCAAGTGATATTTATGGATTTTCTTTTTTGGGGCCCAGTCACTGATTTACCTGCTTGGTGTGTGTGTGCTAATATCCCATTTTTGGGTGCACACAGCTCCTCCAGGAACATGTGCTATGTACTAGCTAGCAGGCTGTCTGCAGTTAGCATGTATATGGCTGGAATGCCTTGCAGGGTGGAGATTGACTGTGCTCTCTGCTGTTGAATGTCAGATAGTGGTGGGGGGCAGCTGAGCTGCTCCAGCGTTCTGTCTGTCTGCCATTGTGTACAGATCTGCATTGACTGCCCTGTTGGGTTCCTATTCCCCAGCAGGACTGGGGTTGATGGTCCCCTCTACTGCCACCATTGCAGAGATGTACAATATGGATCTGTTGGTGGGAAATCCTGAGCCACAGAGGGTGGGTTGGGTGGTGCTACATCATCCGCTTTTGGGTCCAAACACCCCCCTTCACTTATAACATGTGACCATGGCACCCACACAGGATATGCACTATTCTGGGTGCACCATAGTCCACAAGGGCTAGACGTGACTGGGAAATACAGATGGACACAGGTGTGTCCTAGGTGTGTCTGCAAGGATTATCTATCACATACTAACACTGATGGGGACCTGCAGCATAGCCTATCCCAGCTGAGCCAGGTGCTGTGGACCTGGTGCTGGGTGCCCCACTTCTCCCTCAGGGTGAGCATAGGACCCGCACAATGTCACGGTTTGTAGCTACTCTGTGCCAGTAACACACACGGTCAGTTCCCCTTACCAGGCCTAGGTTCTGTGGGGGTGCATACCCCATTATGTGATCAGCTGTAGACTGCTGATCTGCATGTGCAGTGCATCATGGGTACGGGGGGTTTACCCTATCCTGGTAACTACAGCAGACAGTTTGTGTGGTGACCTGCAGTCTTTCTGTAGCCAGCCAGCAGTGTGGTAGCAGCTTTAGAGATATAGCCTACTGGTTACTTCAATGATTGTGGAGACAGAGGTCATGGGTTTGATCCTGCAATAGTGCCATCTAAAAAGGCTGTCTGAGGCATTTTCTTTTCATTTAAATCAGTGCTGCCAGCAGAAACACCCTCACAGTGCTGTAGCCTAAGGTGCTTCATAGGTGCCCTATACAGCGCCCTATAGGGCACATTATAGGGTGTCTTGGCAGTCAGGGCACTTTATAATGTGACCTAAGGGGTGCCTTATAGGGAGCCTTATAAGGCACCTTAGGTTGCGGCACTGTGAGTGTGTTTTTGCTGGCAGCACTGATTTAAATTAAAAGAAAATGCCTCATAGAGCCTTTTTAGATTATACCACTGCAGGATTGAACCAATGACTTTGGCCTCCACAGTCATTGCAGTAACCAGTGGGCTACATGGTTTAGCTTCTAACACTGCGCTGGCATGTACTTAGGTTTAACACGCGTTAATGTGCCACGGCGCCCACTATCGTGCGATACATATTCTTGCTACCTTAGGACTTGAATGCCCACTCCTTATATGGCATTCTTCGCATTATCGCTGCAACTAGCGCCGGTAACATTAAGACGGTTTAGTAAACATATCCCTTTGTAGTGGAAGTATGAAAATGTAATCCAAAAATGAACTCATGACCAAATTTATGCGACTAACAATGTCCTTTTGCTCTAAAACAAAGGGTTGATGTGTGGAAAAAAAACAGGAAGAAAAGACCTAAGTATAAAACAGAGTATAAAATGAGATTAGCCAAGCAGACTGAATTTTTGTCTGTGGTATAGGCCTTGCAATCTACTCCGGTCACCCTGTCAGGAGCAGCTGGGTCACCAGGAATCAGTATTGACTCAAAGGCACACATTCCATTGCAATTCACATATAAAGTATCAGGCTGTATATTTATCAATCATCTGTCTAAAAACTTCCTATATACAATAAAGTACAAAATCAAGCCTCTGCACCAACTGCATCTCATCTTTGACTGGCTAAATCTTGTATCAAAGAGTTTATACTCATCAGTTAACTGAGCCAGCACCACCATATTGTTCAGATAAACCTAGGAGAAAGAAGCAAGAGAAGGCCTCCGAGAGAGGGAGACTATGGAGGCTCACTTATTGCAGAAGTGAAGAGGAAGATTCAGAGCACACTGAGAAAAGAGGACCATGGTTCTAAAGGACAGAAATGCCCCTCACCATGTCACAGTCCAACATCCAATAACTACAAGAGATCTGCCAGGAGGTAGGCACAAGGTCAGGGTTCAAGGGAAGAAGCTTGATCTGCCTCCAAGGAGGAAGAAAGAAAAAGAGTGACATGGTGGAGAATACCGGACTCCTCATACCAGTAAGAGGTGATGAGAAGATTTTCCCTTCCCCGAGACAGAGGGGATAAAGACAAGATGAACTGTACTTTTTTCTATTTTATATTCTGCATCCTTATTAATTTGATTACTATTTTGAGTAAAAGACTTTTCATTAACCTCTATTGGTTCAGAAAAAGAATCTGGGGTGGGATGTAATTTTATGGAAGTGGAAGTAAGTGACAGAGT
Source organism: Ichthyophis bannanicus (assembly GCA_033557465.1). Taxonomy (NCBI): domain Eukaryota; kingdom Metazoa; phylum Chordata; class Amphibia; order Gymnophiona; family Ichthyophiidae; genus Ichthyophis; species Ichthyophis bannanicus. Next base: position 1,315,662,768 of record CM066031.1, read on the forward strand.
AACTGATCTTAGCATCCAGCGGCCTCCAAGTCCTACTAATCCCACCCAAGAACTCTGTAATCCCAAGGGTAGTGGTAGTAAGCCTGAGAGTGTTGCCTCCCCTGAAGTATGTGCCTTTGGTCTTCCCGCAGAATGACAAGCACCCACTGAGGGACACTAGACCAGAGGGCTACACAGGCATATACTGTATGTGCAGAAAAGATGCCTTTACACAATTACCCTATGATGCTAATTATCCCAGATGCTATCTCAGAAGCCAATGAAAACTGAAGCTTAAATATAAAAAAAAAACCTCAGTGCAAATCTGAAATAAAACTTAAAGTAAACTTTCAGTTGCAACTGATTGAATGAACATTCTTTACAAAAATAATGGGCAATTTGCCAACTGCAATTCCAGAACTGTAAAAATATCTTCCAGCGATTTTCCAAAAGCAGAGGAATTCTCAGCAAAGAGCCTCACGAACAGCAGTAGCTGACTTGGACATGCACAAAGCTAATACAATTGCAAATCAGTTTTCCTTTCTTTTTTAAGCATAAACACAATCTAAAAGGGATGTGCATTTGTTATGCACTTAATATGGGAATTAGTTTAATGAGCATATTTACTAAAGTTAGGGATGTGCCTTTGTTTGAAAAGACATGGGAAATAACAATGACATTTCATATATTTGTTCATGCCATTTTCAAATGGAAACAGAAGAAAAAAACTCAGAAATTTCATTACTTCCCATCTGTTGTTAATAGTGCACACTATTGCTCAACAGTGTGCACTATTTGTTCATACTTTTGCATAGTAGTATGCATTATTAATGCTACAAGAAGGGATGAAATTAAACCAAAACAACAAATTAAAAATTCTGAAAAAGACATGAGAAACCAAACAAGACAAAACCTTTTGGCCTGCACAAGCCTAGTAATGATTAACAGACCAAAAGTGTATCCTACACCTACAAACCCCATGTAGATTTGGTCCTCCAGCCTACCTCCCATCTTTCCCCACTTCCTAATTCATTCACATGTGTACGATGTCTTCCTGTTTGCATGGGAATAGAAGCTGCAGCAATGAGCAACCCTGGAGGGCCTAGTTCACCTAATGGTTGCTCTGGCTTCATGGACATATGTTCGATGTGGAGGAAATCTGTAGGGCTTTTTTAGAACAAAGTGATCCCTGGAAGCTTATTTCAGAAAAGTTAATTTGGTCAGAAAAACTGAGGCGCGGGCTAGCTACCCAGCGCCCGTGCAGTAACCGGGTGCCCCGGCCCGGGGCGAAACCGGCTCGTGCGTTTTGTGCGGCGGGAGGAAAGGAAGGAGGGGGGTGCGGGGGGGGGGGTCTGGAGGGGGCTAGAAGAGAAGACGGGATTGGAAGGCAAGTGAGTCCTTTAAATTGATTGGATCCCCGAGCGCGGGCAGGGGATCCATCAACGTGCACTTCCACGCGCTCGAGCCTGTTTGCAGCTCGGCGCGGTGAGAGGTGCACGCGGGTTGCTTTGGCTGCTTCCTTGCCTTGCTGTTCGTCGACGGACCGGAAGGGAGAGGCGACGAAGTTCCACGCTCCGGGGCAGGCGGCAAGAGAAGCGGCTCTGAGGAGGCGGCCGGCTTCGAGTGGTGCGGCATTCGGGAGTTCGGGGTCATCTTGGGGCAGAACGGCACTTCGGCAGGACGCCAGGCAAGTGGGGTCCTAGTTCGGGGTGAAGTGCGCCCCCGGGCAGGGCCGGTCGGTCTGCGAGAACCTTCAAAAAAAAAAAAATAATAAATAAAAATATAAAGAAAGAAAGCAGGAAACGAAAGTAATTCTGCGGGCGGCGGAGCAGCTTTTAGCATGCCTCCTCGCAGGGCTGGCTCGAGGGGTAAAAGCGGAGGTGATTCCACGGGACGGCGGGGGGCACGGGTGGTCCCAAAGGGGAGGGGGAGAGCTAGGGCGGGTAGCAATGGACTGGCAGGCCTTGTAGAGCGCCCGGGAACTCCTACAGCTGTAGGGAGGGGATCGGGGCCTGCTAGGTCGACTGGAGGCCCCCGTGCAAGGGCCCGGGGGGTGGGTGCTGGTAGTAGGGCGGTTAGGTCTGGAAGAGGGGCCTTACGTGGGGGGAGGGGGAGGGGAACGGCTGAAGGGCTTGGAGTGGGGCTCGGGGTTGGAGGTTTGGAGGCTGAGGCTGGGGGCAGAAGCGGTGATACCAGGATAGGGGCTGCGGAGCCACTGGATGGCAGAGCGGGGGGTTATCCGGGTGCGTGGGATTACATGGCTCACACTCCCCCTGGCTGCGGCGAGTGGATTGGGGGGGGCTGGCTGTAGGTTCCCATGGGGGGTGGGGGACGGGGGGCAGGCCTGGTTTTGCTTCCAGCAGGATTCCGGATGGGGAAGGGTGGAGGAGGGGTGCGCAAGGCACGTCCTCGACTGATTGGGCGGGGGCATGGCATCCAGCCTGGTCTATGGGGTTTGCTCCCCAGGGTTTTCCTTTTCTGTCCCCACAGGCCCCGTTCCTGCGTTCGCCTGAGCTGGTGCCAGTTACCACCAGTGGCGGTCAGCAGAACATGGACGCCCAGCGGGAGCTACAGCCCACAACGCGGGAGGCGGTTGCGGCACCTCCATCTGGTAGCGAGCACCAGCTGGCCGGGGTCACAGCTCATGGACTCCAGGTGACGACTGAGGCCCTTGCGGCTACATCAGTGGGTGAGTTGCCTTTTGATGAAGGGCTTGCGGGAGTAGAGTGCGTTGAAGGGAGGAAAAAAAGGGGTAAGGTCACGAAAAAACGGAAGCACTCCTGCCGGCGCAGAAGGGACACGGACTCGTCGTCTTCCTCCTCGTCGGAGTCCTCGGGGTCATCTTCGGATGCGCCGGTCGGGGGAGCGACTACGCACGGATCTGTTCAACAGGTGGCTTCTTTATCAGAGCTGTGGGAAGGGGTACCAAAGAAGCTGCGGCGCAAAATTAGGAAGCGAAAATACATCGATATTTTTCGCCTCCTGGATGGTCGAAAGCGTTCGGGTGACAGTAAAAAGAAGCGAAAAGAAGACGAGAAGGCTGGTAGGGTTCGGAAGGTGTCTAAGACGGTTGTGAATTGGGTTAGGGCCTTTTTGCGACTGGCCAGCGTGTGGGGCAGCATTGGCCGGGTCAGTATGGCATGATGCTCGCGTATGCGGATACAATCCTTGAAGCTTCCCAGACCCACGAAGGGTGGGCCTGGTTGAATTATGATGAGAAGTTTCGGGATAAGATGGAGGAGAACAGGACATTGACATGGGCGATGCAGGACATCAACTTGTGGCTTACCCAGATGTCTGCGAGGGTGCCAGGGGGGGTGGGGCCCGGGAGGGGTGGCTTGTCGTCTGCGCCCGGGTTAAGTCGTTCCTTTCGTGGCGGAGCGGTCCAAACGCCACTTAGGGGGGCGGCTGGGGCGAATGGGGACGTATGTTGGCGTTACAACCGGGCAGCTTGCCCCTTTCCCGACTGTAAATTTTGTCATGCTTGTTCCGCCTGTGGCGGAGGGCACCCTGCAGCAAAATGCCTTAAGAAAGGCCCCGCGGTGCCAACCGGAGCGGCCGGGAAGTCTGCGGGGGGTGTTTGACGTCGCACCCACGCCGATAAGAGTGGAGGTGTTGCGAAAGTGGCTGCGCGGATACCCGAGCTCGAAGATTCAAAGATTGCTGTTGTCAGGTTTTCAGTTTGGGTTTGTTATACCAGTTGAGGGGACTGTGATGTCCTCAGTTGCACGGAATTCTCCGTCGGTCAGGAGATTTGCGGCTATAGCCGCGGAGAAGCTGAATGCGGAGGTGCGGTTGGGCAGAATTGCTGGGCCTTTTAAGCGGCCACCTTTTCCGGAGTTCGTGGTATCCCCGATCGGAATTATACCAAAAAAAGAACCCGGAAAATATCGGATGATACATAATCTGTCCTTTCCGCTCGGGGATTCCGTCAATGATCACATACCCCGCAAGTACTGCACGGTCCGTTACGCGTCGTTTGAGAAGGCAGAGGAGCTGGTCAGGAGAGTCGGGCGGGGAGCATTGATGGCGAAGGTTGACATTGAGTCGGCTTTTCGCTTGTTGCCAGTGCACCCCTCAGCCTTTCGACTATTGGGTTTTCAATTTCAGGAGGGTTTCTATTTTGATAAGTGCCTGCCGATGGGTTGCGCGGTTTCCTGTGCTTATTTTGGAAAATTCAGCACCTTTTTGCACTGGGCTGTCGTCCGACTGGTGGGGCGCCGTGAGGTGGTGCACTATCTGGATGATTTTCTGTTTGTAGGCGACAGGGGCTCCCGGGCGTGTCAGGAGCTATTGGATGGGTTCGTGGACTTAGTGGGCCGGATGGGGGTTCCTCTTGCGACAGGAAAGACAGTGGGGCCGTGTCCCCGGCTCACGTTCTTGGGTGTAGAACTAGACTCTGATATGATGGTAGCGCGTTTGCCACGGGAAAAGGTGGTTCGATTGAGAGTCCTGGTGGCTAATACTCTGGCTTCCGCCAAGTTAACACTGCGTGAGATGCAGGCCTTGATAGGTTCATTGAATTTTGCATGTAAAGTGATTCCGATGGGGCGGGTCTTTTTGCGACGTTTGTCGGCGGCGACAGCGGGTGTGACGCAGGCGCTTCACCGCATTAGAGTGTCAGCAGGCATCAAGGACGATTTACGAGTGTGGGACGTATTTTTACAGGATTTTAACGGGACCTCAGTGATAAAGGAGTTGGAGTGTTCCAGCGCTGAGCTGCAGCTTTATACGGACGCGGCAGGAGGAGTGGGTCTTGGTATCTATTTTGGAGGGGCGTGGTGTGCAGAGAGATGGCCGGAGGCGTGGCAAGCATCGGGTCTGTTGAAGAATATAACGTTTTTGGAGTTGTTCCCGATGCTTGTAACGCTAGAGTTGTGGCCGGGCAGATTGCGGAATCGCAGAGTGGTCTGGTGGTGTGACAACGCTGCAGTCGTGAGTATAGTGAATCATTGCACTCCGCGATGTTTGCAGGTGGCAGCGCTGATGAGACACCTCGTGCTAGGTTGTATGCGCTTAAATCTTCAGTTAAAAGCACGTCATGTTCCAGGTCAGTCTAATTCAATTGCCGATGCCCTTTCTCGTTTACAGATGGAGCGGTTTCGGCAGCTGGCACCGGAGGCGGATGCCTAAGGGAGACCGGTCCCATCGAGATTGTGGAACTGTGGCCAGTGGTGATGAGAGAGCTGTTGCGGAGTTCGGTGGCGGAGAGCACCTGGGCTGCTTATCAGAGGGGTTGCAACAAGGTGGTGGCCTTTCTGCGGGGGCGAGGGTGGCGGTGTGGGGCGGTCTCTGACCACTTGTTCGGGCTGTATATAGCGTGGGCAAAGTCCATGGGGTTGTCTAGGGTGGCAGTCCGGGGGCATCTGGTGGGCTTCGACTTCTTCGCGAGGGCTGTTGGCTGGGGGTCAGGCGGGGGAGGCTTCGTGGCGCGGCAGCTCTTACGCGGCTGGGAGCGTTCCCGTCCGTCTCTTCCCGATCGTAGGCGCCCCGTTTCGTATAGCTTGTTGAGGAGGCTTTGCATGGCGCTTCCCAGGGTGGTAGAGTCTCAATACGAGGCGGCGCTTTTTCGGGCTGCGTTTACATTGGCCTTTTTTGGGGCGCTGCGAGTCGGGGAGCTGGCGGTGGCTTCAAAGAAAGATGTGTCCGGATCGGGTTTATTGCGACGGCATGTACGGATAGACGGAGGGCAGCTTCAGGTCCTTCTTACAAAGTCAAAAACTGATCAGATGGGTAAAGGGGCTTGGATAATCCTAAACCCTATTGGCGGTATCACATGTCCGGTGGCGGCAATGCGGGGTTATTTGCAAGTCCGGCCTAGGGTGGCAGGCGGCTTATTTCTGCACGCGAACGCCCAGGCACTGACGCGTTTTCAATTTTCGGCGGTCTTACGGATGGTATTGCGCCATTTAGGCGAGGATGCCTCTCTTTTTGCGGCGCATTCCTTTCGCATAGGAGCGGCGACCAGTGCGGCGCAGCTGGGATGTGTCGACACGCAGATCCAACGGATAGGCCGGTGGCAGTCGCGGGCCTTCCAGAGCTATGTACGTTTATGACTTCAAAAAAAAAAAAAAAATGATGGGATGAACAACATAAATAAATAATAATAAACGAAACTCGCTTCCGGATGTAGGTATATCTATATATTTCTATGTATAGATATAGCTAAGTAGCTACATGCCCCAATTGGGGGTGTAGGTGGGGGGGGGGGGGGTGTTCTTAACTGTTTTTTTTTATTTTACAGATGGCGGATACGCTGGAGGAGCGTGTTGGCTGATGGGGCACTCCTTTGTCGTCTGGGCGGAGGAACGAGCAGCTGTGCGGCCAGTCGGGCGCAACATGGGTTTCGATACAGCAGCATTGTCAGTCTCATGGCTGGGTCTACGGGGGATGCGTTGGTTCCAGATGCTACCCATGCTTCGACAGCAGCTGCAGCGGGGGAGGCAGCCGGCGATTCTGCTCGTGCACCTTGGCGGCAATGAAGGTCATCTTGGACTTGCAAGCAGCTGATTAATGCGGCAAAGAAAGATTTGGCAGTTGCGATGCGTTGGTGTCCGGGGTTGGTGGTGGTGTGGTCCGACATCATCCCTCGACCAGCTTGCTGTCTGCAACAGCGGTGGTCCAGGAGTTTGAGTAAGATTAATAGACAGGTGGGGAGATGGGTGTGCGAACAAGGGGGCTACCAGGTGCAGCATTCATGGGTGGATGTGGGGTGTGCGGGGCTATATCGGGGTGATGGGGTCCACCTCTCCCCGATTGGGTTGGACCTCCTGCTTAACGACTGGCAGGAGGTGCTGGAGACAGTAGTGAGGGATAAGGGAACTGGTCGATGACAGTTAGGCTGCTTGGTCTTCTCCCTGGTTGGGGGGGGGCGGCACAGATGGCTAACGAGTCTGTGCCGGTGGTGGGGTCCCGGGGGTTCCCGGGGTCCGGAGCGGCAGGCCAGGAGGGCGGGGGCCCTCGACATGGTTAAACCCGGGTCGGCTTGTGCTACTGAGGCGGCCAAGTCGGGGAAGGGTTATTACCAATTGGCCGGTGCTTTTACTGTGCGGGGGGTGGCGGAGAAGTCACCTTGCTAATTACATGGCGGGTGGCCGATCTTGCCGCGGGGCACAGGGATTCGTTATTCCGTTATAAATGTTATTGATGTTATGTTCAATAAAACTGCGACCAGTTTCTGCCCAGCTACTGTCTCTGTTGCTTAATTGGGTGAATGGGCTACGAGTGTAAGTGGGGATTCCTATGACCTAAGAGGGAATGGAAGGGGGTGGGCGGACGAGAGAGTTCAGGGGTGTCATGAAGTGGTTAAAGGTGAGCGCGGGGTCCGGCTACCCGGTTAAAACTGAGGCGCGGGCTAGCTACCCAGCGCCCGTGCAGTAACCGGGTGCCCCGGCCCGGGGCGAAACCGGCTCGTGCGTTTTGTGCGGCGGGAGGAAAGGAAGGAGGAGGGTGCGGGGGGGGGGGTCTGGAGGGGGCTAGAAGAGAAGACGTGATTGGAAGGCAAGTGAGTCCTTTAAATTGATTGGATCCCCGAGCGCGGGCAGGGGATCCATCAACGTGCACTTCCACGCGCTCGAGCCTGTTTGCAGCTCGGCGCGGTGAGAGGTGCACGCGGGTTGCTTCCCACCCACCCACCCGTTGGCTAATTGGTGGGGGGGTCAGATATGGGTTGTCGCAGTGGGGGGGGGGTTGCGGGGTCCCGGGGGTTCCCGGGGTCCGGAGCGGCAGGCCAAGAGGGCAGGGGCCCTCGACATGGTTAAACCCGGGTCGGCTTGTGCTACTGAGACGGCCAAGTCGGGGAAGGGTTATTACCAATTGGCCGGTGCTTTTACTGTGCGGGGGGCGGCGGAGAAGTCACCTTGCTAATTACATGGCGGGTGGCCGATCTTGCCACGGGGCACAGGGATTCGTTATTCCATTATAAATGTTATTGATGTTATGTTCAATAAAACTGCGACCAGTTTCTGCCCAGCTACTGTCTCTGTTGCTTAATTGGGTGAATGGGCTACGAGTGTAAGTGGGGATTCCTATGACCTAAGAGGGAATGGAGGGGGGGGGGGCGGACGAGAGAGTTCAGGGGTGTCATGAAGTGGTTAAAGGTGAGCGCGGGGTCCGGCTACCCGGTTACATTTCCTACTTGGCTTTACTGTCTCTTCATTGGATATCAAGGTGGTAACAATGGAGGTGGGGATTAGCAAGGATGAAATATGATATAAGATTTTACATATAAAATTGTGGGACAGCTTGATTCAGCTTGTAAAGAACTAGGGACCTGATATTCAAAGTATTTATGGTCCTAACATTGAGAGATATGCTCCTAAATTGGCCTCTTTGAAAATGTATTAGGGTTGAATGCCTAAATATTTTCTTAAAATTTCACTAAACTCATAAATTTAGGAGCTGTCACTGTTATCCCCACTCCTTACTAGTACTAATCGAGGACTTTACAAGCCTCTCTTTTGTCCCAAAATGTTTAAAATTCTGAGATGGTAGCCATGTTAGTCTTGAACAGCAAAAATGACAGAGACAGGTGATACCTTTTACACTAACCAATTTAGTGAGAAATGAATTTTCAAGGATAAGAGCTTACATCAAAGTGAACACTTATCCTCAAAGGCTAATGCCTCAATAAATCGGTTAATCTATAAGGTTTATGTATGGGTGAGGTTATAAATGCAGCATGTCATCAATAACTCTGGGATCTGTCTTAACTCATTCACTCGGCAGCTCCTCACTACCTTTCCTCTCTTATCTCCCCTACACCCCTCCCCAGAAACTCCGCTCTTCTGGTAAATTGCTTCTGTCTGTGCCCTTCTCTTCTACAGCTAACTTCAGACTTCGCTCCTTTCACCTTGTTGCACCTTAAGCCTGGAACAAACATCCTGAGTCTGTACGTCAGGTGCCTTCTCTGAACCTTTTCAAATCCAGACTAAAAACTCATCTTTTCGCTGCCACTTTCAGATCTTGACTCACCTGGTTTCCTTTGTGTTTCCTTAGTATTCCCCCTAGATGTATCCTGTGTCTATGCCTACTGTGTTGTCTGTCTTGACTATATTGTAAGCTCTGATGAGCAGGGACTGTCTCTTACATGTCTGTGCAGCGCTGCGTACGTCTTGTAGCAGTATACAAATGCTCAGTAGTAGTAGTAACTTTATTGACAAAATATGTCCCTTTCTCTACATCTGGTTGATACAAAAAAAAATGTGCCTGAGCGGGAAGATCAAGTAATCTTTGATGTTCTTTCATTCCTTGGGAAAAGTCCCTCATTTCCTTTCCCTGTGTAATGACCCAGTGTAATTATAAATAAAATTAGTTTTGAAAGTTTCTATGGAAAGTCTGCTTCTGGGACTCACAATTCATTTTCATAATTAAAGTAGCGTGGAGGCCATGTTAATCCACTTGGATGCACAGAAATAAAAGTGAACAAATGATAGCAATTAGTGTAATAAAAACATAACACCTTTTTGTCTGTTTACCCCTAGTTCATTTTTCTTAGAGAAACTGAGGGTGAAAATGAGAGAAAGAAGAGTGGGCACACCACCTTCTGAGTTCAAGAAAATTCCTCTCAAGAATAAAAATGAAGCTCTCTCTATAAAGTAATTATGGATGCAATCACTGAAGAAAAAAAAAGTCTCAGTAAGTGCACAAAATACACAATTTGCAAGTTCCCTAATTGTTGTTGCTGTTACATGCTGTCTAGTCAGTGTAGACTTATGGTGACCCTCTGGATAGTTGTCCTAAACTGTGTTTGGTCTTCAGTCAGGTGGCTCACTGTTGATAGAGTGGCATCCAAAACTGCTGTTATTGTATCAATCCATATCATTGCTGGCCTTCCTCTTTTGCGTTGTCCTTCAACTTTGACAAGCATGATGTCTTTCTCTAATGATCTCTCTCTTCGCATGGTGTATCCAAAGTATGAAAATTGAAGTCTTGTCATCTGAGCTTCTAAAGAAAAAGCTTAAGCTTGATCTCCTCTAGTACTGATTGGTTTATTCTACGGGTAGTCCATGGTATACACAGTATTCTTTGCAGCACCATAAATCAAAGGCATCAATTTTCTTTCTGTCTTTCTTTTTCACTGTCCAACTTTCACATCCATATGACATTATTGAAAATGCCATGGCTTGGATAAATTAAATTTTTGTATGGAGAGAGACTCTTGTTGAGGTCATTCATAGCTATTCTGCCAAGAGCAATGCGTTGTCAGATTTCTTGACTGCTTGTCATTTCTTTATTGATTACACAGGTACACTACCAAAAAACTGCCTCCAGTTTTGCAACTGATTCCTATAGATTTTGGGGTGCTGAATCCAGGAAAAATAGCCAAAATGTTCCATCACGTCACGTTTTCTTGCAAAATTAGATTTCTTACCCATATAAGGAATGTTCACATAATTTCTTTTTAGCCGACTGCAGTTTATTTTCTTGGCCCAAATAAAGGTTGTAATGGTTAACTAACTAGAAACACTCCCTCATGATATTTTAGAGTGTTTTGTATTCATTTTATACATTAACAGGACAATTGGGAGGCGGGGGGCTAAATCCAGTACTCGCGCTGGCGCATGTTCTTTCCTGTTCGCCTCGCCTCGTTCGCTCGCTCAAACACGGTGGCTGCGACATGAACGTTCCTGTCAAATTTCAGTTTCTTGCAAGTTCATTATTACCTTTTGTTTGCTCAGTCGTAATCCAGCTTTATTCCGAAGTGGTTCACTACAGTTGTAGTTTGCAGTGCTGTGTATTTGTGATGGCTCACAGAGCCAGAGGTTGCGTCAACTCTCCGGACAGTTTTTGTTTTATTTGTGGGGAATATACCGTGAAAAAGCGGCAGAGGAACATTTCTGCATTTATTAAAAAAGTATATTTCGCCTATTTCGGTTTGAAGTTAGGCGATCAAGACAAACCGTGGGCTCCTCACAAAGTGTGCAAGACATGTGAGGAAGATCTACGCTTATGGATGAAAGGTAAAAAACAAGCATTTCGTTTCGGAATACCTATGATGTGGCGTGAACAAAGAGACCACAGCAGTGACTGCTATTTTTGCTCTTGCATTGTGAAGAACGTAATAAGTTACCCCAACCTTCCCTCAGCAATTAGGCCTATGCCTCATAGCAACGAAGTACCTGTGCCTGAACCACCAAAATCTTTGGATCATATTTGTGTGGACGGTTCTGATCATGATGAAACTCATCAGATGGCTTTTCCCGATGAGTCCAGTACTTCCGAAACCTGAACTTTTCTCTCAAGCTGAATTGAATGATTTAGTCCGGGATTTAGGACTCCCAAAAGATGCTGCCCAACTGCTAGGTTCTCGGCTTAAACAGAAAAATCTATTGCCACCAGGAACAACTTTTTATTGGTACCGCAACCGCGAGACACAAGTTTTGAAGTATTTCAGCAAAGAGGAAGATTTGGTATTTTGCAACGATATATACGGAGTGATGGAAAAGTTTAAACTCAAGTATGATCCTGCTGAATGGCGGCTGTTCATTGATTCGTCAAAAGACAGCATAAAAGGTGTTCTTCTTCATAATGGCAACACATTCGCTTCAGTTCCTATTGCTCACTCTGTTATTCTCCAAGAAAAATACGAGAATTTGGCCCTGATTCTTCAGAAGATTCGTTATGATGAGCATAAGTGGATGATTTGTGGAGACTTTAAAATTCTATCCATGCTATTAGGGCAGCAATCTGGTTTCACCAAATATCCCTGCTTCCTTTGCTTGTGGGATAGCCGGGCCCGCGACCTACACTGGGGGAAAAAAGACTGGCCAATTCGGGAGTATTTGAGACCCGGTGAGAAAAATGTTCTTCATGAGAGCTTGGTACCTCGTGATAAAATTCTATTACCACCTCTCCACATTAAGTTGGGTCTCATTAAGCAATTCATCAAGTCCCTTCCAAAAGATGGTGAGTGCTTTCGGTACCTTTGCTCAAAGTTCCCCCGACTTTCTGAAGCAAAGCTAAAGGAAGGAGTGTTTGTTGGCCCTGATATAAGGAAACTCATTTCAGATGGAGCATTCGCTGAAACGATGTCTGAGAAGGAAAAAGAAGCCTGGGATTCCTTCAAGGATGTTGTTCTCAAATTCTTGGGGAACAGGCGGGATGAGAACTATAAGGATATTGTTGCCAGGATGCTCAATGCCTTCAAAGAACAAGGCTGTAACATGAGCCTGAAAGTTCATTTCTTGCACTCCCATGTGAACTACTTTCCCGAAAACGTGGGGGCGTACAGTGAAGAACAAGGTGAAAGGTTTCACCAGGACATCAAGGACGCAGAGAGAAGGTACCAAGGAAGATGGAACACCACTATGATGGCTGATTTCTGCTGGTTGCTGCTGCGGGAAACCCCAGATGAAAAATACGCCAAGCAGCGCACCAAGAGAAGCATTCGGGGGAAGAAGAAACGGGCACACCAGGAGATTGATTGACCCAAGAATGACTTTTAAAATCTAAACTGTGTTGACAAATATCGTGTTTTTACTAAACTTTGAAATAAAAATTTGCTAGTTATTACCACAGTGTCGGATCTCATTTATTAGAATTTTATTTTCACACCATCGGGTGTTTGTCTTCATGTATTGCAATGGTGCGGTTTGCGTTTTCTATTCTTACATACATACCTGTACAACATTTTTTGCACATTTCTTTGCTTTGCTTTGTGTCTAACCTCGCTCTTATATGCTCAATGTTTGTGCACATGTATGTGGCTGTTTTAAGTGCAGACAATTTTGCTACCATCACAGTGTGTTTTGTTGACATTACTCTATTCTTATGTGCTGCCTTGTTACAATTTTCTTTATTCTTATTTGAATAACTACTAAACAATTAGTATAAAGAATTCATCCAAGAAACTTTTATCTCGATCGCACTCAATCTGAAACGTTCACCTCAAACTGCTAACCCAATGTAGCAAAAAATCTGTACGTGATGGAGCAAATTGGTTACCAGATTTGGATTCAGCGCACCAAAAAACGTAAAAATCAATCGAAACATTAGAGGCAGTTTAATTATTGATCCAAGCAGGTTAAAGTTGTCAACTATTTCAATTTCTTCTCCATCAAGAATGAATTTATTGATTTTGTTCAGTCGTCAAGATCTTTGTCTTCTTTACGTTAAAGTGCAGGCCCATTTTAAGACTATGTTCCTTGATCTTGAGTATTGTGGTATCATCAGCATAGCAAAGACTGTTGATGAGCATTTCAAATTGGGTACTTCACAACTCAGGTACATTTTAGATACTCTTTCTCTGAAATTCCATTGTGTCCAGAACATCCACTTCCCCGTCCTCTCAAAAATCTAAAAGACAGGAGCTGACTAAACTTATTTTATCTTTATTTTGTGAAGTAAAATATACTGTCTACAGAAATTCCACTACCTATGGGGAATAATGAAATAAAAATTAAAAGTTGAAGGTTCTATTAAGGCAAAACCTCTGAGGGAGGTTTCGAAAGGTAGCACACTAATAATAAAAGGCAGTAAATAATACAGAATAACAAGATAGATAACCTCAGTTACTCACATGGCCAAGTCTGGTGCTGTCCTTGGTCCATGAAAAATGCAGTGGGGCTTGCTGTCTTGCTCCCCGCTGCTTTTCAGAAAGTTTCCCAGCTCAGCCTTTGCCACCTCTCCTCATGAAAGGGACAAATGTTCCCTTTCCCTCAGGAAGTGGGACCTGGTTAAAAGGACCCACTTCCTGCTAATTTGAATACAGTAACAGATCAATGCCTTACTCGATGCTATGGCTCCCATCTCACATCGCCTGGCCTTGCTTCCCCTTTTCTTTAATGACACCCAGGGCCGGCCCGTCCATTGAGCAAGAATGTTTTTTGCACAGGGCCCCGCGTTTCAGGGGGCCCCGCGCAAAGAACATTCTGCTTTTTTTTTATTACATTTAAAAACAAAAACCTGGCTCTAGCTGCTGCCGCTGCCGCGTCCGTCGCAGCAGCGGCAGAATGGCGTGTCCCGCGGGGCCCCTTCTCCTCTTCGAGCCCTCTGCAAGGGCTTTCAGATTCGCGAAGGGAGAGTTGTGCTCCCTCGCGTCTCTGTAAAGCCCGCAGGGGCTAATGGGAAATTTCCCATCAGCCCCTTTAGACGCGAGGGGCTGATGGGAAATTTCCCATTAGCCCCTGCGGGCTTTACAGAGACGCGAGGGAGCACTCTCCCTTCGCGAATCTGAAAGCCCTTGCAGAGGGCTCGACGTGGAGAGGGGGCCCCGCGGGACACGCCATTCTGCCGCTGCTGCGACGGACGCGGCAGCAGCTAGAGCCAGGTTTTTGTTTTTAAATTTGCCGGAAGGGAAGGGAAGGGAAGGGAAGGGGGGGGGGCTGATGGAGGCTGTCTGGAAATGGGGTGATGGGGGGTTAGGACTGGAAATGTGCAAGGGGGGGGGGTTAGGACTGGAAATGTGCAAGGGGGGGTTAGGACTGGAAATGTGCAAGGGGGGGGGTTAGGACTGGAAATGTGCAAGGGGGGGGGGTTAGGACTGGAAATGTGCAAGGGGGGGTTTGGTCAGGAAAATTGCAAGGGGGGGGGTTAGGACTGGAAATGTGCAAGGGGGGGGTTAGGACTGGAAATGTGCAAGGGGGGGGTTAGGACTGGAAATGTGCAAGGGGGGGGGGGTTAGGACTGGAAATGTGCAAGGGGGGGGTTAGGACTGGAAATGTGCAAGGGGGGGGGTTAGGACTGGAAATGGGCTGGGACTGATGGAGGCTGACTTGAAATGGGCTGGGGGGGGGTTAGGACTGGAAATGGGCTGGAGGGGGGGTTAGGACTGGAAATGGGCTGGGGCTGATGGAGGCTGACTGGAAATGGGCTGGGGAGGGGTTAGGACTGGAAATGGGCTGGGGGGGGGGGTTAAGACTGCTAATGGGCTGGGGCTGATGGAGGCGGACTGGAAATGGGCTGGGGGGGTTAAGACTGGTAATGGGCTGGGGGGGTTAAGACTGGTAATGGGCTGGGGGTTGATGGAGGCTGACTGGAAATGGGGTGATGGGGGGTTAGGACTGGAAATGGGCTGGGGGGGGGGTTAAGACTGGTAATGGGCTGTGGGCTGATGGGGGCTGTCTGGAAATAGGGTGATGGGGGTTAGGATTGCTAATGGGCTATGGGGGGGGGGTTAGGACTGCTAATGGGCTATGGGGGCGCTAGGACAGGAAAAGGGCTGATGGGGAGGGGTTAGGACTTGAGGTGGGCTGATGTGGTTAGGACTAGTAATGGGCTGTGGGCTGATGGGGGGGTTAGGACTGGCAATGGGCTATGGGGGGCTGACTGGAAATGGGCTGATGGGGTTAAGACTGGAAGTGGGCTGATGGGGGGTTAGGACTGGTAATGGGTTATAGGGGGGGGGCTTAAACTGAAAATGGGTTGATGGGGGGCTAGGACTGGTAATGGGTTGGGGGATTGCTATGACTGGAAATGGACTGAGTGGACGGGGAGGCTTGAACTGCAAATAGCTGATGGGGAGGGAGCTTGGAATGGAAATGGGCTGTGAGGGAAGGGAGCTAGAACTGAAAATGGGCTGATGGAGCAGCTAGGATAGGACTGGAAATGGGCTGTTGGGGGGAGCTAAGATTGGAAATGGGCTGTGGTGGGGGCTTGAATTGAAATGGACTCATGGAGGGGCTAGAACTGGAAGTAGGCTCCTGGGGGGGCTTGGACTGGAATTGGGCTGAGTGGAGGGGAGCTAGGATTTGACATGGGCTGATGGTGGGGCTAGGAAATGACTAGAAATGGGCTGATGGGGGGCTAGGATTGGAAATGAGCTGATGAAGGGACTCAGACTGAAAATGGATGGGGGAGCTAGGACTGGAAATGGGTTGATGGGGGGCTAGGACTGGAAATGGGCTGATGCAGGGACTAGAAGGGAATGGATGCTGGGTGAGACTGGAACTAGAAGGGAGCTGATGTTGGGGGAGGATTAGAATGGGATGGGGCTGGCAGAGTAAAATGGAGAGGGGAAAAATATTTTGTGTGGGAGGGATGAAAAATCTACAATTGGCCGGGTATTGGGAGAGTAAGTGGGGATTGAGGATGGAGGGGTAAAATTTGTGTGGATGAAATAAGAATGAGGAAAGAGCAAAAGGATAAAGATTAGTATGTTAAAGCAGATGTAGAGAGAGAGGATGGAAAGAAAACTAGAAGAGAGAAGAAAGGACAAATGGACAGCAGACGATGGAGAGTTAGCAGAAAACATGAAGAAACCAGAAGAAAGTGGCTGGAGCAATTGCAACTGAAAAAAAAATGCACAAAAGGTAGAAATATATCTCTTTATTTTGAATTTATTAACTGGAATATGAAAGTTCTGGGAAATGTGCATCATTAACGTCTGCGCTTTGTTTGGTACAAGAGGAAATTGATTTATAGTTTTATTTCTACAGTGTTGTTGTACATTCCAAGTTTGGCTTTTGGGGTTCCCAGTTTAAATTATTGCCTTCCTGTTTCTAAATTGCGATTCCTTGTTTGGTGATGGTCTATGTTCTGCATGTGTAACTGAGCTGAGGTATTCTGTTTATGTAATTCCTATTTGACATTGCCACTTGTTCTCTTTCCCCAGTATTCTCTGAAATGTACTGGTTTAATATTTGCAGTGTTTCCTTTTGATAGGTAGGGACTGGTGCTTTGTGAGTCCTGGTAATGCTGTCAGGATACAGCGGGTTTGCTATGGGTTCTAAATGGGCAGCGTTTGTAGTAGTTCCTAATGTGCCTGGCGGTTGGCACTGGATTATAGTAATGTAGAAATCTTTTAGTCTTTCTTTATCCATACACTCATTAAGAGACATGTTTACTAAAAGTTAGTGTATGGTAACATTATGCAAATATTTATGCAAATAAGGCCACTTATGCAAATGAGGCCCCGCACCGAGTCTCTGCACATGGCCCCGCACCCCCCTTGGGCCGCCCCTGATGACACCTAACTTGTTACTGTTATGAATTTAAAAAAGAATAAAGCAGCATAGGGCTTTGGAGTCCACTGCATGGCTGACATATCCTTGCCTCCTCTGATGCAACTTCCTGTTACTGAGGGACTAGGCTGCATCAAACATGCTGCATGCACATGGGTTCCAAAGCCCCAAAGCTGCTTTTTGTTCTGCCTCTCTGCCATCCATTGTTTGCCGCCGTTCATCCTACAGCTTAACCCAGTCACTCACTTAGCCCGCCTATGACTGCTGTCATGTGCAAACACACAGTTTGCATAGTGGGTCACACTGGGCCTGCTGAGGACTTCCAAATCTGAATGGGGGCATGGTGTAGGTGTGTCTGGGGTATTACCAAAAACCTGGACATCCTTGCCCAATTTCAGAAATGCTCCATATGTATTCTGTCATGTTCAAATTTAAACCTGCTCCAAGCACGAATAGGCAGAAGGAAAGTGTTCGTTTTGCCTGCCAGACGTCCAGAGGGTATGGAGAAGGAGGTAAACTCCTATCCCATATGTTTCTGGTGCTAACAGTAAACTCTGCTGGAGAATGGGGGCTCATATTTCCAGTTTGCAACACCGTTGGACATCCCTATATGCAACCTTACATGCACTAGATGTCCCCACCCCATTATTTTCTAGCCAGGACGTCTATGTGGCAGGGGTTGTGGACATCCACATTGGGACGTCTATGCTTCTAAAATCGGGCTGAAACATAGATGTCCCCAAACTTTTCTTCTGCACATTTCACCCTGGATGTCCCAGATTGCACTCAGATGTTCTTTCTAAAATTCCGCTTTAAATGCATGCACGCTAGTTCTGCCATTGCCCGTCCCTTCTTCTATGGAAAAAATGTGCCCATTTAGTCAAAGAGCCTGATTTTATCTGTATAAGGGAAGAGTATACACACATAACTGAGTTATGCATTTGTCGTCTGCTGGCAGACATATAACTTACTTTAACTATGAGGACCAATATGCTTTAAGCTGTCCCTATTTAGTCCAATATATTTAGATAATTCTAAAACAAAAATGGAACAAGTTGCTTTAACATGAAAACAAAATGACTGAAGCACTGAGTTACTGACATACCTCCTACACGCTATAGTCTGAGTTAGCAGAACAAAGAAAAACATCTGAAAGAAAGCTAGCACAAAAAGCCCTGAGAAAATGGTTTGACAGATAGGAAAAGAATTTGTTTTCATTCTACACACTACCAACTTCATGAAACCATAATGTAGCCTACAGTGACAAGGGCTTTGTTTCCCAAACTTAAATGCTAGAGTTAAAAAGAACCCTCCTGCTGAATCAAATCTTTTTTCCTCCGTTTTCTTTTTTCTAAGTTTCTATAGTTCACAGGACTAGACTACAGGTGGCCTAATTAATGTCAGGGAAGTTTAAAGTCACCCAAGAAATCATCTGTTTTGATATTCAGCTCAGATGAATAATAGCATTCTAGATGCTATCAAATGATCTCACAAGCTTCATCTTCCTTTTTTAGTGATGCTATAGCAATAAGAAGAAATTCTACATCCACATTTCACTAAAAATTTCAAAAAATGAAAGGGACCTATGTAAAATGGACAGGTAGTTATCTCTAGGGAACATTTAGCATTTAATTCTTCATCATCGTGAACATGTAAAGACACATTTTAGAAAGGCTGGTTAAGTTGCTGCGGTGCAGTCCAAGTGAAAATGCCTGCAAATCTACGACAAGTTTAGAAGAGAGAGCAGGCACTTGAAGTTGAATGTAAAATTGATATATTTCCACCCCTCAACGTAAACATGTATTTTATATCAAAGAAGAAAGTGCAGGAATGCACAGGGGTGGGCAGCAATAGGAGCCATTTCACAAAACTACATCAGAAACTCGCCAACTTACATGTGGAAATGGCAGCATTTTACCGCTGGCACATGTTAACGTTGACACTTGCACGTGCATCATTGCCATTTTGCAAATCTAGATGTGTATATGCCACTAATGAATTACAGGGGCCTTTATTTTAGTGTGCATCGGCGCAGCAGCTGGGTGGGGCAGGCAGCATTCCTACTGTGGCACAGCTAGCGTGGGTGTTTGAAGCCCACACTACCTGCGCTCAGTGCAAGTAGAGCAGGTGCAACTCCCACAGCTGATTTACCATGTTGAACTGCAGTAACTGCAGGGGGACTGCGGTATCTAACCCTTGCAGTTAATTCACAGCCCCGTGTGCTGGCCCACAGGTGCAAGGCTTAGTAAACAGGGCCCCCTTAAGTGCAAAACTTAAGGTACAATAAGTGCAAAAAGCCTGTGTTGTAAATGGAGAAGTCATGAGCTGCATCTGCCCTGCATTTACTGCACAGGGTGGACATTTACTGCACATATCAATAGTCTATGCCTTTGGAGACAGCATGGGTGCACCCTAGTTGAATGTCAAAGCATAGAACACAGTTTTTGCAGCAACAATGAAAAACATGCTCTTTGGGCAGCGGCCATGCTATTGAAATGCCTGAGATTGACATTAAGGGCATCCATGCTATCGGCAGTCATGACAGCTAGCATCGGGTAATGTCCTGTGTGCTAGGTATCACTGGCAGCTAGCTCACATCCCCATGCTGGTAAAGCAAAAGACATGAACATTACCGGTGCAAGATTTGTAAACATGCTCCCTTAAGTGCAAAATCGTAGGTATAATAACTGTGAAGCCTGTGTTGTAAATGCAGATGTCATGATCAGCATCTGCCTTGTCTTTACTGCACAAGTCCATGGTTCATGCCTTGGAAGATAACGTGGATGCACCCTAGTTGTCTGCCAAGGGATGGCATGCAGTTCCTGGAGCAACAAAGAGAAAACTGCCCTTTGGGCAATGGCCATGCCGGTAGCATGGTTGCACTGAATGCTACCTCCTGAGGAGGCATTAAGTGCATCCATGTTATTGGCAGTCATGACAGCTAGCATCTGGTAATGTCCTGTGGGCTAGCTGACTCTGGCAGTCATGTCTGATCTCCATGCTGAACCCAGCCTGATCATGCCTTAACCCATGGTAAGCAGTTAGGGATCAATATTAAGTGGTGGCAGCCAACATATTTAAAGCAGCTGACTGTCTCTGCTTTAAGATGAACCCTTATATTCAGTGCTGGGACCATATCTGGCCACCAGCATTGATTATCTAATGGGCCTCGTTAGTGATTTAGTTAACCAGGCAGTGGTAACATTCAGCTGCTGTCTGGTTAGCTAAAACAGCTAAAGTTAGGACAGCCATTTAAGTGCCTAACCTTAACTGGCTTAGGTTAACTGCCAGCAGCTGAATATCACCACTGGCTGGTTAAATATTGGACAGCTCGCATATTCTTCCTCTGTTCTGGATGATTTATTAGATTTGTTACACTCAAACAACTATGAAATACAGGCAATAATAAAAAATATTAAAACTTTGCAGAAAATAGAAGTTTCACATAGGGGTATGTTTACTAAGCAGTCTTAATGTGCGCCAGGCGACGTTATCGGGCGATAATTTATTTATTTATTTATTTATTTTATTTATTTAACTGCATTTATATACCGCTTTTCACCGGGTCAAAGCGGTGTAACATATAACAAAAGGGGGGGGGGCAATATTTTACAGGGTGGGGCCATCACCAAGGGGCAACAATTAATGATTTGGGTGGACATAGACATGTACACTTCTGCTGTATCTAAGTATTAGTTCATGCGGATAGGATGGTATTTCTGTTCAAAGATGTTCACGGAATAGAATTGTTTTCAGCTGTTTCTTGAATAATGTGATGTCAGCGTTGTTCCTGATGTGGTTTGGTAGAGAGTTCCAGAGGGATGGAGCATAAAGTTCAAAGGCTCTGTTGCAGGTCCGTTGTGTGGATTTGGTTCTTTTGTGGGGGACGACGATGGAGTTATTGGAGGATTGTCTGGTTGATCTGTTGTGGGATGGGCGAGGCAGTAGGGGGTGGAGTGAGGTGTTCCGTGTTTGGTAGATAGTCTTGTGGATGAGTAGGATAGCTTTGTACTTGATTCTTGCTTGAATTGGAAGGAAGTGGAGGTCTCTTAGGATTGGGGTGATGTGATCCCGTTTTTTTACATTCTGAATAATCCTTGCTGTAGTATTTAAGGCAGTTCGGAGGGGGTTGGTGTGTGAGGCGGGAAGTCCATGGTAGATTATGTTGCAGAAATCCAGATGAGGGAGTGTCACAGCTTGCATTACTGTCCTGAAGTCGTGAGGTTCTAGGAGGGGTCGGAGGTGTTGAACAGTCTTAGCTTTGTGGAATATCGTCCCGGCGGTTTTGTTGATTTGTTGTTTAAAGGTGAGAGCTTGATCAATGATAACGCCTAGATACCTTATTTGGGGCTGGATTTGGATTTGCGTGGTTCCCATGTTGAGGTGGGTAGGTGGTTTGAAGTCAGGTTCTTTTGTTACTATAAGGGCTTCGGTTTTCTTTATGTTGATGGATAGATTGTTCTCCTGTAGCCAGTTGGCCACGTCGGTGAAGCAGGCTGATAGCTGGTAGTTTTTTGGGTTGGTGGTTGTAATTGGTGCGTAGAGCATTATGTTGTCAGCGTATATGTGGAAGTTGATGTTGTGGGTGCGTATGATTGAGCATAGCGGACAGAGATATATATTGAACAACATGGCTGATAGGGTGGATCCTTGGGGTACTCCTTGATGTTGTTGGTAGGGGGGCGAGGTTGTGGAGAAGGTGCGGATCCGTTGCTGTCTGTTGGTTAAATAGGATCTGAACCATTGGAGTACGGTGTCTTTGATTCCAATTGATTGGAGTCTGCGTATGAAGATTTCGTGGGAGATTGTGTCAAAGGTCGCTGATATATCTAGGAAGATCAGGATGTATCCAGATTGTTTCTCTTGGGTTCCAATGATGAGGGTGTTCATTAGAATGGTCATGAGGGTCTCGACTCCATGTAGTGGCCGGAATCCGTGTTGCTGCGGGTCAAGTATGTCGTTGATGTCCAGATGATCTTGAAGCTGGCGTTGGACTATCTTTTCTATTATCTTGGCGGCGAGGGGTAGGCTTGCAACTGGTCTGTAGGAGGTGGGGTCCAGGGGGTCCAGGTTGTTCTTTTTCATGGTTGGTCGAATGATTGATGTTTTGAGGGCATCTGGTATGTATCCTTGTTTAAAGGATTCGTTTATGATGTGGGCTAATGGAGCACTCAGGTCTTCCTTGGTTTTCTTTAGCCATTCCGTAGGGCAGGGGTCTAGCAGGGAGGTAGTGGTGTTCAGACAGGAGATGGTGGAAGATATCTCTTTTTTTGAGGTTTCATTGAATGTAATCCAGTCTGCGTTTATGGTGGTGTAAGGATTTGTCTTTGTGGTTGTAGCACAGAGGTGAGATTGTTGAGGTTGTTGAAATTGTTTGTATTGTCGGGCCAGAAGATCCGAGGGGATATGTGGGAGTTGATCGGAAGTGCTCGGTGCCTTTGTCAGTTTTTTGGCAATTTGGAAGAGTTCTCGAGGTTTGTTTACAGCTGTCGTGATGATTTTGGTGTGGTAGTTTCTCTTCGCATTGTCGGTCTCCGAGTGGTAGGTAGTGAGTTCGTAGAGGTATTGCTTTTTGTCCGTTTCATTTTTGGTTTTCCTCCATTTTATTTCTGCTCTTCTAAGTTTGGTTTTTAGTTTCCGGAGGTCAGGGGTGAACCAGCGGGCCTTTGAGGAGATGGGTTTGTTGCTGGATTTGTTTATAGTTGCGCTGGATGCTGAGGCAACTTATTGCCCGATGCTGAGGCACCTTATTGCCCGATGAAGGCACGTTACCAGGTGATAAGGTACCTTAGCACGCGATAACGTGTGCAGCAGTGCAAATGAGTGCTGAGGGTGGAGAAAGGCTCCCGGAGGGTGGAGGAAGGCTCCCCAGTGGCGGAGAGAGAGGGTCAATGGGCGGAGAGTGGGAGGGGAGAGGCTCCCTGCACATTAACACTGTGGATTCCGAGGCTGAAAACTAATGCCAGTGAAACCCTGGCGTTAGAGCAGATTTAAAGGGAAAATAAACCATTTCCGCCTGCAATGTACAGCCAAACCAGGGAAACCTACAAAAAGTGATAAGTGTGATACATGTGCACAGAACAAAAGGGCAAATAAACATTGAAAATGACCAGAAGAAAATGTAACAAAAACATAACCAAGCTGGGCAATAGCGATATTAATGGGAAACATCCAAAAACACTACCAAAAAAGCTATCAAAAAAAGATATTAATTTTGGAAGAGTCTATGCTCTGTCCCCATACAAGGTGAATGATCCCACAGTGAAATAGCGCTTATCAGGGTTTTTCCTTTCCATTGGACAGGTTTCCTATGGCGTGCACATGTTCTGCAACAGCAGGGCGGGCATGTCGGAGCGGGCAACTGGACATATGCTGGAAAAGGGGACATAGAGGGCTGCAGGCGGCACATGCTGTGGTGCAGCTGGGCCACAGTGTGGACTAGGGTGATGCCTAGGTGGCCCATAGGAATGCTGAAACAGTAGAGCAGCCAGACAGCAACTGATGAGGGCCCAACATGGGCACGAGTGTGTTTCCCACAGTGTCATAGGGGATGGTACCCAGCAGGTACCCCCAAGGGCACAGAACATTGGCAGGCGATGCTGGGGGGAAGCGTGCACAGCTATGCCCTACCCCTACCCCAGAACCTGCACCATAGGCAGCCGCCTACCGGCACACTGGATGGCCTGAGACTGCGCACCACCAACACCAACAGCAGAAGGGCATGTCAGCATGGTGGCAGAGAGGTACTGGTGGTGGAGGGGGTAGTGGCTGCTGCCCACAGAAGACCGTGGCCTAGCCCTGTTTAGGTGGGTGCCGTGTATTGCAACAGACAGGCTCTGTCTGACAAACAGTCATGGTATTCCCAGGGAATGAACTGTCCCTGTGGCAACAGTGTGATTCAGTACACACAGCCAGTGTGTTCAGAAGTAAAAGGTCACAGGTTCAAGTCCCAGCTGTGGTTCCTGCCAACCCAGTCCCCATATTTTACCCACTACTAAACCGTGGTAATAAAGATGGAACCTTTATTGCAGATAACATAAACATGCCTCAAACACCTATATTTTACCCTACAGAGCACAGACAACATAAACATGTGCATTACCTAGAGCAGAGTCTCCCAAATGCAGTCCTGGAGGGCCAAACACCATTCAGGTTCCATGCTGTCTCTAATAAAGATGCCTGTGCTGCATGTCTATGTGATGCCCCCATGGTATGCAGATGTATCTCATGCATATTCATTAGGGACAGCATGAAAACCCGAACAGTGTTTGGCCCACCAGGACTGGAGTTGGGAACCTCTGCCCTAGAGCAGCGGCCAACAGGGGCAGAAACACCCGCACCCACAGGCCCCATTATCCAAAGCCCCTGGAGAGGCAGGATGTTGGGCCCTGCGTGCATCCCCCAATACTAGCACTTGCATACGTTAGCAATGCCACCCTAAAACTGGGAATACGATACACATATATCAAAAGGTTGCTATGATTACTGGCAGATAGCAATTCCTAAGTTAAGCACAATCTGCTCATTGAGCTGTATCATACCAACCTCTCTGATGTCTGTGGAGTGTGTTTCAGGTCTGGTGTCTGACAGTGTTCACCACCCCGGGGAGTGACCCCAACAGTATTGCGTACCATTGCCATGCCTGCACTGTGCCCAGGACTGGTGCAGTGGCCAGGGCTGCCAAAAGCCTCTATAGTTGCACAATGCCGGCATAGGTGTGGGAGTGTGTGTCTGTCTATCCAGTGTGTGATGACTGCCAACACCTTACTCAGCCCATACTGCTTGCACTGTTGCCAGTGTTAGCCTGCAAATGTGCATAATGAGGAGCAAGGTACCGTGGGAATAGCCTGGACAGGGTGGCCTGGCCTGGATGCATCTGCACAGGGCATAGGGCAATGGCTCGGACATTGTAGTGCCTGGCCACAACCTGCATGGACAGGGCGGCCACAGCATTTCCTGCTGGGAGGTCACTCTCACCCTGACTGTGCAGTGACCATGGCATGGCTAGGTTCCCCCATAGTGCTATATTGCATTTCTTTCAAGTGATATATATGGGTTTGATTTTCTGGGGCCTAATCACTGACTTATTTGCTTGGTGGGTGTGCTCACATCCCAGTTTTGGGTGTACACATCTCCTTCAGGAATATGCACTATGGACTAGCTAGCAAGCTGTCTGCAGTTAGTATGTGTATGGCTGGAACACCTTGCAGGGTGCAGTGGCTGGAGACTCACTGTGCTTGCTGCTGGTGAATGTCAGATAGTGATGGGGGGCAGCTGAGCATTTTCAGGCCTACTGTCTGTCTGCTATTGCTTTATGGATGTATTGACTGCCCTGTAAGGTGTCTGTTCCCCAGCAGGACTGGGGTTGATGGTCCCCTCTACTGCCACCATTGCAGGGATGTAGAATGTGGATCTGTTGGTAGGAAATCCTGTCCCCCACCCTGAGCCCCAGAAGGCAGGTTGGGTGGTACTACATAATCTGCCTATGGGTCCAAATACATTCCCCCCCCACCCCTGCTGTCACTTAAGTCATGTGACCATGGCACCCACACAGGACATGCACTATTCTGGGTGCATCATGGTCTACAAGGGCTAAATGTGACTTGGAAATACAGATGGACACAGTTGTATCCTAGGTGTGATGTCAAGGACTACCTATCACACACTGGCACTGATGGTGACCTGCAGCATAGCCAGCTCAGCTAAGCCAGGTGCTGTGGACATGGTTCTGGATGCCCCACCTCACCCTCAGGGTGAGCACAGTACCCGCACATTGTGACGGTCTGTAACTACTCTGTGCCAGTAACACACATGATCAGTTCCCCCTACCAGGCCGAGCTGCTGTGTGGGTGCATACACCATCTTGTGATCATCTGTAGACTGCTGATCTACATGTGCAGTGCAGCATGGGTATGGGTGGGTTAAACCTATCCTGGTAACCACAGCAGACAGTTTGTGTGGTGACCTGCAGTCCCTCTGTAGCCAGCCAGGGGTGTGTTAGTAGCAATAGAGATGTAGCCCACTGGCTACTTCACTGCTTGTGGAACCAGAAGTCATGGGTTTGATCCCACAGTGGGGTTATTTGATAGGGCTGTCTAAGGCATCGTCTATTTTTAATGTAAATTAGTGCTGCCAGCAAAATCACCCTCACAGTGCTGTAACCTTAAGGTGCTTCATAAGGTGCCCCATAAAGTGCCTTATAAGATGCCCTATAAAGCGCCTTATAAGGCGCCCAATAGGGGACTTTGTAGGGTGCCTTGGCGGACAGTGCACTTTATAATGTGTCCTCTGGAGTGCCTGATAGGGCGCCTTATGCGGCACCTTAGGTTACGGCACTTTGAAGGTGTGTTTTCTGGCAGCACTAATTAAAATAGAACTAAAATGCCTCACAAAGCACTGCTTAAACGTAAAGGGTAATGCCTCAGCCAGCCTTATTCATTAGTTGCACTGGGAGATCAAATCTATGACCCCGTACCATCAGTCAGTGTATTAACCATTGTGCTACTCCTCTGCTGCTCTGTTTGCATGTCAGCGCGCCTACTTAAGATGAATGCGCGTTAATGTGCGTAGCTTAATCCATCACTCGATAATGTGCAGCAGCGCTCGTTATCGCCCGATAATCCCAGTTTGCTACGTTTAGACCGGAACGCCCACTCCTTTTATGGCATTCTGCACACTATCACCAGGCGCACTTTAGGACTGCTTAGTAAACATACCCCATAGTGTATGTTTTTCATACACTAGTCCAATATAGCACATTGTCCGTCTTCCAAGTGATCAGAAAAGTTGTGCTTCAGTTCCAATATTCATTGACATAGACCTGCTGTATGATACTATTGAAACTGCAGTGTTCATTTAAAACACTTTATTATGATATAATATAGTTTGTCAACAGTCTATTCTGATGGCAGAATATGATAAACGTGAAAACACTTCTGATGCAGTCGCTGATGGCACTTAGCACACTGGTACCAAGTGTGTGTTCCGCAGCCCGTCAACTTGCATTGACCTTGAGACGCAGCCTTTGTTAGGACATGATCTACACCATCATATTTCACCTCAGTAAGGACTTGTCTTGGCAGAATTGGTGTGTTACAAAATCTGACTTGCAACAATGTGTGAACAATGTAGCAAAGAAATTCCAATTGATCCATCTCCCCACCTGTTTCGGCATGCACCCTCCAAGCTGCTACAGCACAGATATTGATTGCATGAGTGTAGAAACAAAACCACCACTTCTTGCCATGCATTGATGGGCAGTATTCACTCAGAAATCTGTCAAGAATATCAACACCCCCCATTTTCTTGTTGTAATGGTCAATAATTTTTGGACAGTCAACCTGAATATGTTTTTTATCAACACGAGAGTAACGTCGCTTTGGTACAACTGGAGTAACACCAACAAAATTTGAAGCAATATAGACAGGCCTGTTATCCTTCCATAGGGTTACAGTAACATTTCCATTGCCTCGATAGTAGTATGCACCTCTCACTTCCCTACGAATGCGTGCAGCTTGCATAATGGTGAAATCTCGAAGTCGATTTTCTCGAATTGTTAAAGTTGATCGAAACTTTTGTTCCTTTAGTTCTTCAAGTAATTCTATGGAAGTGAAGAAGTTATCAAATGTTACAGTGTGGCATGCTGGTTCTTGAGTAACAGAAAGCAGTTGTTTGACAACATGACTTCCAAGAGTATCACCTTCAGTTACTGTTGAATCTTTTCCAGTGTAGAGTAACATGTGGAATGGAAATCCAGTCGATGATGTCAGGACCCAAAATTTGTATCCAAACTTTACAGGCCTATTTTGCATAAACATTTTGTCACTGTGTTTGCCAAAATACGGTAACATTTATTCATCAACACTTAGATCTTCCTTGAATACTCCAAACTGCTTCAAACTGCTGTTCAACATGTCAAATAAAGGTCTTACTTTAGCTGCCTTGTCTCTTGGATCTAAATTCTCATTGTTTGCCAAATGTAAATTCCTCTTGATTCCCTCAAATTTGTTTCTTGTCATTGTGCTTGAAACAAGCTGACAGACAACATCTTCATCCTGACTCCAAAACAAGCGCTGACGTGGTAGAGTATGGTATCCACTCAGCAGATGGATTTCTGTAAAATTGATCTATTTGAGAGAAGTTATATAGAAGGCTTTTTTGACCAGTGATGTGAGTGTTCCCTATAGTAATATTTTCACTAAATGCAGGGTATAAGCCATCCTGAGGTCATTTTTGCCTGAGATAAGTGTGCTTTTATAGGGTTGGAGGAAGAATATGTTGGTTTGAGTATATATTGGATTGAGTTGGTTTTTGTTTTTAGGTAAGTTTAGCTCTTGTACAGCTGTTTAGGTGGTTCCTGTAAATCTGGCCATTTTTTCTTCAGTCACATGAAATGCGTGGTCATTTTGCTGCCTGGCATAGGCCAAACTCTGATCTATCAAATGTTTGTTCATTTCACCTGTGTAGAAGATCTTAAACAATTCAAATGGAGTTTTTCCTGCCACATTTTCATCAAATTGCATTACAAGGTGTTCCTCAATTGGCTGATCAAAACTTTCTCTTTCTTGCCAATTGCGAGTCTCCAATTTCTTCTTCTTTTGATGCGGCTTGGTAACAGATCTTCTCGGTTTGCTGTCTCTTTCATCTGTTGTAGAATCATTGGCTTTATAATCCACTTCAACATCCCCAGGAACCTCAAAAGGCATAGCAATTCCTTCTTCAGTCTCTTCTTCATCTGTTATATTTCCCTTATTTTCAGGAGGAAGTAGGACCACATTTTCAACTTCTGTGTCACTGTCTTACAGAACCATTTCACATGCTTCTTTGAGGGAAAAAAATTGTGTAGTGCGTTGATATTGCACCATTGAAACACCTAGAACAGAATGCATGACAGCAATTAGTCTCTACAACATATTAGCCCAGCGTATGAAAAACATACAAGGCCGATATAAGCACCAATAACTCTGACATTATGTAACTTACAGTTATCTAAACCTATTTTCTAAAGTCTACAAATACTTTTATTTGCAAAATAGTAGCTATTACAGCATTATAAGCTACCTACTATTTTTTGTGATCTTTTTATGTTGAGCCGCCAGTACCGTCAAAATCAGCAAACTTCAAATACCTATTAAACTAAGTAAATCTCAAATAAAAAATCTGTATATAACGCTTTTTGACATAGCGATAATAGCTAAATATAGTTCCATTGAATTTATAGCCATTAATTAGTAAACAGTTGAGTAGTAAGTATGGAAACCTTATGTATGTAAAACATATGCTGGTCCAAATCAGGTGCCACCCAGAGAGCACCAAGATGCTACGCGGTTTTCACTGGGACATTTAGTGACATTTGAAGAGGATATTCAGCAGCACAAAATGTACCACTGAAATAGTTTATAGTTTATTAAATTGTATATGCCGCCTTTCTGTGTACAAACAAAGCGGTGTACAAACAGTCAAAAATCAAAAGTAATTGGCCAATGGCCTGGAAATGGAAAAGAAGTTACAATATTGATAGGACAGTAAAGAAGAGAACATGCATACTAGACAAAGGGAGCATACAAGCGGAAAAGGGGTCATGCAGAAGAGGAGGGGAGGTTGAAAGCAATGGAAAACAGATGGGTTTTCAGGAGGGATTTGAAGGTGATGACGTTTTCTTCTAATCTGAGAGGGGTGGGTAGTAAGTTCCAGAGGGCTGGTCCAATGAAGAAGAAGGCAGAGGTACGTGTGGACTGAAGGTGAGCTTGGGAGGGAGATGGAAGGTGAAGGCGATTGAGATGGAGTGACCGTAAAGTGTGGCTGGGGGTATGGGAGTGGATGAGGTCGGCATGATATTGAGGAGTGTGAGTGTAAATGATGTGGTGTACAAGGATAAGAATCTTAAAGCGGGTGCGAAATTCAATAGTGAGCCAGTGTAAATGAATGAGAAGTGGAGTGATGTGATCAAATCAGGAAGAGTTTGTAATGATGCAAGCTGCTGTATTTTGAATGCGTTTATTTATTTAACAGTTCTTATATACCGCGCTCTTTGTTATCAGTGCGGTTTACATTAAAACAATATAACACTTGGTCAGTCAAGTCTGGCCTGCGTTTACATATAACAGGGCTTTAACATGGAGGTAAACTGGGGAAAACTATTTACATTTTGAACAATTTACTTGCTGGTGCACAATTCGCTGTAGGTTCTATGTTATCAGATAGCACGGGTTTGAGATTGTGGGGGTGGGGGGTGAGGGGGTGCATCTAACTGTGTAAAATGCATGAGAAATAGGTGATGTCTGAGGGCCTTTCTAAACTGCTTGAGGTCCCTGATTGCTCTAATGCTAGGAGGGAGTCTGTTCCAGCACCTGGGAGTGTAGTTCACAAATGTCCTATTGATGATTGACTGGTTAAGTTTTGTAGATTCACTTGGTGTAAGTAGCATATTTGCTGCTAGTGATCTCCTAGATCTATTGTTTGTGGTGTGTGCGAGAAGGTCAAAAATTGACGAAGGTGATGTTTTGTTGAAGGCCTTGAAGGTAATGAGGAGGGCCTTATATAAGATTCTACAGCTTATTGGAAGCCAATGGAGTTATTTTAGAATGGGGGAAATGTGGTCACTCCTTGAGGCTCCGCACAGGACGCGGGCTGCTGCATTCATAGCTAACTGTTGAGGGTTTAGGGTAATCTTGGGGAGGCCGTGCAGTATTATATTAGCATAGTCGAAATGCGTTGGAGTCTATTAGATTGTGAACGGGAAATGCCAATAAGTACCGAGTTACAGAAATCGAGATGGGAGGGGATCAGTGAAAGAACCAAAACAGTGAGGGGTTGGGGAGTGAGGAAAGGACGAATGGCCCGAATCTGATGGAGATGAAAAAAAGAGGATTTTGTGACAGTAGAAATATGATCGTGAAAAGAGAGAGCAGAATCAAAGAGGACACCAAGACAGCGGAAAGAAGAAACTAAAGGAATGGGAGAGCCAGCAAAGGATGGGGCCAGGTGAGGCGAAGGACTGCCATGAGGAACCAGACTGCAACCAGGGCAAAGGCAAAGGCTTAAGGGGCTATTCATGCCAGCTGCATGCCGCAACTAACTTCCCCGCTGGATTTGGCAGACTCGGGGTGCGGAAGGGGCTGGGGGGGGGCAAAAATAATACTCCGCAGCTCGACCCTGGCCTTAGGAGGCTGGATCAGGGGTCAGGCTGTGGGGAAAACCTTTTTAGCAGTGGCTGGCATCGCGGCTTTTAAATGGAGCCATGGTGCCATGGCAACAGGACGCCATGCTACCGCGGCTCCATTTAAAAGCTTTGATTGAGTTAGCTGGGCTATGGCTGTACGTGCAGACAGGGACTGAACCCAGTTCCAGCCTGCCCATACAGGCCTTTTTGCGATTCTGATCCTGCGTGGCTAGATGTGCCCTGAGGGATCAGAATCCCAAACTCCTTTGTACGTCCTGCTCAGTCCAGGATCAGAATCGGGCCCTCAGTGTATAGATCCAAAGGCAGGAGGGTGGAACTAGTTGGGGTAATTACCAAGTCGAGAGTGTGGCCAGCCACATGGGTGGCATGGTCATATGTTGAGTAAGGGTCAGGTCATGGAGAAGAGCAATGAAAGAATGCTTCTTAGAAGAGGAAGGTGCTTCAAAATGCACGTTGAAATTCCCTGTAATCACTAAATGAGAGTATTGGAGTGAGAGATCAGAAATTGTCTGAAAGAGTATATCTCAGAGATGAGGCCGGAGGGATGGTGGGGAGTAGATAAGTAAGAATTAAATTGCAGGGGAGGTCTGTAGACACAGTAGAAGAGACTCAGGATAGTGCAACATAAGGGAGGAAATCTGAACAAATGGAAGTGACGAGCAATATAGAGCAGCGACTCCCCCACCCGTACGACCAGTGCAGGGGACAAAATTTGCAGCCTAGCCCAAAGGGAGATAAGCAAGAACAGGATCCTCTCCATCTTTGATCCATGTTTTGGAGAGGAGAAGAATATCAAAAGATTCCTGGGAGGTTCTGTATGAGGAGTGTCTTAGTTCTCAGAGAGCAGCAGATAAGGAGTCCTAGTTTGATAGTAGGGGGATAAAGAAGGATCAGAGGGGCAGGTTGGGACTGACTGTCAGCAAGAAGACACGGTAGAAGATTGGCAAAGTTGTGTGATATGAAAGCATATGTCAAAGAGGTATAGGGCTTAGTATGAGGGCAATTGCCCCCAAAACCAGGAATAACTGCCATGAAATAACAGCTGGACACAGCTAGTGTAAATAAAGCCTTGGAAGTAGGAAGGGAGAGTGTACTCAACAGAGCCAGAGGGAATTGATGGAAGAAGAATGAAAGGGTAGTTAGGCATACGGATTCTGATGCAGATGTAGTGGTGAAATCACCCCTGGCACTAATACCTACACCACCGGAGCGGCTCCAAGGAGCACACCTAAGGAGCACGTCATGCTCCTTAGGTGCACTCCTTTGGTGTGCGCCTACGTTGCACGCCACTGCAGCAACAAGTGCTGCTGACGTCTGACTCTTATAGTGTTTCTCTGGGAGCAGGTTACCTGTTGGAATGTGGCTGCGTCACTTCCTGAGGGGGCGGAGCCAGAGAAGAATGATAGACAGCAAACCTGTTGGTCTTGCAGAATTCTATCAGTCTTTCTCTATCCGTCTTTCTCCATCTTCATTTCTGTTGCCAAGTTCAAATTTTCCAAACACTTTGCCTTCTTTGTTGTCAACTTTTGTGTTCCAGTCACCCATGACTAGTAGCATATTCTGTTTGCATGTTCTGTTAATTTCAGCTTGTACTTGTTAAAGACCATGTGGTCTTTTTCTGTCATCATGTTTCTATGTTTCTATAGTAACTGAATTCAAAAAAGCATGGGACAAACACAGAGGATCTCTAAAGGTAAAAAGGGGACTGTTGTAGTTGTTATGGAAGGACAGACTAGATAGGCCATGTGGTCTTTTTCTGTCATCATGTTTCTATGTTATAGAACTCAACTTCTTTCTCAGCTGCAGCTGTTGTTGGAGTAAATGCCTGAATTATAGTTGTGATTATGGGCATTCCTCATAGACAAATAGAAAGTAAGTGTTCACTGACTGCATTGTATTTCATTACAGTTCTTGCAAGTTTCTTCTTAATTATAAATGCAACACCATTTCTTTTTTGCCTTTCATTTCCAGCATGATAGACCATGTGATCATCTGATGCAAAGTCCCCAATGCCAGTCCATTTCAGTTTGCTGACACCCAACTGATCAAGTTTTACATGTTCCATTTCATTCTTGACCTCCTCCAACTTCCCTTGGTTCATGCTTTGTACGTTCCATGTTCCGATATGTAAGACATCCTTGAAGCTTCTGACTCTCATTTTATGTGCAGCTACATCAGCAGTCAGATGTCCCAAGGTCTTTGATCCAACCACAACCACTCTGAAAAGTCTTCAGCTCATCCCTAGTAGCCAGTTGAGAGCCTTCTGACGTGGGGTCTCATCTTCCAGCACTATAGTGCAATTTGTTTTGCTGTGACTATTGTGACGTAGAAGCCCACACAGAGCCTATGCAGATAGATAAAAAGGAGAAATTTACCTTAGAATCTGTTAGGCAGCCAGCATGTGCAGCTCAGGAGAAGCAAAGGAACAGAGGAGCAGAACTACCACACCCAAGCTATGACGTAGCAGAAAGCTTGGGGATTGATTATGATCACCTGTCCAAGAAAACACAGTCAGCTTACAGCGAACAGGGAGATAAAAGCTGGTTGGTAGATCCAGCAAAGGGGAAGAAGGAAAAGGAGGAGGAAGAGGAAGAAAAGCAGCCTCTGGATATCCCACCCCCCTCTCCACCCCTTTCCCTCACAACCCCATACCTATCCTATATGACTGCATAGAACTGTCATATGTTCCAACAGATAGTTACCAAGATTGTATATAGTTTCCCCTGGTTTAACTCCATGTTATTTCCCTGTTATCTGTAAACGAAAGTCAAATTATCTGACCAATGTGTTTTATTGTTACAATGTAAACTGCACTGATGACAAATAGCGCGGTATATAAGAAATGCTAAATAAATAAATAAATAAATAAGCAGAAGGAGAGAGCAGAGGTCAGCAACCAGGGAGGCAGAGGTCACAGAGGGAGAAGCCTGCTGAATAAAGGAAGCACTGGGCGTGTCACTGGAACAGGAAGCAGCAGAGGCAAGGCTTCAGAGGAACGTGGCAGAAGTGCTCAGACTGCCGGTAGCTGTAGGTCCTACGAGGAACCTGTTTACAGCCCAGGGAGAGAAGCCAGTACTCCAGAGAGAAGGAGGGCACAACCTGGGGCTAGGAGGCTGCCTAGACCGAGTGAGCAGGAAAGTCCCCAGTCCTCACTGCCAGAGGGAAGACCTCAACAATTATACAGGTGGGAGCCTAGCACTGTGAGAGGGAAAGCTAGAAGCTCCATTCGGAACGGAAGGTCAGAGCAGTGCTCCAGACCAGAAATATCTGCAGGAAGCTATAAAACAATCCCTAACAACTGGAGGGTGGAAAAGGAGAGCTGGAGAGGCAACCCTACAGATACAGGTACTCTTAAACATACTTGCACAGAACTGTGTCTCTGTATGCTATCTGAACTTTCAGAGAGGGGTTTTCATAAAAACAGCTGTGAAGGTTTAAACCCAAGCACAACGTATGCTGAAGGTGAAGAGATGCAATGGGAAAGTAACACCAGGGTTCCAGAACAGGCTCCTATGGATTGTACATTATGTCTTGCGGATGATATTGAATCTTTGTGCTGAAGCCCTGTAAAAAGAGCAAAGAAAAAGAAGATATTTTTCTTTGAGAGAAACTGTTTTGTTTTCCCTGTTTTTGGTTATGCACATGATATCCTTGGGGGAAGGGGAATAAAGCCCTTGTTTTGTTTTGCCTTAACCACTCGACTTGAGACTGTTTTTGACCACTAGAAGATAGCAAGGCAACTCCAACCTCGGGGCCCTAGGCGAAAGCCTGCAGCTCCGTGACAAATGGCGTAGTTTTGAGGATTTTTGGTTTGTGCATCTGGAATACAACTGGAAAACAGAAAATCTGTGTTGCTGAGGAGCCGACTGAATGTCGCTGGCGGTATCGGCCAGAGGGTTCAAGAACCAGTGGAAAGCCACCTTCTCAAAGCTCGAGTCTACACCCCGCCCAGTTAATAGATATTTGGGCACAGGTGTTGAGGGATTCGGAGGAGAAGGAGTGGTGAGGAAATTCAGAAAAGCTAACCTCTGAAAGAAGTGTGGTGCCGCAGTTGGTGGGTTTTTTTTTCTGTTTGTCTTACAGAGAAAAACCCGGAGATGGATCCCCACGAAGCCCTTCGCTGGATGAGTTCTCAGTTTGAGAAACAAAGAGAACTGGCACAGCTGACACAAGAACAAGCCGTTGCAGCCATGCAGGCCCAGCAAAAGCCCATGATGGATCTAATAGAGGCTTTGCTGGCAAGCCAGAAGGCGGCGGAGAAAAGGCCAAGAGAGCATGCCTGTGTGGTAGGACCACAGAACTGTGAAGTTTTGTCTTTTGGACAATTGACTGTTGAGGACAATATTGATGACTTCATAGAGGCCTTTGAAAGGGTAGCCCTGAATGTGAGATGGCCGCCTGAGCAATGGGCAGTCCGGCTTGCTACTTCCCTAACGGGAGAGACCTTAGCGGTCTACAAAGCCATGCCCGCTGCTATGGCGACAGATTATGAGGAGCTTAAAAAGGCCATTCGTGATAGATTAGGCTTAACCCCTATGGTATACAGGAGGATGTTGAGAACCACTAAGCTCCAACCGGGTGAAACACCTAAGGCGTTGTGCCACAGGGTGCGAAGCTTGGCATGGAAATGGCTCGCTCCTGAGGGAAAGACCTCAACAATTATACAGGTGGGAGCCTAGCACTGTGAGAGGGAAAGCTAGAAGCTCCATTCGGAACGGAGGGTCAGAGCAGTGCTCCAGGCCAGAAATATCTGCAGGAAGCTATAAAACAATCCCTAACACCTGGAGGGTAGAAAAGGAGAGCTGGAGAGGCAACCCTACAGATACAGGCACTCTTAAACATACTTGCGCAGAACTGTGTCCCTGTACGCTATCTGAACTTTCAGAGAGGGGTTTTCATAGAAACAGCTGTGAAGATTTAAACCCAAGCACAACGTATGCTGAATGTGAGGAGATGCAGTGGGAAAGTAACACCAGGGTTCCAGAACAGGCTCCTATGGATTGTACATTATGTCTTGCGGATGATGTTGAGTCTTTGTGCTGAAGCCCTGTAAAAGACCAAAGAAAAAGAAGATATTTTTCTTTGAGAGAAACTGTTTTGTTTTCCCTGTTTTTGGTTATGCACATGATATCCTTGGGGGAAGGGGAATAAAGCCCTTGTTTTGTTTTGCCTTAACCACTCGACTTGAGACTGTTTTTGACCACTAGAAGATAGCAAGGCAACTCCAACCTCGGGGCCCTAGGTGAAGGCCTGCAGCCCCGTGACACTATCCATTGGGTTTTCATGGCAAGATACGGAAGTAGATTGCCAAGCCTTTCTTCCACGCAGATAATTCTAGTATTGTTGCCATTGTCACAGAAATGTGATCCCCGCCACCAACACCATCCCATTCTGCTACTGCCCAGTTGGGTGATTTGTCTTAGTCTGGCACCTCAACTGAGACCTGTCCATCTTGGGAGACCCTGCCAGTAGTTAAGCTACCGATAGCTTAGCTCTGAGCATTACTGATGCACACAAGCCCTCACAACACGATAATTTGCAAATCAAGTGAGGGTTGGTAAATACGTAGTAACAATGTTGGTTATAAAAATTGTTAAATGGGGGAGGGGAAACTTAGCAAGGCTGTAACGGGATAACCTTGAGATAGTGGGTGTGACTACCTGATTGAAAAGGGGGTAACAATTATATGATGAGATCTTTGGGTTACTTGTATGCTCGTTCTGAAGTGTTCAATGAATAATTGAGTTTTTAGTTGTTTGCGGAATGTTGCAAGTTTGGTAGTGTTTCTTCTCTTTTTGGGTAACACATTCCACAGTCCTGGAGCATACAGTAAAAACAAATGGGTGCAAAAAGTTGGTTGCTTTTTGTTCTTTCAGGTGGTTATAGTTAGAATATTTTGGGTGATTTGTCTTCTGGTTTGGCTACTCTGAGTCTTGTGCAATAGTTTTTGTAGGTGGGTGGATGCTTGATTGTGATTGATTTTGATTATTAGTAGCAGGATTTTGAATTTGATTTGGCTTGATATGGGAAGCCAGTGTAGGTGTTCATTATTGGAATGATATGTTCGGATCTTGAAGCTCCTTGGATAACATAGTAACATAGTAAATGACGGCAGGTAAAGACCGTAAGGTCCTTCTAGTCTGCCCAGATTATTTTGCCTTTATCCTGTTGTTGTAAAGGGATCCACTGTGTCTGTCCCATGCCATTTTGAATTCCGTCACTGTGTTTTCTCCCACCACTTCCATCGGGAGGGCATTCAAAGCATCCACCACCCTTTCAGTGAAGAAGTATTTCCTGACATTTCCTTTCAGTTTACCCCCTTGCAGCTTCATGTTATGCCCTCTAGTTTTGCAGCTTCCCCGTCTTTGGAAGAGGTTTGCTTGTTCATTATTTCTCTTTAAGTATTTAAAGGTCTGAATCATATCTTCCCTATCCCTCCTCTCCTCCAGAGGGTACATATTTAGGTCTTCAAGTCTCTTCTCATAAGGCTTCTGATGCAGGCTCCAAATCATTTTGGTTGCCTTCCTCTGAACAGTTTCCATTCTTTTTACATCCTTTGCAAGATAAGGTCTCCAAAACTGAACACAATATTCCAAGTGAGGCCTCACCAGTGACTTATACAGTGGCATTAATACCTCTTCCTTTCTGCTGGTAATTCCTCTTTGTATGCAGCCCAGCATCCTCCTGGCTTTTGTCACCACTTTGTTGCACTGTTTTGCCACCTTGAGATCTACAGAGATAATCACACCAAGGTCTTTCTCCTGATCCGTGCACTCAAACCTATCGCCCCCTATCGCATACATTTCCCTTGGGTTTCTGCTACCCAAGTGCATAACACTGCATTTCTTTGCATTATATCTTAATTGCCAAGCATTAGACCATTCTTCCAGCTTTTGTAGATCTATCCTTATGTTCATCACTCCCTTGGGGGAGTCCACTCTGTTGCAAATTTTCATGTCATCTGCAAAAAGACAGACCTTTCCATTCAGTCTTTCAGCTATATCACTCACAAATAAATTGAACAGTGCCGGGCCCAGGACCGAACTCTGGGGCACCCCGCTGATCACCTTCCTTTCATCCGAGTGAGCTCCATTTACCATCACCTTCTGTTGTCTGTCAGTCAACCAATTTCTGATCCAATTTACCACCTTGGGACCCATCCCCAAGCTGAGTTTATTGATGAGCCTCTTATGAGGGACAGTATCAATGGCTTTGCTGAAATCCAGGTAGATGACATCCATCATATGCCCCTGATCTAGTTCTCCGCTCACCCAGTCAAAGAACTCAATCAGATTTGTTTGGCAAGATCGTCCTTCGGTAAAACCATGTTGTCTCATGGTTTTGAGAAAGTTCACTATTTGCTCTTTCAGGAGTACCTCCATTAGTTTTCCCGCCACCGAGGTAAGGTTCACGGGCCTGTAGTTTGACACTTCTTCCCTGTCACCACTTTTGTGTAGAGGTACGACATCAGCGATTCTCCAGTCTTGAGGAACCTCTCCTGTTTCCAAGGATCTGTTGAAAACATCCTTTAACAGCCATGCAAGAACCTCTCTGAGCTCTTTCAGTATCCTGGGATGTATCCCATCCGGTCCCATGGCCTTGTCCACTTTCAGTTTTGCAAGTTGTTCTAACACCTCATCTTCTGTGAATGGTGTGGTATCTACTTCATTCCCATTTTTATATTTGGGAGTCACAGGTGGTCCTTCTCCAGGATTTTCTTCAGCAAAAATGGAAAAGAAGTATTTGTTTAGCAATTTTGCCTTTTCAATGTCACTTTTAATGAGTCCGTTCCCAGCACTTCTGAGTCCTAAAATTCCACCACTGATCTTCTTCCTTTCCCGAATATACCTGAAGAAAGTTTTGTCGCCACGCTTCACAACCTTAGCCATCTTTTCCTCTGCCTTTGATTTTGCTATCCTTATTTCTCTTTTAGTCTCTTTGAGTTTAATCCTGTATTCATTTCTGTATTCCTCTGCTTGCAAGCTTTTGAATTTTGCAAAAGCTATGTTTTTTGCCTTTATTTGAGCAGCCACTTCTTTGGAGAACCAAACAGGTTTCCTTCTCCTCTTGTTTTTATTTACTTTCCTTACATATTTGTCTGTTGCCCCTTTTATTGCCACCTTTAGTTTAGCCCATAGCAATTCCATTTCCCTTATCCCCTCCCACCCTGCCAACTCCTCCTTCAGATACTGGGCCATTTTACTGTAGTCAGTGTTTTTGAAGTTTAGGACCTTGAGCTTGCTATGATTGGACTGCACCTTGGCTTTTATCTCAGACCACACTGTGTGATGATCACTGTTGCTGACAGGAGCAACCACCCAGACATTTGACACGCTATCACCGTTGGTGAGCACTAAATCCAGTGTTGATCTTTCCCTGGTTGGTTCCATCACCATTTGTCTAAGTAAAGCATCCTGGAGAGCATCCACAATTGTTTTGCTTCTTTCTAGATTTGCAGAAGGAGTTATCCAACCCACATCGGGAATATTAAAGTCACCCAAAATGATCGCTTCCCCCTTTGTGGCTATCTTGGCAATATCCATAACTAATTCATTATCTATCTCTTCAATTTGAGTCGGAGGTCTATAGACTACAGCAGTATGGATTACAGTGCCATCTCCTCTTTCCAACATAATCCAGAGCGCTTCTTCTTTTCCACATGCCCCCTGCATTTCAGAAGCTTTAATATTGCTTTTGACATACAAGGCTATTCCTCCTCCTTTTCCATTTACTCTGTCTTTTCTGAATAGATTATAGCGAGCAATGACTATATCCCAATCATGTGATTCATTAAACCAAGGGGTATGTTTACTAAACCGTCTTAACGTTTCAGCGGTGGTATTATCACGTGATAAGTGATGTTATCACGCGACAACGTGGCTGCGGCATTAAGGCACCCTAACACTGTGAAATCCGGCTCTGAAGGGTGGAGTAAGGCTTCCCAGAGGGCAGAGAGAAGGGGTCAATGGGCAGAGAGTGGACAGAGAGTGGCTCCGTGCACACTAACGCCGTGAAATGAAGGTCAGAAAATTAGCGCGAGTGAAACCCTTGCGCTAGGCACATTTGCAGGAAAGAGAAACCATTTCAGTCAGCAATGTACAGCAAAGCCAGGGAAACACAAAAACGTGATAGTAGTGATACATGTGCAAGGAACAAAACAGCAAATAAACATAGAAAATGACCTGAACCACATTTAAAATCCCAATAACCAAGCTGGCCAATAGTGAAATT
The DNA here is from genome assembly GCA_033557465.1 of Ichthyophis bannanicus. Lineage (NCBI taxonomy): Eukaryota > Metazoa > Chordata > Amphibia > Gymnophiona > Ichthyophiidae > Ichthyophis > Ichthyophis bannanicus. Next base: position 1,315,703,061 of record CM066031.1, read on the forward strand.
AATGAGAAACATAAAGAAACACTACTGAGAAGGCATAAAAAAGAAGATATCATGTTTGGAAGAGTCTATGGTCTGTCCCCCTACAAGGTGAATGATCCCACATTGAAATAGCGGTGATAAGAGTTTTCCCTTTATATTGGGCAGGTTTGTTATGGTGTGCACATGTGCCACAACAGCAGGGTGGGCATGTAGGAAAGGGCAACTGTACAGATGCTGGAAATGGAATACAGAGGGCTGCAGGCGGCACATGCTGTGGTGCAGCTGGGGCACAGTGCAGACTAGGCAGATGCCTAGGTGGCACATAGGAATGCTGAAACTGTAGAGCATCCAGACAGCAACTGATGAAGGTCCAACATGGGCATGAGTGTGTGTCCCACAGTGTCACAGGGGAGATTACCCAGCAGGTACCCCCAAGGACACATAACATTAGCAGGCGGTGCGGGAGGGGGGGCGCGCATGTCCATGAAGGCACCCCTACTCAAGAACCCACACCATAGGCAGCTGCCTACCGGCATACTGGATGGCCTGGGACTGTGCACCACCAGCACCACTGGCATAATGGCATGGCAGCATGGTGGAGGAGGGGTGCTGTTGGCGGAGGGGGCAGTGGCATCTGCCCACAGCAGACCATGGCCTAGCCCCATTTAGGTGGGTGCCATGCAATGCAACAGACAGGGTCTGTCTGATGAACAGTCATGGTATCCTCAGGGAATGCACTGTCCCTGTGGCAACAGTGTGGTGCAATACACACAGCCAGTGTGTTCAGGCACAGAAGGTCACAAGTTCAAGTCCCAGCTGGGGCTACTGCCAACCCTTTCCCCATATTTTACCCAGTACTAAACCATGGTAATAAAGATGGAACCTTTATTGCAGATAAAATAAACATACCTAAAACACCTATATTTTACCCTACAGAGCACAGACACCATAAACATGTGCAATCCCTAGAGCAGAGTTTCCCAACTGCAGTCCTGGAGGGCCAAACACCATTCAGGTTTCATGCTGTCCCTAATAACTATGCCTGTGCTTAATAAGTATGCACCGCCCCCATTGTATGCAAATGTATCTCATGCATATTCTTTAGGGACAGCATGAAAACTTGAACAGTGTTTGGCCCACAAGGACCGGAGTAGGGAACCTCTGCCCTAGAGCAGCGGCCAACAGGGGCATAAACACCCACACCCACAGGCTCCACTATTCAAAGCCTCATGGAGAGTCAGGCTGTTGGGCCCTGCGCGCAGCAGCATCTCCCAATACTAGCACTTGCAATGCCACCCTAAACTTGGGAATAAGTTACACATGTATCAAAAGGTTGCTATGAGTAATGGCAGATAACAATTCCTAAGTTAAGCACAATTTGCTGATAGAACTGCATCATAGCAACCTTTCTGATATCTGTGGAGCGTGTTTCAGTTTTGGTTTCTGACAGTGTTTACCACCCCGGGGTGTGACCCCAACAGTATTGTGTACCATAGCCATGCCTGCACTGTGCCCAGGACTGGTGTGGTGGCCTCTATATTTGCACAATGCTGGCATAGGTGTGGCAGTGTGTGTGTGTCTATCCAGTATGTTGCGGCTGCCCACACCTTACTGAGCCCACACTGCTTGCACTGTTTCCAGTGTTAGCCTGCCAATGTGCATAATGAGGAGCAAGGTACTATGGGTATGGCCCGGACAGGGTGGCCTGGGCAGGATGCATCTGCACAGGGCATAGGGCAATGGCTGGGACATTGTAGTGCCCGGCTACCACCTGCACGGACAGGGTCGCCAGAGCATGCCTTGCTGGGAGGTCACTCTCACCCTGACTGAGCAGTGACTGCAGCATGGCTAGATTCTCCCATAGTGCTGTATAGTATTTTTTTCAAGTGATATTTATGGTTTTTCTTTTCTGGGGCCCAATTGCTGACTTATCTGCTTGGTGGATGTGCACACATCTCCTCCAGGAACATGCACCATGGACTAGCTAGCAGACTGTATGCAGTTAGTATGTGTATGGGTGGAACACCTTGCAGGGTGCAGCGGCTGGAGAATGTCAGATAGTGGTGGGGGGCAGCTGAGCATTTCCAGGCCTACTGTCTGTCTGCCATTGCCTTATGGATGTGTACAGATCTGCATTGACTGCCCTGTAGGGTGCCTGTTCTCCAGCAGAACTGGGGAAGATGGTCCCCTCTACTGCCACCATTGCAGGGATGTAGAATGTGGATCTGTTGGTGGGAGATCCTGTCCCCTACCCTTAGCCCCAGAGGGCGGGTTGGGTGGTGCTACATAAGCCACCTATGGGCCCAAACACCCCCCTTCATTTAAATCATGTGACCATGGCACCCACAGAGAATATGCACTATTCTGGGTGCATCATAGTCCACAAGGGCTAGACGTGACTGGGAAATACAGATAGGCACAGGTGTATCCTAGGTGTGCAGGCAAGGGCTACCTATCACACATTGGCACTGATGGAGACCTACAGCATAGCCTATCTCAGCTAAGCCAGGTGCTGTGGACCTGGTGCTGGGTGCCCCACCTCGCCCTCAGGGTGAGCACAGTACCCCCACAATGTGACGGTCTGTAGCTACTCTGTGCCAGTACCACACACGGTCAGTTTCCCCTACCAGGCCGAGGTGCTGTGGGGGTGCATACCCTATCTTTTGTGGTACACCAAAACTACTTGGTCACAATATTGGAGTGTAGAAAGCAATCAAACAAAAAAACTCACTCCACTAAAACACTTGTTTCTGAATAAAATAAACACTGTGCTTGTTTTCATTCAATTCTTCAAATTGTGTAACAATGACAAGTGGCGGCAAGGTCTCAGCAATACGGGCAAAAACAAATACAATCAAGGCGCAAGCCTAGATCTTCTTGCCAAACCAAAGCCCACTAACATCAAGGACCACATGCCGCCACCATCCCACAATCTTTATATTTCTCTTTGAAGCAATTCCAAAGCAAACAGCAGCCAAACCCAACCACAATCACTTAGCTTGACAAAATCATGGGAATGGTCCACCGCCTGCTACCCCAACGTCACTGTGGCACTCACTAACGTTTCGCGATAAACATACTAAAAAATAGAAACAAACACACAACTTTAACTCAAAAGGCCAGAAACAACACACCTAACCACTCACAACAGCTAACTATTAAAAACGAGAGACGCTACTTACTTGAAAGGGCAGCCAAAACAGCACTTCAACATTGCTCACAAAAACGCTGCGCATGCTCTCACACAAACATACACGGAACTCCCCAATATAACAAACCACTAACGTCAAAGACTTCCCTGGAAGATAACTCCGCCCCAAAATGTTAAAGACACACTACCCAATCGATCCGAAGATTTAAACCACCCGGAACCACGGTGTTCAGACGAAATATATGCCGCTGTTCACAGACCAATAGGGACTGTTCCCTGCTCTTCCCGTCCCTGCCAGACAATACCTGATCTAAACAAAATCACCGAAGGTCAGAAAACTGATGACGAAACTCTAAACAATGCGGAACTAAGGGCGCCTCACGGACAGAACACTTGAGTCTACTCTTGTGTTCAATAATGCGCTTACGGAAGACCCTACAAGTACTGCCTACATATAAAAGGCCACAGGGGCACATAATCCCATACACAACATAAGTAGAATCACAAGAAGTCCGGTGGCAGAACCTATGCTTCACCCCATGATATTCAAAATGCAAAAGCTCACTAGAAACATCACATATAGAACAATGCCCACAGGGGCTATGCCCACATACCAAATCAGTGTCCACAGACACTGAACGTAAAGCAGACGGACTCAATATCTCCCGCAAATTGCATTGACGCCGCCAAACACAGCGGACCCTCTTGCCAACCAAACCAAGAAGAGTACCCAACACCCCTGAATGTCTCCGTAAAATTCGCAAGAGTAGACTCAAGTGTTCTGTCCGTGAGGCGCCCTTAGTTCCGCATTGTTTAGAGTTTCGTCATCAGTTTTCTGACCTTCGGTGCTTTTGTTTAGATCAGGTATTGTCTGGCAGGGACGGGAAGAGCAGGGAACAGTCCCTATTGGTCTGTGAACCTACTGATTACTTCACAGATTGTGGAGGCAGAGGTCATGGGTTTGATCCCACAGTGGTGTTATTTGATAGGGCTGTCTGAGCATTTCCTTCTTAATTTAAACTAGTGCTGCCAGCAAAAACACCCTCACAGTGCTGTAACCTTAAGGTGCCTCATAAGGCGCCCTATAAGGTGCACTATAAAGCGCCCTATAAGGCGCCTTATAGGGAACATTATAAGGTGCCTTGGTGGACAGTGCACTTTATAATGTGCCCTCTGGAGTGCCTTATAGGGCTCCTTTTGTGGCACCTTAGGTTACGGCACTGTGAGGGTGTGTTTGCTGGCAGCACTAATTTAAATTAAAAAAGAAAATGCCTCAGACAGCACTGATTTAAAGTAAAGGGTAGTGCCTCTGACAGCCTTACTCATTAAGCCCACTGGGGGATCAAACTCATGACCCTTGTTTTAGCAGTCATTGTACTAACCAGTGTGCTACACCTCTGCTGCTGTGTTTGTAGGTCAGCGCGCCTAATTAAGGCTAAAGCGCGTTAACGTGCCACGTCTCCCTCTGTCGCGCGATAACGGACTTTATCGCACAATAACCTGAACTGCTACCTTAAGACCGGAACGCCCACTACCTTATATGGCATTCGTCACAGTAAGACTGCAACTAACGCTGGTAACATTAAGACGGTTTAGTAAACATACCCCCTAGTTTCTGTAATGGTTACAATGTCCAAGTCCATTTCCACCATTAAGGCTTCCAGGTCCGGAACTTTGTTGGCTAAGCTTCGAGCATTTGTGCTCAATGCTCTCCAGCATTTAACTGGCTTGTGTGTATTTTGCATTGATTTTGCTCTGCCCACTTCTTCCCACTTGTTTATGATGTGTGGTTTAAAAGTGTGGCTGTTTCTGATGTTTTTCTGTTTTGCAGGGAGTGACGTCCAGAACTTGACCTTACCCATCCATCACCCCCTTTTTCTAGTTTAAATGCATATCTACATCCTGAATTTTTCACTTAGGATTCTTTTCCCTGTGATAGAGAGATGTAGCCCATCAGCACAGTATAGTCTCTTGTTGGCCCATCTTTTTCCCCAGTCACCTATAAATCTGAATCCTTTCTCTTTGCACCAGGTGCGGAGCCATGCGTTTAAGCTGTTTATTCGATTTAGCCTTTTTGCCCCCTTACCAAGAACAGGTAGAACTTCTGAGAATGCTACAGTGTTAACAATGGGTTTTAGTTTCTCCTCTAGAGTTTGAAAGTCCCTTTGAACTGTAGTGTCACTGTTTCTAGCCAGGTCACTTGTACCGACAACATCAATATTGGAGTGCTTGCTTTCAGTCCTAATGACATCAGCAATTTGGTTTGTATTCTTGCTAGCTGATGAGCCTAGCAGGCAATTGACTAACTTCTCTCCTTTGAACTGTGTTCCCAAGTTGGTGCCTCTGATGATGGAATAACTAAGTAGTAGTAGTTTTCTGGTCCTAAAGTTTTTTTTTCATATTTGGTGCTTTATCAGGAGATTTGGCATCGACTGACATTTAAGGGCCCTACAGCCTCCCTGGATTGAGCATCCTCATTAACCAAATCAGAGAAGGCATTTTGCAGTGATATCTCATGATGTATTGGGTGTTTCTGCATTACAGGACACAATCTACCAGAGCCCACTGTGATCCATTTGTTCCTGGGGTGTTTGACTCTTTGTGGGAGCAGTGGTGGACTTTGTTCAGTTTGTATTCTTGAAGAGGTGTGCTTCATTGCATCCAGTTCCTCCCTCAGTAGAGTCAATTCTTTATGCATGGCAGCTAGGTCTTCCCTTAGTAGAGTCAATTCTTTATGCATGGTAGCTGACTTGAGGCACATAGGACAAGCTCCAAGTCTCCAAATAATTCTTCTTGGAATGAACGTACCACAATTATTGCACCGAATACTTGACATGCTGGTTAAGCAAAGAGGATGAAGAAGAAGAAAAAGTGGGTGTAACCCAAATTAAAAAGGATAGTTGGCCACATATGTGGCCACTATATAGGCAATGATGCCCCTGGGGAGGGTGGGGTGAGGGGTAGGGTGGGTGGGAACCTAAGTGTACCTGGCCAGTAGGGTTTACCTGAACCGTGGAGCACAATGATTCAACAACAAAGAAAAAAACCTTTGAATCTCTCTTTATCTGCCTCCTGTGTAAAAGATCTCTGATATCTTTTCTACTAACTTAATCTGGAGACTCAGGTCCCCTGCAATGTAAGTATTTCTATTCCAAGTAGCTACACAAGGAAAGAGGCAGTTTCAATATCCCCAAGCAGTTAGAATATCCCCAAGCCTATTCTATAACCAACAGTTAAAAAGCTATATTAGTAGTCTCCCCAAATCTTAAAGTCTAACTAGCAGTTAAATCAAGAAACCAGCAGAGATAAGTTTTAAAATGGAAAGCTTAGCTGTGTGCAGGTCCACACTGGCTATTCAATCTAGCTCTGACCGATATGAAACAGGTATGATACAGGTTTCCATTTGTTTTGCCATTTGTAAAGGATGAAGGGTAGATTTTGGTGATCTGTGGTATATGATGTTGCAGTAGTTGAAATAGGGGGAGATTACTGCTTGGAATACTGAGTGGAAGTCATGTTGCTCAAATATAGGGCATAGGTGTTGTAGTGTTCATATTTTGAGATATATCATCTTGATCCTTTAATCTTTGGAACATCATGAGTGAATAACGAGATCTTCAAATTTTCTCCAAGAACAGAATAAGACTCTTTAACTCATAATCCTTTAGTTAGGACATTCCAAAATGTAGGGCTCACATAAGAAAAGACTGAATGATGAGTGATCTCTAATTAAATTTGTGGTGATGGAGTAATTTGAAGGAATCCCCTTTGACTAGAACAAAGGGATCTAGAGGGAGTTTAATGCTGTAACAATTCTGCCAATTATTCTGGTCTCAAGCTCTTCAGGCACTTGAAACTACAATTATTCCAGGATAGTGTATTTGCCATATTCTGAATTGGTTGCAATCACTGCTGCAACACTACCAGCAGTTCAGAACACAATGTATTACAGTAGTCTAATTTTGATGTCATAGCTTAGTCCCCAGTTTGCTGTGTTGTCTGTTGGATCGTAAGCTCCCTTGAGTAAGGACTGTCTCTTACATGCATATCTACCATGCTGCATATGCCTTGTGTCTCTATAGAATGTATGAGTAGTAGTAGTAGTGGCATACAAAACAGTTCTTAAATCCTTTCCAAGTATAGCTTCAAAGGTTTGATTTTATATAAGGATGTTTATTGTGACAAGGCAGAGGCTCAGAAACAGGAGAAAATGGGTTTAAATCACTTTCTGTCACCTCAGAGGCTTGGAGAGGCAGGACAGGAAGGGGTTAAGTTTCCTGCACACAAACATTCTCTGCAGAGAAGAGCAGGGAAAGAACCACACCCTAGCTCTAGGCTAACCCAGAGACATAGCCAATCAGGGAGGTGGGCGGAGTCAGACCGGATTGGGCCACTCGGCACTCATAACCAGGAAGCAGCAGTTAGCAGTAGATTCGGATTCGGAGGCAGAGAGAGATCCAGACTCGAGAGAGGAATCAAGGAGGAGAGGAACTGGTTACAGAGCAGTGCAAGCAGAAAGGCTGAGCTCAAAGGAACTAAGGAGAGAACCAGGGAAGGGAGAGTTCCTGCAGGTGGTCCAGGAAGAGACACAGGCAGACCTCAGCTCCATGAGAAAACCTTGGAGGTGACCCAGAACTGGATTCAGAAGCCTGGAATACTGACTTGGAGTCAGGGGAGTTCCCCAGAGGCAGACGCTGCAAAAACCAGGTCAGAGCAAACTCTTCTAAGCCTTGTAAAGTAAATAGCTTTGAGAGAAGTCAGTCTATAGGAACTGACAATAGACTGCTTGCTAAAAGAGGCAGGGGTAAACCAGACCCTGAATATAAACCTGAAGTTAATAAAGGGAAGAGGGGCTATAGAAAAGTCCCTGTTAGAAAGCTGCAAACATTTCCCTGGTATAGACAGCGTGACCTAAGCTCTAGTTCAGAGGAGCACACACCTGCTTGCCAGCAAGAGGCTAATTGGCAGCAATCGTGCAGAGAGCTAAGGGAACCCTTTGAGAACCAAGAGGAAGCAATGGAATTGGGGGCTCCGTTATCTAGTTCCAGTGAGTCAGAAATGGAGTGTGTGGAATTTGCATGATAGAGTGAAGAACTATAAGTATTCCTAATTGATGATTGAGTGCTGAGAAGCCTTAAGCCAATGTTCTAGAACTTGCATGAGAGACAGCAGCGTTCTAGTGAATGGAATGAATCAAAGCTTCATGTGGTACAGCTGTGAATAGAAGGCAATATAGAGAAACTGCTCCTACACAAGAAGGCAGTCATTAATAAGCCAGAGTTGTGGAGATTGCCATTTCTATGGGAAGCTGTTTGACACTAGAAAGAAGTACAACAGGAGAAAGATTCTTTATTACCAGTAGATACTGAGAAAGCAGTACTAGAAGATTGAAGCCCTGTTGTAGTAATGAAGCTGGAAGAAGGATGAAAGTTTGTAAATATTTTATGTGTCCCTGAGAAGTATCAGGGGAAGCTATATAAACACTTGAACTTTTATTTGGTACAGAAGGTTACCATTATACTTCTGTGGCGGGGGAGTAAGTCCTGTATTGTGTCCTTTGCTATACTTTGTGCAAATACCTTATGCATGAATAAAGCATTACTTACTTTGGAAACCCAACCTTGGCTGTCGTCACTCACTCCACAACTACAGTAGGAAGGCTTCAGCACTAACAAGGACTCTTTTAAACTCACCCCACTGTGTGGCTCACATCCCCTTGGCCTGCTTACGCCACAGGCTAGGCGGTGCGTTGTCACATTATATAGGAAGTCCACAAGAGCACTTATTCTAAGCTTATTTTATAAAGACACTAAACCAAGAAAACCCCACTTATTTTATCAAAACATTTTTAGTCAAGAAATGTATCATGCTGGTAAAAATAAGGGACCACAGTACAATGCAACTCTACAGCTGTTGAAATTCTTACTGTATGTGCTAATTCTAATATTAGTCACTGGTCTCACAGCTTTTCAGGTCAAATTTTATAAATTTCCTTATCATAAGCCTTGAAATATAGAGGAACAACTTGTCCAAATATCTTTAAAAATAAGGTTGGAAGAAACAGACAATTATCTGCAACATGTTGCCCTGTAACAACAGTTCTTTCTTGCTATGAATAACATCAAAATGCTTGCTGCCATTTAGTCCTAAATCAAGTTCTGTTGGCTAAACCGACTGCTTCAGGGGATACAGCTAACAAAACAAAATGGCAGCAATAACTTCAAACAAAACACTGCACATCATCCCAAATACATTCAAACACTGCTTCCGGTCTTAATGGTATACCTTCCAAGGAACCACAAATAATGTAAAGGAAGTGATGACATCACTTACTCCAAAACATAATGTGATATAAACACACACAGATCACTATTAACATGTAATGGATTCATAAAGCAGAAAAACATTCCAATTATTCATTGAGACCATGTGGAGTTAAACTCTGTAACTTAAAAATCTACAGCATGTTAAACGTGCACCTGTCTCTAGTGGCAACAGATGGTATTGAAATCCAAAACAACCACTACACATCTTTCCACATGTGTCCACCCTGTCACCAATGAATTAACAGGAGAGAATTTAGAATAGTTAGTTGTGATTTATGCTCACTCAGTTTTATTTTAACCTTACAAGTGGTTCTACCCATAAATATATCAGATCACATGGGCACCTGATAAAATATACAACACATGCAGATTGGCAATTAGCAGTGTATTTTAAAAAATAACACTTGTACAAAGGATTAATCCATGTTTGAATAGTGGATGTTTGGTTACATAAACTGCATCTCTCACAGGGACTATGTCCTGTCCCCATTCCAATTGATATATATTCAGTCTTCAACTCAGAACGCACTATCATGTCTTTGGTGTTTTTCCCCATGTGTTAACAATTGAAAATTGAATGAGGAGCCACGGTGCCAATGCATATAAATACTTCCTCCATTCTTACCCGGTTGTTGTGGAAACCAAATAACATAAACGTGCCTATCTATTTCTGATCTTACACTTTTCTGTTAAAGCCATTCACAATTAGCATAGTGTACCATTAAAAAGGCTTTATGTAGAACTGAGAAGGATAACCCCTTTGTGATAATCGCCAGGGTAACACTTTAGCTTACTGATAGAATTCCTGATCCAAATGACAGATAATTGTGTATCAACAAAAACTGATCAATGGGGAGAGGTTTTTTTTCTGTTTCATAGAATGATAACTGTCATAGCACAATAGATTATTCCTCTCCACTGGATTGTGGAACACTGTTATAACCAATAGGTGATCATCAGGGCCACTTCAACCCCTTATGGGGCCCTGGGCAAATGTTTCTGGCAAGCTCTCCCCTCATTCATGGGCCCCCCCATTCACGTGGGCCCCCTCCTTCTGTTACCGCTGCCATGCCTCTCTGGGATATGCAATGGTGGCAATACATTAAATAGGCACTGCACCGATCAAGAGGGGCAGAAGAGCAAATGGCACCACAGCACCAGAAGAGAAGGCAAGACCAGTGCCGCGGTTTCTGTTTAAGGAGTGGAGGAGTGGCCAGGTCAAGGTACTTCAGGCCAGAAGGTCAGGGGTTCAAATCCCACTAGAGGACAGCAACCTTGGGCCAGAAGGACTGGGGTTTCTAGTCCCACAGGTGCTCCTTGTGGTCTTGAGCAAGCCACTTAACCCTCCATAGCCCATGTTCCCTGTAAAATAGTTCTCTCCAAGTTATAATGCCCTGTTCAATGTAATTTCAGCTTGATCAATGTAAACTGCACTGATGCAGAATAGCATGGTATATAAGAGAATGTAAATAAATATATTACTGCCACTGCACATCCTGGAGAGGGGCGACTGTGGTGGAAATGGGAGTGGAGGTGGAGCAGGGATGCTCTTATCTATGTGCAGCAGGGCAGCCTATAGGTACAGCAAAAGTAGCCCTGGTGATCATATTTAAAAAAACAATACATCGGGGAGAGAGAGAAGTCAAGGTGGTTGCTGAGTTTGTTTCTCTACCAAATGCCTAAGCGCAAAGGAAAGCCGAGAGTTTTCCCCTCGGAGCCTCAGCCTCCATTCAGCAGTCCGATGGATCATTTTGTTATGCTCACCCAGGTGCAGAAACAGGAGATTCATTCCAGCTTGACGGCAATGATGGAGGAGAGTTCCTCACTACCTTTGGAATCTGAGATCTCACTGTCTCCTGTGGAGAGAACACCGCCACAGGAGAACGCCGCCCTGCTGCTCTGAGCCTGACCCCTGCAGTTTCAGCACTTCCTCCCTCGGCGGAGGGGAGAAAAGATGCCGGTAGAGGGGAGAGTGCTGGGGTTTCGGCTCAGTTGCCCCCTGGGACGTCCGGGGAGGTTTCAGGAGCACTGCGGCAGGCAGAAGCTCTGATGGTTACTCGTTTGGGTGGCAAAGGTATTTTCCCTCAGTCTTCCACTTTGTTGACTTCCACTCCTGCACCTGTTTCTCTTCTTAGACCCAAAGTCTTCACATTGGAGGTAATCTGGGAGGCAATTGTTTCTCTTTCGGATGCAGTGCATAGTCAAACCATGGCTCTTTTCTCTAGGATTCAAGAAAACTCGGCCAGAATTGATTCCGTTGTGACTAACTGTGAACATGCTAAATTGCAAGTAGAAGATCATGGAAGTCAATTGGTAATATTGTCAGAATCTACATCTTTGTTTAAGGATAATATGGCTCTCTGGTATAAAATGGAGGTTTTGGAAAGTGCAGCTAGGACTGTGAACCTGAGGGTTTTGAATTTTCCCAAGATGAGGGGTGTCACGGCCCTAGATATGTTTAAGAGATACCTGCAAGAGGTATTGAAAGTGCCTCCAGATTTAATTCCACCTTTGACAAAGGTTTACTATCTTCCACAAGGAAAGAAAGAACCAGTGGCTTTGGGAGAACATTCTAATATAGAAGTTTTAAATGTGTCTGAGTTTCTTGAGGATTCTGGTGGCGGGGCATGTGTTTCATCTACATTATTGGTCTCATGTGCATTGGTTACCAATAAAGAATGGTTGCTGAAAATGTTCTTTAAAAAAAGACTGGAGACTTTGTGGTCTTTCAATTTTTCTCTTTCCTGATATAGCCAAAGAGACACAGAAGAGGATGAAACTCTTTAATTTCTCTTACATAAACCTGGGGTTATACAGATTGGGGGAGTCTTTTTTTCCTAAGATTTCCTTGTAAATCTTTGGTATTATATAAATCTTAGGGGTATGTTTACTAAACCGTCCTAATGTTACCGGCACTAGTTGCAGCGATAATGTGAAGAATGCCATATAAGGAGTGGGCGTTACAGTCCAAAGGTAGCAAGAATCTGTATCGCGTGATAGTGGGCGCAGTGGCACGTTAATGTGCGTTAACCCTAAGTACATGCCAGTGCAGTGATAGAAGCTATAATGATGTAGCCCACAGGTTACTGCAATGACTGTGGAGGCAGAGGTCAAGAGTTTGATCCTGCAGTGGTGTAATCTAAAAAGGATGTCTGAGGCATTTTCTTTTAATTTAAATCAGTGCTGCCAGCAAAAACACACTCACAGTGCTGTAACCTAAGGCACCCTATAAGGTGCACCATAGGTCACATTATAAAGTGCCCTGTCTGCCAAGGCACCCTATAATGTGCCCTATAGGGCGCATATGAGGCACCTTAGGCTACAGCACTGTGAGGGTGTTTCTTCTGGCAGCACTGATTTAAATTAGAAGAAAATGCCTCAGACAACCTTGCTAGATTACACCACTGCAGGATCAAACCCATGACCTCTGTCTCCACAGTCATTGAAGTAACCAGTAGGCTACATCTCTATAGCTACTACCACACTGCTGGCTGGCTACAGAAAGAATGCAGGTCACCACACAAACTGTCTGCTGTGGTTACCAGGATAGGGTAAACCCACCCGTACCCATGATGCACTGCACATGCAGATCAGCAATCTATAGCTGATCACATAATGGGGTATGCACCCCCACAGCACCTAGGCTTGGTAGGAGGAACTGACCATGTGTGTTACTGACACAGAGTAGCTACAGACCGTGACATTGTGCAGGTCCTGTGCTCACCCTGAGGGTGAGGTGGGGCACCCAGCACCATATCCGCAGCACCTGGCTTGGCTGAGATAGGCTATGCTACAGGTTCCCATCAGTGCCAGTGTGTGATAGGTTAGTCCTTGAAAACACACCTAGGATACACCTGTGTCCATCTGTATTTCCCAGTCACGTTTAGCCCTTGTGGACTATGATGCACCCAGAATAGTGCATATCCTGTGTGGGTGCCATGGTCACATGTTATAGGTAAAGGGGGTGTTTGGACCCAAAAGTGGATTATGTAACACCACCCAACCTGCCCTCTGTGGCTCAGGGGGAGGAGGGGGGAAACAGGATTTCCTACCAACAGATCCACATTGTACATCTCTGCAATGACGGCAGTAGTGAGGACCATCAAGCCCAGTCCTGATGGGGAACAGGCACCCTACAGGGCAGTCAATGCAGATCTGTATGCATCCCATAAGGCAATGGCAGACAGACAGAACACTGGAGAAGCTCAGCTGCCCCACACCACTATCTGACATTCACCAGCAGAGAGCACAGTCAGTCTCCACCCTGCAAGGTGCTCCAGCCATACACATGCTAACTGCAGACAGTCTGTTAGCTAGTACATAGTGCATGTTTCTGGAGGAACCATGTGCACCCAAAAATGGGATGTGAACACACACCAAGCAGGTATGTCAGTGATTGGGCCCCAGAAAAGAGAAACCATAAATATCACTTGAGAAAAATGCTGTGTGTGCACTACGGGGGAATCTAGCCATACCGTGGTCACTGCTCAGTTAGGGTGAGAGTGACTTCCCAGCATGACATGCTGTGGCCACCCTGTCCATGCAGGTGGTGGTCAGGCACTACAATGTCCCTTCCATTGCCCTATACCCTGAGCAGATGCATCCTGCCCAGGCCACTCTGTCCGGGCCATACCCACAGTACCTTGCTCCTCATTATGCACATTGGCAGGCTAACACTGGAAACAGTGGAAGCAGTGTGAGCTCAGTAAGGTGTAGGCTGTCACAACACACTGGACAGACATACACACACTCCCACACCTATGCCAGCATTGTGCAAATATGGAGGTTTGTGGCAGCCCTGGCCACCTCACCAGTCCTGGGCACAGTGCGGGCATTGCTATGGTACGAAATACTGTTGGGGTCACTCCCTGGGTTGGTAAACACTGTCAGAAGCAATAACTGAAACACACTCCACAGATTTCAGAAAGGTTGCTATGATGAATCTCTATCAACAAATCATGTTTAACTTAGGATTTGTTAGCTGACATTAATCATAACAACCTTTTAATATCTGTGGAACATGTTCCCAAGTTTAGGATGGCATTGCTAAGGTATGCAGGTGCCAGTATTGGGAGATGCTGCTCCACGCAGGGCCCAACAGCCTGACTCCCCATGAGGCTTTGGATAGTGGAGCCTGTGGGTGTGGGTGTGTGTGCACCTGTTGGCCACTGCTCTAGGGCAGAGGCTCCCAACTCCAGTCCTGGTGGGCCAAACACTGTTTTTATGCTGTCCCTAATGAATATACATGAGATACATTTGCATACAATGGGGGCGGTGCATACAAATGCAGCACAGTCATATTTATTAGGGACAGCATGAAACCTGAACAGTGTTTGGCCCTCCAGGACTGGAGTTGGGAAACTCTGCTCTAGGGATTGCACATGTTTATGGTGTCTTTGCTTTGTAGGGTAAAATATAGGCCTTTCAGGCATGTTTATTTTATCTGCAATAAAGGTTCCGTCGTTATTACCACTGGGTAAAATTTGGGTACAAGGTTGGCAGGAGCCACAGCTGGGACTTGAACCTGTGACCTTCTTCCTCTGAACACACTGGCTGTGTATACTGCACAAAACTGTTGCCACAGGGACAGGTCCTTCCCTGGGGATACCATGACTGTTTGTCAGGCAGACCTTGTCTGTTGCAGTGCACAGCACACACCTAAACGGGGCTTGGCCATGGTCTGCTATGGGCAGATGCCACTGCCCCCTCCGCCACCAGCACCCCTCCACCACCATGCTGACATGGCCTCATGCCGGTGGTGCTGGTGGTGTGCAGAACCAGGCCATCCAGTGGGTTCTTTATAAGGGTGCCTACATGGACATGCGCGCTTCCCCCCGGCACCACCTGCCAATGTTATATGCCCTTGGGGGTACCTGCTGAGTAATATCCACTGTGACACTGTGGGACACACACTCGTGCCCATGTTGTACCCTCGTAAGTTGCTGTCTTGCTGCTTTACAGTTTCGGCATTCCTATGTGCCACCTAGGCATCTGCCTAGTCCGCACTGTGCCCCAGCTGGACCACAGCATGTGCCACCTGCAACCCCCTGTATCCCATTTACAGCATTAGTACAGTTTCCATTCCCTACGTGCCCACTCTGCTGTTGCTGCAGATGAGCACATCAAAACAAACCTGCCCAATATAAACGACAACAACCCTGATTACCGCTGTTTCAATGTGGGATCATTCACTTTGTAGGGGGAGAGAGCATAGACCCTTCCAAACATGATATCTTCCTTTTACGCTTTGTCAGTAGTGTTGCTTTATGTTTATCATTAATATCACTATTGGCCAGCTTGATTATTGGGATTTCAAATGTGGTTCTGGTCATTTAATATTTTATTTGCCTTTTTGGTTCCTGCACATGTATCACTACTATCACTTGTCTGGGTTTCCCTGACTTTGCTGTATTGCTGACTGAAATTGTTTCTCTGTCCTGCAAATGTGCTTAGCGCGAGGTTTTCACTGGCGCTAATTTTCAGAGCTTTATTTCACGGCGTTAGTGTGCATGGATCCACTCCCCGCCCACTCTCCACCCATTGACCCCTTCTTTCCGCCCCTGGGGAGCCTTACTCCACCCTCTGGGGTGCCTTTCTCCTCCCTCTGTGCACCTCACCACCGCCGGAGACATTATCATGTGATACGTGACGTTATCGCGTGATGATCGCTTGATAACGTTATGTATCGTGCGATAACATCGCCGCTGCAACATTAAGACAGTTTAGTAAACATACCCCTTAGAGAGATGTTTTCTTTCAATCTACTGATCTTGCTACTTTTATTAATCCCAAGTTATTGGTGGATAAGTGTCAGAGTAATATAGTAAATATCTCTCACATTATTTAGCCTGTGTTCTCAGGAACCATATTGAATTTGTTATGTTCTTTTGCCTTTTAAGTTGCCTGAGGTTCTCCTGCCTTGGGCTTTGTTAGGCCTCTCTACTCCTCAACATTTGGACTACCAGAGATCATTTGGATTTTGTTTCCTTTCATATCTATTAATGTTGGGTAATTCTCCTTTGTATTTCTTTTCTTTCAAGACTGAACCTGAAAATCTTTGGCACACAGATGCCAAATGGATATACAGTAGCTCTATGGATTATGTATCAAAAAGTGATATTAAATATTTGTAGTGCTTTCTAATTGTTAATATGAAACTACCGTAATTGACTTAAGATTCTTTGAGTCCAAAAATAATGAATTGTCTCACGTACTTTCATGAGTATATTATGCATAGCTTTTAATCATTAGCATGACAGATTACAGCAATGACAAAACACATCTATAATAAATCATTCAGTTAGCAGTCTGAACACGTGCACCGATATATTGACTTATACTAATAGTCTGCCTTGGTAACCAGCCTTCATTATCACAGATTTGATCTTCTTAAATCATGTCTCCCAGAAACAGTGGCTGTACTGTATCTTTCAGGATTGTATGGAAATGCTTTGCCTTTTATAATGGATGAAATCTTAAAAAGTGGAAACGGTTTGTACTGCTCTACTGTTCTTTTTTATATAAACAAGCTTGATTATGATACAGGAAAATATATTCAAAAGACATGCCTCATCTTTCTACCCCCAGTTGTTTTCCTTTGATAAACCTCCAGCTGTGCCTGTCTGATTCCATTTCCTCCCCCTCCTTCTTGACAGCACAAGAAGGACAGGAATGGAGATCTGATGCTAAGCTGCAAGACTTAAGGCAGTTGAAAGTATGCTTATTTCCCATTTGGGAAGATATTCTGAAGAGCACATGCTAAAAGTAATGAGCATAAACTGAGTGTGGAAATTAGAGATGACTACTTAAGCCATAACTCCACATATGTAACTGTCAAAAAATGACTGAAAAGTGCTTAAATCCATTCTACAGCTAAGGAACAAGTATATCCTACATAGGAAATGAAACTCAAAGGGTCTGCTTTGCTTGAAAAGTTATAGTACATTATTCTCCATGATATTTTTGCCATGCCCCACTCTCATTAGTGCAAAACATTGATTTCTTCTCATTCATGGCCCATGTCCCAATGCATATGTCCCTCTGAGGCTATGATATACAGCAGGCGAAGGGATGGAAGGACCAGAAGAAGCATACTCATACAAGGTGTGATCAAAAAGCATTGAGACTTGCACAATAACACAAGAAGTATAACGCTGACAGTTCTTGCACTCAGTCTCCTTCAAAGTAGGACCCTTCCGATAAAACACACTTCCTCCAGTGTTCCTGACACTGCTGGAAACAATTTTGAAATGCCTCTTTCGTTATGCTATGAAACTGCTGTGTCAAGTTTTGCTTAATGGTCTCCAAGTTGTTGAATCTCTGACCCTTTCACTGGTAATTTCAATTTTAGAAACAAGAAAACGTTGCGGGGTACAGGGTCAGGTGAGTACAGAGGCTGATGGACTTGCTCGATTTGGTGTTTGGCCAAGAACTGCTGGACAAGATGTGATGCATGAGCTGGGACATTATTATGATAAAGCAACCATTCAGCATTCCTGTGTGACTCTGGCCTCTTATGACGAACTGCATCTCTCAAATGAGTCAGAACTTGGATGTAGTATTCCTTATGATGGTTTGGCCTTTTGGAGCATACTCATGATGAGTAATCAAAGAAAACTTTGAGCATGATCTTGACATATCTCCTCACTTGATGGGCTTTCTTGGGTCTGGGAGAATTTGGAGTCTTTTATTGTGAGGATTGAGCTTTAGTTTCTGGTCATAACCATAAACCCATAATTCATCACCAGTAACAATCTTTTTGATGAAATCAGAGTCATTTTTAATGCATTTCAACAACTCCCTATCTGCATAAAGTTGATCTTTTTGGTCAGGGGACAGGAGTTTCAGCATGAATTTTGCAGATACTCATCTCATCCCCAAATTGACAGAAAGAATGGACTGTACAAACTTGACACTAATGTCCATGTCCTCAGCAAGCTCCCTGATAGTCAATCAACGATTTGACAGATGGACCTACTCTTGCTATCTTGCTGGGCAGACTAGATGGAACATACTGGTCTTCTACTGTCATTTACTATGTTACTATTACTATATTGCAGCATACACTGTTTCAACTTTGTCTTCATTCCTGCTCGTGGATGGCCTTCCAGAAAGTTCACCATTGTCAATACTTTGGCGGCCCTCTTAGAAACATTTGTACCAGTCATAAACCCAAGCACAACCCATGCATTCATCACCATACACTTGCTGTAACTTGTTATAAGTCTATTTGCATGAATCTACAAGTTGCTGGCAGAATTTAATGCAAATATGCTGTTCAATATTTTCACTCAGCATAAATCTGACAAACTGCTTTTACATATTACCAAACATCACGTGATTAAAAAAGTGAAGGCATGCTGCAACCATTCTACACTCTGCAAATGCAGAGCACATAACTAGGTCACTGCATGCTTAATAGCATTGTGGTGCAACGTATTGTTATATAGCTACACAACAAGTCTCAATACTTTTTGATCACACCTTGTATGCTGATATTAGTGCTGAGGAAAGATGTGGCATCAAAAAAGGTAGTCTAGCTACTTTCATGATGTGGGCATCATCCTTGACTTCAAGGGTTATTGTCACGGGATAATAAAAGCAGCTGCAAGATTTACAATTGTTGGTGGGAAAAGGGGTTAGTTAAAAAGGCAGGTTAAACATACATATGATAAGCAGAAGTTCTCAGGCAGACCCAGCAAAGAGAGAGTTGGGGAGTTAACGGAACAGTGAATAGAAGGACAGGCAGGAAAGGGGGAAGATCTGTTAAAACAGTTGCTGATGCGAGAAGCACAGGTGGTAATCATAAAAGTAAAAGGACTAGAGGAATAGTTGGACTATTATTAGAATATCAGTAGTGACTATCCTACAGCTATCCATTTTGGGATCTTTTAGGTTTGTTCTCCTGTTTTGTTTTGTTTTTAATTTTTTGACAAATGTTCTCTCTTTTTCAAAGGGAAGGACTATGAACAAGGTGCCTTATACAGATATGATGAGAGAAACCATTTCCAGTCCCTGACTCTGTAGCAAAAAACATTCTACAATATCAGGTTTCTGATGATCTGAAGCATTTGAGTATATGTTGGCTGGTGATAAAGCACATGGATAATATATAAAATGCTAGATTATTACTGCACTGTTGGATTGAGGTTTATAAGGGGATCTTTTTACAACAAAGTGGACTAGGTTTTAGGGTAAGGATGTATTTATTTCACTTGAATAATTTGTTTTGGTCCTATAAAAACTGTAAGAAAGTATTGGGTTTGATCATGATTGTGTGACTATTCATTTTTCACCCCTCGGTGAATCTATGTTCATAATTTAGTTTTGACCGCTACTCAATCTCGACACATAAGGGGTGTTGGACAGAGAGAGAGAGAGAGGTATCACTCTCTAGAGGTGGCTTCATTTCCTACATACCGTAAATGGACTCCTGTCATTTTTTCTCTGGACTCTCTGCCCACATGCTGTTCTTTGTCGCCACTGCTCATGCTTTGGATTCCTGTATGGTTACCACAGTGAAATCTCTCCTCCCGGGTCCACATCTTTGAATTTAAAAAAAAGAAGAAGATTTAGGTAAGGAAAGAAGCAACTGTCACTAGTATGGTTCAGTTTTGTTTAAAAGAAGTTAATTTCATTTAGGACCCACTGAAAAATCGAATAAATGCCAAATGCAAGTGTCACTGCTGAGACAATTTTATTTAGTATACCGCTACTTCCAGAGATCAGCAGCGGTTTTGATTACAGATTGGAAATTGTCAAATCATGACAGGAAATTTTTGAGGTATAAACACATTGATTAGACAGGAAAGCACAGCACACAGAGAACTATTTTACAGGGAACATGGGCTATGGAGGGTTAAGTGGCTTGCCCAAGACCACAAGGAGCACCTGTGGGACTAGAAACCCCAGTCCTTCCGGCCCAAGGTTGCTGTCCTCTAGTGGGATTTGAACCCCTGACCTTCCGGCCTGAAGTACCTTGCCCCAACCACTAGGCTACTCCTCCACTCCTCCACAATGAGGATAAAATGTCCATGCTTTCAGAAGGACTGAAATGACTGGGATGCTGCATGCTCAGTAGCAAATAAAGATACTGGTGATTTACAAGCTCACATAGACTCAGCTAAGCATTAAGGAGGGAGTGGAATTTTATAAGAAAATTCATAATTTTAGGCACCAGGAATGTGCCTAACTAGGCGTTAGCTTAGGCATTAATGTATGCACGAGTGGCCACATGCATGCATTAATAACCTCTGATAAAATTTCAACTAGCATAAGAATCAGAAAAGAATGCATGTTGTTTGATGGAGTGTGTTGTGTTGGTGGTATGCACATGGGCAGAAGTAAGAGGAGCGTGGGTGATGTACACAAGTATGCACATAGATTAAAAAATAGTATAAATCCACCTTCCCCCTTCCTCTATTCTCTCTTTCTGTGGATGACCCTATAATTCTCCCTGTTTCCTCAGCTCACAACGTTGGGGTCATTTTTGACTCCTCTCTCACTTTCTTTGCACAGATCGAAAAGAAAGCTAAAGCCTGTTGTTTCTTTTTCTAGAACATCCCTTCTTTCTGAACACATAGCATTGACCCTTATCCATTGTCTAGTCACCTCCCATTTAGACTATTGCAACCTACTCTTCTCTGGTCTCTACCTGAATCATCTGTCTCCCCTTCAATGGATTCAAACTTCAGCAGCACAGCAAGTTTCCTGCAAGTATCACTATGCTCACTAACCCCTTTTCTCACGTCACTTCATTGGCTCCCTATCCGTTTTCACATTCAGTTCAAACTTCTGCTACTGACCTACAAGTGCATTCTTTCTGTGGTTCCTCTCTTACGTTTCCCTACACCCCTTCTCAGGAGTTCCATTCCAGGTAAATCATTTTTATCTGTGCCTTCCTCTTACACCACCAAATCCAGACTGTGTTCATTCCATTTGCTGCTCCGTATGCATGGAATAGACTACTTGAGTCAGTACATCAGGCTCCATCTCTGGTCCTGTTCAAGACCAGACTAAAAACCCTTCTCTTTGAGGCTGCTTTTGGATTCTGACCCCTCAACCTCCCACCCTTTATTTTCCTGTTTACCTCCATGTGTATTATAACCATTCCCCCTTAGTTCTATCCTTGTTCCCTTGTTTTTGTATTTGTCTGCCTTGCCTAGATTGCAAGCCATATGGATGAGGGTTTGTCTCTCACATGTATGTATACAATGCTGTATATGCCTTGTAGTGTTACACAAGTGATAACTAGTAGTGGAATTTATGCTCATTCTTGATTATAGGCATGAACATTTACATCAGCTTGTAGAGGCACAATTTCTGTCACACTGCCATTTTTTAGACTAGTAGATGGCTACTTGTTTTTATAAAATAGGCTTAAATTAGGTGCCTTGAAAAATACTTTAAATTTAAGCCCCCTTATACAATTGCCCTCAAGGCGTGTGATCAAAGGAAACACTCTCCTTTAAAATTAATAGGCATCTTTTGTCTGACGGGCAGGGACTGTCTCTTGTATGTTGGCTACCTCTTGTAGGTTAGCTGTGCAGCGCTGCATGCGTGGTGCTTTAGAAGTGCTGAATAGTAGTAGTAGTAGTAGTCTTTTGTAATATTTTGTAAAACCTTGCAGCAAAGTGAAAGTGCAGCTGAAAGTGTTTTTGCTTTCCATACTTTGAGCAATATAATAGTTATAAGTGAATGGACCATACTTTTGTCTTATTTCTATATTTAAACATACTTTATACCCCATTTATGCTCAATCAAGGGCTTAAAATGACTTACAAAATAAATGCAGGTACATCAAAAACAGTTCAATAGCACACTCCCCATACACCCACACCCCACACCTCAAGACAGAAATAGTTGTTATCTCTGTGCTTGCAATACATTCTGTTCACCATGTCCTGAAAGCACTGGTAAATTAGCATTCCATGCTGTGATATAGCCATATACCAAATGTTTTCCATGATAATACAATAATTAGATGGGAAAAATGGTGGTTTGTAGACCAAAGTATTAGTTTAGCTTGTATTATGGAAAAATGGCTAAAGATTTGGAGGGAGTCTAGAGAAGAAGCACACTTCCTTGCAAAGATGACCAAAGACACAACAGGAGCAAGGAAACCAGCTCACCCTCTAAATGTAGACTAGGATTTATCAATTACACCTCTACACTAGTAGTGTTTCAGCTCCTAAAGCCTTCATCAGGGGAGTGTAACTGCAAACCTCCATAATACCCCCTGACGAAGGAGTTAGGAGCCAAAACACTGCAAGTCTAGAGGTGTAATCAATAAAGTCTATTCTTCATTGAGAGGGGGGCTGGTTTCCTTGCTCCTGTTGTGTCTAAAGATTTGGAGGGCCCATTGCTAGAAGCTGACTAGTTAGGCCATGTGCTCTTTTTCTGCCATCATGTTCCTATGTATCTGAATGTTCCACAGGGGTATACAATATTTTATTGTCTAAGATGCTTAAAAAGGGGGGAGAGGGTAAGGTAACGATTCTATATAGGAGTTGGAGGTGCGATTTTTTAATAGTTTCTCGGGGCATAGCGTAGAGGGTCTGTCTACTGGATTAAAGATTTTCAAATGAGGATGAGTAGTTGGGTAATTTATTGTTATACTGAGCTCTGGATGTAGGTGAGAGTGCATTTGATAGGATGCAACATTGTTTGGATTTTAACAAAGTTCTAATACTAGGTGATCTTAAGCTCCATTTTGATGATGCCTCTGATGTTGAATATGGGACTAATTTTAGAAACAGCACTCCCACATTTTCAGAGATCATGCTTTAGATGTGATTTTTACCTCTATTGATATTAACAGTGAGAGGGGCA
Organism: Ichthyophis bannanicus; assembly: GCA_033557465.1. Classification (NCBI taxonomy): domain Eukaryota; kingdom Metazoa; phylum Chordata; class Amphibia; order Gymnophiona; family Ichthyophiidae; genus Ichthyophis; species Ichthyophis bannanicus. The sequence goes on from CM066031.1 coordinate 1,315,726,347, forward strand.
GGCAGACGTTTATTCTGTATCTCCTTTAATTTGGTCATATCACTTTTTAATTCATTTTAGTATAACAAGATCAAATTGGGAGAAAAAGACATAATTACACAGGAAGAAAGATGAGTGATATGGCGGATCATTATTCATTTGTGGAACTAACAATGACTTTAGATCACTGCAGCAGGTTGAGCTTGATGTGATGGTGCAGGATTGGGCCATCACTCCAGTGCAGTGGACTAAAGTGTGTGCTGCTTATTTTTCTTGGCTTACAGAAGCCTTGGTTCGATTAAAGACACAATGGCATAAGCTATAAAGGTTGTGATTACAAATTGATTTGTTGAGAGACAAATTAAAGTGGGGAGAGAAAATAAAATTATATACAAGTAATATTGTGAATGCTAAGAACAAATACTAGGAAGATTAGTGCAAAGCATAATGATAAAACTAATTAATTTAAAGTGTTAAATGGTTTGTTTAAATCTAAGAACTGTGGCCAATTGCTTCATCATAAGTTGAGTATTTCAAGGTGGGACATGCTTCCAGCTGCTAGACTGGGATTTGTGTAGGTCTAGGAAAGTGGAGGTAGAGAGTGGCTATTTGAGAGAAGATTATTGTTAGATGCAGTAATTGGGGATCACTGTTAGATTCTATTTTCTCCTGGGCAGTTGCCAGATTTGCTTAAATTTGTTAGGAAATTTAGTAGGTGCACCCTGTCTTTTTGTGTTATTTAATTTCCTTCCAACAGCTGTGTTTTCATGGTTATATTCGTTTTTTAGTTTAGGAAAAGTATCATTTTCCCATTGCTTTAGGCTTTATAACATTGATGCAAATTCAGGAAACATTAGGAAATAATGATCTTTGTTCTAATTATTGACCAACTGCCAGTATTCTGTTCTTGGCAAAAATAATAGAGGCAGCTGTGGCTAGTCAGTTACAGGAGTTTCTTTGGCAATATGAAGTTCTGGATACCGTGCACTTGGGATTTACAAGTTGTCATAGTACAGAAATTATTTTGATGGGAAAGACCTTGGAATTAAGGAAAATAATTGATGGAGGTAGAGGAGCTTTATTGATGCAATTGTTGATCATGGTTTATTACTAAATAATGCAGAGTAATTTTGGAATTACCAGAACAGTGTGAAACTGGTTTGTTTTCTTCCTTTAGCTGCACAGATATAGAATAAAAAAGAATGAGGAAATCTCCTCATCATGGGCATCTGGATGTTGGGGTCCTTTGAGGTCCACCATTGTTTCCCATATTTTGTGAAGGCGCATTGTGGGTATCATGGAGAGATCAGAATTGAAGGGACCACAAAAAAAGAGAAGGGACCTTGCAATATGTAGAAAAGAAACCACAAGGAGCGGGTGGTGTGTGGAGATCACAGGTTCCTTTATTTGTAAAACCCCTATGCGTCTTGGCTGCTGCCTTCCTCAGGGGGTACCATCAAAAAATAATAAAAGCATGCATAGCAGTCGAAATAAGTTAAATAAATAAATAAATAAGAAACATACATGGATAACTAATTAAAAACATACAATAAAACACTTAAAAATCATGAACCATCAAAATCATGAACCATTAAAATCATAAAACAAAGGGCAGGGGAAATGTGAAAGCACATAATAAATCTGACACCTTATCTGAAACCCATACGTGGGAAGAGAGATGAGGAGGTAAAATAGCAATTCAATTATAAGGAGCCATACTCACTCTTGCACTCTGTAATTGTCCTTTGAGGAACTAGTATTACACAAAAATACTCCTGTTCTAAAAAAAAAAATTAGTGAAAGATAATATAAAAATATAATTCATATACAGGTATACAGGTGCTAAGCCAATGGAGGTAGGAGAAAACAATAGAAGAAGGGGGACAATGGAAGTAAATAGTGTTCTGTCAAAGCCAGACCCCTATTTAATAAAACCAGTTGTGAAGCATATAGAAAAGCTGTAAACCAAATGGTCACAGACCATACAAATAAAAATCAATGAAACAGGATGTATTCTCCTGCTTTAGTTATAAAAACAAAAAGAACATTTATCAGAAATCAGAATTCTCCTGTCATAAAATGATAAAACATAAAAACAAAGCATAATTTATGTACAGGTGCCAAACCGATGGAGATATGAAAAAGTGATGGAGGAAGGGGAACAACGAAAATTAATAGTTTTCCCTTAACTTGTCATGTTGGAGCAAGACCTTATTTAATAGAGCCAATTGTACAACGTATAGGAAAACTGTGAACCAGATAGTCACAGACCAGCCAGTAAAGTTCAATAAATTAGGATGTATAATCCAGCTTTGATTATAAAAACAGAAAAGACATTTATCAAAATTAAATGACTTGAATGAAAACTGTGCATTACATAGAACCGGTGTAAAATGTGTCAGTGGGGTGATCTTGCAATCAAAAGCATCGGATGCAGCGTTGAACTTGAACGAACAAATACAAGATGACTAGTAGTAGGCTTATTAAATGCCACTCGCTCCTTGTGAGATCAGGATTGAGACATCAAGGTGGTGACGTTTATAACTCTGCCAATATTTTAAAAAGGGCGCTGCTAGATGTTGATCCTTTTCTAAAACATGAATAAGAGGGTGCAGGAAGGCATGGGGATTGATATTCACATGCAGTGGGAGGAGCCATTTACGCAGTTACACGTGGGAAACATCAATGGAGGAAATCCGGCAGCTTATAGTCTACGTGTAAGTGCTGGCATTTCGCAACACGCACGGGTAGATGTCGGCACCTACATGCGTATCTGAGCTAAGTATATAGATGCTGCTAATTAACTACAGAGGACAATATCTTTTTGGAGAGGAAGGGGATTCAACCTTTATGAAAAGTGAACACTTTTAAAATACTTATTTGAGCCAGGGCACAGATGTAAATCTGGATGTAAGGAATTTTGTGCTTGCAGGTGCATTCCCTGTAGATTTTGTCCAACACAAGCCATGACCCAACACACTGCCATGCAAAATTGGCATCTGAATGCCATTCATACCTATCTGTGCTGGCAGATACGTATGTAAAATATCAATGTGGCCTCTAAAATAACCCATTTAATGCTTTTCTGTGTCTCTTTGGTGTCATTTTGAAGGACCTGGAGTTATTGTATTTTATATATACAGATGACATTCATATTATAATACCATATTTCCCATCATTGGATGAGACTTGTAAATTTGTCAGCAAATGTTTTGATAGGGTACATCCTGGATGAGTACACACTTTTTAAAACTGAATGTTGGCAAGACTGCACTGCTTTGGGTGGTAGTACAATTCTTCCCACAGCAAGGCTAATAGCAGGCCTTAAAGGCCTTAGAGGCCTGCTATTAGCCTTGCTGTGAAAGAATTGTACTACCATTGCTGTAGCAAAGTGCAATCAATGAATAAGTCCAGGAGTCAATTGACAGGGTCCAAGTCAGTTTATTGTGCACAAGGCCCAGTCAGTCAAAGCAGCAAAAGGTACTAACAAAGGTTTATACAGAGACATAACTTTTTATACCACTTTTTTAGTTTGATACATGAAAACGTTCTATTGGTTCTAGCTCGATACATACAAACTTCTCATTTGTTATACATTCCCTTCATTTGTCCAATTAGAACTCCCTCCGGAACCTAGCAACCAGCCCCCCTCCCTTAGGATTGCTTGAACAATGGTATAGTCTTAACTTGGTAACTTCTCTACTGCAAGGTTAACTTCGGCTCCAGGAATGCATATACTGTTACTTTTCTGTTCTTTCACATACAAGAGAATAATAGAAGACTTATGCATTCATAAAAACTTCTTATTAAGCATTTTAAAACATCTTTCTCAGTTTTCACAGATTTATGGTTCTTTTCTAGCTATAATGGAAATCAGGATCCAGGCCTAACTTACAGGCCTTTCATAGTAGCAGGCTATGCTAGGCCATAGCCTACCTCATTCCCCCCCTTTGATTACTCCCACCCGCAAGTGAGGAAGGGTGAGAATTAAATCACTCATTAGTCAATTAACACATTATACAGGTGTGACAGCATCAGCATTAGGGGGTATAGAGTGATATCGCCACATAGCTAATACTTTCACAGCTGCCTTCCGCTCTATAGTGTTATCAAGTGATGATGTTATCATGCGTAAGCAAAGGGGTAGGAGACAAAGGAGCAATAGGCACATGGCTAAAATGAAAAAGACAATTAACATAAGGGATTTCAGACCACCAATCCAAGAAATCAATGACCCAAACCACCCATCCATCTTTAAACTGTGCCATGTCTGGACAGGCACAAATGTCTGCTCTCTCATCTGGATGGCTAAGTCTTCAACTACATGCCCATTGTTATCAATTTGTAAACAATTACTTAGATTCAACTTTCCACATACTCCACCTTCAGCTGCTAACAAATAATCTAAAGCTAAACGATTTTGATAAATGGCTGAACGCATTTGTGTACTCGCTAGAAGGGTTAGTGCTTTACTGGTTTCATTGGTTATTATTTCAACAACAGCTTGCAAACGTATTATTTGATTAATCATATAAACAGGGGTACGATATCCCCAAGTCCCATCCTGCTCCCAAGTAGCAGGTCCATAGTATGCAATGATTCTTTCCGGTGGCCATTCATCACCTTCCCACTTGTCCCATTGGCCTATTTTCAAGGCCTCCTTTAGCTGTCGCTTTTGTACACAGGATATCCCAGTTGTTCTCCCTGGGATGTAGGCAGACGGAAAAAGGAAAGTCGTATGGTTCCCAATACACATGCACCTCCCCAGTGATGAGGAAGTCTAGCATATGCTCTGGTTCCGCAAATCCAATACAGTCCAGGTGGTGCTTGCCAAGAATTATATGTTGCTAAGTTAGTCCAGATACTGGCAAGTTTGGGGAACTGAACAAGAGGATTTGTAGGTTCATTAGTGTTGACGCCGGACCACCAAGATGTCTTCTTAGTGGTACTGTTGTAGAACTTCTGATTGAGACAGACCAGCTGCCCCACTTCCATATTAAACATGGGTCCATAATGAGAAAAACATAAGTTACCCACAATGGAGTGAGCCAATACCCATTCACTTGTGGTATTGTGTATATTGGTCTGATTATATGGAACAGAATAGTTCAGTTCTTGTGCCTCCCAAGGCCATTGGTCTCCCATTGTCGTTCCTCCACAAAACAAACAATCTGAAACATGGAGACTAGATGCAACTGCTCCCGCTAATTCAAGAAATAAGTTCTGGGAGGCAGGAGGAATTTCAAATTCTGATTTCATAGCTTCATAGAAAGAATGATGTATACAATTGGGTGAGGATACATGGGTGTTGGTGTTTAATCGTAGATATAAAATAGTCCCCAGATCTACACCTCCTCCTGCTATATGCAACCCAAACTTGTATCCTTGCTTCAAGTGGCTGGGATTGGCTATGAGGAGTTGTAAAGGATTACAAGCTCCTTTCTGACATTTTGTAGGCTCTGACAGTCTAATCTTTGTTAGGCTGCCTTTTTGATGATCTCCATCTCGTCCCGTTGGTGCGTTCTTCCAGGTAGCAAAATACACACACTCCCATTTTGGGCAAAAGTAATCATGTTGAGATGCAGTGGTGTAGATGGTGGCTGTTGTACGTTTTCCAGTGCATTTTTCCCATCCATAGGCTCTCTCTGGACACATGTACTTATCATCATGGTAGTATGCTCGCTCCCATGACCAAGACGCACATCTGTGGTAAGCATTTTTATTTATGGCACCACAAGCATCAAAGTTCAAGATGATAGGTTTTGTGGGGTTGGTGAGAGGTTTAGTTATATTCAAGCTGGCTCCATCTTCATCATTCCAGCGTATCTCAAATGTATAGTAGGATGGATTCTGTCGGGGGTTATAACAAGTCTCACTTTTCCGCTTTGTGCAAATGTTCAATTCAGTACCATTATAAACACACTGGCTGACTGTACCAGTGCAAGTATAGTAGGAATGATAGAGCAAAGTCTGAGTAATCTTCTGTCCAGTTCGGGTGGTGGTTATACAGGCTGCACAAGGGGGTAGAGCAAAAGTCTTTCCACGGATTCCAAGGATCACCACTCCCACAAGGCAAAAGTGGAAGAACATGATGATTACAGTCTTTGGAAGTTAACTGGAAAGTTGAGAATGATGATGTGTTGTGCTTGCTTCTGTTTCTGCTGTGATGGTCACTTTCACGTGACATAGGTAGATTCTGAAGTTTCTTCTATAATACTGGCTGTCTCCTCAAGGTGAGTCACAATGGAGTCTCGGGATCATTTGCTGATGTCCATTGGCCAGGATCAGGAGCAGCTGCTGGCTTCACTCGACTGTGGTGGATCCAGGGTTCGAATTCTGCAACTTTCACAGCAGTAGGTGTTGACAGGATGACGACATGTGGTCCCTTCCAATGCGGCGCCAGTGGGGTTTTTCTCCACTCTTTCACCCACACGGACATTCCTGGCTTGAAGGGATGCAGAGGTTCAGTCAAGTTGATGGGTAGTCGGTCTTGTACCCACGTTTGGAGTTTCTGCAAAACAGAACCTAAAGCTAATAGTTCTTGTCTAGTTATTTCAGATCCTATCTGTCTCATGTCTCCCTTTATTCCCTGCACTATGGGTGGAGGTCGCCCATACAAAATCTCAAAAGGGGAGACTCCTAAGGATCTGGTGGGAGCTGAACGTATCCTGAGAAGGGCTATGGGTAAAACCTGGAGCCACTTCAAGTGTGTTTCTTGGCAAAGTTTGGATAACTGAGCTTTCAGGGTTCTATTCATGCGTTCTACTTTCCCTGAACTCTGGGGTCTGTAAGCAGTGTGTAATTTCCATTTTATTTGCAAAGCTTGAGCTAACTGTTGGGTCACTTGAGATGCAAATGATGGACCATTATCTGACCCTATAGTTGATGGCATTCCAAATTGAGGAATGATCTCATGGAGCAATGCCCTAGTGACTTTTCGGGCTTTCTCAGTTTGGGTGGGGTAGGCTTCTATCCACCCTGAAAATGTGCAGACTAACACTAACATATAGTGATATCCATTTGCATGAGGCATTTCAGCAAAGTCTATCTGTATATCACTCATGGGGGTCACCCCTACTGACTGAATTCTTGGGGGTGGAACAGGACCTTGCTTAGCGTTATTCTTGGCACATGTCAGGCATTGCTGCGCCACGGAGGCAGCCAGGGATCCTAGCAATGAAATACAGAAATGGGGTCTTAGAGCTTTCTCCATGGCTGTTTTCCCATAATGTGTGGCTTTGTGGAATGCTTGGACAAAGGCTGGTCCTAGTGCTTCAGGGATGACTGTAGGACCTGGGGTGAACTATCTTCTGGAGGTGGTAGCACTATCCAACCTTGTTCTGTTAAGACTCCTCCCTCTTTCTCACAATAATAGTCTAACTCTTGCGTAGTATATCGGGGTGCCCATGAACTAAGGGGCACAGGGAATAGGGCTGCTTGCATTACAGTATCTTGGGTCCTTACTTGTCCTGTGGTGGCTGCCTTTCGGGCTGTGGCATCTGCAAATCTATTCCCTCGAGCAATTTCTCCTGCACCTGTCTGGTGACCTCTACAGTGCATGACTGCCACTTGTTTCGGGGCCCATACAGCATCTAATAACATCAATATCTCGGGCCCATAACTAATGTCTTTACCCCCTGAGGTGATTAACCCTCGTTCTTTGTACAAAGCTCCATGTGCGTGCAAAGTAGTGAAAGCATATTTGGAATCTGTGTACACATTTATGCGGAGTCCTTCTCCTAATGTCAAGGCTCTAGTGAGGGCTATCAATTCAGCTTTCTGTGCAGAAGTTCCTGGGGTCAGGGCTGAGGACTCAACTACCAGATCAAGGGTCACCACTGCATATCCAGCACAACGATGTCCATTGATGACCAGACTGCTTCCATCTACAAAGAAAGTCCGTTCTGGGTCCTCTAGAGGGACATCAGTCAAATCAGGGTGACTTGAGAATACAGTGTCCATGGTTTCTAAGCAATTATGATCAGGTGGCCCAGGACCAATTGGAAACAGTGTAGCAGGATTCAGAGCTTGGCTAACTTTCAACTGTATCCGAGGGTTTTCACACAACATGCTTTGATACTTCAACATTCGTGCATTGGTTAGCCAGAAATTTCCTTTGTGTTCCATGAGAGTCAGGACAGAATGTGGCACGGTGACTTGAAGAGTTTGTCCCAGGGTAAGTTTGTCTGCTTCGCCCACTAGGAGGGCTGTTGCTGCAACCGCTCTCAGACAAGGGGGCCATCCTTTTGCAACCACATCCAATTGTTTTGACAGATAAGCTACTGGTCATTGCCTGGATCCAAGAGATTGGGTCAATACTCCCAATGCGTTTCCTTGTGACTCATGGACAAAAAGATGGAAAGGCTTCTGAACATCTGGAAGACCTAATGCTGGAGATGACATCAGGGCCTTTTTCAAAGTTTGGAATGCTACATCTTCTTCAGGTCCCCAATCTAGTGGGGATTTTTCCATTCCTCTGGTGGCTTGGTATAGTGGTTTTGCAATCAGGGCAAAGTTGGGGATCCATATGCGACAATATCCTACTGCCCCCAGGAAGGCTCTTATTTGCCTCCTAGTGGTTGGAGTGGGGATATTACATACTGCTTCTTTGCGTTCTGGTCCTAAACGTCGGATCCCACTGGACAACTGGAATCCTAGATACTTGACTTCAGTTTGGCATAGTTGTGCTTTGGCTTTTGAGACTTTGTATCCGGCATCCTTGAGAAGGTACAAAAATTCACTAGTAGCTTGCAGGCATTCACTTTCTGAGTTAGTGGCTATGAGCAAGTCATCTACATACTGAAGAACCCTTTTTCTGGGTCCACTGGGTAACTTGAGAGATCCTGATTCAGAGCAGCACTAAAGAGAGTAGGTAAATTCTTGAATCCTTGGGGTAATCTAGTCCAGGTGAGTTGACCCCGTCCTCCTGTTGTGGGGTCTTGCCATTCAAAAGCAAATAAAAGTTGACTGGTATGTGCTAGGCGCACACAGAAAAAGGCATCTTTCAGGTCCAGGACGGTGAAGTGAGTAGCCTCAGTCCCAAGAGAGTGTAAGGATTTGGTACTACTGGGTGTATAGTTTCAACTGCATCATTTACTCGCCTTAGATCTTGTACTGGGCGGTAGTCCCCTGTCCCAGGCTTCTTTACTGGGAGAAGGGGAGTGTTCCATGGTGACTGACATTCTTTGAGAAGTCCATACTTCAGCAGTTTCATCAGATGATGGTGAATTCCTTCAATGGCTGGTCGAGGGAGAGGATACTGCTTCACATGTACTGGTTCCACTCCTGGCTTGAGGGTGACAATGACAGGGGCTATGTTCTTTGCTAGGCTAGGTGGATTATCTTCTGCCCAAACTTCAGGTGGGGCTATAAGGTTGGTAGGTATACAGGGACTGGTGGACTTTATTGCAGGTGCACTATAGAACCGCCACTCTTCTTCTCGGGGAACAGTCAGCACCATTAATCCAGCAGGCTTTGGGTTCACAGTCATTTTCATTTCTCCCCCTTCAGCAAAGGATATTTGGGCCTGGAGTTTAGCAAATATGTCTCTGCCCAATAGTGGAATAGGGCACTCAGGCATATACAAGAACTGGTGCGTTATCTTCTGTCCCCCTAGCTCACACATGCGGTTCTGTAAAAACGGTTTTGTGGTTTTATTTCCAGTGGCTCCTATTATGGTGACAGATCGTGAGGACAGTGGAGCTACTGGCTTGGCTACTACTGAATGTTCTGGTCCTGTATCTACCATGAATTCCATATATTGGTCCCCTATCTTTAAATTGACCATAGGCTCCTGGGGACCCAGGGTGAACTTGGAGCCCGGTCTGGCCTAGTCTTCATCTATGTCATCCAGGTCATAGCCCGTTGCTACTGCCACTCCCTCAATGGCTTCTTCCCTCTCTTGTTGGAACTGCGTTCGATTCATTCCTCCTCTCCTTTGAAATCTTCCTCCTGGCCTCCAGGGACTCCCTCCTCCCCTCGCAGGGGCGGAGTCCAAATGCGGGCACTCATTTCTCCAATGTCCTTCTTCCTTGCAGTAGGCGCATTGATTTGCACCTAATGGAGGCCTATCGCTTCCGCGGCCTCTTCCACGTCCTCTGGTCCTTTGATTAGGGAAACCTCCTCCACGTCGTTCGGTTATAGCAGCAGCAAGAAGATCTGCCTTATTCTTCATCTTTCGTTCACTTTCTTTGTCTCGTTCATTCTCACGATTCACAAATACTTTCTGAGCGACTTCCATTAACTGAGCTGTATTCATGCCCGCAAAGCCATCTAATTTCTGCAATTTTCGTTTTATGTCTCTCTGGGACTGACTAACAAATGCCGCATTTACCATGCGTAAATTTTCCTGAGCGGCGGGATCATATGGGGTATATAGTCTATAAGCTTCAGACAACCGCTCATAAAAGGCCGCTGGTCTCTCATCCGGACCCTGGAGAACGTCCGATACTTTTCCAATATTCATGGCCCTCTGGCCTCCCCTCTTCAGGCCCTGCACTAAGGCCTGGCGAAATCTGGTTAGGGCCGCCGCCCCCCTTTCGTCATTCGGGTCCCACCCAGGATCTTCGTTGGGATATTCTGCAGCTGCGGCCTGCGGGGGATTCACTGCTCCTCTCTCTACAGGGTTCTCTTCTAACCACCGGAGGGCTGCTTGCCCGATCCTTCCTCGCTCTTCAGTAGTGAAAAGGGTGGACAGGAGCTGGCGACAATCGGCCCAGGTAGGCTGATGGGTTTGCATAATACTAGACATTAATTCTAATTCCTGAGGCTTGGCTGTATAGGAAGCATAATGTGTTTTCCAGTTTAATAAATCTGTGGTAGAAAAGGGTACTTAAACTAAGCTGGTTGGTCCTGGCGCCATCTGATCCTGATCATTCAAAACAGGAATTCCAGGCACTTGGCGTAATGGCATTAGATGCCCTGCTTTCTCCTTTTTCTTGGGAGTTACGCTTCTTAACTCATAAGGTTCTCGAGCACCAGTTTCCTTGGTGGGTGACCCTGAACTGGTAGGAGAACTTCCACTTTATATCTCATCAGATGACTCAAGCCCCCTGCTGTACTTGGGCCTGACCCGGAACATTCACTCGGGGTAGGGCGCTTCTTAGGCTGTAGCTTTGGTATTTTCTGGGGCTCCTCATCGGGCTCTACTTCAAGTTGTGGGGCCGTGGGGACTAATTTCTGTGGGTGCCGGGGTAAATTATCCAGAATATCTGAGGACTCTGGGTCAGAATATACTGGTGGCTTCTCTTCCTTAGCTTTTGTGGCTCCCCTAGTAGTAGCTACAAATATTTTACAGTGCTCCTCATAACAGCGCTTCATCCATGAGGACTGCTGTTCGCATACACTCAACCAGGAATCTATATAGGGGAACTGGTCGGGATACACTCTCAATATAAGCTGATGAATTCGTAAAACTGTCTCAAAATCAAAGGTGCCCTCTCGGGGCCATGAAGCTGCTAATGCGGGCCACTCCCTTTCACATAACATTTTTAATCTGGATGAAGTCATTTTTATACCATAATCGCCCGAAAATCCTTTATGGAAATTCTTGATCATACATGCCAACGGAGTTTGCGTGGACTCCGTCCCTCCCATAATGTAAACGTACCTGCCTACGCTACTGCCTACGTACTCAACGTACCTGCGTATGTTACGTACCCTACGTCCCTACATACACGTAATGACGTACAAGACAACGTACAATAAGGATAGGTAGTATGGCTGTAGGTAAGGAGTCCGTACAGCCCACAGAACACTGGGGGGACAAACACCACTTGCTTCCTCCTGTTTGTGACCTGAGCGCGGTCGCCCGGCCAGGAACTGCATTACTTAGGAGTCAATTTTCGCTTCGTCTGTATTTCAAGACCTCTCACTCACACTCACACGCACACAAGCAACAAGATATCATATTTCAATATTTCAAGTGCCCAGGTTTTCTAACTGACTATTTCAAACAAACAAGAAGGGTCGATAGTTTCAGCTTCCACTTTCCTTATGCAGAGCTTACTAGGACCGCCCTTATAGGAGGTGATCAGGCTCCTTTGTCTTGCGCACACTCATGCGAGATTTCCCAGATTTCCCAGTTAGTCTATACCAAATTTACCAAATTGGTCTTGCACTCGCAAGACGCTGTCCCAGGCTGTTCTTTCTGACTATTTAATTACAAAAATGTCTACTCACCGGATCCGGTCCCCGATACCACACCAGCTTCTGAGTTGGAACCTGGACTCCCCCGGTTCGGAGGTGTTGGCCAGCTGGACCCGATGGCCCGCCAAGGCAGGCGGAACCCTCTCCGGCTCAAAGGGGCCGGTGGCGCCTGAGGTCTCCCCCACGGTCGGACAGACACGGTTCCAACCGGGCCAAACCTCAAGGCAAATTACGTGGATTATTCACTTGAATACCATTTACCACTCGCACTTCCCGGCCAACGCACCAAGAATATGCTGTAGCAAAGTGCAATCAATGAATAAGTCCAGGAGTCAACTGACAGGGTCCAAGTCAGTTTATTGTGCACAAGGCCCAGGCAGTCAAAGCAGCAAAAGGTACTGAGCAAAGGTTTATACAGAGACATAACTTTTTATACCACTTTTTTAGTTTGATACATGAAAACGTTCTATTGGTTCTAGCTCGATACATACAAACTTCTCATTGGTTATACATTCCCTTCATTTGTCCAATTAGAACTCCCTCCGGAACCTAGAAACCGGCCCCCTCCCTTAGGATTGCTTGAACAATGGTATAGTCTTAACTTGGTAACTTCTCTACTGCAAGGTTAACTTTGGCTCCAGGAATGCATATACTGTTACTTTTCTGTTCTTTCACATACAAGAGAATAATAGAAGACTTATGCATTCATGGGGGTGGAGCCTGATGTCCAGCGGGATGGTCGCATAACGCTGAGGCTCCCGAGAGGCCTACTCAGAATCCTGAATTAACACCATACATACTTGGAACTTCTACTCTGATCTTGCAGGGGCACATTGGTGAGATGGCGGGGACCAAACCCACGCGCCTGGAATTTGGATCTCCAGCGGCTTCTCACGGCAAACGTTCCAAAACTGAACCCCCGTCCCCGCAGAAGGGGCTGGCCTTGCGTGAGGGCCCCGAAATGCAGCAGGAAATCCTCGCAGAGATTAGAGGGGTCAAGGACCTCGTGCAGTCAAACGGTGAAGCACTCCGAGCGCTGCGGGAAGACCTTGGTGTACTGCAGGGCAAGCTCGAGGGGCTCTCTTCGCGTCAGGACAAAATGGAGAGCATATTGGACTCCCATGCAGCCCAGTTGTCCAAACTCGACAAAGTTGAACGTCAGGTACGGGCCTTGCAGAAAGAAGTGGAAGATGGCAATAATAGAGCGCGCCGCAACAACATACGACTCGTGGGCATACCGGAGGGAGCGGAATCGGGAGACATGAAAGAGTTTTTATGTAAAATCCTCCCTTCCCTGCTCCAAATCACCTTTACCAAAGATTTGGAGATCGATCGCGCTCATCGTGTACCCTCAAGCATAACGCTCAACAGGAAGACCCCGCGGCCTATCATTTTTCGACTTTTGAGATATCAACACGTGGAGCAAATTCTCAGTGCCTCTCGGGCAAAGGGCCATATGGAGTTTGAGAGCCACAAGATCTCCTTCTATCCTGACTTGGCTAAACCCACGGTCGACCGCCGAAAGCGCTTTCTGGAATTCCGACCGAGGCTTCAACAACTACAAGCACGCTATGGCCTGATGTACCCGGCCAAGCTCCGAGTCACGCTTCACAATCAGACAAGAACATTTGAGGACCCTGATCTACTAGCGGAGATTTTGGATTCCAAAGAAGCCGACTTGATGCGCTGACTTCCAGAATATTCCTGCCAGCATTCCCATATCCGCTGTACCTTCCATACTGGATCTGCCGCAGCTCAGCACAGAGTCAGGCGTGGGCAGTTTGTTTGCCTTACTTTTGATGATATCTGTGACCCGACTCCATCTACCCACAGTAGCCTCGATGAGTATCAGAGACAGTGTTAATTATGGACTCTGGTGTTTCTTTTCTTTTTTCATGTCTTTCTATCGCCTCTCTAGGGCCTCCTCCCGCAGACATATGGTCGCCATATTCATTGGGGGTTTTGCTTCTTCTCTAAGATACGTTGGTACATGCTTTTCAATATGGGGTGTATTAGCCAGCATACTCGGTGATTATGTCATTGTTGCACAGATTCTGATTATGTTGTATGTTTTCAAGTGCCCTTACCTAAAATGTCTATTACCGATTGATGGCACCATGTAAGCTTTTCTCATTGAACGTAAAAGGAATCAATAATCCGATAAAACAGAAGAAAATCCTAAGCTACCTAAGTCAGGAAGCTGCTGATCTGATTTTTCTCCAAGAAACGCATTTAAATTCGAAGGAAACTCTTAAACTCAATATTAAACCTTACATGGTGGCCGCCTATTCCCCAGCCGTTTCTAAGAAATGTGGGGTTGCCATACTGGTTAGGAAATCTTTGCATGCTACTATTATTGCGACTAGCTCAGATACAGAAGGTAGATGGTCCAGAGTTCACCTCAAGATAGGTAGCCTTGAAGTTACATGTATATGCCTTTACGCTCCTAATGTGGATGATCCTGCCTTTTTTGCTACCATTGCTCAGGTTGCGCAGGCCTCTGCTAATACTTCATTGATAATTGGGGGGGATTTCAATTTAGTCCTTGATCCCCTGATTGACAAACAGCCGCCTAGGACAAGTGGTCCCCCAAGAGTCACACCACGCTTACCTCTTTGATCAAAGATCTTGCTTTAGTTGATCTATGGAGGTTACTACACCCCAATGAGCTTGACTTCACCTTCTTCTCTTCCCCTCACAAATCCCAGTCTCGCATAGATTTCTTTCTAATATCAAAACTGTTAGTTCCTCAGGTGGACACTGCAAAGATTCACTCCCAACATATTTCAGATCATGCTGCTATTTCCTTTCAATTACACACTACTGCACCCCAAGGGAATTCGGGGGCCTGGTTCTTTGATAGAGCCCTGTTAACTCAGCCAGAGTTCCAGTTAGAAATTCGAGCAGCCATACAGGATTACTTCCATTTTAATCTACCCCAGGATACTGCGAATTGGGCTTGGTGGGAAGGCTTCAAAGCGGCCATTCGAGCAACGATCACTAGCTATCAAATCCGCTTGCGGAAACAACGCAAGCAGCAGCTACTCATACTAGACCAACAAATTAAAGCAGGCGAACGAGTTCTAACTTCACGTACTGATCCATGTGTATTAATTCGCTTACAGCATCTCCGTTTTCAATATAATTCAATCCTCTCAACTGCAGCTTCTAAGAGTATTGAGCTTCAACGAGGGACATATTATCGTGAAAATAACCGAGCCGGTCGACTCTTAGCCAACGCCTTGAAGGGTCAAAAAGAAGCCAAATGTGTAGCGGCCCTTCGAGCCCCACAGGGAGGGGGCATATTGACCACAGACTCCGACATTGTAGAACTCTTTCGGGATTTCTATACCCGCCTATATCAATCTGAATGTGAGTTCTCGTCAGAGACATTCGAGCGACTGCTTTCTGGCATTCAGCGGCCAACCCTCTCTGAAGATGATAGGGATGCGATGGATGAACCCTTCTCTACTTCAGAGATCCAATCTGCCCTAAAACGAACAGCCTCGGGCCGTGCCGCAGGGCCCGATGGTCTCCCGACCGAATTCTACAGAATGTTTAGTGCAGATTTAGTTCCCTATTTAAAACTCTATTTTTCTGCCCTTGCGGTAGATACATCCTCTTTGGGATCCTTTTCTGCAGCTAATGTGGTAGTATTTGGGAAAGAAGGCAGAGACCCGCTGCTAACCGCCAACTACCGTCCAATCTCCCTACTTAATGCCGATTATAAGATCTTCGCAACGATCTTGGCCACCCGGCTATCTGACAGGATGGCCACCCTAATCCACCCCGACCAATGCGGTTTTATACCCGGCCGATCCACCGCTGACAATGCTCGGACCTTGTGCCATGTGCTATCCAGTGCTGCCAATCTAGATCATCCATGGGTGGGTCTTTCCCTAGATGCCGAAAAAGCCTTTGATCGCCTAGAATGGCCCTTCTTATTTGCAGTTCTCCGATGGTATGGCTTTGGGGAGGGTTTCCTCCGATATCTCCAAGTCATGTATACTCAACCCGTCGCCAGTATTTGTGTAAATGCCATCAAGTCTCAGCCATTTAATCTCCAAAGAGGCACGCGTCAAGGTTGCCCCCTATCACCAATGCTCTTTGATCTAGCTCTTGAACCCCTAGCCCTCCTTATTAGGCAGTCCGCACGTATTCGAGGTGTCCCCTTCAGTCATAGAGAGATTAAACTCTCTGCATATGCAGATGACCTTATGCTTTTCGTATCCCTTGATTCGGTTCCAGCTGTTTTGGATCTGATTGACGGATACTCGCAATTATCGGGCTATAAAATTAACTGGACCAAATCTGTAGCATTCCCACTGAACCGCCGGGTACATGAGGCTGACATGCAGGCCTTTCCCTTCCTTTGGCAATCCCGCATGGTGAAGTATCTCGGGGTCCATTACTGTTCTCCTTTAGAAGACACTATCAGTTTTAATGCCAAAGAGGTAGTCTCCAAAGTCCGTGAGCTTACAAATCGTTGGTCTCCCTTATCTCTTACATGGTGGGGTCGCCTAGAAACTGTGAAAATGATGATAGTCCCCAAAGTGAACTACATTTTAGAAATGCTGCCATGCTTACTCCCGTTACATACTTATAAAGATATTGAGGGCCTTCTCGTCCGTTATCTCTGGCAGGGCAAGCCACCAAGGATAGCTAAACAAAAACTACAGTCTGCAAAGGAACTAGGGGGTACCAGATTTCCTGATTTTCTTAGATATCATCAAGCCTTCCTACTTAAGCAAGGTGCCCGATGGCTAGATGCCCCAACAGACAGCAGACCAGTTTGGCTTGACATAGAAGAGGAGCTTAGTAGCCCAATTCCGTTGACCCATCTCCCCGGTATGTCCTATCAAGTAGACACCCGCCATCCACCAATGATTGTTGATACTCTTGCGGCCTTTAACACTCTCATTCTATCACTGGGTCCGAACGTATGTCCTCAGGACGGACTCCCGCTATGGAATAACCCCAGAATTCAAGTCCTACATAGAACGATAGCATGGAAACCCTGGTACTCAAGGGGGATCTGGACACCCCAACAGCTTTTTTCTGCAGCTCGTTGGAAAACCTTTTCTGATTTACAAAAGGAATTTGCGTTACCAGCGAAACACTACTTTCAATTGATGCAGCTTCAACACTGCCTCAAAAGTGCTCAAATCATGCCGCCCTCTGCCCCTACTGAGGACGGGCTATCAGAGCTAGTTCACTCTATTAGTAGTACACATGGGGTAGCCTCTAACTTCTATAAAACATTATGTCAGGGTACAGACACTGCCACTTTTAGAGCTCAACAAGCCTGGGAGCGCGAACTGCAAACCACTTTAACCCCTGTGCAATGGAGCGTTTTCTGGAGCAAAGTAGTGCGGGTTTCCCGGTCCGCCTCTGTTACCCAAACTCTTTTCTTCTTTGCACACAGATGCTTTTATACCCCAGAAAAAATAGCCAAATGGAACACAACTGCTAGGGACCAGTGTTGGTCTTGCCATGCTGCTGTGGGAACCCTCGCTCATGTTATTTATGAATGCCCTCAACTACAGGTTTATTGGAGGCGGGTTTGGGGTTGTATTCAATTTATCTTACACCTTCACGAACCTCTCTCTTGGAAGATCGTGGGACTCCGCTCTGTGGCGGAGGTCCCCTCTCTTCCTAAGAAGGGTCGCTTTCTCCTTGATTTCATGCTGGGTATAGCCATATGCTTAATCACGAGGAATTGGAAGGATAGCTCTCGACTTACTGTCAATGAATGGTGGAACCTCGTCTGCTTATATAGTAAATATGAGCAGATACCTCGGAGAGCTATTCCCCATGCCCAAACTCACTCTCGCTTGTCTAAATGGCAGATGCTCAATGATTATGTACAATCTGCTCATTGTTCCGACATGCCTGTTTAATGTGCACTCATCATGTTTCAGATCACCGTTAGGTTTTGTAACACAATAATGTAAGTACACGCCCGCTTCGGGAATGATTAGTTTTCTAGAGAAGAAGCAGGGGGGAGGGGGGTGGCAGGGGTTTACTTTGATGTATGTATCACACTTTATGTATCTGTCTCTTAGCTGTATGTCTTCCTTTTCCTTTGTTGTTATAAAACGAAAATAAAGAATTTAAAAAAAAAAAAGAAGACTTATGCATTCATAAAAACTTCTTATTAAGCATTTTAAAACATCTTTCTCAGTTTTCACAGATTTATGGTTCTTTTCTAGCTATAATGGAAATCAGGATCCAGGCCTAACTTACAGGCCTTTCATAGTAGCAGGCTATGCTAGGCCATAGCCTACCTCATCATTAAAATCTTAACTTTAAATTTAGGGATATTGATTGATTCTCAATTGAAGATGGAATAGCAAATGCGCAAAGTGGTTAAGAATTCTCTGCTTTCTGCAGATGGTTCAACACATTAGGAATCTGTTTTCTTTTGATGATTTGCTAAAGGTTATCTAGATGGTGATTTTAGCCCACTTGGACTATTGCAATATTTTGTATCAAGGAGTACCTAGGAGAATGTTATCAAGGCTCCAACTTTTGCAAAATGCAGCAGCTAAAATTGTCTTCAGAGGTTCTAGATTTATGATGCCATGCTTGTCATTCTTTCATTGGGTACTGGAAGCAGCAAGGGTATGTAGCCGTGCTTGTCTTTTAAGATTTTGTGGGGTCCAGTTACTAAGGTATGCTAACATTAATGCATGTTATTAGTAATATGGATGTGTGTTAAAATAACATGCATTAACATTAGAACATCTTAGAAACTAGGCTCCTGTATGGTTAGGTTTGCTTTACATAACCTTATATTCATAATTGAGCTCCATGACTAGATCTGTTCGAATAATCTATCTCAATAGGTGGACGGTACCTGCAGCCTCAGATTATTGTGGTATCGAGGAATAGGTTGCTCCAAGGGGTAGCTTCCAGACTGTGGAACAGCCTGACTTTGGAAATTTAGATTGAGAGTGTTTACTTAAATTTCAGAACTAATTACAAACGTGGTTATTTGTAAAATATTTTGATATCAAATAGCAGAGGTTATTGAATTTTAGGTTGTGGACCTATATGGTGAATGTATTATGGATTTTAAATTAATATGGGCCATTATAATTAAATTGTAGTATGTGTATTTACAGTATATATATTTTTATTGTAAGCCTGAATATAAAATTTTGATCAAATTAAATTATATAGAACTCCAGAGCATGCTCATGGAAAATTGCAGGCACAATCCCAGACTATGGGGGTCATTCTAGAACATGAGTAAGGGATGTCCACGTGCGGCAGGGATGTGTAAGTGGTAAAATTGTCCCCTACCGTATTCCAAAACACCCCTGACATACAAGTCCAGGGAGGTAGCATGGGGAGTTAAGAATGTGAGTGGGAGAGGGCAGGAGAGGGTGGAAAAGGGGTGTGGTCAGTCACAGAGACGTAGAAAGCTTATTCCCGAAAGGGCCGTGTACGTAGGAGGTGTAATCCAGAAATGTCCACGTTAGACCTGCTGAAACCAGTTATAAGGCTCAGACTTAGAAATTATTCAGTTCTGGCCCACAATGCATCCCCTATAGGTGAATGGATGTGACACGTGGGTTTTGAAGTGGCATCACTGCAGTCAGGACAAATACAAGGTGCAGTCATAAGGGACAGGAGCAGAACTGAGGGAATTGTTATAAGGTAAAGAAACATATCTAAACACACTTGCAGCAATATAAAGAAGAGCAACAGTGTCCAATCATGCCATGTACCTATGCACTGTATGTGTCAAAGGTGCATGCACATAAAGATGGGACTGCTGATGCAGGGAGAGTATGGATGTGAGCAGGGAAAGGATAACTTTTGGGATGAGAACAGGAGATCAGATATGTAGCCGTGGTATGCCATGTGCATATGTTATGTCATAGCAGATATGTACAGATGCAAGACAGTCCTCTGGCAGAATCATGTTGCTGTTGAAAAACATTAGAGAGTATGTGTGTGTGTGTGTATGTGTGATCTGAACTGTGCATGGTGGGGGGATCTGGTGTGGGCAGCAGCAGTGCAGGGGGGACATGAAAGCCTGGACAGTACCTGGACCGTATGGATGACCACAGTGTCACCAGGTGCCAAAGATAAGGGACCCCCATAATAGGGGCACTCAACAGTGCAAATAGCACTAATGCATGCCCATGATGCACAGTGTGCTGTTGAGCATGTAGTAATGCTATATGCACACCTGAATGCCCTCAATCTGAGAGACACTAGTAATGATAGCAATATTTCCAATGCTGGTACCATCTGGAGTATTATACACAGGGTACTCAATGTACAGCAAATAGTGTTGGCAGTGTGATAGGGCAGCTACACATCTATGGTGTCTGCCATCATGAGACATGACTGATGTGGTGCCAACATTCCCTGGACTATCCCATGTGTTACACAACCCTACCCAGGCCAAGATCCATGAGAGCTGAGAGTGGTGTCATATATGGGGTCTGGCTACCTGGTGTGATGGCACAGGGCCCACCTCTCTCATGCTCACAAAGCCCTGTCTGTGGGAGTAATGCCACAAAGCTGGCTGTGGGAAGGCAGACAGGGTTGCCCCCACAGGTAGTGGATGTACAGATTGACATACCTAAGATGGGGCAGGTGTAGTTGCTGTAAAGAATGCCAGCAACCAGATAGGTATGCCTCAGATGCCATAGCCAGAAGGCCCATGACAGCCACAGCAACTACCACTGATCGTTTCTATAGCAACACAAGGTGTATGCAGCACTACACAAACATGTAATAGATGGCTCCTTCCCAGAGATGTGTAAAATCTATTTGGCACAGGCAGTACAGCAGCTGTGAGCAGGAAATGTGAAGAGGGAATGGACTGGAAACATAAGGGAGACAAGGCAGATCAGACCCAGAAACACCAATGGCCAGAAGTATGGGACTAGATGCTGGACAAGGCACCATAACATCCACATACCTATCCAAGAGGGGTGATATCTGCCACTAGCCAGCAAGCAAGACAGGAGGCCTTGAATGGGTCACAATGCCACTGGTATCCCAAAGTCTGAGTGAGCTCCAGAGCACACATACCCTGAGCACAGGCAGTAGCCCCATCACCCTGTGGAGGGTGCAGAGGCTGGGTAGCTAGTGCCCCCAACACCCTAGCAAAATCAGTTCTGGACAGAGCCCCAGGCCAAGAACCTAATTTTATGGCTGTGGATGTGTGTCCAAGCAGATCCAGATGGGAGGAGGGTGTGACAAATGTGACAGTGGTCATAGCACAGACAGCAGTGGCACAGAGGGGCACTGGCTATCAGACCAATGCCAGATACATCAAGAACTGGGGCTGGACAGTGTGTGGTCAGCATGGACATATCAATGTGCGAGTCCCACAGCAACACATGAACATATGTGTCCATTCCCTGCAGAACTGCATCTTCCCAAGGCCAGACCTATGAGGCAGTGATAGCCTGTGGACCCACCCACTCTCCAACTACCTACATGCCACAATGTCACACAGACAGCCCTAGAACATGACTGACACCCACCCCACACACCCCTGCCAAAACCCACAATGCCTGTGCAGCCCCATGGGCCCCACCCACACCCACCAAGCATGCCTGCCCTCAACCCTGGTGCTATACGTCCCTCCTGGAGACCCTCCACTGTGCCCGTCCCTTGCCCCTCACCTTCCCTGAGGTCACATGCACCTGTGCCTTGATCACCATGGTCAGAGGTATGCATGGTGGTTAGCCCTCAGACCCAGAGGTGTCACAGCTCATGCTGCCTGACTTCACAATGCTCTCATGGAATGGGGAAACACCATCCAGGGGCCGCTGTCCTGTGGAACTGGCTCAAGGAGAGGAGGTGACTGTGTGTTGGGTAGACCAACAGTGGTGTGAGCACAGGTAGAGGCCAGCATTGTCACACCATTGGGGCCCAGGTATGGAGGCAAAAGTGTAAATGTTGCTGAAGAAGCTGCAGCTATGGGAACTGTCCCACCATGCCTCTGCCCAGACCCCACGGGAGGCACACTGGAGTGTGCATGGGGCTGTGTAGGGACAGACCGGCCAGGGACATGGTGCAGCTCCATTAGGAACTCTACCATGGTAGCCTGTAGAGCGCTGGTAGCCACGGTCAGCTGCTTTGTGGCCACAACATGCCTCTCCTGTAATGCCATAGACTGGTGCAGCAGCCCCAGCTGTTGCTCAGATCATTCTGCTGGGTGGCACTGTGAGCAAGCAGGTGCTCAGCACATTGATGCAGGTGTCACTGTGTACCCCTGTGGGTGTGCCCCCCCCCCCAGATCATTGCCATCGTCAATAGGCTGGTGTGACAGAGATGATGGGGAGGGGAGATGGAGCTCCAGATCATCTGGGTCAGGCCATCAGGCAGCTGCTGCAGTGCAGTGGCACCATTGGTGCATGGCAGTGGGACATTAGGTGGGCCCCCCCGCCCTATGGTATCCTCCATGGACACTGTTGGCAGAGCAGGCACCATTGCCTGTCGAGTTACAACAGAGGCACCTGTGAAGACATAGTTGGCCACACACCCTGTCACCATTTGCAGAGCCAGATGGGCACAGAGGCCTGTGCACAGTTACCCATCCCATTGCCCTGTGCAGTCAGCCCCACCACCACCAGCTGGCAGCTATGCTGTTAATGCCCCTGACACACAGGCCAACATTGGAGCAGCCACATACAATGTGAGTGTGCCTGGCAGCAGCAGCAGCACAGATGGGACAGCATGTCAGCCAGTGGTAGTGGCTACTTACATGTGTGTGCATGCGCACAGAGGGAGGGGTGTACATGGGGTAATGGGCAAAGACACTCCAGGCACACATGTATCTTGCTCATGGGATGCCAGAGATGTATCGAGAGGGCCTATATCCCTTGAGGTGGCAATGATGTGCTGTTTAAAGTCTGAGAGCTGTTCCCCCTGCACATGTTGTGGGCTATGGACACACAATGCTCCACTGGCATCCCTGGGACCATCCATACAGTGGACACAACCACACATATACTCAGTCAGCTGTCCACAGCCCACATCAAGTCAGTAACACATGACTCCCTCACTGGCACACTAGCTAATTGATGGTTTGCTGTTCTGTCTCCCACTGCAGGTGACCAGAGCTTTGCCCTACACAACTGGCTGCTGACCCCCATACTCAACCCTAGCAGCCAAGCACAGCACCAGTACAACCATACACACAGGACCACATGGGGGATAATCAAGCATACCTTCGGCCAGTTGAAGTGTCAGTTTAGATGCCTGGACCGGTTCGGGGAGGATCTGCTCTACAGGCCATGCAAGGTGTGCCAGATCACCATGGCATGCTTCATGTTCCACAACTATATCCTGCGGCACTGGCAGCCACTGCCAAATGAGCCTGAGCCAGCCCTGGGTGACGGCAATGAACCAGATGTCACTGCATATGTGCCCCAGGGCGGACAGTCCAGATGGGGGGTGGTGGAATATAATAGTCTCATCCAGGTACACTTTTCCTGACTACCTGAGACATTTGTTCTCTGCCCATAATACCTGATGCACATGCTAGCATCTGGGGAGGAGTTGGGGTATGTGCCGCAGCTGCCATGGGCCTGTGCATGTCCATACCATACAGACATGGCCTGTGTGGCTAGCCCATACCTCTGTGCATCATGCATATTACCTGTCTAGTACATTGGTAACAGCAGTGTGCCATTGTGGGCTGCTGGTATGGAGACTGCCTCTGGGTTGGGGGGGTCGGGGCCCAACCTACCAGTATTTTTGGTGACATGTGCCAGAGGTGTGGGGTCTGCTCAACCATGTGCTATACCCCCCCAGAACCCACATGTGCTGTGACATGTGTCTGGTGGCATCTTCCAATGGTGCCCTGCGTGGGGGCCCATGTGTCTAGATATATGCATCCATGGCATAGTGCCCATGGCTTCCACAGCTGGGACACACACATCCATGGTCTACCTGTCCCTTGTACGTTCATCACCCATCCATTGCCTGCTGCCAGTGCCGCACACATGGTGGCTGTCATGGGGAAGCTGGTTATGCGCATGGTGTACTGCATACAAATGGTCACCCAGAATGTCACCATCCAGCCACACAGGGCATACATGGAAGTCATCAGGCACTGCATATGCAGTTCCAGGCCTGTTCCTGTCACCCTAGGGTGGCAGGGTCACCACACAGGCAGCCCCATGCATGAGACAGGTGTTTGTGGCAGCATGCGGCACTTGCCCCCAGCCCAACCACTCTGCCACTGGCTCCGCATCCCTCCTTGGGGGTACCCATACATCTGGTCTGTCCACGTGACCTGGGTCTGCAACATCTATGGCTTATCCTGGGCCGATCCCGTCTCCTGATCCTAACCCCTCTGCATGGCAAGCACCACTAGCATCGGTGCTGCGGCCGACACTACCGCCCTAGATCATCGTGCCCCTGTGGACTGCTGGCTGTGTTGCTGCCATATGTTCATGTCACCTACCCATTCCCCCTGAGTGTTTTCCCTGTCTCTTGCTACTGTGGTGGTCTATCTGGCTACTTGGCTCAGCCATGCATGGGCTACCATGAACATGTGTCATGCAGCATGGTGTCTCTTCTGTAGTGCTACACATATGACCAGGACCATTATTGGTAAGGGTTGCTGTGGGTGACAGACACATAGGCACATAAGAGACACATGTTGAACAGCATAACACTTTATTTACCCAGCAAACATGCATTGGACAGACACAGAATATGGGCAAATACAGCCCACACACACTGGCAAACAGGTGTGCCCATGGCACCCAATACCCACCCTTGCAGCACCTACAGGGCCATTAACACTTCTGGCTAGTCCACCTTGGTGGCTGTCACTGCACCAGCAGCCACTGGCATGGCCCATGCCACTTGGTTGTACGGCTGCCATTGTATATCTCCCAGGTGATAGGGCCCCCTCAGTGCCCCACAGGGCTGCCTGCTCTGAGGCTGGGGTATGGTATATGGGGCTGTATGTGGGCCTTCAGCAGCAGTCACAGGCCCTGAGCTCACCCCTCAGGTCCTGCACCTCACCACTGAGGCCTACCACATGATGTGAGAGGTAGGAGAGGGGTTTGCACAGCCATGCAAGGCTGCATGCAAGCATGCGCTCCAGACAAGCCATGGCTGCTATGTCTTTGAGGCCTACACCTACCTCTTGGGCCTCACATCAGATAGGGGTGGACTTTGTGGCCCACAAACACGGGCACTCTGCTCCCACATGTACCCAGTCGCAGGCACCTCTGCCAGATCACTGCCCTTATTATTGCCGTGATCTGGCATCCCCACAATCTCCTGGCAACCCCAGCTTCCATAACCTGGGCCTTCCATTGCCTCCTAACCATCTGTGTCCCCCTCTAGCTGCACATTAATGTCCCATCCAACACCCATACTTGGAACCCCCATCCACTCTGCGCACACACCCTCACCCACGCTCTCCCCCTGCATGCTTTCCATCCCCTCATCTTTGTTCCCACCCTCTGGCCACTCACTCTCCCCCACATGCACTCAGACCCCTCACCCTTGCTTCCACCTTCTTGCCACTCATACACTCCCCCTGCATGCACTCCGTCCCCTTGCTCTCAGTGCCCCACTCCATCAACTCACCCTCCCCCATGCACTCACTCACTTCTCCTTTGCCACCCCTGCTTGACCCCTCAGTCTGTGCTGCTCCAGCCTCCCCCACAACACTCCATGTGGTCTCCCCAGCCATCTCCCTGTTTATGCCACACACACCCTCCACCAGAGGCTAGAGGATGAGTGTCCACAGGTCTCCCTTGTCTCCACAGCACCTGCACCTTGTGCAGGAAGGTCTTGGCCACTTCCCTACTGCATGCTATTCCCCAGGTGCTGTGGAACATAGGCCTCCCTGCCCACTGCCATTGGCTCTGACCCCTTCAGGGGAGGTGGAGGGGGAGAATGCTATCTCCCCTGTTGGGCCCTCCTTGTCGTCCTCATAATCCATGGCTGACATTGGCCTGGACAGGAGGATGGGGCTTGGTGGTACACGCTGCTGCCCCCACTTGTGGTTGTGCTGCTGCTCCCACTGGGGCTGGGGGACATATCTGTGCCAGCATCCTCCATGGTGTCAGGGGTGGAGCCATCAGGGAATGGGGTGGGAAAGCCTCATCCTGCTGTGCTGCTGCTGTGGAGGACAGAGGTCATGGATAGCTGCATGGCTGTGGTGTCTCTGATGTGTGTCTGACAATCATCCATAGTCAGCTGGGATCCTGGTGTGCCAGTGGCACAGGGTGCTGTCATTTTGGTCACATAGGAGGCCCACATCAGATATGTGTTTCCTGTGTCAACCTCTGGACAGTGCAGCTGTTACTGCCATTGTAGTGGGGAAGGCAGGCCTCTTTGTTTCAGCTTACTATGCTCAATGCCCATACCTCTCTGTGGGACATCATGGTGGCTGCGCTACACATGTCCTTACCCCACTTTTCCTGTTGCTGTACTACTGTGGCTGCTGGGGGGTGGGCACATACACAGCTCTTCAGGGGGTGAAGCAGTGTGGGCCAGGATTATGTGTTGTGGGACTCTGGGGTGGGGGCATGCTGTTTCTGTGATATCCATGTCACAGTAGTGTGTGCTATTACATGTGTTGCCCTGCCTCTGTTTTGCGGGGCCTGTTGGCCTGCTGCTTGGACTGGGTATCTGCATGGCTACTCACCCTGTTCCTCATGCAGCTGCTGTCGGATACACCTTATCAGCCATGGGTGCATGCGGTGGATTGTGTGGTATCGCACACGGTATGCCCCTGTGTTGCGCAGGATCTGGAAATGCCTGTGGGATAGAGACACACCTCATCATTCCTCCATGCCAGAGCACAGACCTGCCTACTCACTGGGGGAAAGGGAAGTGCTGCTGTCCCCATCTGCTATCGGTGGCCTGTCACCCTGCCATGCCATGCATTGCATTTGGTGTACATATACAAGGCATGGTTCCCTCCCCTCCTAGAGCTTGGGAGCATTCACAGCTATAGGCTGCTGGTTCTGTGCTGACCCATGGTGCTCAGGTGCTGGGTTTGCCTCCTGCCTGGGGCCTGTACTACTTCATTTTGCATCTCTACCATTCATACGGTACATCCCCTCTGACTTGCTCTGCTCTCACTTCCTAGGGCCTAGGAGCACTCACAGTTCTAGTCTGGTGGTTCTGTGCCTGATTCAGGTTGTTGGGTTCCCCTCTAACCTGGGGGCTTGTACAGGGCCATTTTTGGGAGACTCCTCAGGGGGCATCTGTGTGACCTGGGGCTGTGGCTGAAATTCTGGCACTGCTGTCTGCTTTGTGTGTCTCTTCCAGCTGTCTCTGTGTCCCCCTGTGCCTTCACTGTGGGCCTGCTTGCATCCTGTTCTCCCTTGTTTCCTGTGCCACTGCAGTGGTGCTGCTCTATCTGTGCTGTGCTATGCTGTCACTGTGCAGCCTGCCTACTTTCTGTCAGGGTCAGATCCTGAGTTTCCCTGTCCTTCCTCTCCACCTTGGTGCATGCCTGTCTCTATGCCAATTTGTGTGCTGCTCCAGCTTGCCCACTTCTCTCAGCTTCCAGGTTTGTCTGTGTTGTGATGTGGTCCTGATGTGTAGTTTTAGCAGTATGTTTAGGGTCATTGTCCTGCTGGAAGGTGAACCTTCATTCCAGTCTCAAATCTCTGGCAGACTAAAACAGGTTTTCCTCAAGAATTGCCCTGTAT
This sequence comes from Ichthyophis bannanicus, assembly GCA_033557465.1. Taxonomy (NCBI): domain Eukaryota; kingdom Metazoa; phylum Chordata; class Amphibia; order Gymnophiona; family Ichthyophiidae; genus Ichthyophis; species Ichthyophis bannanicus. The sequence goes on from CM066031.1 coordinate 1,315,754,144, forward strand.
TTAGTGCCATCCATCATTCCTTCAATCCTGACCATTTTTCCTGTCCCTGCCGATGAAAAACATCCCCACAGACTGATGCTGCCACTACCATGTTTCACTGTGGGAATGGTTTTCTCAGGATGATGAGAAGTGTTGGGTTTGAGCCACACATGGCATTTCCCATGATGGCCCAAAAGTTCAGTTTTCATCTCATCTGACCAGAGAACCTTCTTCCATGTGTTTGGGGGGTCCACCACATGCTGTTGTGCAAACTCCAAACATGTTTTCTTATTTCTTTCTTTAAGCAATATTGTTTTTTTCCAGCCACTCTTCCATAAAGCCCCTCTCTGTGGAATGTACGGCTTAAAGTGGTCCTATGGACAAACTCCCATCTCCACTGTGGATCTTTGCATGTCCTTCAAAGTTATCCTTGGTGTCTTTGCGGCATCTCTGATTAATGCCCACCTTTCCCGGTCTGTGAGTTTTGGTGGGCGGCCTTCTCCTGTCAGGTTTGTAGTGGTGTCATATTCTTTCCATTTTGTTATAATGGATTTAATGGTGCTCCAGGGGATATTCAGAATTTGAGATTTTTTTATAATGTAACATTTATCTATACTTCTCCACAACTTTGTCTCTGACCTGTTTGGAGCACTCTTTGGTCATCATGTTGCTTGCTTAATGATGTTGCAGAGTCAGGGACCTTTCAGAACAGGTATATTTATACAGGCATCATGTGACAGATCATGTGACACTGATTGCACACAGGTGGACCTTAATCAACTATTTATGTGACTTCTGAGGTTAATTGGTTGGACCAGATCTTATTTAGGAGTTTCATAGCATAAGGATGAATACATATACACTCACAACTTTTCAGTTTTTGCTTGTTTTGTTTTTTTATATACAAGATAATTTATTGTCATTCCACTTTAGTAATTTGGATTATATTGTTAGGTCCATTACCTAACATCCAAATGAGCCTCCATTTTCATTCCAGGTTGTAATGTGACAAAACAGGACAAAAACCGAGAGGATGAATACTTTCACAAGGCACTGTAAATTCTGTTGGGATGTACATGGCGCTTCTGCATGCATTTAAAGAATTGTGACTGGCTGAAATGCACACATAAGTGTCCACTCATGTGTGTAAGTCCTTGAAACAGGGATGTATGCATGCAAATAACATGTAACATTCTGTGTATCCCTTAGAAAATGAGCCCCATTGTAGTCATCATGGAGCAGGCACATTCTCCTGAAAATTTGCTGCTACTTCCACATCTTTACTGTCAAGACTAAGCTTCCAAAAAAGCCACTTAACATTTTTGGATAGTAAATACAGCAAACTGCTCTTTTAGAACAAGACATGTCGTCTATCTTTATTTCCTGGAATCACAATACTGCTTCACAAACTTCCATTTTTAAAATCTTTCTTCTTGTCTCAAGGCATACCATTCACTCCATGAAATTTTTGATGATAACTTCAATGAGATTCACCTCTGGCACATGGCTCTTTTTCATGAACATGTTTCACTCCCACATTAAAAAACTGGAAAAGGATTTGTTTTTCCATTTTGGAAATGATGAAAATATTGAATATAGGCACAATGTCATTCTTTATTGAAAGACCCAGCATTTTACATCCCTGAAAATAAGAGCGAAGGGGTGAATAAAGAATGTGACATATTCTGTGACAGAGTGTAAAATCTCTACCACATGTATACAGAGCATTTGGAAATCTGGATGGATACGCTCCAAGACTTTAACATAGATGTAGATATTCAATGCTAGGGTCATATCCAGCCATCAGTATTGAATATTTGGCATGCCTGCTTAGCATTTTAGCTAACTGGGCATCGTCAATATTCAGCCTCTGCCTGGTTAGCTAAACTGGCTAAAGTTAGGCCAGTCTTTAAAGTGCCTAAATTTAACTGGTTTAGGATAACCAGCCAGCAGATGAATATTGCTATTGAACGGTTATCTTGAGTGCTGACTCACGAAGACCCCTATACTAGGCATTTAGAATCAGGGCATTTAGTAAGGATAGTCATTTTGTACCACTGAATATCCCATCTTATGTGTACTGCTGAATATTCAGCTCATTGCACTGCATTGAATTGTGTAAGCTTCATTATTCTTGGAAGAATAACACAAACTGAAAACTCCCACAACCCATCCACCTAAGTCTTCCCAGAACTATTTTTATTCATTTCTGGTGAGCTAATGGCACCAGGGCAGGAAGGACCCCCATTTGCTCCCATCTTGGTGGGTGCCAATTTCAGAATGATACCCACGACCCTAATCAGTAGTCTCATAGAACTACATATTTATTTAAATAAAATAATTTATGCTTGATAGCATTATTTTACACATGAAAACTGTTTGTGCATACACAGATTCATAGGTTTATGCATGTACAATCATTTTGAGTACTTATTTTTAGGTGCTCAAATGAACTGAATGTGTCCCAAAGAATGCACACTTGTATTTTAGTTGTTACATATTGAAAATGTAGTTCTCAATTAGTTTTTCTACACTTGCTATAAAATTGTGAGATTGATATTCAGATGAATGGCAAATGTATTTCATTCAAGGCATAAATCATCTGTATGAAGTCTTGGGTATTTCCTGAGGAACTCTTCATAAGTACGTATATTGAAAATGTCAGCATAACTTTAAACAGATAAAGTGGGATTTTAAAAAGAACTTTCTGGCAATGGGGGGAACGTGCAAATAAGGATGTGCCATGAACATGCAGATTTTGTCTGAAATCACCCTGCAAACGTCCTGAATGTGTGGTTCATGGAAAATATGGTGATGCAGCCAGGTAATAACCTGTTTAAGAAGTGAAGATGTGGACTTGCATGTGTGATGTAAAGTATGCATGTACATATCAATATGCAGAGGAACAGCATGGGAGCACACTGTGAAGAGACAGAGATGGGCACAGTCAATCCAATTTCTCCAGGGCTGATATCAAGAGGCTCTGACAAATGGTCATAGAGTATGAGGAAGTGCTCTATCCCTCGGGGACACTGGGTCACTTAATGGGTAGCACACAACATCTGGCAACAGATCCATCAGACCCTTAAGAACAAAAGAGCATAAGATATACCATACTGGATTAGAACAAAGTCCATCAAACCCAGTATGCTGTTTCCAACAGTGGCCAATCCAGGTTACAAGTACTTAGCAGTTTCCCAAAAAGATACACAGGCTCATAATGCTTATATTGGGGTAAGCAGTGGATTTCACAGATCCTCTTTAATAATGGTTTATGGACCTTTCCTCCGGGAAACTGTCCAAACCTTTTTTATACCCAGCTACTCTGACAGCTTTTACTACATCCTTCGGTAATGAATTATAGAGTTTGATTATGCAATGAGTGAAAAAATATTTTCTCTTATTAGTCTTAAATGGTTTACAATGTAGCTTCATTGCATATCCCCTAGTTTTTCTACTTTTTGATTGCATAAACAATCGATCTACGTTTGCCCGTTCCACTTCATTCATTAATTTATAGACCTCTATCATATCTCCCCTCAGCCATATCTTTTCCAGGTTGAAGAGCCCTAACCTTTTAAACCTCTCCTCATAGGGGTATATTTCCATCCCCTTTACCATTTTGGTGGCTCTTCACTGTACCTTTTTTCATTCCGCTATATCATTTTGAAGATACGGCGACCAGAAATGCACACAATATTCAAGGTGTGGTCACACCATGGAACGATGTAGAGTTTAATTCTCCATTCTTTTCCTTATGATTCCTAGCATTCTATTAGCCTTCTTGGCTGCCGCTGCACACTGGGTGGAGGGTTTCAATGTGTTATCAATGATGACGCGTATATCTTTTTTCTGGGTGGCGGTTCCTAATGTGGAGCCATGCATCGTGTAACCATAGTTTGGGTTGTTCTTTCCTGGGTGCATAGCTTTGCACTTGTCCACATTAAATTTCATTTGCAATTTGGATGTCCAGTCTTCCCAATTTATCAAGGTCCTCTTGTAATTTTTCAAAATCCTTTTGTGTTTTAACAACTTTGAATCATTTTGTATCATCTGCAGATTTGATTACCTCACTTGTTATTCCCATTTCCAGGTCATTAACGAATATGTTAAAAAGCAACAGACCCAGCAAAGATCCCTGGGATACTCCTATTCACCTTTCTCCGTTGTGATAATTTGCCATTTAGCCCTACCCTTTGCTTTATTTTATTTATTTATTTTTTATTTTTTTTTATTCTATATATACACGTTACAACCACATGTTTAAAACAATATACCGGTAATCAAGTCCACATCAAGAGGAGTTGCTTTATATCTTTTAATCAGTTTATGATCCACAATACTAGACTGCCTCCTATCTTATGACTTTTTAATTTAGCCAGAGTCTCTCATGAGGGACCTTGTGAAAGGCTTTCTGAAAATCCAGATACACTATATCAACCGACTTACCTAATCTACCTGTTTATTCACAGCTTCAAAAAAAAATATAACAGATTAGTTTGCTTTCTCCCATTAAACCATGACTATCTACATGCTCAGTAATTTTGTACTTTATAATGGTTTCTACCATTTTGCCTGGTACTGACATTAGACTCACCAGTCTGTTTTTCCCAGATCATTCCTTGAACCATTTTTAAAAATTGGTGTTACATTGGCCATTCACCAGTCTTCAGGTATTGCTGATGATTTTAATGATAGTTCATAGATTACTAATAGTAGCTCTGTAATCTCATATTTCAGTGCTTTCAACAGCCTCAGATGTATACCATCTGGCCAGTTGATTTGCTACTCTTTAGTTTAACTAATAGTTGTAATACATTTTCCCAGTTTATCGATATTTCTTTCAATTCTTCTGATATATCGCCTTTAAATACAATTTCAGTCATGGGTAATTTCCCTACATCTTCTTCAGTAAAGACCAAAGCAAGGAATTCTTGAAGTCTTTTTATCTTTATCTTTATTTACTGCTTGATATACCGCCCAAGCGTGTGGATCAGGGCGGTGTACAATATAATCAATCAACAAAAGCAGGAAAGGGGGAACACCATTATTTAGACAGGACAGAAAGAAGCATAAAAAGGCAAGAGCAGGAAATAAATAAGTTAAGGAAGGTATTGATGGAAAGACCGGTCTTAAGGGTCTGGGAGATCAAAGGCCTGCTGAAACAGATGGGTCTTGAGCAGGCACTTAAATCTTTTGGCTATGGCCTTGTCTCCTCTTAGCACCCCTTTTACCCCTCTATCATCCAATGGTCCAACTGACTCTCTCACAGGTTTTTTGCTACGAATGTACTTGAAAAAGGTTTTATTATGCATTTCTGCTTCCATGGCAAGCATTCTTTCAAATTTTCTCTTTGCCTGCCTTATCAATGTCTTGCATCTAACTTGCCAGTGCTTATGTTGTTTCCAGTTTTTGTCATTTGGCTCCTTTTTCCATTTCCTGAAAGATTCCTTTTTGGCTACAACAGCCTCTCTGACCTTACCTTTAGACCATGCTGGCAGTTTTTTGGCCTTCCTTCTACCTTTCTTAAAGCATGGAATACAGCTGGTCTGAGCTTCCAAGATAGTATTTTTAAACAATACCCATCTGCTCTGTTTAGTTTTTTATTAACTATTTTCCTCATTTTATCATAGTTTCCCCTTCAAAAGTTAAAAGGTAGTACTATGGATTTCCTTGCTGTCTTTCCTCCATTTATTAAATCAAATATGATCATGCTATGATCACTATTGCCAAGTGGCTGCAACACCCTTATCTCTTGCACCAGATCTTGAATTCTACTAAGGATTAGGTCAAAAAATGGCTTCCCCTCTTTTCAGTTCATGAACCAGCTTTTCCAAGAAGCACTCTTTTATTACATCTGGAAACTTTATTTCCCTAGCATGTCGATACCGGGGTAATTGAAATCACCCATTATTATTACTGTGTTGTAATTTTTGTTAGCTTCCCTGATTCCTTTGAGCATTTCATCATACAGTCACACATTATACAAAGTGGAAGTGCAAAGTATGTTAGCTCTGTGGGTAAGAGGAATGGTGGCAGCAGACCTCTGAACACAGCAGATTTGTGTGCTAGGTCCATGGAAGTCAGGGAAGCAGGAAGGTGTATTGCCTAAGCAGGGTGAAAAATAAGGATCAACACACTTTGGAATAAAGATAATCAGTTTATTCATAAAATATCAAAAAAGGTAACTTGAAAGCAAGTAATTCACTTATCCACATATAATTAGTTAGGTTGTGCATAAAATCAAAATACAAAAAGTCAATACATCACCGACAGAGGAAAGAGCTTCATCTCATGCCAACACCTCAACTGAATAAGTCCCGGATTCAGCCAGGCAGGAGAGATTCTCAGTCGGGACAACCCTAGGCAGTATGTGCGCGTTCACTCTGTAGGTGAGACTTTCTCTCTCTCTCTCTCCCTGACTGAAAAAGGCACTTTCTTTATATTTTGTTGCAATAGCAACCAGTGATTTTCCATCAAGTTGATGCATACATAGAATAGGATCAGCTATCCATCAAGACACTGGCCAGGCACCCAAGAATGTCCAAGGGAGGCATCCCCATCCCATGATTTAGAAGCTCAGAACTCCACGATTGATGACCTCTTTATTTTGTATACATTTGCCAGGTGAAAAGTTCTTCTTATCTTGTGTACCAGTATCTTTCTGTACTATTTATTTATTTTTTATTTATTTATTTCACCAGATTTGTATACCACCTTATCCTTCAATCAGAGTGGTAGGGGGCGGGGGGGGGGGAGTACTAGACTCCCTATCATAAGTTTTAAATGGTGTTTTCTATCAAAATAATTATGCAGGAAGATGTTTTTCACAAAATTATACAAGAATCTCTCTCTCCTATAAAACTGAGATTTAATTAACCACTAACTTACTGCTAATGCATAATCAGTAGTCAACTTTAATTCACTTTCACCACAGATGTGCACAGCTATTTTCAGAAAAATACTAAAGGGAGGGCTAGGCAAAGACCATATCACAACCACAGGTGTAGACCCCTGGAGTTCATACTGTGCACCAACAAAGAGCCTGTAGAGTAAAACAACCATGATAGAAAAACCAAACACCTACAGAAAAGCACTGCACAGATGTGTGTAGCCAGCACTGTAGAGAAGGCACCAGTGGAGCTGAAGTGGAAAGGGATGTGTCATAGGATCCATCTCCCACAAGAAGACAGGATGAGATCCATGGAAACCAATAGCACTCCAGGCAATGTGGTTCCAGAGTTGAAGTAGTCAGTGGATGACAAATGAAGTTCCAGAGATGGATGACAAGGGATGCCAGAGTTGCAGTATAGTTCCATTTAGCATGTTTATACATTTCCCTTTCCCACAGGAGATACCAGCATGGATTTGAGGCCCTAAAGACAAGATACAGGGAATCTGTAGCAAACGACCTCATTCACACAGCACCTATGGAGGGAGTGACAGGAGCAACAAGGCATGTGATATGTATGTGGGTACTGTGGCGGCAGCAGCAGGAGTCTCAGGTGATAGAAGTCCCTGGCAAGGACTGTGCATGGCAAGGAGCAGGCGGCATAGACAACACAGCAAAGGGAATGGTGGTCAAGAGGTGCACAGATACAGTAGGATAGAACATGCTGGTTCTGAATAAGTGGGTGGTGTTGAGTAAGTGGGGACTCAGCCAGGTATCTGCTGTACAGGTCAGTAGGAAAGAACATTCAAGGATATGGCAGACAGGGGGGGATGAATGAAATATGGGAGAGGTGTTGCATAAAGGAGGTGGCTGAATTGTCCAAAGGTGAATATGTTCTGTGTCAAGGTAAAGCCAGCAACAGCACAGAGGCTCCCTGGTTAAGGGCAGGCAGGGAAATAAATGTGAGTGGCAGAGAGCTGTATGAGCATCACACAGATGCCACCTTGGAATGGCAAGCATGACAGATCTTGCATGTGGAATGGATGATACCAGTGAGAAATGAGTGTCACAAGTGTAGGTTGAGATAGCACTGCTATGGGCACCATACACATACAGCTCTTGATCATTCTGGGAAATAGTCTGGGACAGCTGCGAGCCAGGACAAAGAGGTCACATGCTGCAATGTGGGACAAAGTCAGCTCAGCCCACATGACCTCAGAATAAAGGGTGCAGTATAGCACATGGCCTCTATCAATCTATACCAAGCTCTATGTGAATGATGCCAACATCTTGATGGGATAGGTTACATGGACCAGCTGATATGGAGCAGTCAACAGAGGGCAACTATCACCAGTACAGTGCCAGCCAAGTCCTCCACCATGGGTTGCAGCAGCAGTAGGTGGCACTAAATCCACCTCAAGTCTCAGCAGTGATTGCCTTGTTATTGACACTTCTGAAGAGAAAGAGGAAGAGGAGGGAGAGGGGGAGGTACAGAGCATGGACAATGAGGCAAAGGTGTTGGGGGGACCTCCTATGGCATATACCCATCATAGAGCAATCTTATAGACAAGACAGGCTAGATATTGCATCACTACATACGCAGTCTGAGGAGCAAGGGGATGTTGAGTAACTGTTTGGGAAGAAAGGGGGGCAGGAGATGGGTGGTGAGAGAAAGAGGGGAGGATTTAGTAAAGGAGAGGAATGCTTAACTGGATAGACACTGTAAGTGAACAATAAATATCCTGGACACAGGCGAAGTGAAGCATCAATGTCAGGCTATTTAACAGACAGATAAGTGCTCTATACTTTAAGACAATGATAGAAAATGTAAAACTTCAGCAGTGTCATTATATGATCTGAGGCCCTCAACTGTGGATTATGTGGACTACCTCCAACAGATTTGGAGGGCTATGTGAATGGACTACATATTTATGTGTTTGCAAGCACACGACATGAGGATTTACGTTTTTCTACTGGAGACTGCAATTTTCATGATTGCAACTAAGTATCATGTTTGAATCATTTTATCTATGAAAGAGTTGACTATAGTAAGATACGATCCACACAGAGATCACTATGGTGATGCAATGTTTTCATATGCAGACTAAAACGGCTAGATACAACAGGACAGCTTGTGCTGTATACTGGTTTTAAGGACACTGGGTACACATGCAAAAAAACAAATAAATAAAGGTGAGAAGCAGAGGGAAAAAAAGAAGGAATGATTTGGCTGTCATAGTGTCATACAAGTACTGTTACTGATGCCTCTTTTCCTTTTTACGTATGTTTAGAGAGAGAGAGTAACTATATAGCATAAAAAGATAAAATTTCCTAAAAACAGTGTGTTTTAATAAAATAGAGAACCTTTTATTTGGTATTTTATATGTATGTGTATATGCATATGCATAAAGATCTCAATATGTATATTTTGCAAAAAAGACAGGAGAGGAGAGTTATGATTGAGATGTTTATTGTTTATTGTTTACAGAACATTTGATATACCACCCCCCATTACATCGGGGCGGTTTACAATAGGAATAAAACATTAGTAGGAGAGAGAAAAAGAAATTACAACAAATCAGAGGAAAGGAGAGATGAAGAGAGGGTATAAAGATGGAAAGGAGAGTAAGGTTATGGGATGTCATAGAGGGTCATGAAAGGCGGAGGAGAAAAAATGGGTTTTGAGGAGAGAACGAAATTTGGGGTAGGATTCTTCTAAGCGGAGGGCCGTGGGTAGTGAATTCCAGAGGGAGGGACCGAGGTAGAAAAAAGCTGATTTGCGGGTGGATTGGAGGTGTGCACGAGACTGGGCTGGAAGGTGGAGGCGGTTGACATGAATGGACCGAAGGCTACGAGTAGGGACGTGGAAAGTGAGCAAATCGGAGAGGTATTGGGGCCTATGGAGGTAGATAGCACGGTGTACTAGAGTGAGGATTTTGAAGGGAATCTAGAACTGCAGTGGTAACCAGTGGAGATGCTGTAGCAGAGGGGTGATGTGATCGCGTGGGGAGGCGTGCAGGATCATCCGGGCAGCTGTGTTCTGGATTAATTGTAGGCGATGTAACTGATACTGGGGAATACCGGCATAGATGGAGTTACAGAAGTCTAGCCTGGTTATGACCAAAGAAAGAAGGAGGGTAGTGAGAGCTTGAGAAGACAGAAAAGGCCAGATTGCACGAATCTGCCTAAGGCAGAAGAAGGAATGCTGGAAAACATGGGAAATGTGATCATGAAAAGTGAGAGCGCTATCGAGAATGACACTGAGATAACGGAGTTTACAGACCGTGGAGATAGGGGTACCGGAAAAGGAAGGAGTAAGAGATGGAGCGGGAGAGCCGTAAGTGAACCAGATAGCCGCCGTTTTAGAAACATTAAGAACCAAGCAGTTGGAGGAGAGCCAGGAGGAAACTAAGGATAGACAGGTCTCGAGGGGAGTGATATCAGGCTGGGATGAGGAAGTATGATGTAGAAGAAAGATGTCGTCGGCATAATAGTAGCCCGAGATCCCCAGCTGTTGGATAAGTAAGGACAAGGGGGCCAGAAAGATGTTAAACAACAAGGGAGCCAAAATTGAGCCTTGTGGGACACCACAAGTGAGGGGGAAGCGGTCAGTGGTAGAAAGGACAGAAGTGACCGCAAATGAGCGAGAGGATAAGAAAGAGTGAAACCAGTGATAGACAAAACCACGAATACCCGTGTCCCACAGTCGAGAGAGAAGAAGGGTGTGATCTACCAGGTCGAAAGCGGCAGAGAGATCGAGGGAAACAGCCAACGTGATGTTACCCTGGTCTTGAGAAGTGCGTATTTCATTTATGACTGCTGTGATGGTGGTTTCAACACTATACCCGGGGCGGAATCTGGATTGCCGAGGGTGCAGAAAGTGAGTGGAGTCCAGGTGATGCGAAAGTTGTGAGAAAACTACCTTTTCTAGAAGCTTAGAGGCAAAAGGAAGATTGGACACCGGACGAAAATTGGCGGGAACAGAGGAGTCTAAAGATGGATGCTTCAGGAGAGGGCGAACCAGGGCATGCTTCCAAGGACTGGGGAAAGTACCACATGACAAACTGGAGTTAATGATGGTGAGAAGCGATTGGAAGAGGATGGGAAAAGGCTCGGCGAACCAGGAGGAGGGGATGGGGTCTAAAGGACAAGAGGTCTTGTGAGTCATGGACAGTAGCTGGAGGAGCTCTGGAGAGGTGACGGGGTAGAAGTTGGTCCAAGCATGTGACAGCGAGGGGGATGGCGGAAGCGAAATAGGGGGAGGTGAAGGCAAGACCTGAGGGCAAAAAGGAAGAGATGAGCGGAGGTTTTGGACTTTGGAATACTGTGGCATAAATGTGCAGGAGGAAAGCCTCTTTCAATTGAAAGAAAGCTCTGCAATGAGGGGGCATAAGATGAATGTAAAAGGGTAATTTGCAGAAATTGTTGTTTATTGTTTATTATTTACTTAATATACCGTCCATCACTACATCACTTCTATACAGAGAGAGGAAGACAGGCATCTGTATTTGGAAAAACTTAGAGAAGCTAGCAAAGTAGTCAAGAAGGCAAAGATTCAAAAGGAGGAGGAAATAGCCAATGCAATAAAATGGGGGGGATAAGACATTTTTCAGATATATTAGTGAGAAGAGGAAGGGCAAAAGTGGTATTGTCAGACTCAAGGGTGCAGGGGGGGAATATGTAGAAGCTGATAAGGATAAAGCGGAATTGCTTAACAAATATTTTTGTTCTGTGTTCACAGATGAAGAACCAGGAGCAGGACCTCAGAAAACACCCACAAATAAGAACAGAAGCGAGGGACATCTTGAATAATTTTCAGAAGACTGTGTTTGTGAGAAACTAGCTCAACTTAAAGTAGACAAAGCGATGGGACCGGATGGGATACACCCTAGAATACTGAGGGAACTTGGGGACGTTCTAGCAACTCCACTGACTGACCTTTTCAATGCCTCGTTGGAGTCGGGAGTGGTGCCAAAGGACTGGAGAGAGGCTCATGTGGTGCCTTTACACAAAAGCGGAAGTAAGGATGTGGTTGAAAACTACAGGCCGGTTAGTTTAACTTCTGTGGTGAGTAAATTATTGGAAACGCTGCTGAAAGAGAAAATAGTGAGGTTTCTGGAGTCCAGCGGATTACAGGATCCGAGGCAGCATGGATTCACCAGAGGCAGGTCTTGTCAGACAAATCTGATTGATTTCTTTGACTGGGTGACCAGGGAGTTGGACCGAGGGAGAGCTCTAGATGTGGTGTATTTAGATTTCAGTAAAGCCTTTGACACTGTTCCTCACAGGCGACTTATAAACAAACTGAGCACCCTAGGAAGGGACCCTAAAGTTACTGCTTGGGTTAGAAATTGGTTGGGTGGGAGGCAACAAAGAGTACAAGTAAATGGAGCTCACTCTGAAGAGAAGGTTGTTACCAGTGGTGTGCCCCAGGGATCTGTCCTTGGTCCGATTCTTTTTAACATCTTTGTTAGTGATATAGCGGAAGGGCTGTCGGGTAAGGTTTGCCTCTTTGCAGATGATACCAAAATCTGCAATAGAGTAGACACCCATGAAGGTGTAGATAACATGAGGAGGGATCTAGCTAAGCTTGAAGAATGGTCTAGAATTTGGCAGCTGGGATTTAATGTTAAAAAATGTAAGGTCATGCATTTGGGCTGCAGCAATCCAAGGGAGCAATACAGTATAGGAGGTGAAGTACTTTGGTCCACTAAAGAAGAGCGGGACCTAGGCGTGGTTGTGTCTGATGAACTTAAAGTAGCTAAACAGGTAGAAAAGGCGACGGCAAAAGCTAGAAGGATGCTTGGGTGTATACGGAGAGGAATGGCTAGCAGAAAAAAGTTGATAATGCCTCTGTATAAGTCATTGGTGCGACCTCATTTGGAGTATGGTGTGCAATTCTGGAGACCGCACCTTCAAAAGGATGTGAACAGGATGGAGTCGGTGCAGAGGGTGACTACTAAAATGATTAATGGGCTTCATTATAAAGCATATGAGGACAGACCTAAGGATCTTAATATGTACACCTTAGAGGAAAGGTGGGATAGAGGTGATATGATTGAGATGTTTAAATACCTCCATGGCATAAATGTTCAGGGAGAGAGCCTCTTTCAATTGAAAGCAAGTTCTGCTACGAGGGGACATGGGATGAGGGTGAAGGGAGATAGATTCAGGAGTGATATGCGGAAATATTTCTTTACAGAAAGAGTAGTGGATCCATGGAATAGTCTCCCAGTGGAGGTGGTAGAGATGAGGACAGTAACTGAATTCAAAAAAGCATGGGACCAACACAGAGGATCTCTAAAGGTAAAAAGTGGACTGTTGTAGTTGTTGTTATGGAAGGACAGACTAGATAGGCCATGTGGTCTTTTTCTGTCATCATGTTTCTATGTTTCTACAGCATCTGAGTTGTTTACAAAATGGCAAAAGCTGCTAGAAAAGAAAAGGAACAACAGTATGTTTTGGATAGGAAAGGATGGAGTAAAGCTAGGAGAAGACAGAAGGAGAGGAGAGAGCAGAGGAGAAAAGAGGCTTATTGAGTATCAGCAGTGGGGTGGGGAGGGAAAGGTCAAAGGCTGAGCAAAAATGGTGGGTTTTTAGGTTAGCCTTGAAAGTTTTAAAAGAGGGTTCAAGGTGGAGGGCTGGAGGGAGTGAGTTCCAGAGACAGGGGCCGAGGAAATAAAAAGTAGAGGAGCGGGTGGATTCTAGGTGAGCTTGGGAAGGGGAAGGGAGGGACATGCAGTCTGCGTGTATGGAATGGATTGAGCGGTGAGGAGTGTGGAGATGGACTAGATCGGCAAGGTAGAGTGGGATGCCAGTATGGATAGACCTATGGACAAAGATAAGGAATTTGAATTGGATCCTGAAAGTGATTGGAAGCCAGTGCAAGCGGATGAGAAGAGGGGTGATGTGATCAAAGTGGGAAGTGCAAGTGAGAATGCGGGCGGCTGTGTTCTGGACTTGCTGCAGGCATAGAAGCTGAGATTGAGGAAGACCGGCCAAGGAGACATTGCAGTAGTCTAAGCGTGAGATAACGAGGGAGAGGAGAAGGGTGGTCATAGAGGAAGAAGAGAGGAAAGGACGAACAGAACGAAGTTGACATAGGGTGAAGAAGCAGTGTTGGGCAACGGAGGAGATATGAGCTTTGAAAGATAGAGAGGAATCGAGGGTCACACAAAGATAGCGTAAGGTAGTTACGATGGGGATGGGGGAGGAAGAGAGCAGGGGGATGAGAGCGGGAACAGGGCTACTGGCAGGGAACCAAATTGCTGTAGTTTTGGAAAGATTGACATGAAGAAAATTAGATGAGAGCCAGGATGACACAGACGAGAGGCAGTCCTTCAAGGGGGTGATGTCAGGGGCAGCTGAGTCAGTGTGATAGAAAAGGAAGATGTCATCAGCGTAATAGTGAGCGGAAACTCTGTGTTGTTGGACTAGAAGGGCGAGGGGGGCGAGAAAGATATTGAATAGAAGGGGCACGAGGATGGATCCTTGGGGGACACCTCAGGGAAGAGGAGTTGAGGGGGAAGAGGAGGACCCAGAGAGAACTGAAAAGGACCGGCAGGAAAGAAAAGAGTGAAACCAGTGGAGGACGGTGCCGGGGTGAGGCCGGCATCATGCAGACGTGAAATAAGAGTGCGATGATCGACGAGGTCAAATGCAGCGGAGAGATCGAGTGAAACAGCAAGGGAGAGGGAACCACGATTGTGTGCAGCATGCAATTCTTTAAGGAGAGAAGGAAGGATAGACTCAGTGCTATGACCGGGATGGAAGCCAGATTGCCGGGGGTGCAGTGTAAGGGAAACTTCAAGGTGGGAAGACAGTTGAACAAAGACGAGTTTTTCGAGGAGCTTAGAAAGGAAAGGAAGATTAGAGATAGGACGCCAGATGGAGGGTGAAGATTGATCCAGGGAACCATTTTTAGGAATGGGATGGATGATAGCATGCTTCCAGAGAGCAGGAAAAATACCAGAGGAGAGACTGGAGTTAATGATGGAGAGAATGTGGGGCGAGAGGGCCAGGGAAGAGTCTAGGAGCCATTGAGAATCAATAGGGTCCGAAAGGCAAGTGGTTTTACGGATGGAAGAGAAGGTTTTGGACAGGACGTGGGCAGAAACAGGCTCAAAGGAGGACCAGCAGTGGGAGAGGGGAGGAAATGAGGAACAAGGGGAGAAAGAAGGAGAGATGGGGGCCGAGCATGGTGGGAGGGGGGAGGGCAGGCTGGAAAAGAGAGACGAAGGGAGAGGACTTTAGAGATGAAGTATGAGGCCAAGGAGGCAGGATCAGGGGAGGCAGGGGGGGAGAGGTGGAGGAAGATGAGTGGGGAGTAGACAGGTTGCGGAGAACAGAGTACAGCTGACGGGAGGAATTGTTGGAAGAAGAGATAAGAGTGAAAAAATAGTCCTTTTTGGCTGCGTGAAGGAGGAAACAAAAGTGTCAATGACAAGCACAAAAAAGTGTTGTGTGCATGGAATAGTTTCCTAGTGGGGGCTGTAGAGACAAGGACAGCTACTTCTATTAATAATAATGTAACCCCCATAAGGGGTTAAGATTTTTTTTACCTGAGAGGCAGGCAGCAGCGTCTAGCCGCGATCTTTTCTGACGTGGGGAGGGGCCGAAATAGGGCAGAGAGGCAGCCATAGTTGAAGAGGACGTCAGGCCGTGCATGTGCACGTCACCGCGTGCACGCGCGTGTTCGCTGTAGGCCCGGAGTGAAGCCGGGGGCCTCGAGCTAGCTGCTGCTCAGTAGAGTTCCAGGCGAGTTGGAGGTAGGTGCCTCGGATTTGATTTAGCCACCCGACGGGATTTAGGGGTCCTAGAGACTTGGGAAAAGGGTTGACTTTCAGTAAAGGGACCATGGGGAATCTGATTCCGGGGTCAGAATTTGGAAAATTTTAATGTTTTATGGCTCAATTTTACAGGGTTGGTAGTAGTGTAGCAGCAGATAAGCATGCAATAAATAAATCCAGGAGTCTTTTCAAGGATCCAAGCCAGTTTAATGTGCACATGGCTCAAGCAATAAGCAATTTCAAAATGGCTGAGCAATGGCTTCTAGTAAAACAACAACTTTTATAGCTTTCTTGTCCATTCTAAGCATAGGCAAACTTTTCATTGGTCCCAGTACCCCTCTCACCCATCTATTGGTCCCGGTACTGATATGGCTACCCAATCGGGACTCTGGTCTGGGCCCAGCACCTGGTTGCCCCCCTTCTAGTCCCAATTACAATGGTCAGTGTCTCCAACTTGTTACTTCTCTCCTCCAAGGTCGCTGAGCTTGTTAAAACATATGGGAAGCAGGGCACTGTAACCTTGCTTTTTGCAGAGTTAATTAATTCCATAGAAGCTGTGCTCTCTTATCAGTACCAATTAGAGCTGTTTTCTGTCTTTTATAAGTTTCGTTTCTGCTTAGCTATGTTCAGTTAAACTGAGTTAAGTTTCAATTCTATGGTGTCATCATTCAGGGGGGTTTTCATTCCTCTGGGCCTAACTACAGGCTTCAGTTACAGGTCAAGCTGCTCAGGCCTGTCTGCTTAGTTCAATTAGCATGGATCATAGGCCGTCGCCTACCACATTCCCCCCTTTGATTATTCTCACCCGCATGTTAATAAGGTGTGAGAATCAAATCACATAATACTAGGTAAAGGTATCACTCTGTGGTATAGGGTAGTAAGTTCACATAGCTAGCATCTTTGTAGCTGTCTTACGCTCTACAGTGTTATTAATAACTGAAGTTATCATTTGCAAGCAAAATGGCAAGAAACAAGGGAGCAACAGGCAGATAGTCAAAGTCCATAGTTTGGCAAGAGTGGGAAAAAGAACTAAAGGATTAGAAGGTTCGGTTGCATCTTTGTTGTGCTGTCGTAAAGCTTCTGATTTAGACAGACCAGCTGTCCATCCTTCGTAGTAGATTGTGGTCCAGTCCGAACAAAACACAAACTGTCAACAATGGGGTGGGCCAATACCCACTCACTAGTAGTATTATGTAAATCAGTCTGATTGTATAGGATAGAATAGTTCAGTTCTTGCGTCTCCCAGGGCCACTGATCTCCCATCTTAGTTCCTCCACAATAGAAACAGTCAGAAGTGTGGAGACTAGATGCTATTGCTCCAGTAAGTTCAAGAAACAAGTTCTGGTGGTGGTATGAGGAATTGCAACGGTGGCTTGCATAGCCTTGTAGAAAGTCAAGATCTAGAACAATTTTTGGATTGGAGAGTATACCAATGCAAGTATAGGAAGAATGATAAAACAAGGTCTGAGTGACCTTCGGTCCAGTTCATGTTGTACTTATACAGGCTGCCCAGGGAGATAAGGCAAAAGTCATTTCAAAGCACTCCAAGGCTGCTGCCAAAATAAAGCAATAATAATAATTCATAATGGGCATAGTCTCTGGAAAATTGGTGGAACTGTCGACTTCCACAACAGATAACAGATGTAGGGTTGATTGTAGATCCTCAAGCTTCTGCCGTACGTAGACCTACCAGCTTTTTGGCAGGAGTAGGGCTGTAGATTCCAAAGTATCACTGTCCTCTGGGATGTCTCAATTTCTTAAAATATCATAGCATAGTCTCTTAGGCTATTATTGCTTCCTTAGAGCAGTTCACTCTTTAGGAGATCAAAACAGTCTTTTCAGAGTATTTAAACACAGTCTCTTAGAAGATTCAATTTCTTAACACAACACAGTCTCTTTCTGATGATTGCAGGTTTTTTCAGATGCGAGGCTTACCTTCAGATAAACAAACAGTCTTGAAATAGTGCAGTTTCTGAGGGACCAATAAGTCTTAGGTCCGTGGTTGTTGTCGTAGGGTGAGGTGCAATGGAGTCTCAGGATGCTGTACAGTAGTCCAGTGATCAGGTTCAAGAGCAGCTGCTGGCTTCACTTGATTATGATGGGTCCAAGGTTCAAATTCTGCGACTTTTACTGCAGTTGGAGTTGTTGACAGGATGACGACATAGGGTCCCCTCCAATGCAGGGCTAACAGTATCTTTCTCCACTCTTTGATCCACACCGAGACTCCAGGCTTGAAAGGATGCAGGGGTGCAGGCAAATTGATGAGTAATCGATTTTGTACTCAGGTATGAAGACTTCTGCAAAACAGAACTTAAAACCAATAGTTCATGTCTAATAATTTCAGATCCTATCTGTCTCATATCTCCTTTTATTTCCTATACAATAGGCAGGGGTTGCCCATACAGAATCTCAAAAAGGGAGACTCCTATAGACTTAGCAGGGGCTAAGTATATCCTAAGAAGGGCTATGGGAAGAACCTGGGGCCACTTCAGGTAAACCTCTTGGCAAAGTTTAGACAACTGAGATTTCAGGGTTCTATTCATACATTCTACTTTTCCTAAATTCTGAGATCTATAGGCAGTATGTATCTATTAATATCGATATCTTGGGCTATACTTAATGGACTTGCTTCCTAAGGTTATCCATCCTCATTCTTTGTACAGGGGCCCATATGCATGCAAGGTTGTAAGGGTATACTTGAAATCTGGGTACACATTTAGACAGGGCTCTTTTCCTATTGTTAGTGCTCTAGTGAGGACTATCAGTTCAGCTTTCTGTGGTGAAGTTTCTGGGGCCAGGGCTGAGGACTCAACTACCAAATCAGGGGTCACTACTGCATATCTAGCACAACAATGTCCATTGATGATGAAACTGCCTTCAGCCACAAAGAAAGTCTGTTCAGGGTTCTCCAGAGGGACATCAGTCAAATCCAGGTGGCTTGAGAATACAGTGTCCATAATTTCTAAACAGTCATGATCAGGGGATCAAGACCAACTGATAACAACATAGCAGGATTGAAAGCTTGACTGACCCTTCAGTTGTATCTGGGGTTTTCACACAACATACTCTAATATTTCAACATTCATAGATTTGTTAGCTAGTAATTTCCTTTGTAAAGGGATTTTTCTTTTAGTTTTTGCTTACTAGGAAGGCTGTAGCTGTAACAGCTTCTCAAATAAGGTCCAAGAGATTGAGTCAACACTCCCAGAACATTTCCTTGCGACTCATGAACATAGAGACTGTAAGGTTTTCTGGACATCTGGTAGACCCAGAATTGGTGACAACATCAGAGTGTTTTTTTCAAAGATCAAAAGACTGCATCCTGTTCAAGTCCCCATTCCTCTGGAGACATTTCCATTCCTTTGATAGCTTGATACAATGGTTTTTTTTCTCTAGCAGCGCAAAATTGGGGATCCATATACAACATACTCTGTGGCACCCAAGAAGGCTCTCACTTGCCTCCTGGTGATTGGAGTAGGAATACTGCATACAGCTGCTTTGCGTTCTGGTAAGGGTTCCAGGCGTCGAATTCCGCTGGACAACTGGAATCCTAGGTATTTAACTTGTTTGACATAATTATGCTTTGGCTCTTGAGACTTTGTATCCAGCCTCATTAAAAAGGTGCAAGAGTTCACTGGTGGCTGGTGGACATTCACTTTCTGAGTTGGTGGTTATGAGCAAGTTGTCCACATATTGAAGTAGAATTTTTTCTTTTTTTTTTTCTTGAGTTTCTGGATAACTTGTCAAATCTTTTGCTGAGTGAGGCGAGTTCTTGAATTCTTGAGGTAATCTTGTCCAGATGAGTTGGCCCCGCCTCCTTGTAGTGGGGTCTTGGGCTAAGCGTATACAGAAAAAGGCATCTTTTTAAGTCCAGAATGATGAAATGTATAGCTTCAGCAGAGATCAGTTCCAAGAGAATATAAGGATTTTGGTACCACTGGTTGTATAGTTTCAGCTGCATCATTCATTCTTCTTAGATCCTGCACTGGGCGGTAATCACCTGTCCCAGGCTTCTTGACTGGCTTGAGGGTGACAATGGCAGGGGCTATGTTCTTCGCTAGGCCAGGTGGATTATCTTCTGCCCATCCTCCAGGTGGGGCTATGAGGTTGGTAAGTGTACAGCTTGTTGCTTTGGATGCAGGTGAATAGAACCGCCATTCTTCTTCTTGGGGACAGTTTGAGTTTCATTTTTTTCTTCCTTCAACAGAGGATATCTGTGCTTGAAGCTTTGCAAGCAGATCTCGGCTCCAAAAATGGAATAGGGCATTCAGGCATATACAGGAACTGGTACATTATTATTATTTTTTTTTTTCTAGTTCACACATGTGGTTCTGCAGAAAAGGCTTTGCGAGAAAAACACAGGGGCTACTGGCTTTAGTATTCTGCTCCTGTATCCCCCATAAAAGTCCATATATTGGTCCCCTATTTTTCAGACTGACTCCTGGGGACCCAGGGAAACTGGAGAGTCCGGTCTGGCCTAGTCTTCATCCATGCTGTAGCCCTCTTCGGCTGCCACTCACGCTATAGCTGCTTCACTCTCGTGCTGAAACACTGTGCTTGGTTTATTGTTTTATGACTTTGCAATCAAGTACTCCCTCGGGAGTCAAGATACGGGCATTCACTTCTCTAATGTCCTTCTTTTTCTATAATGGGCGTACTCACACCCAGTTTTTCACTTCCTCTGTTCCTTCGATTAGGATAATCTCCTCACATCATTCAACTAAAATATCATTCACTTTCTCTGTTACATTTATTTTCACAATTCACACACCCTCTGATTAACTTTCATTTAACCATTATGCCCGCAAATTCATCCAGTTCTTTGCAATTTCCGTTCATTAGTTCAATCAAGTCCTAAAACTTCTCAGTGTATAATGCAGTTTTTTTCAGTTCTAAACAAGTCTGGTCAGCTGACTTTCACTTCTAGTCCGGAGGGGGTGGACATTCCCCTGTTGCAGAGGTGGCTAGCAAACTACTTGGGAATCTGTAGGGAGAAGTCATCCCCCCTCCGCCCCCCCCCCCCTTGTTCCAGGCTCTGCCCGGGATGATGGCAGAGCTCAGGGAAATAAACAGGCAGGATTTTGGGAAACTACGGGGCCATGAAGTAACTCTGGAATCTGCATGGACTCTGACCCCCCTTCCTCCCCCCATGGTGACGTAGTTAACAACAGACAGAAGGCGGTCTGTCAGGCTGCATTTTCCTGTGACTAGGCATAATAATCTCATTCTAAATAAATACAATTTAGATAAATTCCTTCAAATATAAAACTATTTTTTTGCAACATGTTATAAACAACAATCCCAACAGAGAGAACTATTACGTATGGCTGGAAGAAACTAGCTGCCAGCCGTAATCTGCACTTAAGGTGAATAACGTCTCTGCAAAAGATTACAGTTTAGGAAGGAGATATTCAAAAGACATTCCGGATACTTTTTTCAATAAAATACAGTACACCTTTCCCTTTTTTTTGTAAATACAGAAAAGCTAACTGATTTGTTCATTAGTAACCAGCACAGAGGGGAAGCATGCATTCAAATGACTTATACTCATTCATAAAAAGATAAACTTTGTTTTTAAAACTTTTGGTTAAACAGAGCTAGTGAAACCAGAGAAAAAACTAATTATAAATTCATCACGCTTCGATTAAATGAAGAGACTTTTCAAATCGGCAGTCCCTTTTCATTCCTAGGAGAAATTTCCTGCAGTCTCCAGCTGTCTCTCCAGAACCTTTTTTTTTTTTTTTTAAGGATATGTGGAAGCCACACCCCTCTGCTCGCGGGGAAACAATTGAACTGTGCTCATAAAAAGAGACTTCTCATTCACATGGACAGAGATGCCAGAAAAAAACAATTTAAATCAATGTTAAGTCGTGATCTAATTACTTTGTAGATCAAAGGAAAAACAAAAACAGTTCTTTATCATTTCCTATTTGAATCATAAAACACAGGGCAAAGCTAAGCCCACAAATATATTATACCTATCTGACCGGAATAACTAATCTTACCCTACACACTATAACTGAACTAAACCCGTCACCTCCTGGATAGTTCTGCAAAGTAACAGCAATATAACAGGCTCAATTGACTTAGAAATGCAGACAGAGCAGAGAATATAACTAAAAACTGTTTGCGGAGCTCTGATGATTAATACAACCTTCAAAACTAAAATTCTGACTAAATATTCTTATTGAATGGTACACAATACATGACCACAGCAGGAGGAACATTACTATCAGAACAAAGTGAATAAAAACAGGTAGAAACAGGTATAATTGTCCTGATTAGTCCAGCAGCAGATCGTTGAAAAACATGCCTGCATAGGGTTAAACAGCACCAAACATTCTCCTGCACAGACACGCCCCCTGTCAGCTTTTTCACTGTGCTAAAACCAACTGGGTGAGACCAGCTTTTTGATTTCTAAAAATGACCGTAGGTGTTTTGGGTCTTCATTCTGCTCTATTAATACAATTTCTTAACCAGTGAACTGTCACAAAGTACTCAACATAATAATCTCACATTTATAACAGAAGGGAAACTCGTGGTTTCAACAGATAACAAAAATCAAATACACAGGACGGACAATACACCAAACGCTTCATCCGTTTCGCGACCTAGACGCAGTCACCCGACTAGGAACTGCGCTAGTCCAGAGTCCACTCTCGCTTGGTCCGTGCTGCCAGACCTCTCATTCACACTTCATTCACACAATCATGCTAGCAACGTATCTCAGAATGCATTCCTTTCTATCTATTCTGACTAGTCTTTTTCCCAATTACAAAAAGGATGAGGGTTTCACCCGGCGAATTCCCATGCGGGGTTACTCGGCCCTTCCTTGAGAGGTGATCATGCTCTCTTACCAATCCCAATATCTCGAGATTACAAATTCCAAGTTCCTGTCTGTTCTGACTAGACTAAATCATGATTTTTTTTTTTTTAAACCGCTGTACCTCGCGAATACTCATGCAAGGATTTTCAAACAAAGACTTAAGTCTTACCAAACAAGAAGGACGATGGCTTCACCTCGCGCATACTCATGCAAGGTTAATAGGACCGTCCTTGAGAGGGGATCAGTGCTCTCATTACCAAATTCCAAATTCCAAGTTCCAAGTTCTCGAGATTACAAGTTACAAGTTTCAAACTGCAGTTCTAACTCATCTGTCTAGACAGGTTTTCAAAACTATACTTACCAGATCTGGTTCCCAAGCTTCTGAGTTGGATCCTGGACTCCCCCGGGTCGGAAGTGTTAGCCAGCTGGACTCAGTGCCTGCCGAGGCCAGGCAGAACCCCCTCCGATACAAGAGGATCGGTGGGCCCAGGGAGATTCCCCTGCGTCGGATTGGCATGGTTCCAACTGGACCAAACCTCAAGGCGAATTACGTGGATTTATTCACTTGAACACTATCCACCACTCGCACTTCTCGGCCAACGCACCAAGAATGTAGCAGCAGATAAGCATGCAATAAATAAATCCAGGAGTCTTTTCAAGGATCCAAGCCAGTTTAATGTGCACATGGCTCAAGCAATAAGCAATTTCAAAATGGCTGAGCAATGGCTTCTAGTAAAACAACAACTTTTATAGCTTTCTTGTCCATTCTAAGCATAGGCAAACTTTTCATTGGTCCCAGTACCCCTCTCACCCATCTATTGGTCCCGGTACTGATATGGCTACCCAATCGGGACTCTGGTCTGGGCCCAGCACCTGGTTGCCCCCCTTCTAGTCCCAATTACAATGGTCAGTGTCTCCAACTTGTTACTTCTCTCCTCCAAGGTCGCTGAGCTTGTTAAAATATATGGGAAGCAGGGCACTGTAACCTTGCTTTTTGCAGAGTTAATTAATTCCATAGAAGCTGTGCTCTCTTATCAGTACCAATTAGAGCTGTTTTCTGTCTTTTATAAGTTTCGTTTCTGCTTAGCTATGTTCAGTTAAACTGAGTTAAGTTTCAATTCTATGGTGTCATCATTCAGGGGGGTTTTCATTCCTCTGGGCCTAACTACAGGCTTCAGTTACAGGTCAAGCTGCTCAGGCCTGTCTGCTTAGTTCAATTAGCATGGATCATAGGCCGTCGCCTACCACAGTAGAAGGGGTTTAATCGGTTGGGGAATTATAGATTTGGACTCATATAAAGTCGGGGGCCCTAAGTAAAAAAATTAAAAGCAAGTTTGGCATGAAACGTTTACTTTATTTTTTTAGTTATAGCCTATTTTGTGTAATGGGGGAGTATGGTGGTTCCGATACTCCGATTTTAATTTGGATTGCGTGAGGTGAAAGCTGAGATTCCAATTTAATTTTAGAAAATGAAATGGGATTTCAGAAATTTATTGGGTAATGTTAAATTGATGAAATGTCATAGTGGAGAGCTGTTTAGGGTTAAAAACTTGTGAAAACAGTGTTTAATAGTCAGTCGGTGATTAATAAGAAAGGGATAATTTTTTTTGGAGTATATACTATTTTTCCTGTTTAAATATGATATAGAATTTTGATACCATTATTTCTAATGGGAGTTTTGAAAGGTAAAATTGAGATTTTAGCTGCAAAATAGAATTCATGGTAACTGATGTTGTTGGAGTGCTGGTGCAAGCATGCTTTTCATTGGCTGGAGGACCCTGGATGATGTCATTTGAGGCAGCGTTGCCTTGGTTGCGGCTGGGAGGGAGAAAATAAAAGAGAGAGAGCTGTTTGAAACCGTGGGCAAGTGTGTATTAAAAAGAGCTCCTGGGTGAGTCTAGCGACTGAGTGACCTGTGTGAATATGATTTTGGTAATAGAGCGGAACTTTGCTTTTGTATGGTGGCAGAGTTTCTGAAAGAGGATGGAGAGATTTGGAAGACAGTGAGAATCACACCTTTACTTATAAAAAGCCTTGTATATTATTATATACTGTATAATTGATTCAGGTGAACATATCTTATTTATTTTTATTTATTTAGCAAGCATTTGTATACCGCTCCTTCCAGCGATCAGAAGCGGGTATGATTACATAGAAAAAGCTGTCAAATCAAAACAGGAAATTTATGGTATATATCTTATAGTGATGCAAGTAATAGGGCTCACTACAAAAAGGTATGTTGGTTTAAATGCTCTAAAGGTGACAAGAGTAATGAAATGAGCTGACTAGACATTTTAATGAGAACAGGTGTAATATAACCTGTACCAGAAACTGTTGTTTAGGGAATAAACCCATAATGTATGTGTAACAGCTCTACAGAGATTACATAAGTTACTACAGTTTCAGTGCACAAGCTATGTTGAAAGATGGAATGAATTTAAATGTTGTGGAATGGACACGTAGTACTGTAGCTCTGAGTTCAAGTCTGAGTAAATAAGGTGCAAGGATGGTTGAATGAAAGTAGGGGGTTCATTAAGCTCTTCAGTATAGGGACCTAAGTTCAGACAGGTGACCTTAGCTAGGGACTTTGCTTAATTTTATTTCATTAGTTAGGGAACTTAACAAAGATTGAGGGATAAGAATAAATTAGATAGTTATATTGCTGAGGCAAAGTGCAATCAATGAATAAGTCCAGGAGTCGATTGACAGGGTCCAAGTCAGTTTAATGTGCACAGGCCCAGTCAGTCAAAGCAACAAAAGGAACTGAGCAAACGTTTATACAGAGACATAACTTTTTATACCTCTTTTTCAGTTTCATACATGAGAACTTTCTATTGGTTCTAGCTCGATACATGCAAACGTCTCATTGGTTATATGTTCCCTGCACCTGTCCAATTAGAAATCCCTCCGGAGCCTAGCAACCGGCCCCCTCCTTTAGGATTGCTTGAACAATGGTACAGTTCTAAATCTTGCTACATTTCTACTGCAAGGTTAACTTCGGCTTCTGGAATGCATATACTGTTACATTTCTGTTCTTTCACACACAAGAGAATAGAAGACTTATGAATTCATGAAAACTTCTTATTAAGCATTTTAAAACAGTTTTCTCAATTTTCACAGATTTTGGGGGGTTTTCTAGCTATATTGGGAGTTAGGATCCAGGCCTAACTTACAGGCCTTTCATAGCAGCAGGCCATGCTAGGCCATAGCCTACCTCATTCCCCCCTTTGATTATTCTCACCCGCTAGTGAGGAAGGGTGAGAATGAAATCATTCATTAGTCAATTAACACATTATACTGGTGTAATCGCATCATCTTCGTGGGGTATAGGGTAATATCGTCACATAGCTAAGACTTTTTCAGCTGCCTTCCGCTCTATTGTGTTATCAATTGAGGATGTTATCATGCGTAAGCAAAGGGGTAGGAGACAGGGGAGCAATAAGCACATGGCTAATATGAATAATACGATCAACATAAGGGATTTCAGACCACCAATCCAGGAAAACAATGAACCAAACCACCCATCCATCTTTAAACTGTGCCAGGTCTGGACAGGCACAAATGTCTGCTCTCTCATCTGGATAGCTAAATCTTCAACTATATGCCCATTATTATCAATCTGTAAACAACAATTACTTAGGTTCAACTTCCCACATACCCCACCTTCAGCTGCTAACAAATAATCTAAAGCTAAACGATTTTGATAAATGGCTGTACGCATTTGCGTACTTTGCTTCGCTAGTAGGGTTAGTGCTTTACTAGTTTCATTGGTTATTATTTCAACAACAGCTTGCAAACGTATTATTTGATTAATCATATAAACAGGGGTACGATATCCCCAAGTCCCATCCTGCTCCCAAGTAGCAGGTCCATAGTATGAGATGAATCTTTCTGGTGGCCATTCTTCACCATCCCATTTGTCCCATTGGCCTATTTTCAAGGCCTCCTTCAGCTGTCGACTTCTGTACACAGGATATCCCAGCAGTTTTCCCTGGGATGTAGGCAGAAGGAAAAAGGAAGGTCGTATGGTTCCCAATACACATGCGCCTCCCCAGTGATGAGGAAGTCTAGCATATGCTCGGGTTCCGCAAATCCAGTACAGTCCAGGTGGTGCTTGCCAGGAGTTATATGCTACTAAGTTAGTCCAGATGCTGGCAAGTCTGGGGAACTGGACTAGTGGATTTGAAGGTTCAGTAGCGTTGGTTCCTGACCACCAAGATGTTCTCTTAGTGGTACTGTTGTAAAACTTCTGAGTGAGACAAACCAGCTGCCCCACTTCCATATTAAACATTGGTCCATAACGAGAAAAACATAAATTACCCACAATGGAGTGGGCCAATACCCATTCACTTGTGGTATTGCGTATATTAGTCTGATTATATGGAACAAAATACTTCAGTTCTTGTGCTTCCCAAGGCCATTGGTCTCCCATTTTTGTTCCTCCACAAAACAAACAGTCTGAAACATGGAGACTAGAAGCAACTGCTAATTCAAGAAATAAGTTCTGGGAGGCAGGAGGGATTTCAAACTCTGATTTCATGGCTTCATAGAAGGAGTGATGTATACGATAGGGTGAGGATACATGGGTATTGGTGTTTAATCGCAGATATAAAATAGTCCCAGGGTCTACATCTCCTCCTGCAATGCGCAACCCAAACTTGTATCCTTGTTTCCAGTGGCTGGGATTGGCTATGAAGAGTTGTAGAGGATTACAGGCACCTGTCTGGCATTTCTTGGGGTCTGGTATTTGATCTTCGTGAGGCTGCCTGTGCGATGATCACCGTCTTGTCCCGTCGGTGCATTCTTCCAGGTAGCAAAATATACACATTCCCACTTCGGACAAAAGTAATCGTGTTTAGCTGCGGTGGTGCAGATAGTGGCTGCCGTACTCTTTCCGGTACACTTTCCCCATCCATAGGCTCCCTCTGGACACATGTATTTATCATCATGGTAGAAGGCTCGCTCCCATGGCCCACATCTGTAGTAAGCATTTTTGTTGATGGCATCACAAGCGTCAAAGTTCAAGGTGATAGGTTTTGTGGGATCGGTAAGAGGTTTTGTAGCACTCAGGATGGCTCCATCTTCATCATTCCAGCGTATCTCAAATGTATAATATGATGGGTTTTGTCGAGGGGTATAACAAGTCTTACTTCTCCCCTTTGTGCAAACATTCAGTTCGCTGCCCTTATAAACACACCGGCTGACTGTTCCAGTGCAAGTATAGTAGGAATGATAGAGCAAAGTCTGAGTAACCTTTTGTCCTGTTTGGGTGATGTTTATACAGGCTATACAAGGGGGTAGAGCAAAGGTCTTTTCCAGAATTCCCAGGATCACCACTCCCACGAGGCAATAGTGGAAGAACATGGTGCTTACAGTCTCTGGAAGTTAACTGGATAGTTGAGGATGATGAACTATGCTGAATTTTCTTTTGTTTCTGTAGTGATGGTCACTTTCGCGTGGCATAAATGAATGCTGAAGACTCTCTATAAAACTGGCTGTCTCCTCAAGGTGAGTCACAATGGAGTCTCGGGATCATGCACTGATGTCCATTGGCCAGGATCAGGTGCAGCTGCTGGCTTCACTCGACTGTGGTGGATCCAGGGTTCAAATTCTGCAACTTTCACTACGGTGGGGGTTGATAGCATGACAACATAGGGTCCCTTCCAATGCGGCGCCAGCGGGGTCTTTCTCCACTCTTTCACCCACACGGACATTCCTGGCTTGAAGGGATGCAGAGGCTTGATCAAGTTGATGGGTAGTCGTTCTTGTAACCACGTTTGGAGTTTCTGCAAAACAGAACCTAAAGCTAATAGTTCTTGTCTAATTATTTCAGATCCTATCTGTCTCATGTCTCCCTTTATTCCCTGCACTATGGGTGGAGGTCGCCCATACAAAATCTCAAAAGGGGAGACTCCTAAGGATCTGGTGGTATCCTAAGAAGGGCTATGGGGAGAACTTGGAGAACACTTCAGGTGTGTTTCTTGACAAAGCTTGGATAACTGAGCTTTCAGGGTTCTATTCATACGCTCCACTTTTCCTGAGCTCTGGGGTCTGTAAGCAGTGTGCAACTTCCATTTTATTCGCAGAGCTTGTGCTAACTGTTGAGTCACTTGAGATACAAAAGATGGACCATTATCCGACCCTATAGTTGATGGTATTCCAAATCGGGGAATGATCTCATGGAGCAATACCCTAATGACTTCTCGGGCTTTCTCAGTTCGGGTGGGATAGGCTTCTACCCACCCTGAAAATGTGCAAACTAACACCAACATATAGTGATATCCATTCACATGGGGCATTTCAGCAAAGTCTATCTGTATATCACTCATGGGGGTCACCCCTACTGACTGAACTCTTGGGGGTGGAACAGGACCTTGCTTGGCATTATTTTTGGCACATATCAGACATTGCTGTGCCACTGAGGCGGTCAGGGATCCTAGTAGTGAGATACAGAAATGGGGTCTCAGGGCTTTCTCCATGGCTGTTTTTCCATAGTGTGTGGCTTGGTGGAAAGCTTGGACAAAGGCTGGCCCTAATGCTTCAGGAATGACTGTTGGACCTGGCGGTGGACTGCCTTCTGGGGGTGGAAGCACTATCCAATCTTGTTCTGTTAAGACTCCTCCCTCTTTTTCACAATAATAGTCTAACACTCTTGTCGTGTATAGGGGTGCCCAGGAACTAAGGGGCACAGGGAATAGGGCTGCTTGCATTGCAGTATCTTGAGTCCTAACTTGTCCTGTGGTGGCTGCCTTTCGGGATGTGACATCTGCAAATCTATTCCCTCGTGCAACTTCTCCTGCTCCTGCCTGATGACCTCGGCAATGCATGACTGCCACTTGTTTGGGGGCCCACACAGCATGTAATAACATCAATATCTCAGGCCCATACCTAATGTCCTTACCCCCTGAGGTGATTAACCCTCGTTCTTTATACAAGGCTCCATGTGCTTGCAAAGTAGTGAAAGCATATTCGGAATCTGTGTACACATTTATGCGGAGTCCTTCTCCTAATGTCAAGGCTCTAGTGAGGGCTATCAGTTCAGCTTTCTGTGCAGAAGTTCCCGGGGTCAGGGCTGAGGACTCAACTACCAGATCAAGGGTCACCACTGCATATCCAGCACAACAATGTCCATTGATGACCAGACTGCTTCCATCTACAAAGAAATTCCGTTCTTGGTCCTCTAGAGGGACATTGGTCAAATCAGGGCGACTTGAAAATACAGTGTCCATGGTTTCTAAGCAATTGTGATCAGGTGGCCCAGGACCAATTGGAAACAATGTAGCAGGGTTCAGAGCTTGACTAACTTTCAACTGTATCCGAGGGTTCTCACACAACATGCTTTGATACTTCAACATTCGTGCATTGGTCAGCCAGAAGTTTCCTTTGTGTTCCATAAGGGTCAGTATAGAGTGTGACATGGTGACTTGAAGAGTTTGTCCTAGTGTGAGTTTGTCTGCTTCGCCCACTAGGAGGGCTGTGGCTGCAACAGCTCTCAGGCAAGGAGGCCATCCTTTTGCAACTATATCCAATTGTTTTGACAGATAAGCTACTGGCCATTGCCAGGATCCAAGAGATTGGGTCAATACTCCCAATGCGTTTCCTTGTGACTCATGAACAAAAAGATGGAAATTCTTCTGAACATCTGGAAGGCCTAAAGCTGGAGATGACATCAGGACCTTTTTCAAAGTTTGGAGTGCTATATCTTGTTCAGGTTCCCAATCTAGTGGGGATTTTTCCATTCCTCTGGTGGCTTGGAATAGTGGTTTTGCAATCAGGGCAAAGTTGGGGATCCATATGCGACAATATCCCGCGGCCCCCAGGAAGGCTCTTACTTGCCTCCTAGTGGTTGGTGTGGGGATATTACACACAGCTTCTTTGCGTTCTGGTCCTAAACGTCAGGTCCCACTGGACAACTGGAATCCTAGATACTTGACTTCAGTTTGGCATAGTTGTGCTTTGGCTTTTGAGACTTTGTATCCGGCATCTTTGAGGAGGTACAAAAGTTCACTAGTGGCTTGTAGGCATTCACTTTGAGTTGGTGGCTATGAGCAAGTCATCTACATACTGAAGAAGAACCCTCTTTCCTGGGTCCACTGGGTAACTTGAGAGATCTTGATTCAGGGCATCACTAAAGAGAGTTGGTGAATTCTTGAATCCTTGGGGTAATCTGGCCCAGGTGAGCTGACCCCGCCTTCCTGTTGTGGGGTCTTGCCATTCAAAAGCGAATAAAAGCTGACTGGTGGGTGCTAGGCACACACAGAAAAAGGCATCTTTCAGGTCCAGGACGGTGAAGTGAGTAGCCTCAGTGGGGATCAGTCCCAAGAGAGTATAAGGGTTTGGTACTACTGGGTGTATAGTTTCAACTGCATCATTTACTCGCCTTAGATCTTGTACTGGGTGGTTGTCCCCTGTCCCAGGCTTCTTTACTGGGAGAAGGGGGGTGTTCCAAGGTGACTGACATTCCTTGAGAAGTCCATATTTTAATAGTTTCATCAAATGGCAATGAATTCATTCTATGGCTGGTCGAGGGAGAGGATACTGCTTCACATGCACTGGTTCCATTCCTGGCTTGAGGGCGACAATGACAGGGGCTATGTTCTTCGCAAGGCCAGGTGGATTATCTTCTGCCCATACTTCAGGTGGGGCTATCAGGTTGGTAGGTATACAGGGACTGGGTGACTTTATTGGAGGTGCACTATAGAACCGCCATTCTTCTTCTCAGGGAACAGTAAGCACCATTAATCCAGCAGGCTTTGGGTTCACAGTCATTTTCATTTCTCCCCCTTCAGCAAAGGATATTTGGGCCTGGAGCTTGGCAAGCATGTCTCGGCCCAGTAGTGGAATTAGGCACTCAGGCATATACAAGAACTGGTGCGTTATTTTCTGTCCCCCTAGTTCACACATGCGGTTCTGCAAGAATGGTTTTGTGGCTTTATTTCCAGTGGCTCCTATAATGGTGACAGATCGTGAGGACAGTGGAGCTACTGGATTGGCTACTACTGAATGTTCTGCTCCTGTATCTACCATGAATTCCATGTATTGGTCCCCTATCTTTAAACTGACCATAGGCTCCTGGGGACCCAGGGTGAACTTGGAGCCCGGTCTGGCCTAGTCTTCATCTATGTCATCCAGGTCATAGTCCGTTGCTACTGCCACTCCCTCAAGGGCTTCTTCCCTCTCTTACTGAAACTGTGTTTGATTCATTCCCCCTCTCCTTCGAAAACTTCCTCCGGGCCTCCAGGGACTCCCTCCTCCCCTTACAGGGGCGGAGTCCAGATGCAGGCACTCATTTCTCCAATGTCCTTCTTCCTTGCAGTAGGCGCATTGATTTGCACCTAATGGAGGCCTGTCACTTCCGCGGCCTTGTCCACGTCCTCTGGTCCTTTGATTAGGAATACCTCCTCCACGTCGTTCGGTTATAGCAGCAGCAAGAAGATCTGCCTTCTTCTTTCGTTCACTTTCTCTGTCTCGTTCATTCTCACGATTCACAAATACTTTCTGAGCGACTTCCATTAACTGAGCTGTGTTCATGCCCGCAAATCCATCCAACTTCTGTAATTTTCGCTTTATGTCTCTCTGGGACTGACTAACAAAGGCCGCATTTACCATGCGTAAATTTTCCTGAGCAGCGGGATCATATGGGGTATACAGTCTATAAGCTTCAGAAAACTGCTCATGAAAGGCCACTGGGCTCTCATCTGGACCCTGGAGAACTTCCGATACTTTCCCAATATTCATGGCTCTCTGGCCTCCCTTCTTCAGGCCCTGCACTAAGTCCTGGCGAAATCTGGTTAAGGCCGCCGCCCTCCTTTCCTCGTTCGGGTTCCACCCGGGATCTTCATTGGGATATTCTGCAGCAGCTGCTTGTGGGGGATTTATATTCCCCCTTTCTACAGGGTTCTCTTCTAACCATCAGAGGGCTGCTTGCCCGATTCGGCCTCGCTCCTCAGTAGTGAAGAGGTTGGACAGGAGCTGGCGACAATCGGCCCAGGTAGGCTGATGGGTTTGCATAATGCTTGACATTAATTCTGTTAATTCCTGGGGCTTGGCTGTGTAGGAGGCATAATGCGTTTTCCAGTTTAATAAATCTGTGGTAGAAAAGGGTACATAAACTAAGCTGGTTGGTCCTGGCGCCATCTGGCCCTGATCATTTAATACAGGTATCCCAGGCACTTGGCGTAATGGCATTAGGTGACCTGCTTTCTCCTTCTTCTTAGGAGTTACGCTTCTTAAATCATAAGGCTCCCGGGCACTAGTCTCCTTGGTGGGTGACCCTGAACTGGCAGGAGAGCTTCCGCTCTCTATCTCATCGGAGGACTCGAGTCCCCCTGCTGTGCTTGGGCCTGACCCGGAACTCTCACTCGGAGTAGGGTGCTTCTTGGGCTGTTGCTTTGGTATTCTCTGGGGCTCCCCATGGGGCTCTACCTCAGGTTACGGGGCTGTGGGGACTATTTTCTGTGAGTACCGGGGTAAACTATCCAAGATATCTGAGGACTCTGGGTCAGCATACACAGGCGGCTTTGCTTCCTTAGCCTTTTTGGTTCCCCTAGTAGTAGCTACAAATATTTTACAGTGCTCCTCATAACAGCACTTCATCCATGAGGACTGCTGTTCACATGCATTTAACCAGGAATCTATATAGGGGAACTGGTCAGGGTACACTCTTAATATAAGCTGATGAAGTCGTAAAACTGTCTCAAAATCAAAGGTGCCCCCTCGGGGCCATGAAGCAGCTAATGCGGGCCATTCCCTTTCAGATAACATTTTTAATCTGGATGGGGTCATTTTTATACCATAATCGCCTGAAAATCCTTTACGGAAATTCTTGATCATACATGTCAACAGAGTGTGCGTGGACTCCGTCCCTCCCATCTTGTGAACGCACCTACCTACGCTTCCTTCGTACTCAACGTACCTGCATACGTTACGTACCCTACGTCCCTACGTACACGTAATGACGTACAAGACAACGAACAATAAGGATAGGTAGTATGGCTGCAGGTAAGGGGTTCGTACAGCCCATAGAACACTGGAGGGGAACAAACACCACTCGCTTCCTCCTGTTCGTGATCTGGGCACGGTTGCCCGGCCAGGATCTGCGCTACTTAGGAGTCCGCTCTCGCTCGGTCTGTATTTCAAGACCTCTCACTCACACGCAAACATATTTCAACAAAATAACATATTTCAATATTTCAAGTGCCCAGGTTTTCTGACTAACTGACTATTCCAAACAAGAAGGGTCGATGGCTCCAGCTTCCGCTTTCCTTACGCAGAGCTTACTAGGACCGCCCTTATGGGAGGTGATCAGGCTCCCTTGTCTCGCGCATACTCATGCGAGATTTCCCAGATTTCCCAGTTAGTCTATACCAAATATACCAAATCAGTCTTGCGCACACAAGACGCTGTCCCAGGCTGTTCTTTCTAACTATCAAATCACAAAAGGTCTACTCACCGGATCCGGTCCCCGATACCACACCAGCTTCTGAGTTGGAACCTGGACTCCCCCAGGTTGGAGGTGTTGGCCAGCTGGACCCGATGGCCCGCCGAGGCAGGTGGCACCCTCTCTGGCACAAAAGGGCCTGCGGCGCCTGAGGTCTCCCCCGCGGTCGGACAGACACGGTTCCAACCGGACCAAACCTCAAGACGAATTACGTGGATTACTCGCTTGAATACCATTTACCACTCGCACTTCCCGGGCAACGCACCAAGAATATGCTGTGGCAAAGTGCAATCAATGAATAAGTCCAGGAGTCGATTGACAGGGTCCAAGTCCGTTTAATGTGCACAGGCCCAGTCAATCAAAGCAACAAAAGGAACTGAGCAAAAGTTTATACAGAGACATAACTTTTTATACCTCTTTTTCAGTTTCATACATGAGAACTTTCTATTGGTTCTAGCTCGATACATGCAAACTTCTCATTGGTTATACGTTCCCTGCACCTGTCCAATTAGAAATCCCTCTGGAGCCTAGCAACCGGACCCCTCCTTTAGGATTGCTTGAACAATGGTACAGTTCTAAATCTTGCTACATTTCTACTGCAAGGTTAACTTCGGCTTCTGGAATGCATATACTGTTACATTTCTGTTCTTTCACACCAGAGAATAATAGAAGACTTATGAATTCATGAAAACTTATTAAGCATTTTAAAACAGTTTTCTCAATTTTCACAGATTTTTGGTTCTTTTCTAGCTATATTGGGAGTTAGGATCCAGGCCTAACTTACAGGCCTTTCATAGCAGCAGGCCATGCTAGGCCATAGCCTACCTCAATATACCTACATTAGGGAAAAGTTAGGGTTTTGCTTCCCTTTATTTTGATTAAGTTAGGGAGCCAGGTACTCTGGATTCCGAGGATACAGAGGTGCGGCAGTTCCTGCGCGAAACTTGGGCCCCTACACTTCAACCTCGCAGTTATCTGGACAAAGAGTCAGCTTCACATCTTACTTGAACGTCTGAATAAAGTTAAGTGAAGTACTTAACATAAGCTTTGTTGTTTAAAACAAGGAAAAGGAGAGCAAAAGAAAGAGAGTGAACAATTCTTACCCGTTACTGATGAAATACGTTTTCACCCTAAAGAAAAATAAATCTACAAAAAGCATCAGAACTTACGAGTTAACAATTGAAGTTAACAGAGAATTACACTTCATATGCTGCATTAGCCAGAAGAGATACTTATCTGGTTAGAATAGTTAGGGTTTCCTTCATTAGAGCTGTAACGTGTTGTGGTTGAACTTCTGTAAAAGAAAATATTGGGTTTTTAAAAAAAAAAAAAAATTATACTTACCAGTTGGTGCAATAAAAGATGAAATGTATGCTGGGTTATTCTTTCATGTCCTCCTGAGAAACTGGAAAGATTATTTCAGCTAGAAATACAAGAAAGTGTCAGAACCTGCATAAAATAAATATCAAGACAATTTGCAATAACTTTATTGGTAAACTTCATACATACCATCTAAGTTTACTTATTATATATACTTCCCCAGTTCCTTTTGAAGGAACTGGTGTGTACTGTACCTTTCCAATTCGTAAATCTGGTGATAACGCCTTCCCTTACGGCCACTGACTACACAATTTTAGTAAGGAGGCTACATCAGGGCGTATAACACTGGTTTGCAAATAGGAGTGGGTTACAGATTTGGCGTAGGCGTCGGCAGGATACCTGTGATAAAGTTATTGGGGGTATAGTAGTGGGTGGTAATTAAAATTAGTGACTCTGACCTTTCTTAGGTGTAGTTAGTTAAGGTAAATAACTAACAAACATCTGGAATTTTCGGCTAACGCTGGAAGAGCAGTACAATAAACTTTGATTGGGGTGTGTTTGAAAATTATTTTAGTTGGGAGGGTAAGCTCTGTTTCGCAGAAACATTTGTTTCCTTTAAAAAAAAAAAGAAGAGTTATTGGAAGATGGAAGTGGAAGCTGGAACAAGTGGAACACGAATGTCACAGATTATCACCAACACAGTAGTAGTATTTATTTATTTATTTACATTCTCTTATATACCACGCTATTCTGCATCAGTGCGGTTTACATTGAACAAACTGAAATTACATTGAACAGGGCATTATAACTTGGAGATTACTATTTTACAGGGAACATGGGCTATGGAGGGTTAAGTGGTTTGCCCAAGACCACAAGGAGCACCTGTGGGACTTAGAAACCCCAGTCCTTCCAGCCCAAGGTTGCTGTCCTCTAGTGGGATTTGAACCCCCGACCTTCCGGCCTGAAGTACCTCGTAGTACCCCATGAACAGATGATTCCAGAATTTTCGGGGTTCCAAAAGGAAATTTCTGATTTAACCATGGAAGATTGGATAGAGAAAGTGAGAATTAGGATGAGAATTTTAAACATTTCTCCGGAAGACCAAGTGGACGTAATCAGAGATCATCTGAAAGGCCTAGCAGCTGATACAGTTAAATATTCTCTATCTAGAGATTGTACCGTAGAGGAGATTTTCAAAATGTTAAGACAGGTGTACGGGGATAAGGTTGCCTTAGGAATAAGTGACAAGAATTCTACAACGCTAAACAGGAAGAGAAAGAAACTATTAGAGTTTATGGGTATAAACTTCAGCAAAAAATGGATGTAATTTTAAAAAGGGATCGGAGAAGAATGGGAACGCCGGAAGAAACCTTAAAAGAGCAGTTCATCCTGGGATTAAGAGATGCCACATTGAAACGGGAAATTACTAAACGAAATGAAGATAAACCAGGGTTGGGATTTTCAGAACTGTTACAGGCCGCCATAAGATGGGCAGGAGAAGAGAGGGTCCCGGTTATAGTAGAGCCAAAGAAAGTTCTCCACAGGCCTAGAGAAGATGCGGGTGATGGTGCAAGTAGGGATGCCACTGCAGCGATGATCGGACAACTGACCCGGTTGTTTACTCAGTGGACTGAGCGACAAGAGCAAGAGTTGGAGATGCAGAGACGAGAAAGGTGGAATAGAGGAATACGGAAGGAATATAATAATGGTAGAACCGGTGATTCTCAGGCAATGAGGAGAGATTTTGTTCCTGGAGAAAGATCAAGGAGAACACCCTCAGAACAAATTATTTGTTTTAAATTTATTTATTTATTTAACATTTCTTATATACCGCTTTTCATGATATCAAGGCGGTTTACATTGAACAAACTGAAATTACATTGAACAGGGCATTATAACTTGGAGATAACTATTTTACAGGGAACATGGGCTATGGAGGGTTAAGTGGCTTGCCCAAGACCACAAGGAGCACCTGTGGGACTAGAAACCCCAGTCCTTCCGGCCCAAGGTTGCTGTCCTCTAGTGGGATTTGAACCCCCGACCTTCCGGCCTGAAGTACCTTGCCCCAACCACTAGGCCACTCCTCCCATGTTCCCTGTAAGTATTAGTGTATGTGTCTCACATCCCCGCGTATTAAATGTATCCCCCAATTGTGTTGTGACCGCTTTGATTGAAGGATAAGGCGGTATACAAAACTGTCTAAATAAATACAAAAAAATAAAATAGTGACTGCCAAGCAAGCAAAGGATTGAAGGATAAAGTGGTATACAAATCTGGTTAAATAAATAAACAAATAAATAAATAAATAGAATGCTAAGAATCATAAGGAAAGGAATAGAGAATAAAACCAAGGATATTATAATACTTCTGTATCGCTTCATGGTACAACCACACCTTGAATATTGTGTGCAATTCTGGTTGCCGTATCTTAAAAAGGATATAGCAGAATTAGAAAAAGAACAGAGGAGTCACCAATATGGTAAAAGGGATGGAAGCATACCACAACGAGGAAAGGCTTAAAAGATTAGGGCTCTTCAACGTGGAAAAGAGACAGCTGAGGGGAGATATGATAGATGTCTATAAATTAATGAATGGAATGGAACAGGTAAACATAGATCGGTCGTTTATGCCATAAAAAGTAGAAAGACTAGGGAATACGCAATGAAGCTACAATGTAACCCATTTAAGACTAATAAGAGAAAATATTTTTCACTCATTGCGTAATCAAACTCTAGAATTCATTACTGGAGGATGTAGTAAAAGCTATTAGTGTAACTGGGTTTAAAAAAAGTTTGGACAAATTCCTGGAGAAAAAATCGATAAACCATTATTAAAAAGGATCCAGGAAATCCACTTCTTGCCCTGAGACAAGCCTCGTGGAATCTGTGTCTTTTTGGGAACCCACTAGGTACTTGTAACCTGGAATGGCCACTGTTGGAAACAGGATACTGGGCTTCATGGACCTTGGTCTGACCTAGTATGGCATATCTTATGTTCTTTTGGGATGGAGAGTGTGTGTCATGGAATATGGTGGGATGTAAGGCAGTGTGAGGAGTGTGAATGCAGGGTGTGGGGATGAAAGGGCATTATGATGTACTGAATGAGAAGGCATGTTGTTATGGAGAATGGTGGGTGGGGCTGGGGGTCAATATTTTGGAGAAGGGATCAGAACTCCACTGATGACTACACTTTTCCAGAGGAGTTGCTGCCAGGAGGTCTGGGCAGCCTGGTTGAAAGAGGAAGAAGGGGTTGGGGAGAGGGGGGTTCAGAAGGGGAATCAAGAGAGGCCCAGGTATGTGTGTGGGGGGGGTAATAGTTGGTGAAAGGGAGAGTACATGATGGCAGGCTCTCTGGTGGTGGGAACATTGAATGCTAAGGGGCTTAATCTGCCATGGAAACGACAGCTGTTATTTAAGGAGCTCAATTGCCTGAGGTGGGATATCGTTTTTATGCAGGAAAGAAACTTGAAGGTAAGGGAACAGACACTTTTAAGAGAGAGGAATTATGAATAATTTTTTTATGCCTCACGAGGGGGTTCAAAGGTGGGTGGGGTGGCTATTTTGTTGTGGAATTCACTAGCAATGAAGGTTCGAGAAGTGCCTATGGATGGGGAAGGGTGGTATGTGGCTATCAGAGGGCAATTTAAGGGGAAGTTGATGACCCTAGTAGGGATATATGCTCCTAATCATGGGCAGGGGGAATTTTTTGACAGGTTAGAGATTGAGCTGTCAGGGTTTATACAAGGCAAGGTAATCATGAGAGGAGATTTTAATTTGGCTTTAGAACCTTTTTCGGAGGTAGGGAGGATGGGGATAAGGGGCACCAGAGAAAAACTTAGGAAAAGTGTAGTTCCTCATCTGTAACAGATGTTCTCTGGGGACAGCAGGAATCTGTCCTCACATATGGCAACGTCAGCCTTTAGGAGATCCACCACGTATGTGTGGCTGCCTTCCTGCCTAAGGATGCTATCTTGCCTCAGTAAGATGACACAGCTGAAGATGGCAACAAAACGAAAAGCAACTCCATGGGGAGGATGGAGGGTTGTGAGGACTGACCCCTGCTGTCCCTTGAAAACACCCGTTACAGGTGAGTAACTACGCTTTCTCCAGGAACAAGCAGGAAGTCAGTCCTCACATATGGGACTCCTTAGAAACAGGCTACTAAAAAAACCTGTAAACCACGAGCGGCTCCAAAAAACGAACCGTGAGGAACAGTAAGAATACAGTTCGGTCACAAGACCTCAGCAGCAACCCCAGCATCGACTAGGAAAACCAGCTGTCTGGTAGTCTGAACACACAGAAGGGCCAGAAGGCAGGAGTTGTCTTAAACCCTAAACTAATGACGGAGTACCACCTGGCCAAAGGCGCTGTCCCCTCGGGACTCCTCTTCCAGGCAGTAATGCGCTGCAAAGGTGTGAACTGAGGACCAGGTGGCAGCCCAGCATATCTCCATTAAGGAAACTGAGCAAAGATTCGTCATAGAAGCCACCATGGCCCAGACGCTGTGTGCTGTGACATGCCGCTTCAGCGAAAGACCAGTTTGACCATAGGTGAGACGATGCAGTTTGCCACCCAAGTCGACAGAGTACTCTTGGAGACTGCTAAGTCTAGGCAATTAGGGTTGTAGGAAATGAAGAGCTGTGATGGGACTTGGTCCGCTCTAAGTAATAGGCCAATGTCTGTTTACAGTCTAGTGTATGGAGAGCAGCCTCTGCCCTACTGGCATGAGGATGCGGGAAAAAGGCAGGAAGCACCACCTCCTGGATGAGGTGGAACGAAGAAACCACCTTAGGGAGGAACTTAAGGTGTGTCCAAAGCACCACCCTGTTCCTGTAAACCTGGTATAGGAGGCATGAGCCACCACCAGAGCCTGGAGCTCACTGACCCTATGAACAGATGTGAGCGCCACAAGGAAGACCACCTTCCAGGATAGATACTTGAGGTGGCAGGAAGCCAGCGGCTCAAAGGGTCAAGTGATAGGCTTTGAGAGGACCACATTGCGATCCCAGGCCACCACTGGTTGAGGAATGGGTGGTCAAGAGAGGAGGAGGCCTCTCAGGAAGTGAGCCACGAGAGACTGGGAGGAGAGGGGCTTCCCCTCAATGAGGTGATGGTGCACCAACAGCACACTGAGATGGACTCTGATGGAGTTAGATTTCAAACCAGCATTAGACAGGTGCAGCAGGTATTGCAGCACCAACTGGACAGAACAGGAGAAGGAGTTGGCACTCCTTCCTACACATCAAACCGAGACGTGATGCCACTTGAAAGCATACTCCAGACAAATGAAATCCTTGTGTGAGGCCAGCTGGACCTCCTCCATTTCTTTGAGCAAGTTGAACGGGGCCAGGTTTACCCTTTCAGCAGCCAGACCATCAGGGCCAGGGACCCCAGGTTGGGGTGCAGGAGAGAGCCCCCCTACTGTGAGAGCAGGTCCAGGGCACTCCCTAGGAGACGTGGGGGCAACAGAGACAGACTGAGGAGCAGCAGAAACCATGGTTGCCGGAGCCACCGGGGTGCTATGAGAATCAGAGTGGCCCAGTCGAGCTGCACTTTGAAGAGGGTCTTGGCAATGAGCAGCGTGTGAGGGAAGGCATAAAGGAGTCGTCCTGTCCATGGAATGAGAGAGGCATCAGCCGCCACCTGGGAGGGGTGTGGCGCTCTGAAGCAGAAGCAGGCCAGCTGAGCATTGGCCAGGCTGGCAAAAAGATCCAGTACAGGAAGGCCCCAACTGCGAAACAGTCTGTTGGCCACCTGTGGGTTGAGCCCCCACTCATGGGGCTGGAGAACCCGGCTCAGGTGGACTGCAAGAACATTGTCCTGACTGGGGAGGTACACTGCCTTGAGGAGCATCCCACTCTTGCTACTGAAAGTGAAGACAGGCATCAGCCGTGACATGCACTGTCAAGGCCATGTGCCCCAGGAAGCATAGCATGAGGCTGAGTTTCAACCCTGAATCTCCCTTGCGAGGGCCGCTAGACGCTGAGGGGGTGGAAGGCTCAGGCCTGGACCATGTCTAGCAACACCCCTATGAACTTCATGCTTTGGGTCAGTTGCAGGTGGGACTTAGGGTAGTTGAAAACAAACCCCAGGTGCTTCAGAGTGAGAATGGTGCGGCGTGCTGCCCAGTGCAGCTTGAGAGCTGTGTCGGTTCTGACCAGCCAGTCGTCCAGAAAGGGATAAACAAACACCCCCTGAAGCTGCAGGTGGGCGGTGGCCACCACTAGGCACTTGATGAACACGCTTGGGGCTAAAGCCAGGCCAAAGGGCAGGACCTTGTATTGATAGTGGCTTCATCTGATAACAAACCAGAGGAACTGCCGGTGACGTGGATGAATGGGAATGTGCATGTACACATCTTTGAGATCCAAGGAGCATAGCCAATCTCCCTGCTAGGAGGTAAGGCAGCAATGTTCTAAGGGAGAGCATCTTGAACTTCTCCTTCACCAAGAACTTGTTGAGATCTTGAAGATCCAGGATAGGGCAAAAGCTACCAGTCCTCTTGGGAACCAAGAGGTACCAGGAGTAGAACCTTTCACCCCTGAGATGGGGCGGGACCAGTTCCACTGCCTTGTTGGCTAGACGTCCGGCAAACTCTCACTGGAGCATGTCTCTGTGAAGGGGAGTCATCGGGAGTTCACCTGGAAAAAACGGGGACAACGTCTGATTGAATTGAAGGTGGTAACTCTCTCCCACTACCGGGAGGACCCAGGTGTTGGTGGTGATGCTGGGCCACCGGTTGGCAAAGAAAACCAGACATCTCCCCTGTGGGACTATACCTCCTGGGGAAGGAGAGGCTATGCCCAAGGAGTCAAAAGCCCCCCCCCCAGGTGCAGCTGGGGCACCGCCTGGGGTTTGGAGGTCTTAGTCTTATGCGGACTGTGCCCCTGTCCCTTGGCCTGCTGACACTGTTGGGGAGCTGGGAAGGCCGAGTACAAGGGGGGGGGGATAGTTTTCATAAGCTTTCCTCTTCTTCGGGTAAATGGGCTTTTTCCCTGAAGCCTTCCGTAAGGAATGGTCAGCAATTTTTTTGGAGAGCCTGGTCCTGGTCAGGAACTCAGAATGCAGCTTGGCGGCCTTGTTGGTCATGGGCTTGCCGAAGAGATTCTCCCCCAGCATGGGACATTGACCAGCTTGTCCTGCACCCATTGCTCCAGGTCAGAGGATTGTAGCAAGGCCTGGCAGTAGCATTAATACCCCACTGCAGCTACTCATGCCAGAGACTCTAAGCTGTCATAGGCCGCATGGTGATGAATTTAGAGTACTCCTTGACTGTTGAGGTCAGGGTCTGAAACCACTGAAGAAGCTCTTCTGCCAGCCTAGCCAAGAACCCAGCGAGCTCCCTCACCAAGTCTTGCAAGTACTGTACATGCCCATATAGAACTGATAGGCGTTGATCCAGCAGACAAGCATCGAGCCCTGGTAGCACTTTCTGCCCAAGACATCCATAGAGGAGGCGTCCCTGCCAGCAGGCACCGAGAAGCGTGTCTTTTGGCTTTTAATCCTGCACGTGGCTGACTCCACCACCATGGAGTTATGGGGCAGCCGTGCCTTTTGGAACCCGGGGCTCTAGGAGACTCAGTACATGACATCGAGCCACCTGCTCACAATTGGCACTGAGGCCAGGGTCTCCTACATACAGAAGAGAAGCCATTCCAGGATGGGGGAACCGGCACCGTGAGTGCCTCCTTCGGAGGGGTCTCCTACTGGAGAATATCGAGATCCTCTGCCCAAGGCTCCTCCTTCGACTCCATGGTGAAGGCCAAGGCCTTTGCCATGTCACAGGCAAACTTCAGAAAGGAGAGGACCTTGGGAGGGGATCTGCGCCCGTCCTCCAGAAGGGAAAAGTCTGAAGGGACATCCCAATACAGGCGAGTATCGGGGGACTTGTCGTCGGACTCCCAGTCTGTCTCCAAGTCAGAGAAGACATCAAGAACTCTCTGGACCACATTGGATCACTGGTGCTGCGAGACTCCTGGAACCCCTGTGGTCGGGAGCCAGAAGCGCTAGCTGGGGAAGTCCGCCACCCCAAGCGGGACCAAGGATGGGATCTGGAATTGTTTGGAAGCCGATGGCACTCGAGGATCAGTTCCATGATCTCTGGGGAAGCCCTTGTGGTGGAGAGGCCAGTGGTCGGGACTGATGAGCCGGAGGAACTGGGCATCAGTCCGCGCTGCTGGACCAGGAAGGCAGCGATAGTATGCTCAAGGACCACCATTCTGACCTTGAGACCAGGAGGTTCCGCAGCTACTAGCGTGGGCACTGAAGGCTTCGGGCTGATGCCAGCTGTTAAGGGGGTGTCCTTGATGAGGATGGGTTTGGGAGACTGGGGTTGATTTCCCGATGCCGATGGCACTTTCTCCCTTTGGGGCAGCTTGGAGGGCAGCTCCTGGCCATTGCCCTTGCATTCGCCCTGGGCATCATGCCAGGGACTCCGATGCCAGTGACCATGGGACTTACCCATGGCTCCAGCATCAACTCCCAACAGTGACACCGACAACGTCCAGCTCTTTGAGAGACAGCCATCCAAAGGAATCGCCTGTTCGATGCCCCACAACTCAGGGCTCAGAATGAGCCCTGCTGTCATGCAAGGCAGAGGCCACCGACTCCATGAGCAATGCTGGGGCCAAAATGGATGTCTTCCTGAATATGGACTCTAGCTGCATAGCACAGTTTTTCTGTCCCTTGCTCGTCATTTGCTGACAGAGCCCACAGGAGTCATCGCAGTCCGCACTGAGACAACGAAGACAGCAATCGTACAGATCCAAATGGAACATGGTGCACCCATAGCAGTTACACTGCTTGAACCCACTGGCTGAGGACATAGCGGGGAAGACTGCGCCTGCGAGTGTCCCAGCCAGGGAAGGCACGAGGGTTCCCGCGCACCAAAGGGCAAAAAGACCCAAGAAAAATGCAGCATCAAGGTGACAGGGGACCAGGTAGGGCGAGAAGGCACTGGTACGCGTACTGAAGAAGGAAAAAATTGAGAAACAGCAAAAAAGAAAAGTCAACCTTTTCTGGGGTGCAGATGAACATCCGATGGGTTCAGCGGAAAAAAGGAGACTGATGCAAGATGGCACCTTTATGCAGGAAGGCAGCCATGCATGCATGGTGGATCTCCCAAAGGCTTTCTTTTAAAGCTGGGGTTACCACGTGGGTTCTGTCAGTACCGAGGTCACTCATATGTGAGGACTGACCTCTTGCTGGTTCCCGAAGAATTGATGAATCTATAGCAACTAGATGACTGCTGGTGGTGGCAACATCTGCAGGCACGGCAGTATTCTCTTTTCTCCAGCTCATCAAACCTACTCATGCATTGACCCACTATTAGTGGATAAAGATTTGCAGGCAATGGTGGTGGAGATAGAGAAAGAGCTGATGACTTGGTCTGATTATGGCCCAGTCCAGATTTCATTGAGGAGATGAGGACAGCAGAGGCACAGAAGAT
Source organism: Ichthyophis bannanicus (assembly GCA_033557465.1). NCBI lineage: Eukaryota > Metazoa > Chordata > Amphibia > Gymnophiona > Ichthyophiidae > Ichthyophis > Ichthyophis bannanicus. The sequence goes on from CM066031.1 coordinate 1,315,798,837, forward strand.
TTTGGAGTTTAAATGACAGCTTGCTTAAGAGTAAAAATGTAGTGGCAGCATTAGAAAAGGATATGGAAAAATATTTTGCACTTAACAATAATGGGTAAGTTGGGATAGGGATGTTATAGGATGGTTGTAAGGCCTATGGGTGCCTATGGATGAAGATGGGTGCCTACAGAATGATGAAGGTTGGGCACAAGTCACCAGGGCCTGCAGAATCGCCAATCCAACTTCGCGAGCCCTTGAAATGAAGAACCATTATGCAGCCCTGTAAGTGGAGGAGGTGAAAGCATCCCTGGAAAGGCAAGAACCAGAGCTCAAGTGCCCCAAAGTTGCAGAATCAGTGACCACAAGGAAGCGAAGGGTAGTGTTGATTGGTGACTCTCTTCTGAGGGGTACAGAGGTATCCATCTGCCGACCAGACTTGATGTACAGAGAGGTATGCTGTCTGCCAGGTGCCAAAATCCAAGATGTTATGGAGAGTTTGCCGAGACTCAGCAAGCCCACTGACTATTACCTAATGTTGCTAATCCATGTCGGCACAAATGATACTGCCAGGTATCCCTCTGAGCATATAAAAAGTGACTTCATGACTCTGGGACAGAGGGTGAAGCAGATAGGGGCACAGGTGGTGTTCTCTTCAATCCTCCCTGTTGAGGGTAAAGGCCAAGGTAGAGAAGTTCATATTCTGGAGATGAATGCATGGCTACGTGGATGTTGTCATCGAGAGCGTTTTGGTTTCCTGGACCATGGGATGCTGTTCCAAGGGTTGCAGAGCAGAGATGGTGTTCTTCTGTCCAAGAAAGGTCGACGTGTCTTCAGTAGCAGTCTGGCTAATCTATTGAAGAGGGCTTTAAACTAGATTCGTAGGGGATGGGTGAAGAAAGCCCCCAGATAAGTGAAACATTAAATACCTTTATGGAAAAGGTTAAAGGGGCAACATATGGAAAACGGTGTGTATAAATGTCCATAGCATGGAAAATAAGATCCCAGATGTTGAAGCTTTAATGGGAGAGACTGACTTGGATTTAGTGGCAGTTACAGAAACATGGTTTACAGAAAACCATGACTGGGATGTAACTATACCAGGCTATACTTTATTCAGAAAGGACAGGGTAGGAAGAAGGGGAGGAGGAGTGGCACTATATGTTAAAAATAATATTAAAGCTTTGGAACTACAGAGCTTAAAAGGGAGAGAGGAGGCACTGTGGATTAAACTAGAAAGAGGGAAAAAGAAATCTATTTGCATTGGCGTGATATACAGACCGCCCTCACAGAAGGAAGAGGTGGACAGAGAGTTAATTAAAGACATACGCAGCATTGCTAGGAAAGGGGAAGTGATACTGATAGGGGATTTCAATATGTCAGATGTTGATTGGCACATTTCGGCTGCCATATCATCTAGAAGTAAGGAGATTCTGGATTCTCTACAGGGAGAACTTATTCAGGCAATTGGTAACAGAACCCACACATGAAGGGGCCTTCCTGGACTTGGTGCTTACCAATGGTGAAAGGTGTTTCTGATGTTATAGTGAGAGATCATTTTGCATCCAGTGATCACCAGATGGTGTGGTTCAGTATTAGGACTTTGGCTGTTAGAATCCATTCAAAAGCAAGGGTCTTAGACTTTAGGAAAACTAACTTTGCCAAGATGGGCTAATACCTCAGGGAGTCATTAGCAGGATGAGAACAGCTGGGGGATGTAGAAAAACAGTGGGCAAAACAGGATATTTTAAGGGCAACCAGCCTTTTTGTTAAAATGGTAAATAAAGGTAAAAGGGAAAGGAGACCACTATGGTTTTCGAACGAAGTAGCTGAAAAGATGAAGAAAAAGAGGGAGGTCTTCATGAAATACAAGAGATCAGAGAGACAGGAAAACAGGTATCTATATTTGGAAAAACTTAAGAGAAGCTAGCAAAATAGTCAGGAAAGCAAAGATTCAAAAAGAGAAGGAAATAGCCAATGCAATACAATGGGGGGATAAGACATTTTCCAGATATGTTAGTGAGAAGAGGAAGGGCAAAAGTGGTATTGTCTGAAGGGGAGGAATATGTAGAAGCTGATGGGGATAAAGCGGAATTGCTTAACAAACATTTCTGTTCTGTGTTCACAGATGAAGAACCAGGAGCAGGACCTCAGAAAACACCCACAAACAGGAACAGTAGCGAGGAGCATCTTGAACAATTTTCAGAAAACTGTGTTCATGAGAAACTAGCTAAACTTAAAGTAAAGCACAGTTACTTACCTGTAACAGGAGATCTCTGGGAACAGCAGGAATAAGTCTTCACATATGGGTACGTCGGTACCGACGGAGCCTGCGCGGGAACGCTCCCCAGCTTCCCAAAAAGGAAAGCTTTTGGGAGCATCCCACAGCGCCTGCGCGCTGCCTTCCTGCCTTTCCTAACCAACTCTCCTCAGTTCGAGTTTAAAGCTGAGACAACAGAGAGAGAGAGGAAAGGAAAGATAGAAAAGAGATACAACTCCTAGGGGAGATGGGTGGGTTGTGAAGACTTATTCCTGCTGTTCCCAGAGATCACCTGTTACAGGTAAGTAACTGTGCTATCTCCAGGAACAAGCAGGAATGAGTCTTCACATATGGGGACTCCCTAGCTGCGATGCCTGGGAGATCCCCAAGGATATGAGACCCTGAAAGGGGTCTGCGTCCTCCTATGGATCTCAGACATCCATCCAGGGAAGGAGGGCAGGAGTTGTTTAAGAATGGAACAGGTGTCTGAGGACAGCCTGACCAAACAAGGCATCCCGGCGGGAATCCTTGTCCAAGCAGTAATGGGCTGTGAAGGTATGAACAGAGGCCCAGGTGGCTGCTCAACAGATCTGGTCATTGGACACAGAATTTAGATGAGCCATAGAGGTGGCCATGGCCTTCACATTATGAGCTGTGACATGGCTCTCCAGAGAAAGGTTCTTACTCTGGTAGGCGAAAGAAATACACTGAGCAATCCAATTGGACAGTGTTCTCTTACAGACTGGAAGTCCCAAATGAGAAGGATCAAAAGCAACAAAAAGCTGGGAAGACTTTCTATGTTGCTGTGTCCTATGTAAGTAAAAAGCAAGAGCTCTTTTGCAATCCAGAGTATGAAGATTCCTCTCTGCACTGGATGCATGAGGAGCTGGAAAAAAGACAGGTAAATATACCTCTTGATTAAGATGAAAAGGTGAGACCACTTTAGGCATAAAGTGTGGATTTGTCCTAAGGACTACCTTGTCATGATGGAACCTTGTATAAGGTGGATTAGCCACTAAGGCCTGCAGTTCACTGATGCGGCGAGCAGAAGTGACTGCAATGTGGAAAATAACCTTCCAGGAAAGAAATTTCAAGGAGGTAGTGGCTAAGGGTTCAAAAGGTGGCTTCATAAGCTGACCAAGAACCAAATTTAAGTCCCATGCCACTGGAGGAGGCCTAATGGGAGGTTTAGTTAAAGTGAGGCCTCTCATGAATCTTGAAATAAGAGGATGAGAGGAGATAGGTTGTCCATTGATGGGCTTAAGGGATGCTGCAATAGCACTCAAATGGACTCTTACTGAATTTGTCTTAAGTCCTGCATTGGAGAGATGCAGGAGATAGTCTAACAAAGAAGTTAAAGGTAGTGCCAGAGGGTTAAGACCCTTTTTGAGCACACCAAATGGAAAATCTTTTCCACTTAAAAGCATAGGAACGCCTGGTGGAAGGTTTCCTGGAAGCATGGAGGATATCCTTCACCTGCTGAGAAAGATTCAAGTCTTGAAGGTCTAGGCCTTCAGTAACCAAGCTCTGAGGTGAAGGGACTTGGGGTTTGGGTGCCACAAAGTCCCTTCCTCCTGAGACAGAAGGTCTGGAGCAGCTCCCAAGTCCAGGGAGGGGGCTTGGGAGAGATGCAGAAGTAGAGGGTACCACACTTGGCGTGGCCAGCGTGGAGCTATGAGGATCATAGATCCTTGATCCCTCTGGAGTTTGAACAGAGTCTTGGGAATCAAGGGAATGGGTGGAAAGGCATATAGGAAGCCCTGACCCCAATGAAGGAGGAAGGCATCCTTGGCCTGACACCCCTGACACGGAATTCTGGAACAGAACCGGGGAAGTTTGGCATTCCACGGACTTGCAAAGAGGTCTATGTCCGGGGTTCCCCATTCTTGAAAGATTCTGAGTACCTGATCCATGTGCAGGGACCATACGTGTGGAAGAAGAACTCGACTGAGTCTGTCTGCCCAAGAGTTTTGGATTCCTGGGAGATATACTGCCAGGAGATGGATTTGATGCTCTCTGGCGAAGGCCCATAATCTTAGAGCTTCGTTGAAAAGCGACAGAGAACCAGTTCCTCCTTGCTTGTTTATGTAAAACATGGCTACTTGATTGTCCGTATGAATAAGGACCGTCTTGTAGCTGAGGAGGGTATGAAAGACCTTGAGAGCTAGAAACACTGCTCGAAGTTCCAAGTGGTTGATATGAAGAGAGGTCTCCTGTGGGGACCAAGTGCCTTGGGTGGAGAGGTCTTGTAGATGAGCTCCCCAACCTGTTTGGGAGGCATCTGTTGTGAGGGTTGCTTGGGGCAACAACTGTTGGAAGGGGGACCCCAGCAACAGATTTGAGTGGACATCCACCATTGGAGAGACCAAAAGAGACGTTTGGAGGTTGCTATTTGGTCTGAGAGAGCTCCTGAAGCTTGAGTCCACTGGGTGGACAAAGTCCATTGAGCTGCTCTCATGTGTAGGCGAGCATAGGGTACCACATGTACTGTGGAAGCCATGTGGCCTAGCAGTTGTAGCATCTCCCTGGCAGTTAAGTGGCTCTTTGACTGAATCTGGGAGGCTAGCTGCACTAGACGTTGGCAACGGGCCTGAGGAAGGTAGGCCCTTGCAGTGGTGGTATCCAACCAGGCCCCTATGAATTCCAGGGACTGAGTAGGGATGAGCTGGGACTTTGGGAAGTTTACTACCAGTCCCAGATACTGCAGAATGCGCCTTGTGCGGTCCAGGGAAATCTGGGCTTCTGACTGAGATGGAGCTAGGATGAGCCAGTCGTCCAGGTATGGGAAGACAAATATTCCCAGAGTGTGTAGAAATGCAGCAACTATTGCCATGCATTTGGTGAACACTCTCGGAGCAGAGGCCAGACCAAAAGGAAGGACTCTGTAGTGGTAATGTTTTTCCCTGGAAAAGAAAACGTAGGAATTTTCTGTGAGATGGATGGATGAGAACATGTGTGTACGCATCCTTGAGATCTAGAGAACAAAGCCAATCCTGACTTTGAAGGTATGGAAGGAGAGTGCCCAGAGAAAGCATCTTGAACTTCTTCTTGCATAGAAATTTGTTCAATTCTCTGAGATCTAGAATGGGTCTGTATCCCCGTCTTCTTTGGAATGAGAAAATAGGGGGAGTAGAACCCTGACCCTTGTTGAAGAAGACAAACTTCTTCTATTGCCCCTTGTGATAAGGAAGCTTATCATAGTTCAGGAAGGAGCTATAATAGAGGTGAAGTGACTCTGAACAAGCAGCCTGTCTGTCCTGGTAGAAATAATAAAACAGAATGTTTCCATAAAAGACTACCATTCCCAGAATGCACCAGGTTTCCAACAGCCATTAGAAGAGCTGAAGTGGGGAAACGTGTGTTCAATCAGGAGGGCTATGAGGTAATCCCCAAGCACTCATCTCCAAGGGCAGGGCTTGATTCAGCACAGCTGCACTGTGCTAGGGTGGAGCATTCATCTAAGCAGGATAAAGGTAAAGCTTATTCTACAGAGAATCATCATCTTGATCAGAATCATCTTGATCATCTTGATCAGAAGCACCTTGATCATCCTGACCATCATCATCAGCAGAAGCCAGAGCTGACGGACAGAGAGAGAAAGAAACACTTTGGAAGAAAGAAGAGAAAAGCATTTGGGAGGTCTAGAGGAGTCCATAGCAGTACGTATACTGGGAGGCATTCCAGAGGCAAGCATACACCATTGGACTGGGGAAAGCCAGAGGAGTGGGGTTGCACAGCCAGGAATCCCCGGACGGCACCTGTGAGGGAGACGGCTGCACTTGGAAGGGACCCTAAGACCAGTGCAAGAAGGTATGTGAAGAGAGATCCAGTGTCCAGGGATCTTGATTGGAAGGCTGGACATAAGAACTGGACTACATACTGGCCAGGATATTTAGAGAGGAACTCTAACAGCCATGGAAGCTCAGGTATGAACACTGATCTATGCCCTAGCTCTTCACTGGGAAGACAGCAGGGAAACAAGTATTGTCCTGAGAGTGCTCCATTGAGAAATTCCTCTGTGCCAATCCATGATATGGAACCTATGAAAGTTGAAGAAGGGGGAGATGTTGAATACATGGATTGCTCTCTGTCTAAACTTCTGTGGTAATATGCTGTCACAAAATACAACAACCATCACAAAGAAATATAAACTTGTTCTTTAATCTACTCAGAAAAGCTTCTGAGTAGGATTTGAGCCACGTAATAGAAAGTAAGCCAGCCAAGAGGGTTTCAGCTGGTAATTGTTAGCAATTGAGCCTTGCCTAATTGCCAGTGAGCTCTGAAGGGACACTTCTGAGTGTGTGTGAAGATACAAGAGGTTATCCCTGAAAAAGAACAGTTTTTTTCCTACTTTGTGGGGTTTTGTTTGTTCTTTGAAGCACTGCTAAGAAGATATTAGCAGGTGCCTACAGAAAAGACCTGTCTGTTCCCATCCAGGTCTTTATTCTTTGATTTGATTGCTCAACAAGTTCAGCTGTTGTTTTTCCTTATTTGTTTTCTAAATATAATACTGAAAGCAAGTATTCCTTTTTATGTGCTACCAAGTATATCTGTGTTGGGAGAAATAACCCCATAAATAAAATATCTTCTTTGCTTTACATTCGAGCAAGCACAACTAATTTATTGTGAACGGCTGAGTCTGGTATGAATGGACTACATTTCCCACAATCCTTTGCAAGTCATATTAATATTTGCCTTTGCCAAGACTGTGGACATTCTCACCCAGCGCCCCCGTTTACACCCTTGGGCAAGAAGGGTAGTTATCTCCTGACCTAAAAGGTCGAGAAGAGATGTGGGAGAATTGAAGTGTCTCACCATGGTGTGGGGAGGAAGGTCTGAGAAATGAAGTTTGTAGCCCTCTCTTATGATGGAGAGGGTCCACTGCTCTGATGTGATTTGCTCCCATCTGGGAGCAAAAGAGCTAACCTTCCTGGAATGGTGAGAGGTTCTGGCTGTGTTAAAGCCAGAAAGGCTAAGTTCTCTAGCATCAAGTCAAAAACCCTGAGGGGGTTGGGACTGCTGGGTTACAGCAGCCCCTGTAGACTTAGGCCTGGCCTGCTTAGGTTGCTGACGCTTAGTGGCAAAGCGACCTGTAGAAGATTGTTGGCCAGAAGTGGAAGGAAACCTGCCCTTCTTGAAAAAAGACTTTTTAAAAGTCTTTTTCTTGGCAGGAATGGAGGTAGACCTTGAAAGTATATCCAGAGCAGAATTCTCTGCATCCATTTGAGTGGCTTTAAATGTCAAGAACCGGGACACATAGCTCGACAGTGCAGGAGTGAAAAATTTTGGCAAATACCTCATTCAGATAGTGGAAATCGGAGTTTAAATAGTAGTGGTATATCAAGTATCAGCAATGATTCGCTTAGAAGAAGCCAACTGAGTGATACCGTAGAGAAAGAGATTGAACGAAAAGCTGTGGTAAGGGGACAAGTGACTGAAAATAAAAGGGAGATATCTTGGGAACCCTTATGGTTCTCACTGGACTCCTATCCACTAATGGGTATAGCACGAGGTTGAAGTCTCCCCCCACAATACTCAGATATCTGGACACCTCCTCCGCCAAGGCCGCAATGGAGCCAAAAAAAGTAGGGCAATCAATATTAGGAGCATAAATTTTAATTAAGGCCAGTTCAGTGGATCCAATTTTAATGACAGACATTGTCCACCGCCCATCAGTATCAGACCTAGTTTGAATAACCTTGGGGGATAAAGCTTTCCTCACTAAAATGGCTTCCTCATTTTTCTTATGATGGGCAGCTGAAAAAGCCACTAGAGAAAAGGGTTTTATATCTAGTTTTAATGACTCCTTTACATTCAAGGGTGTCTCCTGTAACAGTAAGATGTCAGCACTTTCTTTCCTAACATACAGAAGAATCTTTTTCCTCTCAATGGGATTGTTAATGCCCTTAACATTCAGTGAAACTATCTTAAAGGAAGACATACTGACAATATAGCACAAATTGACAGTCAAATGTTGCAAAAACATACCAAATTGTAGCATATAGTTTTGTATTATAGAACAACATCTTAAACGCCTCAGAGTGTTAGCTGCACTTATAGCCCAAAAAAGAAAACCCAACAAAAAGAGGCACAATTTAGCCCTGGCCCCTGCACATGATCGCTCACAATAAGAACACATAATTCTGAAAAACAAATCACCAAAACCACCAAACCCAGGGGGGGCTATAAAACACACAAAACCTAGCGGGTGAGCCCACCAGGACAAGACAGACATGGAGGGTAAAATGACCTAGTACATTCCCACTTCTTTGTCACTTAAAATATCGCACCTTGTCCACCTCCCACAATAAGAGTAAAGACAATGTACTCAAAACCCCAAACACTAGAGCTGCATGGCAGGGCAGCCCTCGTCGAATCAGTTTATGACCTAGAAGACGCAGCCTAATGAATAAGGGCCATCCTGTTCTTCCAAGCCCCAATACTCTCTCAACCCCCATAGACATCACAAACAACATAAAAGAAGAAAGAGAGAAACAACAGGAGAAACATCTTGATCAGGATAGTACCCTGGAGCTCCTTCAAAAGAGACAGAATGGATTCCCAGTGTATAGCAATACTACATGAATAAATGTCACTTCTGAATGGATAAGTCACCTTTACACGACCTCAGACCAGTCAAACCAGTCGAACGCCCATGATAGCAAGCGTCATAGAACTTTAGCAAATAAAAGCTGCAAGTGAATTTCACCGCATCACCGCCGACTCCTTATCTTCCAGAAATGCATATAACTCCCCTGGATCATCAAAAGTCTTGGTCTGGTTATGCAGCGTGATTCTCATGTGGGCAGGATAGAGCAGTCCAAAATAGGCCTGCAGCTGCAACAAGAGTGGGTGCAATGCCAGAAAACTCTTTCTCCGATCCACCATCGCCTTCACGAAGTCCGGGAAGAACAGGAGTTTATGTCCCTGATATTCCAAAGTTGAAAGTGCTCTGGCTGCTCCCATTATTTGCAATACTTGCTAAAAACGTAAAACTTTAAAGATGATTGGGCGTGGACGCTTGCCCGCGGCCACGGACTGAGTAGGCACTCGATGGGCGCACTCGATCTCGAATGGCATGGCAAACTGCAACTTTAACACACCTGGAATCATGGCCTGCATAAAGGACACCATATCAGGGCCCTCTGCTCCCTCAGGAACTCCTATTATTCTTATGTTGTTCCTCCGAGAGCGATTGTTACCGTCTTTCACCTCTCTTTGCAATGAACGTATCAGCTTGGCCTGCTTCTCAACGGCCTTGAGCCTTTCCCCATGCGATGCCACCACATTCTCTACCTTTTCCAAATGAGACATAATTGACTCCAAAGAAGTTCTCAAAGCATTGATATCTTCCTGAATTGCACACAGTGATTCTCCATTAGATTTGACCAAGTTTTGACTGCCCAAATCTCAGCCAGGAGCTCCTGCAAAGTCTCAGGACAATCTCGGATGACCGCCATTTTGTGAGGAGGGAGAGGTTCCATTTTGGTTCTCTTTGTGCTGGCGTTTTGAGATACTTGGTAATCCAGCCGCGTCAGCTTGGGGGCCTGACATATCCGGGATCGAATGATATCAAAGTAGGTAGGAACTATTTGATTAAAGACTGCAGAAGTCAGGATTCTTGCCTATTGCCCTCCGGAGCACAGCTCTTACATGTCCATCTTGACCAGAAACCAGGCTCCGCCCCCGTAACTTACCATGTTCTAACTGCAGGTGCTGTCTATGCCCTTAACCTACCAAAACTCCTTTTCTGTCTCTGCTACATGAAACAATGACAGACAAAATTTGAGTACATTAAGTGCAGAGGCCATGCAGTAATTGTAACTGCAGTTGTAATTTTTTTTTTTTAAGTGCCATCAAGTCAGTGCTGACTCATGGTGACCCAGCAACCTCTGGGTTTTCTTGGCAATGTATGACAGGAAGTAGATTGCCAGGCCTTTTCTTCTGAGGCAATGGAGGGTAGAGTGATTTGCCCAAAGTCACTAGGAGTTCCAGTGGGAAGTGAACTCTTGATCTCTTGGGTACTAGACAGTTGCTCTAACTACTAGGTTACAAAATTGAAAAGTATCAACAAACTTTCCATCCATCTCTCTAGACAAGAAAGATGGATTGAAAGTTTGATGATATTCTTCAAGACTGCAGATAAGTAATTTAGCCCTGAAGCAGAACTGTTTGTGTATAACACAGTTCGAAACACAGGCTCTGTGTCGGACGTTTTTCATGTTATGTGATAGCTCTTTTCATTAAGTATGGTTAATAATTAAAATGGATTACTTTGGATAGGTCAGACCTGTACTGGATGACTGAATGCATTTATAGTTCAACAAAAATAATTTTTAACACTTTCAGTTTGAGGATTTGGATTGTTTTGAAACAGAATGTTGAAACATTTCTTTTCAATTTTTGCATAATTTTTCCCGGTTGAGGTAAGTGCCCTGGATACAAAAGCCACTGATCTATCCTCTTGCATTAAACAATTGACAAAGCCATTTTTGCTAGTCACTCTGTATTATAGCGAGCTTGGTGCAATCACAGTGCTGCAACACAGAGGTACCTGTGACGAAGCATTAATTTCCTGTTCTGCCTGATGATGCTTTGGAAGTCAGTGCCAAACAACATCTTTATCCGCAAGTCTTCTCAAGAGCTGACATATCTCAGACAGACATGGCATGAATCTTGCTAGGTTAGTTACAAATCCAATGAAGCACTGAACTGATTTTGCATCTGCAGGCAGTAGCATATCCTGTATGGGGGACATTCTGAACCACGTTAAGTGGGTCCATATGTCCAATCCTGATGTCCAAACCCACTAAATGCCCGGGACCGTATTCCTACTCCAAAGCTCCCCGCATGTATAGGGAAGATGTGCAGGGAGCTCTGGACAATGGTGGGAGGGGACGAGCCAAGGGAAGATCGAGGGTGGGCAGTAGGCAGTGCCATGTCCCTGGATGTACAGGGCTGATTCCAAGGTTGGCCCTGAATGTTAGGGGGTCAGCCATTTAAACGGGGGATGTATTCCACCTCAGACCTGAACGTCGGAGGATGTCAGAGCCAGGGCCCACAATACAGGTGTGGGGGTACAGGGGACTCCCCATAGACTGGCCCTGTCCATGGAAGACCCGATCAGAGGTCGGGCTGCAGGGAATGAAGGATTCACTGTAGCCGCTGGGGATTGCGGCTTCTGCATTGAGTCGTGGTGCCACATCAACATGATGCCATGACACCGTGGCTCCATGAAGGAGCCAGGCTGAGCTAGCTGGACAATGGATTGTACATCCAGGGTGCCTGAATTGAGGCACGTCCTGGACGGTCAGTCCTTATGCTGCAATTCTGCTCCTGAGGGCACATCTAGCCCCCATATGAGCAGAATCGGGGGCATCTCCGGCCCATCCGGATTTCTGGAAGTCCGGATGGCTTGGACGTGGAGCTTCGGAATGGGCCTCCACAGCTTTAATCTTATTCAGGTCTACTTTCAGGCTCTCTGAAGATAGGATATGTTCATAAAAGTCTGTGAGGTCTATAATACAATATGTTTCAATGACTATATTTAGAGTCAAGTCATATTCTTTTAAAAAACAGCAATGTGTGCACTCTTTGGTACTGTCAAAAACAATTTTATCCTGAGTAAGATCATCTTTTATTTGGCTGTACTCACAAGTCACTGCTTTCTCTCTTGAACATATGACAAAGTTATCAATGGAATCACCTTCTTCTTGTCTGCAACCGCCAAAAATATATCTTTCATAATTTACATTTTTGGTGGGCTTTAAATAGGCTTATAATGCATCCAAATATTTGTCCTTTGCTCCTCTTTGAGGTTCAAATTGTTCTTATAAACATTTCAGCATCCATCACCCTTCTCAGTGTAGTTGCCTGTACTTCAGCTGGCTTCTCATGTAAGCCTGTTGCTACAGAAAAGTCTTCAAACTCTGCTCAGAAATTTTCTCAATTGCTATGAGTCAGCACTAACCATTATGTTTCTGGGGTGGAATACAGTTAGCAGTTGCTATGATGCTGTAATGCTTTTGTGTTCTGTGTCAAGGAAGAACACATGCAAATTTAGGCTTATCAATAGCACTGTATGATGTGCAATGTACTCACAGTTCTACAGTCCTCCATGCTCTGGAAACTCCATCATAGTCAGGAAAACAACACAGGTTCAGAAACTTATGGTGCTGTGCTTCAAAGCTAGAAACAAAGACAAAATAAATTCAGTGAGAGCACAGGAACCATGATGTATTACATCAGAAAGTCAAAGGTGACAATAATAATGACATAGGAAAACAGTGAGATATAACAATGAGCCACTAGGCAGTACCAGTATAAGTTAACATCTGTGATAATATCCAGCCACAATACTTACACTATACAGATTCATTCTCTGGTAGCAAGAATTTTTATTCTGAGCAAGTAAGTGAATAAAAAATTACTATATACTTACTGTAAATGATTATATATTTATTTATATAATTAATTTTGTTTATATACCACCTTTCTACTATCCAAGGCGCTTTACATAGAACTTAACAGATGTAACTGGTAAAGTAAAAAAGAAATAAAAGAAATACTGTACATTAGATTCTGATGGGCATTCACTAATATGGTACTCTATGGGGTATGTTTACTAAACCGTCTTAATGTCACCGGCGCTAGTTGCAGCGATAATGTGAAGAATGCCATATAAGGAGTGGGCGTTCTGGTCTTAAGGTAGCAATCGCGGGTTATCGCGCGATAAAGTGCTCCGTGTCTGTTATCGCGTGATAGAGGGAGCCGTGGCATGTTACCGCTCATTAACCTTAACTATGTGCACTGACCTGCAATCACAGCAACAGAGGTATAGCACACTGGTTAATACAGTGACTGCTGAGACAGGGGTCATGAGCTTGATCCCCCAGTGTGCGTAATGAGTAAGGGTGACAAAGACAATTCCTTTCTTGCTTGTAACAGTCAGAAACATTCCAACAATCTGTGCTGCCAGCTAAAAATACCCACACCCCAGTTCCATAACCTAATGCACCTTTTAGGGCGCACCAGAAGGCACATCACAAACCACCACGTCAGCCAAGGTGGGTCATAATGTGCTCCAGAGGGCGTGACGAAAGGTTGGCAACACCCAAGGCACTATATTAGGTGCTCCATAAGCTGGCTGAATATAAGGTGTGGGTAAAGATGCCCCAAGGATGTATAGGTGACTCAAGAAATGGTGCCCAAGGGCAGTAAGGTCCCCCAAGTTGAAAAGCAATAAAGGCATGGACCAAACCCAGATGTACCCTAACACTGCACAGAGCAGCAAGGAAAGACAATGCACAAGTGATGAAAGGAAGTAGATCAGAACTGATGGACCAGGCAAATCTGTGTCCAGCCCATGTGGCAGCTGGAAAAATGGACAAACATATTGGGGGCAGCTGTAGCGATGCACAGGCTGATGGTAATGTACCATGCAACAATGACAGTGTGTGGCAGAGGATGGGAAGACGTGTCCAGCAGAGGAGGTAGAGGTGGCAGGATAGGTGCAATGACAGGAGGACAGAGGAGTAGCAGTGCCATACAGAGCACACACAGGAGAGGCAACCAGGAAGAGCTGCAATGCAGAAACATGTATCAGTGCAGGACATGGGGTAGCAGCTTGCACATCAGGGCAGGACGGCACACAGCTGGCAGACACACATAGATGGACAGAAGGATGGTTGGCAACTGTGATAAGGGTACAATGTGCTAACAGCACAGATATGACTATTACAGGAATGAAAAGTAGCTGTGCAGGACAGGCATATAAATCAATGAGAACAGAGAGGAATCAAACCTATGACCATTAGCACAAATGTTGATGCACAAACCAGTAGGCCACACCACCAACGTGAGGTCATTAGCAAAGGCTGCATACAAGAATACTGCAGGGCATCACACAAGAAGCCTGCTGTCTGCCAGGATAGGCAAACCTCCAACAGTAACCATGATGGAATGCACATGCAGATCTGGTGTGTACACATCAAATCACACAGTCTGTAATTGGGACCAGAGCCACATATAACTACATGCACACACACAATGAAATGTTATGCAGTGGATACAGCATGCAAAAGAGGAAAGAACCTAAACCCAAAGGGCAGTAGGGGATGCTCTGTGGAGCAGGGCAAAATATGGAACAGAACAGGAGCATGTGAGAATTGAATGTGCAAACAGGTGTGCCACAGACCAGCTGAACCACAGCAATGCCAATCCCCCAAGCGGACTGCCATGTAAACACTACAAAGAAAGAGATATATGTAACAGCTAATATGTGATGGATAGGCAGCACAGAGGGCACACTTTGGTGTACAGTGAAAAGATGGAAGGGTGTGTGCATAGGTGATGAACCTACAGGTAGCTCATGGTCAGGTTAGCACAACAACAAAAAAAAAAAATAAGCAAACCCCATGTGGGGATAAAACCTGCAACTTATGGTGTTACAACACATGTCTGTAACCACTATCAAAAACAACCACAGCAAGCACAATGCAAAAATATTACCTCAAAGGGAATGTGTGTATGAGAACCTGTAACACCCAGTGATGTGGCAAACGGCTGGCAGATAGACAGCTAGCACCGTACAAGGATGTGAGCACAGGTGGGCCATGTACATGACCAGGAAATCACTAAATATAAGTGTCAGTGTGATCAAGCAGCAGCAGAGACAAATGTATGTCCAACACATATATTTATTTTGGTTAATCATCACAGATAGTGTAGATACTGCCTATCATAATATCAAGGTGAGTGGATAACAGGGGAAAAGTTGAAAACACATTTTGCAGGGTAGAAACCCACATGTTCAGAAAAGTCACTGGCCCATCTACAGATGATGGACAGGAGAGATAATGTGCATTAGGTGTATGGTGTGCAGTATGCAATAGCCCCCCACCCCCCACATGCTGCTGCACGCACTAAATGTGTTAGTTACATATGTGTGCATGTAGACAGTAGGCGGTGCATGATGAGGGCCCAACACACAACAATCATGATCTGTTCATAATAACATATCTGTCTGCCAACACAGGAGGCACACAAATGAAACAGCATATGTTGTTAAAAGTAAGAAAGTGTAAACACAGATATCAAAATATATGTTACAGCTGTCACATAATGCCTGATATAGGAATCAAAGCAGCAACAATGTACACCAAAACAATCGTCAAATGCAAAATGAGGATATGCTAACAGGCACATGAACACGGAGAATTCAAATGAAACAAACCGCAGAAACCTGCAGAGATAAGACTATGCAGAAGGTCCCCCTGCACTGGTTGGTGTGGATACAGTGTCTGTACACATATATCACGGTACATGGAATGCACAAGTGAAGGAAGAAAATGGACACTCACACTGCCACACTCCAAATATAATGGGGCAATGTGAGTGTCGTTACCTCATGGGATAAATAGGACTGTGCAGACATGCAATGCTAGGTTTGTAAATCAATGCCGAGTGTCACGTCTGTACAGTAAACAAACACAATAACCTGTATATAGAGATGGAAAGAAAAGTCAAACATGTCACAGTAACCCACACAGAAGCCATATTGACACATTCTGTGTTGCACCAACATAGTCAGTCACATGCACATGCACTGTGTACGTTGAAACATGATACAGTGATGCCACACATGCACTGTAACACCCTTGGTGAGTGCAAACATCAATCCAAGATGTTGGTGTGCAGTAAAGTGTTGTGGTGGCAAATACTGTGTCATGTCCAAGTGGAGGGTAGATGGATATGGACAAGAGGACCTCTCCATTGCTCCCCCTGTGCCACATGCATAGCTGTATGCTTGTGTTGAACCAAACAGATGAGCATATCCTGTGTTCCATGTCACACACATGGGCAAAACACAACAACACAATGTCAGAAGGATGTACAACATACAGCGACAATGTCAGTCCCTGCTGCACACGTGGGGACCAGTACACAGTGTCCACAGTGCAAGAGTGTCTGCAATCCAACAAGTCACGTTAAGACTGTCCTTGAAACCCTGGGCAGGCATAATAAAGTGTGACATCCCAATATGCCACAGTACTGGAAAGGTCATGTGTGTCTCCTGCGATGAACACGACACCCAGCCAGAGCACAGCAGCAACGGTGTTTTGGACAGGCCTGTCATGCCCAAAGTAGCAGTCCAACAATAATACTGTCCATCCTAGGCATGTGTCCCACTCGCAGAGGTCAAACATCCTATGGCACCATTTCCCAGGGATAGTTCCATGGTGTTGTTGTGTCCTCCAACAGGTGAGTGATGGTGATGCCGGATGCACTGTAATAGATGTGCTTTGTGTGTTCACTGCCCTGTGTCAGAAGAGGATAAACAATGTATTGGTATGCTGCTTGCAACATCAGCCCAAATTGCAGAGAGTCAAACATCAATATGTATGCAATGAAACGTCACACAACCAAACATAACATGATCACAACACAGAACTCAGTGCATGTTTTGGACATTTGGAATTGGAACCACAGATGAGGGTGTCAAATGGATATGGTCAAGTCCATGCCCATGTTACAGAGGCATTTCACAGTTCCACCCCATGTGCATCAGCGTTCATGTACAGAGATCCAACATGAAATGTCCATGAAACAAACAGTAAATCATTAACATGTAAAGGCTGATGTCATTCTGAAAAGACCGAAGGTGAAACCTACTGTGTGTTTGCATCAAGTGTCTGGGATCACCTGAGGCTCTCAAAGGCCACAACACATCACAGTGAAGGGAGAAGATGTCATCGAAATGTGTTGAATCATCGTGTCCCCATGTCCAGCCACTGTTGATGCATGTCCACATTATGGCGATATCTGTGATACAAAAATGCTGTTGCGCAGTGGTCTGTCAGCATACAAGAGATAGGTCAGTTCACAACACACAACACATGTCCACAATGTTCACAAGATAAACAGCAGTAAGGTAGAGATAGCACAGTCACCACCGCTCTCCAGGTGTACAGACCCCTCACACCTCATCATAATGAAAAATTCCTGCATGCTGTATCATCACACAGCCAAACCAAAAACACCCACCCACACAGTATGCTAAGGTGAGCGTGCCAGCAGTAGCATATGGCCTGTATGTGCACAATTGGAGATTAGTGGAGATAAAGGCTTGTCAAATGCAATGATACACTGCTGTTGGCTGATGCTACAATGTCAGGGAAGGGTGTATGTGCAGCCCGCCTCCCGAACACCAAGGACCTGCACACATAAACAGCTCTGCTGGACGTGTCCCAGAGACAGTGTTGAAGAAGACAAACTGGCCAGGAACACATGTGGATATGTGTGCCAACAGCAACATATGGGGTATGGGGGTGCAGAGCAAAGAGGTAAAAAACAACATATGTAAATATGACAGATCACTGCAGACATGTGTGCCCCCTGACTGTCATCACAGACAAAGTAGCTGTAGGTCCACCTACCCCAGTCTACTGCATGTTGGATGACGTTCAGTCACCTACCAATGCACCACAGTACCAGGAGGATCACCAAGTATGTCCTGTGGATTGAGAAACACAAGAGAAACATACATATGTCATGTTGTAGCTGTGCAACACACACTGCACCTTCACGTCCTCAGCTCGCAGACCCCCCAAGATCATTTACAGACTGACTGTTCCTCATCACACTGTACATATTTGCTTCATGTTAAAGTTATCACTGAAGTGTGTGTGGCAAACTACAAGGGTCCATACTTTGTCCGTCCCCTTCCTCACCTTTCCGCTGCTGTAAAAAATGTGGAACAGAACTGTCTCTTTGCTACCATGTCCCTGCTCAGCTCTAAGGCCGCAGTACTATCCTGTGTCCCCCATATCGCTCCCACTGCCTCTTCAGTGTGTATTCTGGTGTCTCAATGTCCTCTGCTACCCCGCTGTCAGTACCTGTAACACAGGGAAATATCCAGGGGCTCCTTCCTTATCCTCTGTTGATATACATTTCCTCGGTGTGTCTATCTCATACCTTGACTTACATTATCAGCTGTGTGCTGATGAGTTGCAAATATATCTCTCAATGCCTGAGTTATGTCTGCCAAACCACACCCCAATATCTGCTTGCCACCTGACATTGATGGCTGCTTGTCATCCCTCTGTGTGAAATTGATAATGACAAAGCATGGATATACTATATGTGCACCTAAACCCTCCACTCCCATCAGAGTGTCCTTGTGTGTGTGGCCATAACTTCCTTTCTCTAGGGTCTGCAATGTAGGTGTTGTCTTGGACTGCACTCTCCTCCTCTACACACATACCCAGCTTTTAGTTGAGGCTTGTGGTTTATGTCTAGATGTCATCAGCTATATTTCCCCAGTTCTCCCTGAAAACACAACTGAAACCCAAATCCGCCCCTCCCCCAATCAGCTCCCGGCTTGCCTACTATAACCTACACCTTGCTGATCTGGCCTTGAATTATCTCTGTCTACCTGAAAATATGCAAAACTGCACTGCATGGCTATTCTACAGCCACACACATAATGGCAATAATATTCCCTCTATCAGGACACCTCACAGGTTCCCTATCCGTCTACGCATCCATGTCAAGGCTACGTGCTGACCTCTACATGCAGGCACACTGTGGTGTTGCAGTAACTTCTCTTACTGATCTCAAATACCAGTAATCCAACTATTACTCAGCATGTATATAGTGCTATGAATCACATGTAGCGCTATACCGAAACAACTAACACACATTCCCTGCTCATCACAGCATACCAAACAATCAATCACCTCATATTATAAAATGTGAAACACACACGTCTAGGCAACTGGTCCCATCTATGGGTTGCTCTCCTACTGTTGACCCCATACTACACGCCTTTCACCTTGCTGCACCCAAAGCCTCAAACTAACTACCTGTGGCTATACAGAAGCCCCTATCCCAATCAGCCACAAATCATGTATGACAGCATACCACCTCCCACAAGCCTACTACTCCCTACACATAATCCACCTCCACCTGCTGTTGTGCCCTGCTCACATCTGCGTTTCAGTCATGACTAGATTGTAAGCTGGGATGGCCAGGCAGTGTCTGTTACATGTCAGTGCAGTGTTGCATCTTACTGCTATTGGGATACAAATGTTCACCAGTAGTAGTAGTACACACATATCTAAACAAATGTATATGGCAACATACACAGTACTTACATGAGAAGACCTCCTCAATCACCTGCCGCCTGACTGCTGTTCCCTCACGTGTGTCACCACAGCCACATACAGGAGGGCAGGTAGGATCATCCTCCAGATCCTTATTAATTTGGACAGAGATATGGTACCTGAGAGCAATGTTGTGCAGGATGCAACAGGCTATAATGATCTCTGCCACAGTCTGTGGTTTGTATTGTAAGGCCCCGCCTGTCCTATCCAGACACCTGAAGCAACTCTTTAAAATGCCAAAGGTGCACTCTATGATGGAGCGGCTGGAGGCATGGGCCTCATTGTAACCCCTCTCTGCACATGTCCGTGGTTGACGCACAGGGGTCAGCAACCAGGGGCGACACCCATATCCTGCATCACCTGCAGAAAGAAATGTGGAAAGTTAAAGCAGTAGCTGATGTCCACCCAAATGGACACAAGTATGTACGTGCAAACCAAATGCACAAAACATCCTCACAGAAATATATGACATCACATGATGGGACACCACAACTATGCATCAGTGTGTGAAGTTATAACACACAAAACAAGGGGTAGGTGTACGGAGTGCAATCAACCTAATCTGTAACCACTACACAAATGCTAGCATCAATTCTACCATCATCACACAGCACCGTAGCCAGGTAGAGCTGGAGGGCACTACCCCCCCCCCCCTCAACATTAGGTCACACACAGACAGATGAGAGACACACACAACTAGGGTTACACCTCAAAGACAGACATGTGCACATACGGTTAGTCACAGGATCACCATGTGCATGTCAGAGATGAGAAATACACACCCAGCATTATACAGGCCTCATACTGTCCTGCCTCAAATTGTCTGAATAGTGCCGAGTGATGCAGGATATAGGAGTCATGGGTGGACCCTGCAAACCTAGGGACCACATTCAGAATATGCATATTTGCATCACATACAACCTGAACATATCCTGGCAAATGTCTCAAAGGCCTGGTTCAGGGTCCCCCACTGTTGCCTAGTGTTGGGAATGGCAATGTAATTCCCCACCTGGCTGATCATGGCACGCAGTACCTGGTGGAAACAGCATGAGAAGGTGGGGTGGCTCATGCCACCCACTGCAGCCACAGATGACTGGAAACAGCCAGAAATGTAGGGCACCAAGGAGCTTGACCAAACCCGGTATGGCATGTGACCGACCAGTCTGGGGCTCGAGGTCAGGTCTTAGATCCTCATAGAGCTCCCTAATAGCCCCCATGCTCAGGCGGTAGAGGGAGATGACCTAGTCCTCACACATGCCCTGGAGCTGGGCCCTTGGCCTGTAGAGGCGAGGCTGGCGAGCCTGCAACTCCGCACGCCTCCTGCACCATGCCGGCACAGCCCCTGCCTGGCCTGCCCCCACAGCTGCAGGTCTGTGTTGCAGCTGGACTACACCCATGCCCTGTGCCTCAGCCCAATGGACACCATCTCCCCCGTCAGGCAACCGCAGCCCCTGCTCACCTCCTACTGCACATGCAACAACCACAAAGCCTGCCATAAACTCCACCCCCCCAACTCCTCTAACTCACTCAAACTCAGACACTGACCTCACCAACCTAGCCACACACCTCCCCCACCACACACCAACCCAACCACACAACCCTACTACCACCCACGAACCCAGCCACTTCCTATGACACACCTGCCTCTGACACTCTCCTTGCTTCACCAACAACCAATACCGCACGCCTTCTCTCCCTCGCCTACACAAACCCCTCAACGTGTATCAGGTGTGCATGTGTATTTATAGTTTTTTTTACGTTGCACGCGTTGCGCATACGCAGTGGTGTGAGCACATCGGCTGTGCGCATAGCGTATGTGCCGCAAAGATGCGGAAGGTGTGTGCACAGGACACCATGTTACACATGCACTGCGCGTCAGCGTGAGACATGTGCATGTGCTGCGTGACGTGATCAATATCAAAGCGCTCCAAATATGTCTGGAGGCAGAACCTAAAATGAGGGTTCAAGTGGAAAGCAGCTCATAAGCACTACCAGCTTAAATGCTCTGCTAAAAGAATTGTCAAGGATGAGGGAAGTCAATATGTGGGCAGTGCTTTATTTTTCACAGGTTAAAACTGGCTAAGATAAAACCAACAGTGGGAAAAACGGTGGTGAGTTACCAAACATAGAGGTATGTTTTCTAAACCTTCTTAATGTAGCAGCCGTGGTTATCGCGTGATACGTGACATTATTACCTCGCGCTAGAGGCACATTTGCAGGAGAGAGTAACCATTTCAGTCAGCAATGTACAGCAAAGCCAGGGAAACCCCAAAATGTAATAGTAGTGATACATGTGCTGGAACCAAAAAGGCAAATAAACATGTTAAATGACCAGAACCACATTTGAAATCCCCATAACCAAGCTGGCCAATAGTGCTACTAATGATAAAAATAAAGCAATACTACTGACAAAGCGTAAAAAGGAAGATATCATGTTTGGAAGGGGCTATGCTCTGTCAACCTACAAAGTGAATGATCCCACAGTGAAATAGCGGTGATCAAGGTTTTGTCGTTTATATTGGGCAGGTTTGTTATGCTGTGGTCCAGCTGGGGCACAATGAGGACTAGGCAGATGCCTAGGTGGCACATAGGAATGCCGAAACTGTAAATCAGCAAGACAGCAACTGACGAGAGTCCAACATGGGCACGAGTGTGTGTCCTACAGTGTCACAGGGGATATTACCCAGCAGGTACCCCCAAGGGCACATAACATTGGCAGGGGGTGCCGGGGGGAAGTGCGCGTGTCCATGTAGGCACCCCTAACCGAGAACCCACACCATAGGCAGCTGCCTACCAGCACACTGGATGGCTTGGGACTGCACACCACCAACACCACTGGCATAAGGGCATGTTAGCATGGTGGCGGAGGGGTGCTGGTGGTGGAGGGGGCAGAGGCATCTGCCCACAGCATACCAAGGCCAAGCCCTATTTAGGTGGGTGCCGTGCGGTGAAACAGACAAGGTCTGTCTAACGAATGCTAATGGTAGCCCCAGGGACTGCTCTGCCTCTGTGGCAACAGTTTGGTGCAGTACACACAGCCAGTGTGTTCAGGGGCAGAAAGTCACAGGTTCAAGCTGTGGCTCCTGCAAACCATGTCTCTATATTTTACCCAGTACTAAACCATGGTAATAAAGACGGAACTGTTATTGCAGATTAAATAAACAAGCCATAATCGTCTATATTTTACCCTACAGGGCACAGACACCATAAACATGTGCAATCTCTAGAGCAGAGTTTCCCAACTGCAGTCCTGGAGGGCCAAACACAATTCAGGTGTCATACTGTTCCTAATAAATATGCCTGTGCTGCAATTGTATGCAATGCCCCCATTGTATGCAAATGTATCTCATGCATATTCATTAGGGACAGCATGAAAACCTGAACCGTGTTTGGCCCACCAGGACTGGATTTGGGAAACTCAGCCCTAGAGCAGCAGCCAACAGGAGCATAAACACCCACACCCACACGCTCCACTATACAAAGCCTCATGGAGAGTCAGGCTGTTAGGCCCTGCACGGAGCAGCATCTCCCAATACTAGCACTTGCGTACCTTTGCAATGCTGCCCTAAACTTGGGAACACGTTACACATATATCAAAAGGTTGCGACGATTAATGTCAGATAACAAATCCTAAGTTAAACACAATTTGTTAACAGAGCTGCATCATAGCAACCTTTCAGATATCTGTGGAGTGTATTTCAGTTTTGGTTTCTGACAGTGTTTACCACCCTGGGAAGTGACCCCAATAGTATTGACAACCATAGCCATGCCTGCACTTTGCCCAGGACTGGTGTGGTGGCCAGGGCTGCCAAAAGCCTCTATCTTTGCACAATGATGGCATAGTTGTGGGAGGGTGTGTATGTCTATCCAGTGTGTTATGGCTGCCTACACATTACTGAGCCCACACTGCTTGCACTGTTTCCAGTGTTAGCCTGCCAATGTGCATAATGAGGAGCAAGGTACTGTGGGTATGGCCCGGACAGGGCGGTCTGGGCAGGATGCATCTGCACAGGGCATAGGGCAATGGCTGGGACATTGTAGTGCCCGACCACCACCTGCATGGACAGGGTGGCCACAGCATGTCCTGCTGGGAGCTCACTCTCACCCTGATTGAGCAGTGACCATGACATGTTCAGGTTCCCCCATAGTGCTGTACAGGATTTTTCTGAAGTGATATTTATGGGTTTTCTTTTCTGGGGGCCCAGTCACTGACATACCTGCTTGGTGTGTGTGTGTGTGCTCACATCCCATTTGTGGTGCACACAGTTCTTCCAGGAAGATGCATTATGTACTAGCTAGCAGACTGTCTGTAGTTAGTATGTGTATGGCTGGGACACCTTGCAGGGTGCAGCGGGTGGAGACTGACTGTGCCCTCTGCTGGTGAATGTCAGATAGGGGTGGGGGGGCAGCTGAGCTGAGCTTTTCCAGCGTTTGGCCTGTCTGCAATTGCCTTATTGATGTGTAAAGCTCTGCACTGACTGTCCTGTAGGGTGCCTGTTCCCCAGCAGGATTGGGATTGTTGGTCCCCTCTACTGCCAACATTGCAGAGAGGTAGAATGTGGATCTGTTGGTGGGAGATCCTGTCCCACGGAGAGCAGGTTGGGTGGTGCTACATAATCCTCTTTTGGGTCAAAACACGCCCCTTAATTTATAACATGTGACCATGGCACCCACACAGGATATGCACCATTCTGGGTGCATCATAGCCCACAAGGGCTAGACGTGACTGGGAAATACTGATGGACACAGGTACATCCTAGGTTTGCCTGTAAGGACTACCTATCACACACTGGCATTGATAGCAACCTGCAGCATAGCCTATCTCAGCCAAGCCAGGTCCTGCGGACCTGCTGCAGTGCACCCCACCTCACCCTCAGGGTTGAGCACAGGACCCGCACAATGTCACGGTCTGTAGCTACTCTGTGCCAGTAACACACACGGTCAGTTCCTCCTACCAGACCGAGGTGCTGTGGGGGTGCATACCCCATCTTGTGATCAGTTGTAGACTGCTGATCTGCATGTGCAGTGCATCATAGGTACGGGTGGGTTTACCCTATTCTGGTAACCACAGAAGACAGTTTTGTGTGGTGACCTGCAGTCTTTCTGTAGCCAGCCAGGGGTGTGTTAGTAGCGATAGAGATGTAGCCCACTGGTTACTTCAATGTCTGTGGAGATAGAGGTCACAGTGGTGTTATTTAATATGGCTGTCTGAGGCTTTTCCTTTTCATTTAAACCAGTGCTGCCAGCAAAATGCACCCTCACAGTGCTGTAACCTTAAGGTGCCTCTTAAGGTGCCCTATACAGCGCCCTATAAGGCGACCTATAAAGCACCCTATAGGGCACATTATAAGGTTCCTTGGCGGACAGTACACTTTATTATGTGCCCTGTAGAGTGCCTTATAGGGCGCCTTATGCGGCATCTTAGCTTACGGCACTGTGAGGGTGTTTTTGCTGGAAGCACTAATTTAAATTAAAAAAGGAAATGCCTCAGACGGCACTGATTTAAATTAAAGAGTAATGCCTCAGACAGCCTTCTTACATAACACCACTGTGGGATCAAACCCATGACCTCTGCCTCCACAGTCATTTCCCTACGGTAACGTGGCCTGGAAAATGCCTTAGCTGTGGGTGTCCGCTATCTCAGTAAGCACAGCAGAATGTATGTGCGTTGATGTGCAGTTGTTGTGTAATCAGTCCTAGCTATAACAAAGGCCATAGAGGCATAGCACACTGGTTAGTACAGTGACTATACAGCCAGCTCTCCTAGGTTCAAATCCCTCAGTGCAACAACATCAGGAAGAGTGTCTGAAATGGTACCTTTTTGCATGGCTGTAACAGTTAGACACACCTCTGTAATGTGCGGGTAACGCCAACATACCCACTCACCCTAGTCCTGTAGACTATGGTGGCGCTGAGCATGGGCCGTAGAAGGCACATTACAGGGCACTGC
The DNA here is from genome assembly GCA_033557465.1 of Ichthyophis bannanicus. Lineage (NCBI taxonomy): Eukaryota > Metazoa > Chordata > Amphibia > Gymnophiona > Ichthyophiidae > Ichthyophis > Ichthyophis bannanicus. The sequence goes on from CM066031.1 coordinate 1,315,824,188, forward strand.
AAGCTAATGCACCTGCTGGCCAATGCCGGGGAGCCTCACCGCCGTAACGTAAACACCAATTCACCAATTAAATTAATAAATGGTGTCATGGCAGTGAGATCAGGTGTATGGAGACTGGAGAAGCGGCCCATACCGTTAACAGTGCTTTTCACTGTTCCGATAAGAATACTATGATGTGATCTGGCCGTCAAAATCCCACGTGTGCTGTGTGCCATAATTGCGCCAGGTGGCTCGTAGTACCGGGAGATAACGAGTGTACGTGCATGACACGGCGCATGCGGCATGTCGTCATCGAGCTGTCGCGCACGTGCACGTGCTATCTCGAGAGTGAAAAAATGGACAGGCGTTCACAAAAGCCTGCATTTACCTAGAGGGAGCTCAGGATCCTGAGCGAACTGATCTGCAACAAACAGAGCCATTTGTTCCAGGGCGCAGCAATGAGGCAGGACCTTGCATGGGTGAGGAGAGCATGGGTGCACCTCACCAGGCGGTACAACCAATCTGCCAACTACCCCCTTGAAGTAAGTGTATGGAGACAGGTCACACAATGATGGTTGTGCAACACAAATACAGCAAGCATCACATATCATACATGCAGAATATGGTGGAAATACCAGTCTGTGGGCCAAGCTGTTGCCACTGTAGATGCGTATGTTGTGGATTGCAATCCTGCCCTATCCCCAGAACGCCCACAGACCTGATCACACAGGTCTATTACACATCCTGGTGTTATGTTACCTGCGTATGATGTGGTCCCAAATGTCTGCTCCATCCCCAGGAGGCATCACACATGGTTACAAAGGTCTAGCATAGATCCTGGTGTTAGGTTAACTGCATCTGTGTCAGTCTCAGAGCTCTGCCCTAACCCCAGGTGGCCCTTGACCTGATTACAGTGGTCCATTAGAGATTCTGGTGTCAAGGTACCTGCATCTGTTTCATTCTCACAGGTCTGCCCTAACTCCAGGAGGCCCTGGACCTGATCACAGAGGTCAATTAAAGATCCTGGTGTTAGACTACCTGCATCTGTTTCATTCTCACAGCTCTGCCCTAACCCTAGGAGGACCTGGACCTCATTACAGAGGTGTATTATAAATCCTGGTCTCAGTGTAACTGCAGCAGTTGGGATTTCACAGCTCTGCCCTAACTCCAGGAGGCCCTGGACCTCATTACAGAGGTGTATTATAGATCCTGGTGTCAGGGTAAGTGCATCAGTTGGGGTTTCATAGCACTGCCCTAACTCCAGGAGGACCTGGAACTGATTACAGAGGTCTATTATAAATCCTGGTGTCAGGGTAACTGCATCAGTTGGGGTTTCACAACTCTGCCCTAGCTCAGGCCCTGGACCTCATTACAGAGGTGTATCATAGATCCTGGTGTCAGGGTAAGTGCATCAGTTGGGGTTTCACAGCACTGCCCTAACTCCAGGAAGCACTGGACTTCATTACAGAGGTGTATTATAAATCCTGGAGTCAGGGTAACTGCATCAGTTGGGGTTTCACAGATCTGCCCTAGCTCAGGCCCTGGACCTCATTACAGAGGTGTATTATAGACCCTGGTGTCAGGGTAAGTGCATCAGTTGGGGTTTCACAGCACTGCCCTAACTCCAGGAAGCACTGGACCTCATTACAGAGGTCTATTATAAATCCTGGAGTCAGGGTAACTGCATCAGTTGGAGTTTCACAGCTCTGCCCTAGCTCAGGCCCTGGACCTCATTACAAAGGTGTATTATAGACCCTGGTGTCAGGGTAAGTGCATCAGTTGGGGTTTCACAGCTCTGCCCTAACTCCAGGAGGCCCTGGACCTCATTACAGAGGTCTATTATAAATCCTGGTGTCAGGGTAATTGCATCAGTTGGGGTATCACAGCTCTGCCCTAACTCCAGGAGGACCTGGACCTCATTAGAGAGGTGTATTATAGATCCTGGTGTCAGGGTAAGTGCATCAGTTGCGCTTTCACAGCACTGCCCTAACTCCAGGAGGCCTTGGACCTGATCATAGAGGTCAATTAAAGAAGCTGGTGTCAGGGTACCTGCATCTGTTTCATTCTCACAGCTATTCCCTAACCCCAGGAGGCCCTGGACCACATTACAGAGGTGTATTATAGATTCTGGTGTCAGGGTAAGTGCATCAGTTGGGGTTTCACAGCTCTGCCCTAACTCCAGGAGGCCCTGGACCTCATTACAATGGTCCATTAGAGATCCTGGTGTCAGGGTAAGTGCATCAGTTGGGGTTTCACAGCACTGCCCTAACTCCAGGAAGCACTGGACCTCATTACAGAGGTCTATTATAAATCCTGGAGTCAGGGTAACTGCATCAGTTGGAGTTTCACAGCTCTGCCCTAGCTCAGGCCCTGGACCTCATTACAAAGGTGTATTATAGACCCTGGTGTCAGGGTAAGTGCATCAGTTGGGGTTTCACAGCTCTGCCCTAACTCCAGGAGGCCCTGGACCTCATTACAGAGGTCTATTATAAATCCTGGTGTCAGGGTAATTGCATCAGTTGGGGTATCACAGCTCTGCCCTAACTCCAGGAGGACCTGGACCTCATTAGAGAGGTGTATTATAGATCCTGGTGTCAGGGTAAGTGCATCAGTTGCGCTTTCACAGCACTGCCCTAACTCCAGGAGGCCTTGGACCTGATCATAGAGGTCAATTAAAGAAGCTGGTGTCAGGGTACCTGCATCTGTTTCATTCTCACAGCTATTCCCTAACCCCAGGAGGCCCTGGACCACATTACAGAGGTGTATTATAGATTCTGTTGTCAGGGTAAGTGCATCAGTTGGGGTTTCACAGCTCTGCCCTAACTCCAGGAGGCCCTGGACCTCATTACAATGGTCTATTATAAATCCTGGTGTCAGGGTAACTGCCTCAGTTGGGGTTTCACAGCTCTACCCTAACTCCAGGAGGCCCTGGACCTGATAACAGAGGTAAATTAAAGATCATGGTATTAGGGTACCTGCATCTGTTTCATCCCCACAGCTCTGCCCTAACCCCAGGAGGCCCTGGACCTCATTACAGAGGTCTATTATAAATCCTGGTGTCAGGGTAACTGCCTCAGTTGGGGTTTCACAGCTCTACCCTAACTCCAGGAGGCCCTGGACCTGATCACAGAGGTCAATTAAAGATCCTGGTGTCAGGGTACCTGCATCTGTTTCATTCTCACAGCTCTGCCCTAACCCCAGGAGGCCCTGGACCTCATTACAGAGGTGTATTATAGATCTTGGTGTCAGAGTAAGTGCATCAGTTGGGGTTTCACAGCACTGCCCTAAATCCAGGAGGCCCTGGACCTCATTACAGAGGTCTATTATAAATCCTGGTGTCAGGGTAACTGCATCAGTTGGGGTTTCACAGCTCTGCCCTAACTCCAGGAGTCCCTGGACCTCATTACAGTGGTCCGTTAGAGATACTGGTGTCAGGGTAACTTCATCAGTTGGGGTTTCACAGCTCTGCCCTAACTCCAGGAGGCCCTGGACCTCATTACAGAGGTCTATTATAAATCCTGGTGTCAGGGTAAATGCATCAGTTGGGGTTTCACAGCTCTGCCCTAACTCCAGGAGGCCCTGGACCTGATCACAGAGGTCAATTAAAGATCCTGGTGTCAGGGTACCTGCATCTGTTTCATTCTCACAGCTCTGCCCTAACCCCAGGAGGCCCTGGACCTCATTACAGAGGTGTATTATAGATTTTGGTGTCAGGGTAAGTGCATCAGTTGGGGTTTCACAGCTCTGCCCTAACTCCAGGAGGCCCTGGACCTGATCACAGAGGTCAATTAAAGATCCTGGTGTCAGGGTACCTGCATCTGTTTCATTCTCACAGCTCTGCCCTAACCCCAGGAGGCCCTGGACCTCATTACAGAGGTGTATTATAGATCTTGGTGTCAGGGTAAGTGCATCAGTTGGGGTTTCACAGCTCTGCCCTAACTCCAGGAGGCCCTGGACCTTATTACCGAGGTCTATAGCCCAGCTAGGTGTGTTGGTGCATGCTTCTGTTGCAGTCGGCCACAAATGCCCTATTCACAGGAGGCCCTAGTTGTGTCCACACAGGTAGAGTACACATCCTGGTGTTCAGGGCCACCCAATCCCCACGCGACGCCAGAACACATCACACATGTTCCAATACAGATATCATGGCATGTGTGTCTGCGGATGTGTATAGGTTTTTCAAACACACAGGTGTGTGCCGGATCCCACAGGGGTCAAGAAACACCTCCCCTGTAGACCAGCATACCTACCCCACACATGGCATGGGCTGCCATCTAATGCAAGGAGAGCATAGGATCTGTGTAAGGCTGGTCTGTGGGGTTGCCCAAACGATACGTAGGTGGCACCCCACACATGCGCAGACCCACAGCCACAATTGCAGGTGGCGCTGGCAACAGGTAGTATAGGACCCACTGGCATGAGCAGCAGCAGCACCTTGCTGTACGCAGTGATGTGTGATATGTGTTGGGCACCCACAAGAGATATCTGGCCCTTAATGTTCCCACCCACTGCATTCCCACCCAGGTGGAGTACCTACGGAAAAAGGGATGTGAGTTGCGGCTGCACTGCCCTGGTGTCCTTGAGCAGCTATAAAGGAGGGTGCTGCAGCAACATGGCAGTGAGTGTTGCAGCCCCTGCAGCGCAGTACAGCATGTCACAGTGGGCCAACGGCCTGTGGGAGGCCACACTATGTTTATGTGGTGTTGTAATTCCATGATGGTGTGCTAATGACTGTCTTTCCCCACAGAAGCTGCTGCTGCTGGTGAGGGGACTTCAAGCTCAGGGCCACCCACAACATGCCCCACAGCTGCAGTCCAGCCGGTAGAGGAGGAGGAGGAGGTGGCAGAGGCGGAAGCGGATGACGGGGACATGGAGGGAGTGGAGGGTGGGGTGGGGCCGGAGGGAGGGGAGGGTGAGAGTGTTTCTGATGTTTTGGGGGGTGGGGAGGAGGAGGAGAGTGTGGAGGACGGCAAGGGTGTGTGGGAGGTGCCAGGGGAGGGGGGAGGGTGGGAGGGAACACTGGACAGCACAGGGCACTGTGCGTTCCTGCCAGCTGCCGCATGTGTGTGGCGATGGTGCCCGTCTGGGTGTAGCTACGACACCCATTGCCACAGACAGGGCCCATGCACATGCCACCACACAGACACCTGGTACTTTGTGTGTATGTGGTGGCAGGTGCATCCAGGACCTGTATGTGGCAATGGATGGCACGCTGTAACACCAGCGGGCCCAGGACCACACCATCCGGTGGCTGGCAAGCTCCTTACAACAGACTGGCTTGATATTGATCCAATGAGTATTTGTACAGGCTCTAGAAAGAGGGGCGTATTAAAGCTCCCAGTTGGATATGGCTTTAGAAGAGTCATGTCTGCATGTTTTTGTACATCACTCAGTCCTTTGCTCCATAAACCATTTTTAATGTGGACCAGGGAAATCCACTGCTTACCCCTGGTACAAGCAGCATGGAATCTGTATATTATTTACATTCTCTTATATACCACGCTATTCTGCATCAGTGCAGTTTACATTGAACAGGGCATTATAACTTGGAGATAACTATTTTACAGGGAACATGGGCTATGGAGGGTTAAGTGGCTTGCCCAAGACCACAAGGAGCACCTGTGGGACTAGAAATCCCAGTCCTTCTGGCCCAAGGTTGCTGTCCTCTAGTGGGATTTGAACCCCTGACCTTCTGGCCTGAAGTACCTTGCCCCAACCACTAGGCCACTCCTCCATCTTTTAAGGACCTTATGTGTATTTGTAACCTGGATTGGCCATTGTTAGAAACAGAATACTGGTCTTGATAGACCCTTGGTCTGACCTAGTATGGCATATTTTATGTTCTTATGAGAGGATACATTGTCTGAAATAAATATTCAATATTGTTCCCCAAAATGTAAGGTTCTGTCCCTATTTCCACCCCTCCATCTTAGAGTCTCAAAACAATGTTGTGTCTTCAAATAATGGGCCCCAATAAGAGCAGAAGTATTATATGTTTGGAGACAAGACTTATACTCTGCTAAACAAATAATGATACATCCCACATACAATTTAGGACAGAAGCTGCTGAGGATCACTTATATCCCATTTCAAGGACTAGGACAATCAGGCCCAGATCAGCAGGACCGGAGTGCCTGACCATTTCTTCTGCCCTTTTCTAAGGATTGCAATGGTGTAATTGGGATACAAGGGGATGAGGACCATGGTAAAGGCTGGGAGCTTTGCTTGGGGGCCTTTCCTTTCTTTTATTTTTTTAACTTGTTCTGCTTTCTTTGTCTTTTATTTGATGCTTATTTCATTTTTAAACAAATCAAAACAGAACATAAAAGAAATCAGTGAAAAGACCAAGAAAAAATGAAATGAAATTAAAATCTTTACAGTGCAATTCCAATAACGTAAAGATATTTATAGTTTTACCTTTATTTCCAGGAGGGAATAAATGATTGACAAAAGCTAGAGTGTAGATTGTGAAGAAAGTATAAATTGTGAAGAACTCATTAAATGCTGGGACAAGGAAAGAGAGGATGCCACAAAATGAGGCAGAAGACTGCTCACTAAAAAATACCCTGCAGGTTTGTCAAATGTTTGTTGTATGTACTGTATTTTATGTTTTACTTTGTAACCCACCTAGAACAAATTGGTTTTGTGGGACAGAAATACTGTCAGATCAACAAGCAAATAAAATACTGGCTGCCATCAATATTGATCTTATCAAATTAAGAAGAATTTGGCTTTCTTGAGACATTATATACAGTCATTTTCAGGCTCCAAATTATGCCCATGTTGAGGAAGAAAGCCCAAGAGGTATGGTATGTAATTTTGGGATGATGAAGCACTGAGATATAGTTTATTCTCAAAGCCACATGGAATGCATTAAACAGCTACAAGCTTAGATATTTTCAATATGGATTTTTTCATGAGCTCATTTTTGTGGGAGGGATAACCGAGCCAAGAGCAAAGTGTTGCCTAATAGAGGTACTTAGGCACTGTTATCATTGGGGTACCTTATTTAATGTGCTTTGGTGTTGGGACATATGGAACATTTATGCCCATTTAAAAGATAACATGGATTTAACCCAGTCACTGGTTAAGGAAGGGCTGAGTAACAAAAAAAAGGTCCATAAACCATTTTTATAGTGCACCAGGGACATCCACTGCTTACCCCTGGGACAAGCAGTATGGAAACTGTATATCTTTTAGGAACCTTACATGTACTTGTGACTTGGATTGGCCACTGTTGGAGACAGGATACTGACCTTGATGGACCCTCGGTCTGACCCAGTATGGCATATTTTATGTTCTAATGTTTTTATGAGAGGATACAGTGTCTGAAATAAATATCCAATATTGTTCCCCAAAATTAAGGAATGGACTTGACCCCTTTCTAACCTAAGCCAGCTTTGACCTTCCACTTCTACATACTGGCAATACTACAGTACAAACTGCTCCACCTTAAGAGGCATGTATAGTCATATGTCATGAGCTTTGGGAACTTAACACCACTTCTATATTTGTGCAGTTTGAAAATATGTTGTGCTCTATGTTAGAGAGGGCATTGAGTCAGAAAGGATTAAAGTTTTGCAGGAAACAAAATTTGATGTAGAATCTCTATGGATTGAAATTCCATGTAAAAAGGGGAAGGCAATGGCAGTGGGGGTGTACTATCGACCGCCTGACCAGAATGAACAAATGGATGATGAAATGCTCAAAGAAATCAAGAAAGCTAACAAAAGTTACAGCTCGGTAATAATAATGGGTGATTTCAATTACCCCGGTATCGACTGGGTCAGTGTCACGGCAGGACATGCTAGGGAGATAAAGTTCCTAATGGCATAAATGACTGCTTCTTGGAGCAGCTGATTCATGAACCAACCAGAGGGGAAGCCATATTAGACCTAGTCCTTAGTGGAACAACAGATCTAGTACAAGAGGTAAGGGTGTTGGGGCCACTTGGCAATAGTGATCATAGCAGGATCGCCTTTGATTTAATTAGTGGAGGAGGGACAGTAAGGAAATCCACAGTACTACCTTTTAACTTTCGAAAGGGAGACTATGATAAAATGAGGAAAATAGTTAAGAAAAAACAAAAAGGAGCAGTTGCAAAGGTTAAAGACTTACATCAAACTTGGGTGTTGTTGAAAAATACTATCTTGGAAGCCCAGACCAGCTGTATTCCACACTTTAAGAAAAGTGGAAGGAAGTCCAAAAAAATGCCAGCATGGTATAAAGGTGAGGTCAGAGAGGCTGTTGTTGCCAAAAAAGCATCTTTCAGGAAATGGAAAAAAGAGCCAAACGACGAAACCTGGAAACAGCACAAACACTGGCAGATCAAATGCAAGGCATTGATAAAGAAGGCAAAGGGAGAATTTGAGAAGAAGCTTGCTGCGGAAGCAAAAAAGCGAAATAAAGATTTTTTCAAGTACATTTGTAGCAAAAAACCTGTGAGAGAGTCGGTTGGACCATTAGATGATAGAGAAGTTAAAGGGGCACTAAGAGGCGACAAGGAGATAGTGGAGAGACTGAATGAATTCTTTGCTTCGGTCTTTACTGAGGAAGATGTAGGGCTGTTACCCATGACTGAAGTGGTATTTAAAGGTGCGGAAGAATTGAAGGAAATATCGATACATTGGGAAGATGTATTACAACTATTACATAAACTGAAGAGTAGCAAATCACCTGGGCCAGATGGTATACATCCAAGGGTGTTGAAAGAACTGAAATATGAGATTGCAGACTTGGTATTAGTAATCTGTGAACTATCATTAAAATCATCTCTAATACCTGAAGATTGGAGGATCGCCAATGTAACACCAATTTTTAAAAAGGGTTCCAGGGGTGATCCGGGAAACTACAGACCGGTGAGCCTCACATCAGTACCAGGAAAAATGGTAGAAACCATCATAAAGAATAAAATTACTCAGCATGTACATAGTCATGGCCTAATGGGAGACAGCCAACATGGCTTTAGACAAGGAAGATCTTGTCTTACTAATCTGTTATGTTTTTTGAAAGTGTGAATAAACAGGTGGACAAAGGTGAGTCGGTTGATATAGTATATCTGGACTTTCAGAAAGCCTTTGACAAGGTCCCTCATCAGAGACTTTTGGCAAAACTAAAGAGTCATGGGATAGGAGGCAGTGTACTACTGTGGATCAAGAACTGGTTAAAAGATAGAAAGCAGAGGGTTGGGCTAAATGGCCAATTTTCCCAATGGAGAAAGGTGAATAGTAGTGTACTCCAGGGATCTTTGCTGGGTCCGCTGCTTTTTGACATATTCATAAATGACCTGGAAAGTGGAATAACGAGTGAGGTTATCAAATTTGCAGATGACACAAAACTATTTAAAGTTGTTAAAACCCAAGAGGATTGTGGAAAATTGCAAGAGGATCTTGATAAATTGGAAGACTGAGCATCAAAATGGCAGATGAAATTTAGGGGGATGTTTACTAAAAACCGCCAATGTGCGCAGCCGCGCAATAGTGCACTAAAAGCGGATTTAAGAGCACTTAAGCGCCCCGCACACGTGCGATGAAGCCACGCACCCTTGCGCGTCACACTAACGGGTGTCGCACAAGTACGGGCCCGCAAATGTCCGATAGAGGTGGGGAACGGCTAACGGAGGGCGGAGGAAGTCCCCCGAGCGGCGGAGAGACGGGCAGAATGGGCGGGGAAGGGGAGGGGCGCCCCGCACATTATCGGGGCTGAATTTCAAAGGAAAAATAGCGCGAGTGAATCACTCGCGGTAGAATGCATTTAAAGGGAAGAGAAACCATTTCCGTCAGCAATGTACAGCAAAACCGGGGAAACCTGAAAAACGTGAGCAGTGTGATACATGTGCACAGCCCAAAAGTGGAATTAAAAATAGAAAAGGACCACAACAAAAATTGTAAAAATAGTAATTCAGCTGGGGAACAGTTATAGTAATGGGCAAAACTAAAAAACACACCCAGGAAAGCTCCAGCAAAAAGAAATGATTTTTGTAAAGGTGTACGGAGCGGAGACTCTTCCAAAAAACATTTCCTTTTTGTTGGAGCTTTCCTGGGAGTGTTTTCTATGGTTTCCCATTAATATCACTGTTGCCCAGCATGGTGATATTGTGTCCCCCATTTTCCATGGTCATTTCCGGGGTTTATGTGCACGTTTGTCACCAGACAGGGTGCATGTGCCCACAGTAAAAATGCGTAGAGCAGGGTTTGCGACTCCATCCTGCCAGGTTTACTACCTCCAGGGGCTGCACTGTCTCTGTGGGCATAGTGTGGTGCAGCGGACAGAGCCATTACCTCTAGGGTCAGAGGTTCAAATCTCAGCTGGGGCACTTGCCAGCCCAGTCCCTCTATTTTACCCACCACTAAACAAAGATAGCGCAGACACCCCTGTATTGCAGGGAATATAAGCATGGGGAAAACACCCATATTTTACCCAACACCGCACACACACCACAACAATGGGCATTACCTACAGCCAAGTCCCCCAAATGCAGTCCCATACTGCCACATTGCAATCAGGTCATCTGCTTTTACTGAGAGAAGCTCATGCCAGCATGTTGGCGGACGAGTACATGTGGTGCAGGGGGCAGTGGCTGCTAGCCACAGAAGACAGAGGCCCAGCCATGTGCAGGCTGGCACAGTCCACTGCAACAGACAGGCCCTGCCGGATCCACAGTCATGGACGTTCCAGGGAATCCAGCTAATCTGTGGCTACATGGTGGTGCAGTGCACACAGACAGGACATGCAAGAACAGAAAGTCACAGGTTCAAAGCCCAGCTGGGGCTACCACCAATCCTGCCCACATATTTTTCCCACAACTAAACAGTGATAGTAAGGACACACCTTTCGTGGCGAGGACATATGCAATGGTACTACGTCTATCTTTTACCCCACTGAGCACAGACACCATGAACAGGGGCAGTACCTAGAGCAGAATCCCCCAAATGCAGTCCTGGTGGGCCACACACCAGTCAGGTTCCATGCTGCCACTCATACAAATGCCTGTGCTGTATATCTATGCACCACCCCCATGGCATGTAGATGTAGCTCATGCATATTCATGAGGGACAGCAGGAAAACCCGAACAGTGTGATGCTAACCTGGACTGGAGTTGGGAATCCCTGCCGTAAAGCAGCAGCCAACAGGGGCTGACACACCCACACCCACACCCACAGGTCCCATTGGCTAATGTCTCCTGGAGAGGCAGAACATTGGACCCTGCGTGCATCTCCCAATAATAGCACCTGCATACCTTAGCAATGTCACCCTACACCTGAGGTATACGGTACACAGCTCTGAGACGTTTGCTAGGAGTACTGGCAGATAGATATCCATACATTACGCACATACTGCTAGTTGACCCCATCCGAACAATCTGTTAGTTGTTTGCTGTGCGTGCTCCAGGCCTGGCCTCTGACGGTGTTTACCACCCTGGGGAGTGACCCCCAGCAGTACTGCGTACCATATCCATGCCTTGCCGTGGCCAGGACCGGTTTGGTGGGCAAGGCTAATTACCTCCTCAATAGTAGCACCATGATGGCATAGGTGTGGAAGTGTGTCTGTCTATACAGTGGGTGTTGGCTGCAAGCCCCTTCCACAGCCCACACTGCCAGCACTGTTGCCAGTATTGGCCTGCCAATGTGCATAATGAGTAGCAAGGGACCATGGGTATATCTCAGACAGGGTGGGCTGCCCAGGATGCAGCTGCACAGGGCATAGGGCACTGGCAGGGACATGGTAGTGCCCGGCCACCACCTACACAGACAGGGTGACCTCTGTATGTGCTGCTGTGGGTTCACTCTCACCCTGAGTGTGCAGTGACGGCAGCATGGCTAGGCACCCCCATAGTGCTGTATTGTGCTTCTCTCATGTGATATATATGGGTTTCCTGTTGGGGTTTCTTTGCTGACTTATCTGCTTGTGTGTGCTGCCACCCTGGTTTTGGGTGCATGCATTTCCATCAGGACCAACCAGCAGACTGTGCACAGCTGACATGTGTCTTGATGGAGTGCCTTGCAGGGTGCAGTGGCTGATGGCTTGCTGCAGGAGAATATCAGATAGTGGTGGGGTGCATCTGTGAATATGCAGACCTAATGTCTGTCTGATTATTGTGTTATGGATGTGTGTGTGGAGCTGCTTGGACTGCCCTGTAGGGTGTCTGTTCCCCAGCAGGACCAGGGTTGATGGTCCACTCTACTGCCATCAGTGTGGGCAGGGAAATCTGTTGGTGGGAAGCCCTGTTTTATCCACCTGGGGATCCGAGGGGGGGTGGTTCCACTAACTGAGACAGACAGAGCTTTCCAAGATGTTTATGCAGCACCTACCTATCTCACAGGTTAGTGCTGCTTTGGAGCTCTGGCATGGCCACATTCAACTATGGAAGGTGTTGTGGACCTGGTCCTGGGCGCAACATCACACACTCAGGGTGAGCACAGTAACCGCACAATGTGATGGTGTTTAGCTACTCTTTGCCGTTTGTCCACCCACTCAGGACACCCTACCAGGCCGAGGTGCTGTGTGGGTGCACACGGACACGTCCCCCTACCAGGCTGGGGAGCTTTAGGGGTGCATTTCCCATCTTGTGTGCATCTGTGGACAGCTGATTTGCATGTGCAGTGCATCATGGGTACGGGTGGCCTAACCCTATCCTGTTTACAACAGCAGACTGTCTGTGAGGTGACGTGCAGGCTATCTGCAGCCAGCCAGGGGCTTGCTCACAGCTATAGAGCTGTAGCCCAATGGTTACCTCACTGCCTGTGCAGCAGAGATCATGGGTTCAAACCCACAGTGGGGTTCTGTGATAGGGGTGTCCATAGCATTTTTTAATTTACTGTACATATGTTGATGCCAGCAATAACACCCTCAGCGTACTGTACCCATAAGGTGCCTCTGAGGGTGCTTTATGGGGCGCCCTATAGGGCACTTTATGGTTGCCATCCATATAGGGTGCACTATACATTATCCTGTGTCGCAACATACATGCTGCCCTATAGGGGACATTCTAGGGTGCCTTGGCGGACGGTGCACTGTAACATGTACCTTATGGGCCGCCTTATGTTAACATGCTGTGAGAGTGCGTTTGCTAGTAGTTGTCACAAAATAAAATTAAAAGGCCTCCTACAGCACTCCACAACATAAAACATACTGCCTCAGCTAGCCTTTTTCACTGGGCATTGTGAGGGATTGAACCCCCGGTCCCTGCACCATTGGCCAGTGTCTTAACCATTGTGCTGTGGCTGTGTTCCTTTGCTTTAGCATCAGCGCGCCACCTTGTGCCCATCAGCGCGCCACCTCCTGCTGCCCACAATGAACAGTGCGCGGCCTTGTGCTGCCCAAAAAGAACAGTGCGCCGCCTTGTGCAGCCCAAATTTGATAGCGCATCGCCTAATGCCGCCCAAATTTTACAGCGCAACACCTAATGCCGTCAAAAATTAATTACTGCCGCCCAAACGTAACAGCGCAACCCTACAGCCGCACAAAAGTAGTATGCCTCCTAAACAACTTTTTAACCATTACTATTCATGCCTCAACCAGCCTTTTTTGGTTGTGGGACACTGGGGAATTGAACCCTTGGCCCCTGCACCATTGGTTATTGTCTTCACCATTGTGCTATGGCTCTGTTCCTATATGTGCCCAGCAGCGTCCCACTTAGCCTTTCCACGCGCTAATGTGGGCCCCGCACATTAGCGCGACGCGCACCCGTACGGTCGTTTTTTTTCCTTTTTCTGCCTGAACCGCCTACTCCTTATATGGCACACGCACACTAATGGGGACCCGCACATTTTCGGAGTTTAGTAAACATGCCCCTTAATGTGGACAAGTGCAAAGTTATGCACCTAGGGAAGAACAACCCAAACTATGGTTACACAATGCAAGGTTCCACATTAGGAACCACCACCCAGGAAAAAGATTTAGGCGTCATTGTGGATAACATGTTAAAACCCTTGGCCCAGTGTGCAGCAGCAGCCAAGAGAGCAAATAGAATGCTAGGTATCATAAGGAAAGGAATGGAAAATAAAACAAAAGATATTATAATGCCTCTATACCGTTCCATGGTGAGACCGCACCTTGAATATTGTGTGCAATTCTGGTCGCCGTATCTTAAAAAGGATATAGCGTTATTAGAAAAGGTTCAGAGAAGAGCCACCAAAATGGTAAAGGGGATGGAAGGATACTCCTATGAAGAAAAGCTAAAAAGATTAGGGCTCTTTAACCTGGAAAAGATGAGGCTGAGGGGAGATATGATAGAAGTCTATAAATTAATGAACGGAGTGGAACGGGTAAACGTAGATCGATTGTTTACATTATCAGAATCTAGAAAGACTAGGAGACATACAATGAAGCAACAGGGTAAACTATTTAAGACTAATAAAAGAAAATATTTTTTCACTCAACGTGTAATCAAACTCTGGAATTTGTTACCGGAGGATGTAGTAAAGGCTGTTAGTGTAGCTGGGTTTAAAAAAGGTTTGGACAAGTTCCTGGAGGAAAGGTCCATAAACCATTATTAAGAAGGGACCCAGGATATCAATGCTTGACCCAGTACAAGCATTGCAGAACCTGTGTCTTTTGGGGAAACTGCTAGTTACGTATGACCTAGATTGGCCACTGTTGGAAACAGGATACTGGGCTTGATGGACCTTGGTCTGACCCAGTATGGCATATCTTATGTTCTTATGTTCTGCATACATGTGTAAATGGCTACTCCTCCACAGTCCCTGTGCTAAAATGCTTAGTGGTTAGAGTAACTGCCTAGTATTCAGAAGATCAAGGGTTTGATTCCCATCTGGCATACCTTGGACAAGTCACTTTACCCTCTATTTCCAAGGGAGGGAGGGAGGGAGGGGGGAGAAGGTCTAGCAATCTACTTCCAGTGATACATTTATTTATTTACATTCTCTTATATACTGCACTATTCTGCATCAGTGCGGTTTACATTGAACAAACTGAAATTACATTGAACAGGGCATTATAACTTGGTGATAGCTATTTTACAGGGAACATGGGCTATGGAGGGTTAAGTGGCTTGCCCAAGACCACAAGGAGCACTTGTGGGACTAGAAACCCCAGTCCTTCTGGCCCAAGGTTGCTGTCCTTTCGTGGGATTTGAACCCCCAACCTTCTGGCCTGAAGTACCTTGCCCCAACCACTAGGCCACTCCTCCACTCACATTGTCAAGAAAACCCGGAGGCAACTGGGTCACCAGGAGTCAGCACTGAATTGATAGCATGAAAAAGAAAATACAGGGATTATTAAAATGTATGGATTCTTACTCCAGGAGGCATGGAGAGGGTATGGTTTGCATGGGCTAACAATATAGATTCTCCATTTCACAAGGAGAATCTGCAACTCTAGGATAAATACAGACATTGCTATTTACACATGCTTGAAGAGGCAGCTGTCAATGTCAAGTTCTGATCCCAATGTCCCCCCAATCTGATACTCCTGTCACATTGAATTTTTTGTTGTTGCCCACCTTGCTGCCTTTGGCCTTAGGTGATATATCAAATAAATGCAAACTGTAACTGTAACATCAAGATGATTCTCTCCTTCCAAGTGATTTCTCTCTCTCAAGGCAGCATTGAGGCTGCCAGACCAGAAGTGGGACTTTTCTATGTCCTCGTAGGTCTGTACTATATACCTCTATGCTGCAGCTCCTCTTTGTCTGCTATTCTAGCTTCCAAAGGTTGGACTCATTCTCTGAGATCCAGGAGCTCTTTGCACCGAATGCAAACTTAACGACTTCTCACTAAGGGGAAGCTAATCATACATATGGCACTAAATACAAACATGATATCTCCCATCTCACTTATGGACTACTGTCTGCATCTTTCTATTAGTGGGGTAAGTTGTTTAGAGTTGTTGAGGGACTAGGGGAAGCTAAACTATTAAAAAGGACTATAGGATTATTTGATATAGTACATGATATTAATTTTCTTTCCTTCCATTTCAACTGCTAATCACTCATTAATGAAATGCATTGTGGTGTCAAATTTCATCCCCTCTCAATTGGGACAATGAAATATAAATGAAGGTATATGCCTTTGGTAAGTGGGTATTGGGGATAATGGGTGGTAAAATGATTAACTACCTGTCTGTTTTTCTTTCAAGGCTATAAGGGCCTACCCAAATCGAGCAGAAATTGATTATAAACTTCTAAGTAAGTTGCTGTCTCCCCGCTTAGGACCTATCTAAATATAACAAATAATTTTAAACCTCTAAAGTAAACTTTGAACAATTTTTGATTTTTTTTAATGAAATAAAAAACAGACTTTTCCAAATAAACCCACAATCTCTCCCAAGCTTTGAGTTACCAGGTTTGCCAGCAAAGTAATGTTCACTTACCCACAGAGAATTTGTCTCCTACAGCTTTCCCTCAGAAAAGTGAGAGTGAGTATGAGCAGATATATTCACCTACTAATATTCTCGTGGGACGTTTACTACACATCTTCTGGTGTAACTAGCTTTCCAAGCTCTATCATTGATCACAATCTGCTTATCATTGATCACATTGCAATCTGAGTTAAGTCTTTTGTCTATTAATGAGCTGCTGTTCATGCTTTTGATTCAGATGCAGCTCATTAATTTTCCCCACCTGTTCAGCCAAATTTTACGGCATTATTGGTAACATTCATGCAAACATTGCCAAAAATGTGCATTAATTCATTTTTAATGTGCATTTTACCCTATATTTGGCTTTTAATATGCATCAATTTGTTAATGTTGGCTAGTCAATTGACCACTAAGCTCTACATGTTGGTAGTCCATTACCTTTCAGTCTCAAAAAATAAATTACTCTACTAGTCCTGCCCTTCCATATTTAAAAGAATCAGTAAATAAAAACAGGCTATTTGTTTTCAAGAATCTGGCTCTTTATTGTTGTTTCTATGCCAAAGAATGAAGGCACACTAAAATAGAAAATTACCTAAATGCACAAAGTTCTCATTATGCTAATTCTTTCTCTGTGTGTTATATTTGAAACACCTGCACAGTCAATGAAAACTCTCCTCTCTACAATAAAGTCTAACTGACACAGGGACTCAGGGGAGAAACTTTGTTGGAAAATATCGCAGTGAAATGCCAGAAGACATTTTTAGGATACACGAAAGTGATGGGCAAACAGATGTTTACTGTGTACAAAAAGAAATGAAAAGCATCCTTTTTTCTCGCCTTTTTCAAGAAACCTTCTGTCATTGCTTGTCCTGTCTTCCTCTAGTTCGCCTTTTAGCCACTTACCACAGCAGTTCCAATTCAACATGAGCCTTTCCCTGGCCCAAATCAGGAATGATCTCTAAGGATCAGAAAACAAAAAGCAGTGAATAGTCAACAAATCTTTATCCCCCCCCCCCCCACCAGATCAATTCCCGAGTTGCTGTTTCACCGCCCTTTTTCAGTTTCTTCTGACATGATGAATGAAGCAAATGCAGAATGAATTTCTATCTTGTCCAGGAAAGAAAAAAATGCTTTGCTTCAGTGCTGAAATCAAATTACCACCCTGACTCATAATGTGGTGATACAAGACAGATTTTTCCTTATTATTATGGGAGATGAATTATTCAGTGATGCCCATTAGCAAAATGATAGCATGACAATTTTATATTTAGACTTTCTAGATGGCATAGCATCTTACATCTAAGGCAATTTTTAAGCCCTTCTGACAAGCAGCATATGCACTGACTTGGAAATAATGATAATTAGTGGCCAGGTGAAATTGGTAGTAACTGATTTTTTCCCCTCAAAGTCAGCAGCTTCAGGTTACAAGGAAAACCTTGCCAGTTAATCATATTTTCCATCTAACTGTAATGCCTTCTATTGTTTGTTTGTTTGTTTTCATTGCAATCAGTAAGAACTCAGAAGGTTCTTAATTATCTTTCTTTTTGAAACCTATTCAATAGGCTTGATTTACTAAAGTGCCGTATTGCATTAGCACACGTTAACATGATAGCATGTTTTAGTAAAGCTTTCCCTACATGTTTTACCTATAGGTTTGATTTTTATCTGATCCATTACAATAGTAGATATTTGTCTAAGACTGCCTATGCTGTGATTCATAGACTGTCAAGCACACCCTCTTCCACTTTCCTAAAAGCTGCTGCCTCGTCCAATTGTTTGGTTGCAGAGAAATGGAACTGAATCTTGCAGATCTGAAGTCATTTCAGACTGACAGAAAGCCAACAAACTCCAAAATCTTTTATGGAGACTGGCTATAGGTTTCTCCATTTTTGTGAACTAATAGAAGCAATCGAGCCAGTATTGGAAGAGACTTATAGGTTCAGCAGCTGCTGTTAAACATATCTGTGAATTTTCAGTGGCACTATCTACTCTCCACGTGCATTTGGCACTGCACCTAGATGTGCTGACTATATGCCTCTTTTTAAATGTTGCAATTGCCATTATGAAAAAGCATGCTCACCACTGGCTTTGAATATTGACCTGGATGTTTTAAAATCTTATCAACAAAACAAAGCAATTAAAACTTAAATGGTACAGATTTTTAACTATACCTATCTATCTGCGGGGCCTGTTCACTAAAGTGTGGTAAAGCTTTTAGGTAACTCCAAAGCCTGCACAGTAACTGTTAGGCGCTTATCCACTACCCAGCATCTGACCCTGCAGTTATCACACAGTGCAGACATTTATCACATCTTAAGTGCATTGCTGAGAGTATGCTTGTATCCATGCTATTGGCAATGCACAAAGGGGAATGTTTACTAATCCCCACACTAGGAATGTCAATGTGCATCATGTTACCAGTGGAAAGGGTCTATGATAACTGCAAGGGGCATGTGCTTCCATCTCCCTGCAGTTTGTATCGGCCTAATGCGCTGCATCATGTTGGTCGACAGGCAGGTGCAACTAATGGCACCCTTTGAGGTGGCATTAGCTGCACCTACGGTACCAACGCCAAGTGCAATTAGCACAGGTGACTTTGCAGTTATCCTGTGATTATTTTTGCACCTAATGTACGGTAACTGCAAACTTGATCATACTTTATTAAATGGTCCCCTTAGATATAGATATCTATATTGATGTTTATATCTTGTTATTTTAAATAAATAAACATGTATATATATATAGAAAGAGGGGTTAATGTTCAGCGGTGGGTCTGCCATCTCATTTAAAATTATAAGAAATCCATTTAAAACTACAGCAGATCTATCCATGTCAGCGCTTCCAGGGAATAATGATATATACTTATCATAAAGTTAGATCTGCTCTTTAGCCATCATCTCATGGACTGATACTTATATATTCATTGACCAAACATTGCCACTGAATGTATACATTTTTCACCAACAGTACAGGCATGGATATGCTACGCAATACTGTTGGGGCATTAGGCATGGATACGGTACACACCTATCAAACGTTTCCTATGATTACTGGCAGATAGCAAGTCCTACGTTAAGCCCAGTTTGCTCATTGAGCTCCATCATAACAATCTTTCTGATGTCTGCAGTGTGTGCTTCAGGTCTGGTCTCTGACAGTGTTTACCACCCTGGGGAGTGACCCCCAACAGTATTGCGTAGCATATCCATGCCTGTACTGTTGGTGAAAAATGCCTCAGGCCCAAAATGCCTCAACAGTATTGCGTAGCATATCCATGCCTAATGCCCCAACAGTATTGCGTAGCATATCCATGCCTGTACTGTTGCCCTTTTGTTAAAAGTATAACTTTGGCTATTTTTATTAAGATGGCCAAAATTATCTGCTATGTTTATCTGCTGCAAATAAAAAATAACTTTATTTACCCAATGCCATAACAAGCCACTTAAGTGCTTTTGAACAGCAGCCTGGTATTATATATCTATGCCTAGAGATAGATAGATTTATATATGCAGAAAGGGATAGAAAGCAAGTGCCTATTATCCATGAAGGTTAAGGTAGATAATCATTGCTTTATGCAAAAGAATTATGACCAACAGAGGAGATTCAGCTGTAGGCAATATTGCTAATAAATATTACTTTTCTATTCTAAAGGGGCTGATATTTTCTTGATAGAAAAAAAAAAGTAACAAGTCAATAGTTCTTTTATATATTTGCTTCATAATAAAGAAATATTTGTTTCCATGGTTTATTTTCTTATAAAATTGAATTGAGCTTATTTTTTTTTTTTTTGCTAAAGCCATATGTAAGCTACACAACTCTTTGTTAGTAGTCCTTCTGATATATATTTTTCGTTCAGCACCTCTCTGCATGGTCAGCTTTCCCCTTTTGTTTTTCTAGTACATCTTCCATGAATGGGCATCTTTACTAAAACACATTAGGCATTAAGGTGACATGTTAGTGTCAATAGCGCCACATTAGCTGAAAAAGCCGTGCAGTATCTTTTGGGGGTGTACTGTACACAGCATTCCTTGAGTGGATTCTGCACTAAAAATGCAGAGTGTGCGACGTGACAGCAGCCTGGATGCAACTGAAGCAACCCATTATGGTGGCATTAGTTACAGTACATCTGTGCTTCCTGGAAAAACAACAATTGCCATGTGCTGTTGACATATACAACAGCAGCAGCACTGTGTAGACATGCCCACTCTCTAATCCTCCTCCCACCCACCCTTCCACCCACACAACTAATGTGCAATCTGCATTTACCCCCATGCTAACTGTTAACATGGCACGCTTGGCAAGTACTATCTGCCACGTAAACAGCTAATGAGGTTTCGTAAACATGCCTTTAAGACTGAACCACCATAAACGCTTTCAGCATGTAAAGAATGAAAAGGCCAAAATATTTATATTTTGAAAAAAAAAAAAAGATACAAAGAGCAGATATAAGAACATAAGGAATGCCATACTGGGTCAGAACAAGGTCCATCAAGTTTCCAAAAGTGGCCAATCCAAGTCACAAGTAGCTTGCAGTTCCAAAAAAGCAGACAGGTTCCACAATGCTCGTCCTGGGGTAAGCAATGGACTTCATGGGTCCTCTTTCATAATGGTTTATGGACTTTTCCTCCAGGAACTTGTCCAAACCTTTTAAACCCAGCTACACAAACAGCTTTTACCACATCTTCCAGTAACGAATTCCAGAGTTAAATTACGCATTGAGTAAAAAGATATGTTTTCTTTTTAAACTTAAATGGGTTACATTGTAGCTTCATTGCATGTCTTCTAGTCTTTCTACTTTTTGATGGTGTAAACAACCAATCTACGTTAACCCGTTCCACTCCATTAATTTATAGACCTCTATCATTTCTCCCCTTAGCCATCTCTTTTCCAAGTTGAAGAGCCCCAACCTTTTAAGATTCTCCTCATAGGGGTATCCTTCCATCCCCTTTACCATTTTTGTTGCTCTTCTCTATACTTTTTCTATTTCAGCTATATCCTTTTTAAGAAATGGTGACCAGAAATGCACACAATATTCAAGGTACGGTTGCACCATGGAATGATACAGTAAAATAACGTGCATACCCAATTAAAATAAAGTAACTATCCACAATAAACTCAATAACATGTCCTATCCCCATGCCAAAAAATGTCAAATTCATTTAGCCATCCACCTCTCCCAGTCACTCTGATCCCTCAGGACAATGTGCATATACCTGCTTATTGCTGAAATGAAATTAGCCATTGGTTACAGCTAGAGTGGAAATATGCTTTTGGTGACACTAAGGGGTATGTTTACTAAACCGCGCTACTGTGCGGGGCGCACTTGAGCGTGCGCTAAGGTACCTTAGCGCACGCTAATGATGCGTTTTTGTGCCCCGCACACGTGCGCGCCGCACTAACGGGCCCGCTCATGTGCGCGTCGCGCAAATGAGCGATAGAGGCGTGGAAAGGCTCCCGGAGGGCGGAGGAAGGCTCCCCTGGGGCGGAGAGACGGGGTCAATGGGTGGAGAGTGGGAGGGGAGAGGCTCCCCGCACAGGAGCGGGGCTGAAATTCGATTAAAAAAATACCGCGAGTGAAAACCTCGCGGTAAAGCCGATTTAAAGGGAAGAGAAACCATTTCTGTCAGCAATGTACAGCAAAACCAGGGAAACCTACAAAACGTGAGCAGTGTGATACATGTGCACAGAACAAAACAGCAAATAAAAATTGAAAATGACCACAACAAAATTCTAAAAAATTATAATCCAGCTGGGCAACAGTGATAGTCATGGAAAAAATCAAAAATCACTCCCAAGAAAGCCCCAAAAAAGAAATATGAATTTTAGAAGGGTCTATGCTCCGTCCCCATACAAGGTGAATGATCCCACAGTGAAATTGTGCAGAGCAGGGTTTATCACTTCTTTGGCCAGGTTTCCTATCTCCAGACACTGCACGGTCTCTGTAGCCACAGTGTGGTGCAGTGAACACAGACAATGTGTTCAGGAGCCAAAGATCACCAGTTCAAGTCCCAGCTGGGGCTCCTGCAAACCCAATCCCCATATTTTACCCACCAGTAAATCATGATAGTAAAGACCAACCTTTTTTGCAGATAACATAAGCATGGTCCAAACACCTCTATTTTATCCTACAGAGCACAGACACCAGAAATATGTGCATTACCTAGACCACAGTCCCCTCAATGCAGTCCTGGGGGGCCACATATCATTCAGTTTTGATGCGTTCACCAATATAAGGCCATGTCAGCATGGTGGCGGAGGGGTACCATTGGTGGAGGGGGCAGTGGCTGCTGCCGACAGCAGATGGTGGCCTAGCCCCCTTCACGTGGGTGCAGTGCACTCCAACAGACAGGCCCTGTCTGACAAACAGCCATGGACTCCCCAGGGAATGTACTGTTGTTGTGCTAAGACAGTGGTGCAGCAGACACAGTCAGTGCCTTTAGGACCAGAAGGTCACAGGTTCAGATCCCAGCTGGTGCTCCTGCCAACCCAGTCCCCTTATTTTACCCATGAAGAAAACATATTTTACCCATGAAGAAAACATATTTTACCCATGAAGAAAACAGAGTTCCAAAAGAGTCCTTAAGATACAACTCCGCAACTGTAAACCGATCCTTCAGTTTATTTTATTTATTTTTATTTATTTAACAGTCTTTTCTATACCGCCCCTTCCAGAGATCAGGGGCGGTTTACATTGAACATTAAACAGAACAATTGTATACTTCTGTATACATTTACAGGGAACATTATGCTTTAACTATGTACAGGTGTACTTACAGGGAACATATTTTGAACAGATTTTGAACAACATTTTGAACAACATTTTGAACATTAACTATAACAGAGCTTTTCAAACTATTTACAAGTTATATACATGGAGCGCATCTTAGTTAGATACAGTTACAGTGGTGAAAATAATCAACTGTTTGAGTGGTTCATTAGCGGGTTGTGTGGGGTTAGTGGGGTTAGTGAATTTTCCTGTGTTAGTCATTTGTTTCTGTCTTGGGTACAGTGTATGTGTTTCTGTGATTGTATTGGCGAAGTTCTTTGTTGGTAGGGGATTTCAAAGTGTTTTGTAAAGAGGTAGGTTTTTAATTCTTTTTTGAATTGGTGAAGGTCTTTTATCATGCGGAGTGTTAATGGTGTTTCATTCCAGAGGGTGGGGGCAGCGAAGGAGAATGCCCTGTCACTTGTTGTCGCTTTAGTTTTTCTAAAATTTGTTTTTATGTTGAGGGAGTGGGTTGCATTCTGTCTGCGTGATCTAGTATCTGATGGAGGGTGTATTAGGGTGGATAGTTGTGTTGGGGAGATGTTGTTGACGATTTTGAAAGTAGTTAGGAGGATTTTATGTGCTCCAAAGCTATGGAACACCCTCCCACCACAAATTAGAACCATCACTGACCTCTGCCAGTTTAGAAAGGCCTTGAAGCATCACCTTTTCATCAAATATTTCCCAGAAAACACAATAACACAAGATCACTCAAATAGCACCATTCCCGTTCTTAACACGCCATCTCTGCTAACCCAATAACTTTTCACACCTCTCTCTCATACTATGAAAATTATTTTAGGCTTTATTCCGTTCATATGTAAATAGCCAATGTGTTGTATTCATTGTAAATAATTTCCCCGGTTATCCAAGTTTTTGTTCCTTGTTCTATGTAAAAAACAGATAACATGTACCTTATCTGATGTTTTCTTGTTCTATGTAAACCGCGCTGATTATAAATAGAGCGGTATATAAAAGATGTTAAATAAATAAATAAATAAATAGTAGTAAAGACTGAGAACATAAGCATGGGT
This sequence comes from Ichthyophis bannanicus, assembly GCA_033557465.1. Lineage (NCBI taxonomy): Eukaryota > Metazoa > Chordata > Amphibia > Gymnophiona > Ichthyophiidae > Ichthyophis > Ichthyophis bannanicus. Next base: position 1,315,848,284 of record CM066031.1, read on the forward strand.
CAAAAACCTCTATTTTACCATACACAGCACAAACACCATAGAAATGTGCATTACCTATGGCAGAATCCCCCAAATGCAGTCCTGGCGGCCCACAAATCCATCATGGTGTATGCTGTCTCCAATCTAAGGATGGAGCGGTACTGATGGTGGAGGTGGCAGCAGCTGGTGCCCACAGCAGACCATGGCCTAGCCCTGTCCAGGTGGGTGCCGTGCACTGCAACAAACAGGCCCTGTCGGATGTACAGTCATGGACTACCCAGGGAATGCAACATATCAGTGGCAACAAGGTGGTGCAATGCACACAGAGAGTGAGTGCAAGAAGAAAAGGTCACAGGTTCAAAGTCCAGCTGGGGCTACTTCCAATCCAGTCCACATATTTTTCCCACAACTAAACCGTGATAGTAAGGACAAACCTTTATTGCAGAGAACATAAGCATGGTTAATACGCCTATATTTTATCCCACCGAGCACAGACACCATACACAGGGGCATTACCTAGAGCAGAGTCTCCCAAATGCAGTCCTGGAGGGCCAAAAACCATTCAGGTTCCATGCTGCCTCTAATAAAGATGCCTGTGCTGCATATCTATGCACCACCCCCATGGTATGCAGATGTATTCATGCATATTCATGAGGGACAGCATGAAAACCCGAACAGTGTTTGGCACACCAGGACTGGAGTTGGGAACCTCTGCCGTAAAGCAGCAGCCAACAGGGACAGACACACCCACACCCACACCCACAGGCCCCATTGGCTAATGCCTCCTGGAGAGGCACGACATTGGGCCCTGCGTGCATCTACCAATACTAGCACTTGCATACCTTAGCAATGCCACCCTACACCTGGGTATACGGTACACACCTATCAAGCGTTTCCTATGATTACTGGCAGATAGCAAGTCCTACATTAAGCCCAGTTTGCTCATTGAGCTCCATCATAACAATCTTTCTGATGTCAGCGGTGTGTGCTTCAGGTCTGGTCTCTGACAGTGTTTACCACCCTGGGGAGTGACCCCCAACAGTATTGCGTAGCATATCCATGCCTGTACTGTGCCCAGGACTGGTGTGGTGGGCAGGGCTGCTAAACTCCTCTATAGTAGCACAATGCTGGCATAGGTGTGGGAGTGTGTGTCTGTCTATACAATGTGTGGTGGCTGCAAACACCTTCCACAGCCCACACTGCCAGCACTGTTGCCAGTATTGGCCTGCCAATGTGCATAATGAGGAGCAAGGTACCATGGGTATAGCCTGGACAGGGTGACCTGGCCAGGATGCATCTGCACAGGGCATAGGGCACTGGCTGGGACATTTTAGTGCCCTGCCACCACCTACACAGACAGGGTGACCACAGTATGTCCTGCTGGGAGATCACTCTCACCCTGACTGTGCAGTGACAACAGCATGCTAGGCACCCCCATAGTGCTATGTAGTATTTCTCTCATGTGATATTTATGGGTTTCTATTTGGGGCCCAGTCACTGATTTATCTGCTTGTTGGGTATGCTGACATCCCAGCTCTGGGTGCACGCATTTCCACCAGGAACATGCACTATGGACTAGCTAGCAGACTGTTTGCAGCTGGCATGTGTCTTGATGGAGCGGCTTGCAGGGTGCAGCGGCTGAAGGCTTGCTGCAGGAGAATATCAGATAGTGGTGGGGTGCAGCTTAGCATATCCAGGCCTAATGTCTGTCTGCTATTGTGTTATGGATGTGTACAGAGCTGCATTGACTGCCCTATAGGGTGTCTGTTCCCCAGCAGGACTGGGGTTGATGGTCCCCTCTACTGTCACCATTGCAGGGAGGTAGAATGTGGATCTGTTGATGGGAGACACTGTTTGCCACCCTCAGCCCTGGAGGAAGAGGGTGGTGGTACATAATCCTTCTAAGGTTCCATAGGTGCTACACCTGACTGAGACAGACTGAGATATCCAAGGTGTTTCTGCAGAAACTACCTATCTCACACATTAACACTGCTTTGGACCTCCAGCATGGCTTCTTTCAGCCATGGAAGGTGCTGTGGACCTGGTGCTGGGCGCCTCACCGCACCCTCAGGGTGAGCACAGTACCCGCACAATGTGACGGTGTGTAGCTACTCTGTGCCAGTAAAACACACGGTCAGTACCCCCTACCAGGCCGAGGTGCTGTGGGGGTGCACATGGTCACTTCCCCCTGCAGCCAGCCAGGGGCTTGCTAGCAGCTATAGAGCTGTAGCACAATGGTTAATTCACTGCCTGTGGAGCCAGAGGTCAGGGGTTCCAAACCAAAGTGGGGTTATTTGATGGGGCTGCCCAAAGCATTATCTCTTTTTAATGTACATTATTGTTGCCAGCAAAAACACCCTCATCGAACTGTACCCATAAGGTGCCTCAGAGGGCGCTTTATAGGGCGCCCTATAGGTTACCTTATGGTTACCGTCCATATAAGGTGCACTATACATTATCCTGTGGAGTAACTTATAGGGTGTCCTATAGGAGACATTTTAGGGTGCCGTGGTGGACAGTGCACTTTATAATGTGCCCTATGAAGTGCCTTATAGGGTGCCTTATGCGGCACCTTCAATTACGGCACGTGAGGGCCTGTTTGCTGGCAGCAATTAATAAAATACAACTAAAGTGCTGCAGGAAAAAAATACATACATTGCAAAGCTGATGCCACAGCCAGCCTTACATATTAGGCACACTGGGGAGCAAACTCATGACCCCTGTATCAGCAGTCAGTGCCTTACCCATTGTGCTACACTGCTGCTCCTCTTTGCATGTGAGCGCACCTACTTATGCTTTTCATTCCTTAAACTGCACAGTGCTGCCATCAAAAACATTGCTGTGACCTTGCGGTACCTCATACGGCACCTTATAAAGCGCCCTATAAGCAACATTCTAGGGTGCCTTGGCGGACAGTGCACTTTAAAATGTGCCTTATGGGGCACCTTATGTTAACACGCTTTGAGAGTGCGTTTGCTAGTAGTAGTAATTAAAATAAAAAATAAAATGCCTCCTGGGGGCGGAGCCTGATGTCCAGCGGGATGGTCGCATAACGCTGAGGCTCCCGAGAGGCCTACTCAGAATCCTGAATTAACACCGTACATACTTGAAACTTCTACTCTGATCTTGCCGGGGCACATTGGTGAGATGGCGGGGACCAAACCCACGCGCCTGGAATTTGGATCTCCAGCGGCTTCTCACGGCAAACGTTCCAAAACTGAACCCCCGTCCCCGCAGAAGGGGCTGGCCTTGCGCGAGGGCCCCGAAATGCAGCAGGAAATCCTCGCAGAGATTAGAGGGGTCAAAAACCTCGTGCAATCAAACGGTGAAGCACTCCGAGCGCTGCGGGAAGATCTTGGTGTGCTGCAAAGCAAGCTAGAAGGGCTTTCTTCGCGTCAGGACAAAATGGAGAGCATATTGGACTCCCATGCGGCCCGGTTGTCCAAACTCGACAAAGTTGAACGTCAGGTGCGGGCCTTGCAGAAAGAAGTGGAAGATGGCAATAATAGAGCGCGCCGCAACAACATACGATTCGTGGGCATACCGGAGGGAGCGGAATCGGGAGACATGAAAGAGTTTTTATGCAAAATCCTCCCTTCCCTGCTCCAAATCACCTTTACCAAAGATTTGGAGATCGATCGCGCTCATCGTGTACCCACAAGCATAACGCTCAACAGGAAGACCCCGCGGCCTATTATTTTTCGACTTTTGAGATATCAACACGTGGAGCAAATTCTAAGTGCCTCTCGGGCAAAGGGCCATATGGAGTTTGAGAGCCACAAGATCTCCTTCTATCCTGAATTGGCTAAACCCACGGTCGACCGCCGAAAGCGCTTTCTGGAATTCCGGCCGAGGCTTCAACAACTACAAGCACGCTATGGCCTGATGTACCCGGCCAAGCTCCGAGTCACGCTTCACAATCAGACAAGAACATTTGAGAACCCTGATCTACTAGCGGAGTTTTTGGATTCCAAAGAAGCCGACTTGATGCGCTGACTTCCAGAATATTCCTGCAAGTATTCTCATATCCGCTGTACCTGCCATATTGGATCTGCCGCAGCCCAGCAAAGAATCTGGCGAGGGCAGTTTGTTTGCCTTACTTTTGATGATATCTGTGACCCGACTCCATCTACCCACAGTAGCCTCGATGAGTATCAGAGACAGTGTTAATTATGGACTCTGGTGTTTCTTTTCTTTTTTTCATGTCTTTCTATTTCCTCTCTAGGGCCTCCTCCCGCAGACATATGGTCGCCATATTCTTTGGGGGTTTTGCTTCTTCTCTAAGATACTTTGGTACATACTTTTCAATATGGGGTGTATTAGCCAGCATACTCGGTGATTATGTCATTGTTGCACAGATTCTGATTATGTTGTATGTTCTCAAGCGCCCTTACCTAAAATGTCTATTACCGATTGATGGCACCATGTAAGATTTTCTCATTGAACGTAAAAGGAATCAATAATCCGATAAAACGGAAGAAAATCCTAAGTTACCTAAGTCAGGAAGCTGCGGATCTGATTTTTCTCCAAGAAACGCATTTAAATTCGAAGGAAACTCTTAAACTCAATATTAAACCTTACATGGTGGCCGCCTATTCCCCAGCCGTTTCTAAGAAATGTGGGGTTGCCATACTGGTTAGGAAATCTTTGCATGCTACTATTATTGCGACTAGCTCAGATACAGAAGGTAGATGGTCCAGAGTTCACCTCAAGATAGGTAGCCTTGAAGTTACATGTATATGCCTTTACGCTCCTAATGTGGATGACCCTGCCTTTTTTTGCTACCATTGCTCAGGTTGCGCAGGCCTCTGCTAATACTTCTTTGATAATTGGGGGGGATTTCAATCTAGTCCTTGATCCCCTGATTGACAAACAGCCGCCTAGGACAAGTGGTCCCCCCAAGAGTCACACCACGCTTACCTCCCTGATCAAAGATCTTGCTTTAGTTGATCTATGGAGGCTACTACACCCCAATGAGCTTGACTTCACCTTCTTCTCTTCCCCTCACAAATCCCAGTCTCGCATAGACTTCTTTCTAATATCAAAACTGTTAGTTCCTCAGGTGGACACTGCAAAGATTCACTCCCAACATATTTCAGATCATGCTGCTATTTCCTTTCAATTACACACTACTGCACCCCAAGGGAATTCGGGGGCCTGGTTCTTTGATAGAGCCCTGTTAACTCAACCAGAGTTCCAGTTAGACATTCGAGCAGCCATACAGGATTACTTCCATTTTAATCTACCCCAGGATATTTCATGCTGGGTGTAGCCATATGCTTAATCACGAGGAATTGGAAGGATAGCTCTCGACTTACTGTCAATGAATGGTGGAACCTCGCCTGCTTATATAGTAAATATGAGCAGATACCTCGGAGAGCTATTCCCCATGCCCAAACTCACTCTCGCTTGTCTAAATGGCAGATGCTTAATGATTATGTACAATCTGCTCATTGTTCCAACATGCCTGTATAATGTGCACTCATCATGTTTCAGATCACCGTTAGGTTTTGTAACACAATAATGTAAGTACACGCCCGCTTCGGGAATGATTAGTTTTCTAGAGAAGAAGCAGGGGGGAGGGGGGTGGCAGGGGTTTACTTTGGTGTATGTATTACACTTTATGTATCTGTCTTTTAGCTGTATGTCTTCCTTCTCCTTTGTTGTTATAAAACGAAAATAAAGAATTAAAAAAAATAAATAAATAAAATGCCTCCTAAAGCAAACTTACCCATAATAGGTAATGCCTCAGCCAGCCTTTTTCATTGGGCACAGTGGGGGATTGAACCCATGATCCCTGCACCATTGGTCAGTGTCTTAACCATTGTACTGTGGCTCTGGTCCTGTGCTTTTGCATCAGTGTGCCACCTTATGCCGCCCAATATTAAAATGCCTCCTAAAGCAATAGCACACTGCCTTATGCACATCAGCTTGCTGCCTTATGCTGCCCATTATTTAATTGCCTCCTAAATTAATGCCTCAGCCAGCAGTCTTCTTTGGGCACTGTGGTGGATTGAACCCATGACCCTTGCACCATTGGTCAGTGTCTTAACCATTGTGCTGTGGCTCTGCTCTTCTGCTTGTACATCAGCGCGCCACTTATGCCTCCCGTGCAGCTTTCTCATGCGCTAATGTGCGGGGCGCACATTAGCGCATGAATAATCCCGGTTTTGCTTTTTTCAGCCAGACACGCCCACTCCTTATATGGCACCCTCACACTAGCGCGGCCCGCACATTACCGGGGTTTTAGTAAACATACCCCTAAGGGGTATGTTTACTAAACAGCGCTAACGTCGCAGTGGCGACGTTATCGCATGATAAGTGATGTTATCGTGTGATAATGGTGGCGTTAAGGTGCACAGTGGGTCGAGTAAGGCTCCCCAGAGGGTGGCAATAAGGGGTCAATGGGCAGAGAGTGGGTGGGGAGAGGCCCCAGGCACACCTACGCTGTGAAATCAGGGTCTGCAAAATTAACACCAGTGAAAACCTTGCGTTAGAGGCACATTTGCAGGAGAGAGAAACCAGTTCAGTCAGCAATGTACAGCAAAGTCAGGGAGACCCAGATAAGTGATAGTAGTGATACATGTGCAGTAGCAAAACATGCAAAAACCAGAGAGATAATGACCAGAACCAAAATAGTACTACAAAACACCGAGCTGGCAAATAGAAAAAACAATGATAAACGGTAATCAACACTACCCATAAAGAATAAAAAGGAAGATGTCACTTTTGAAAGGGTCAATTCTGATTCCCCCCACAAAGTGAAAGTTCCAACATTGATAATGTTGATGAGGGTTTGCTGTGGTGCAGAGTGGCCACATAGGAAAGGGCACTATGGTGATGGTGTAAATGGAGTACAGGGGGCTGCAGGCAGCACATGCAGTGGGCCAGCTGGGGCACAGGGTGGACAAGGCAGATGCCTAGGTGACACATAGGAATGTAGAAACGGAAAACCAGAAAGACAGCAACTGACCAAGTGCAAACATGTCCACGAGTATGTGTCCCACAGTGTCCAAAGTGCCCAGCAAGTACCCCAAAGGGCACATAACATTGGCAGACGGTGCCGGGGGGAAGTGTGGATGTCTATGCAGGCACCCCTACCCCATATCATGCACCATAGGCAGCTGCCTACCAGCACATTGGATGGCCTGAGATGGCACACCACCAGCACAAGGGCATGTCAGCATGGTGGCGGAGGGGTGCTGGTGGTGGAGGGGGCAGTGGCATCTGCCCACAGCAGACCAAGGACAAGCCCTGTTTAGGTGGGTGCCATGTACTGCAACAGACAAGGTCTGTCTGACAACCAGTCATGGTATCCCCAGGGAATGATCTGCCTCTATGCCAACAGTTTGGTTCAGTACACACAGCCCCTATATTCAGGGGCAGAAGATCACAGGTTCAAATCACAGCTGTGGCTACTGCAGACCATGTCCCTATATCTTACGCAGTACTAAACCATGGTAACAAAGACGGAACCTTTATTGCAGATAAAATAAACATGCCATAAACGCCTATATTTTACCGTACAAAGCATATACACCGTAAACATGTGCAATCCCTAGAGCAGAGTTTCCCAACTCCAGTCCTAGAGGGCCAAACACCATTCAGGTTTCATGCTGTCCCTAAGAAATTTTCCTGTGATGCATTTATATTCACCACCCCCATTGTATGCAAATGTATCCATGCATATTCATTAGGGACAGCATGAAAACCTGAACCGTGTTTGGCCCAACAGGACCGGAGTTGGGAACCTCTGCCCTAGAGCAGCGGCCAACAGGGGCACAAACACCCACACCCACAGGCTCCACTATCCAACGTCTCATGGAGAGTCAGGCTGCTGGGCCCTGTGCGGAGCAGCATCTACCAATACTAGCATCTGCATACCTTAGCAATGCCGTCTTAAACTTGGAAACATGTTTCACATATATCAAAAGGTTGCTATGATTAATGTCAGATAACAAATCCTAAGTTAAACACAATTTGTTGACAGAGATTCATCATAGCAACCTTTCTGATATCTGTGGAGTGTGTTTCAGTATCTGTTTCTCACAGTGTTTACCACCCCGGGGAGTGACCCTACCAGTATTGAGTGCCATAGCAATGCCTGCACTGTGTCTAGGACTGGTGTGGCAGCCAGGGCTGCCAACCACCTCTATCTGTGCACAATGCTGAAATAGGTGTGGGAGTGTGTGCATGTCTATCCAGTGTTTTGTGGCTGCCTACACCTTACTGAGCCCACAATGCTTCACTGTTTCCAGTGTTAACCTGCTAATGTGCATAATGAGGAGCAAGGTACTGTGAGTATGTCCCAGACAGAGCGGCCTGGGCAGGATGCATCTGCACAGGGTGTAGGGCAATAGCTGGGACATTGTAGTGCATGACCACCACCTGCACAGACAGGATGGCCACAGCATGTCATGCTGGGAGGTCACTCTCACCCTGACTGAGCAGTGACCATGGCATGACTAGGTTCCCCCATAGTACTTTGTGGCATTTCTTTCAAGTGATATTTGGGGGTTTCTTTTTCTGTGGCCTAGTCACTGTATTACCTGCTTGGTGTGTGCTCACATCCTATTTTTGGGTGCAGACAGTTCTTTCAGGAACATGTACTAGTTAGCAGATGGTCTGCATTTAGCATGTGTATGGCTGGAACACCATGCAGGGTGGAGACTGACTGTGCCCTCTGCTGGTGAATGTTGCATAGTGTGTGGGGGTGGGGGTGTGTGGGGGTGGGGGTGTGTGGGGGTGGGGGTGTGTGGGGGGGTGTGTGGGGGGGTGTGTGGGGGTGGGGGTGGGGGTGGGGGTGGGGGGGGTGGGGGGGGGGCAGCTGAGCTTTTCCAGGCCTACTGCCTGTCTTCTGGTGACCTATATGATGTGTACAGATCTGCATTGACTGCCCTGTAGGGTGCCTATTCCTCAGCAGGACTGGGGTTGATGGTCCCCTCTACTGCCACCATTGCAGAGATGTAGACTGTAGATCTGTTGGTGGGAGATCCTGTCCCCCACCCTGACCCAGTGAGGGTGGGTTGGGTGTTGCTGCATAATCCTCTTTTGGGTCCAAACACCACCCTTCTCTTATAACATATGACCATGGCAATCACACAGGATATGCACTATTCTTGGTGCATGATAGTCCACAAGGGCTAAATGTGACTGGGAAATACAGATAGACACAGGTGTATCCTAGGTGTGTCTGTAAGAACTACTTGTCACACACTGACACTAATGAGAACCTACAGCACAGCCTATCTCAGCTAAGCCAGGTGCTACGGACCTGGTGCTGGGCGCCCCACCTCACCCTCAGGGTGAGCATAGGAACCGCACAATGTCACAGTCTGTAGCTACTCTGTGCCAGTAACATACACGGTCAGTTCCCCCTACCAGGCCGGGGTGCTATAGAGGCGCATACCCCATCTTGTGATCAGATGTAGGCTGCTGATCTGCATGTGCGGTGCATCATGGGTACGGGTGGGTCTACCCTATCCTGGTAACCACAGCAGACAGTTTGTGTGGTGACCTGCAGTCTTTCTGTAGCCAGCCAGCGGTGTGTTATGTGCTATAGAGATGTAGCCCACTGGTTACTTCAATAACTGCAGAGACAGAGGGCATGGGTTTGATCCCACAATGGTGTTATCTAATAAGGCTGTCTGAGGCTTTTCCTTTTAATTTAAATCAGTGCTGCCAGCAAAAACACCCTCACAGTGCCGTAGCCTAAGGTGCCTCATAAGGCACCCCATAAAGCGCCCTATAAAGCACCCTATCGGGCATCTTATAAGGTGCCTTGGCGGATAGGGCACTTTATAATGTGCCCTATGGAGTGCCTGTTATGGCACCTTAGGTTATGGCACAGTGAGGGTGTTTTTTCTGGCAGCAGTGATTTAAATTAAAAGGAAATGCCTCAGACAGCCTTCTTACATAACACCACTGCAGGATTGAACCCATGACCTCTGCCTCCACCATCATTGCAGTAACCAGTGAGCTACATCTTTATAGCTTCTAACACTGCGCTGGCATGAACTTAGGGTTAACGCGCGTTAACGTGCCACGGCGCCTACTATCGCATTATACAGATTCTTGCTACCTTGCCGCCGGAATGGCCACTACCTTATATGGCATTCTTCACATTAAAGCTGCAATTAGCGCCAATAACATTATGACAGTTTAGTAAACATACCCCTAAGTGGACAAAAAAAGTATCTGCTAACTGATATACTAATAGTATACCTAGCCATTGTTTACAGCTGGAATGGAGATTTGTAGTTGATGCTTTCACTATATACAAAATGTTTCCTTGTACAGTATATAAGTTCTTGTTTCAATGTATTCAAACAGTTCTGTTATTTGTAAACTGCCTTGACTCGGTAAAAAATTGTATTTAAAAAAAATAAAGTTAAATAAACAAATAAATAAAATAAATATACAAAACACACAGAAAGACAGAAACCTCTTCTGTAATTAAGGGTGCACTAGGGATGCACATGGTAATAATTTATGGTTCAGTTTATGTTCTGTTCAATCACTTGTTTGATTTACATTCGGATTCTGAAAAAAAGAGTGTGATCTGGGCGTGATTGTGTCTGATGCTCTTAAACAGGTGGGAAAAAAAGATGACAGCAAAAGCTAGAAAGATGCTTGGGTGCAGAGGGTGAGAAATGGCCAGCAGAAGAAAGGAGGTGATACTGCCTCTGTATGTCTTTGGTATGATCTCATTTGGAGACTTGTGTGCAATTCTGGAGACTGCACCTTCAAAAGGATATAAGCAGACTGGAGTTGGTGCAGAGGGTGGCCACTAAAATGGTTAGTGGTCTTCATTATAAAGCATATGAGAACAGACTTAAGGATCTTAATATGTGTACTTTAGAGGAAAGGCGGGATAAAGATAATATAATTGAGACATTTAAATAACCTCCATGGCATAAATGCACAGGATGAGAGCCTCTTTCGATTGAAAGCAAGCTCTGCTAAGAGGGGACAAAGGATGAGGATGAAAGGGGATAGGCTCGGAGTAATATGCGGAAATATTTCTTTATGGAAAGAGTGGTAGATGAGTGGAATAGTCTTCCAGTGAAGGTGGTAGAGATGAGGACAGTATCTGAATTCAAAAAAGCATGTGATAAACACAGAGGCTCTCTAAAGGAAAAAAGGGGACAGTTGTAGTGGTTGATATGGAAGGGCAGACTAAATAGGCCATGTGGTCTTTTTCTGCTGTCATGTTTCTATGTTTCTTTGAATGATTTGAATCAATCAGATCATTTAGGTCCATTAAAGTCAATGGCACTTTTCATCAATTTTTAAACAAATTTACTGGCAGGCCTCTGCCACAGAGCCAACTTCATTGCAAGACATCAGGAGCGTCATAAAGACCTCACAGTACCAAAAGAGAAGCAAAAAAGCATATGGAGGGTAATTTTATAGCAGGACACCTAGATTAATTAGGCACAAAGGCACCTATTTTCATCTATTTTATAAAGTAACATAGGCACCTCTGTGTCTTTATAAAATAATAACACACATCCTGCAGAAATTGCACCTACATTGAAGGCATGGACATAATTGTTAGCATGCAAAATGCACGCATACAGTCATATCTTATAAAATATATGTGTAAATTGTGACTGCCGATGCTCCACCAATCTCCTCCCCTGAGCATGCCTACTCTACAAATACGTGACTACTTGCACAATGCATATTTTTAGCTGTGATCTAATTTTAGAAGAGGTCTTTTACAAGCATTAATCAGAATTTTAACAAAAAATGTTTATAATATTTCTTCCTAAGAGCAGCACAAAAACTCCAATCAACCATATGAGTGCCATAAACATTGGGGAAGGAGCAGAGCGGCACCAGCATTGGCAGGAAGACCTCGAGCATTGGCAGGCAAAGAGCACCAGCATTTATTTATTTATTCGAGTAAAGTGGAATCAGTATTAGCACAAAGACCTCAAGGCACTGGGAGAGAGATAAAGAAATACCAACATTAGTCTGAAAACCCCATATCCTCTGGGTATGGGACAAAGAAACTGCAAGAGGTGTAGGTCAGTGTCAAAGATTTGTCGAAAAATAAACCTCTTTGAGAGGTGCAAGAAGTATTGTAGTGTTTCCATAGACAGGTTTGACCAGAAAAATTTGACAGCAAGATCCTAAATTCTCAAGTAGTGCCAGAAAAGAAAGATTGGAATGAGGCCTACACATTCATCTGTATTGTTTCCCAAGCTATCACAATGGAGCCATTATTGACCAATCCCAAACACAGCTTCTGGGATAATAGGATTGCATCATGTGAATTCAATAAAGAACCAATGGCAGGAAAACCCCCTAGTCACTGGTAGAGGAGTAAAGTAGCACTAATAATAGCATGGTCTGTCTTTGAGTTTACCTAAATGTTAGTTCTGCTGGTTATAAATTATGCAGAATATACTGCCTAGCTGAATAACGGGAATATTTGAGGGACAATGTGACGCCTAAACTTTCTACCTTACATTGACTACCCATTCTCTCTAGAACTAAATTAAAAGTCCTTTGTATGATCTTTAAGGGTTTGCATTATAAGAAACATAGGGGTATGTTTACTAAACCGTGCTAATGTTACCGGTGCTAGGTGCAGTGTTAACGTGAGGAATGCCATATAAGGAAATGGGCGTTCCGGCGTCAAGGTAGCAATGGCTTTTTATGTGCGATAGAGGGCGCCTTGGCTCGTTATCGTGCTGTAACCTTAATTTCGTGCAGGCGCTGTGCTAAAAGCTATAGAGGTGTAGCCCACTGGTTAATACAATGACTGCCAAGCCAGAGCTCTCATCTAATAAGGCTGTTTGAGGCAATCCCTTTTCCTGCCTGTAACAGTCAGACACATCTCTACAATCTGTGCTGCAAGCAAAAACACCCTCACCTCAGTGCTGTAACCTAAGGTACCCTTAGGGCACATTATACAGAAGGCACTTTATATTGTGCCCTATAGGTTACAGCTCTGAGGTGAGGGTGTTTTTGCTGGCAGCACAGATTGTAGAGATGTGTCTGACTGTTGCAATGCAATGTGTGCCTTTGAGTCAGTCCTGACCCCTGGTGACCCAGAAGCTCCTGGGTTTTCTTGGCAGTGTCACTGGAAGTAGATTGCCAGGCCTTTCTTCCAAGGCAGTGGAGAGTTAAGTGACTTGCCCAAGGCCACAAGGAGTGCTAGTGGGATTTGAACCCTGGTTGCTTGGGTTACCAAGCCAGTGTTCTAACCACTAGGCTACTCTTCCACTCCACTGTGTCTGACTGTTACAGGCAGGAAAAGGAATTGCCTCAGATAGCTGTATTAGATGAGACTTCTGAAGGATCAAATCCATGACCTCTGGCTGGGTAGTCATTGTATTAACCAGTGGACTACACCTCTATAGCATGTACCACAGCACTGGCTGGCTACAGAAAGACTGCAGGTCACCGAATGAAATGTCTGCTGTGGTTACCAGGATAGGGTAAAACAACCAGTACCCATGATGCAATGCACATGCAGAACAGCAGTCTACATCTCATCACAGGATGGGATATGTGCCTCTACAGCACCTCAGTCTGGTAGGGGGAACTGACCGTGTGTGTTACTGGCACAGAGTAGCTACAGATGGTGACATTGTGTGGCTCCTGTGCTTACCCTGAGGGTGAGGTGGGGCACCCAGCACCAGGTCTGCAGCACCTGGCTTAGCTGAGATAGGCTATTTTATTTATTTATTTACTTATTTACATTCTCTTATATACCATGCTATTCTGCATCAGTGCGGTTTACATTGAACAAACTGAAATTACATTGAACAGGGCATTATAACTTGGAGATAACTATTTTTTTTACAGGGAACATGGGCTATGGAGGGTTAAGTGGCTTGCCCAAGACCACAAAGAGCACCTGTGGGACTAGAAACCCCAGTCCTTCCGGCCCAAGGTTGCTGTCCTCTAGTGGGATTTGAACCCCCAACCTTCTGGCCTGAAGTACCTTGCCCCAACCACTAGGCCACTCCTCCACTCCATGCTGCAGATCCCCATCAGTGGTAGTGTGTGATAGGTAGTCCTTGCAGATACACCTGTATCTCTAGTCAAGTCTAGCTCTTGTGGACAATGACGCACCTAGAATAGTGCATATCCTGTGTGGTTACCATGGACACCTGTCATATATAGCACCACCCAACCTGTTCTCTCAAGGTCAGGGTGGAGGACAGGATCTGCCACCAAAAGAACCCACACTCTACATCTTTGCAATGGAGGCAGTAGAGAGGACCATCAACCCCAGTCCTGCTGGGGAAGAGTGCCCTCCAGGGCAGTCAATGCAGATCTGTACTTATCACATAGGGCACTGGCAGACAGGCACTAGGCCTGGAAATAAGCTCAGCTGCCTCCACCCCAATCTGATATTCACCAGCAGAGGGCATAGTCAATCTGCACCCTGCAAGGCATTCCAGTCATACACATGCTAACTGTAGACAGTCTGCTAGCCAGTACATAGACCTAGAGGAACTATGTGCACCCAGAAATGGGATTTAAGCAAAAACACCAAGCAGATATGTCAGTGATTGCGCCCAAACCCCCCCCCCCCCAAAAAAAAAACACACAGATATCACTTGAGAGAAACAGTATACAGCACTATGTGGGAACCTAGACATGCCATGGTCACTGCTCAGTCAGGGTGAGAGTGACCTCCCAGCATGACATGCTGTGGCTACCCTGTCCGTGCAGGTGGTCGTCGGGCACTACAATGTCCCAGCCATTGCCCTATGCCCTGTGCAGATGCATCCTGCCCAGACCTCCCTGTCTGGGCCATACCCACAATACCTTGCTTCTCATTATGCACATTGGCAGGCTAACGCTGAAAACAGTGTAAGCATTGTGGGCTCAGTAATGTATAGGCAGCCACAAAACACTGGATAGACATACACACACTCACACACCTATTTTAGCATTGTGCAAAGATAGAGGTGGTTAGCAACCTGGCCCGCCACACCAGTCTTGAGCACAGTGCAGGCATTGCTAAGGTATTCAATACTGTTAGGGTCACTCTCCGGGGTGGTAACACTGTCAGACAGAAAAGGAAACACACTCCACATATATCAGAAAGGTTGCTATGATGAATCTCTTTTAATGAATTGTGTTTAATTTAGGATTTGTTATCTGATATTAATCATAGCAACTGTTTGATATATGTGGAGCATGTTTCCATGTTTCTGACGGTGCTAAGGTATGCAGGTGCTAGTAGTTGTAACTGCTGCTCTGCACCAAGCCCAACAGCCTGACTCTCCATGAGGCTTTGAATAGTGGAGCCTGTGGGTGTTGATGTTTGCGCCCCTGTTGGCTGATGCTGTAGGGCAGGGGTGGGCAATTCCGGCCCTCGTGCACCACAATCCAGCCTGGTTTTCATGATGTCCCTAATGAATATTCATGAGATCTATTTGCATCCACTGTGTTCCATTGTATGGAAATAGGTCTATGAATATTCATTAGGGACATCATGAAAACCAAGCTGGATTGTAGTGCACAGAGGCCAGATTTGCCACCCTGCTCTAGGGAGTGCACATGTTTATGTTGTATGTGCTCTGTAGGGTAAAATATAGGGGCATGGTCTGCAGGAACCACAGCTATGACTGTCTGCCCCTGAACACACTGGCTGCATGTACTACACCAAACTGTTGCCACAGAGGCAGGTCATTCCCTGGGGATACCATGACTGTTCTTCAGACAGACCTTGTCAGTTGCATTGAACACCACCCACCTAAACAGGGCTTGGCCTTGGTCTGCTGTAGGCAGATGCCACTGCCCCCTCCACCACCAGCAGCCCTCCCCCACCATTCTGACATGGCCTTATGCCGGTGGTTCTGGTGGTGTGCCGTCCCAGGCCATCCATTGTGCCGGTAGGCAGCTGCCTGGGGTCTGGGGTAGGGGTGCCTACATAGACTTTCACGCTTACCCCCAGCACCGCCTGCCAATGTTTTCTTCCCTTTGGGGTACCTGCTGGGTACTGTCCCCTGAATGGGACACTGTGGCACACACAATCATGGGCATGTTTGACGTTGGTCAGTTGCTGCCTTGCTTATTTTCCATTTCTGCATTCCTATGTGCCACCTAGGCATCTGCCTAGTCCACCCTGTGCCCCAGCTGCCCCACTGCATGTCCCGCCTGCAGCCCCCTGTACCCCCATTTGCAGCATCACCATAGTGCCCTTTCATACTTCGACACTATGCTGTTGCTGCACATGTAGCACTACTATCACTTTTCTTGTTCTCCCTGTCTTTGCTGTACATTGCTGACTGAAATGGTTTCTCTCTCCTGCAATTGTGCCTCTAACGCAAGGTTTTCACTCGCGGTAATTTTTGGACCTTTATTTCACAGCGTTAGTGTAACAGGAGCCTCTCCCCGCCCACTCCCCGCCCATTGATCCCTTCTCTCTGTCCTCTCTCCACCCTCTGCGGGATTAACGCTGCTGGGGACATTATCATGTGGTACATAACACTATTGCACGATAACGTTGCGTATCACGCAATAATGTAGCCGCTGCGACGTTACCGCAGTTTAGTAAACATACCCCTTAATTTTATTAAAAGCCCACAATGTATGTTTAAGTAAACCCCTGTCGCCATATCCCTTCCAACATAATTCAGAGGAAGATGTATCCATTGCATGATATCTGACTGGCATCAGGTATATTCTAAACAGAATCTTGTATTGGGTGTCTAAATGTGTTTGACAAATCAACATCTTTGGCATGTTTTCCCATAGACATTCCCATTGTTCTCTCAGCCGATCTCTCTGCATGTGTTGATGCCAGTTAAACTGATATAAATGCAATAAATCCTCTCTTTTACAATAATCTTAAACAACTTGGCTGACAGGCCAACCATTTACAGGGTTTAAATGAAGATTTATGTCTGTTTCTTTCTGAGAATTATAAGTAGGTCCTCCATAACTGTGTGACACTGCCCATCTTGAGAATACTTACTGTAGCTAAAATGAATCAGTCAATTATATCTATATGGGCACAACCCATGTTTGAACTAATCCAGATTATTTTGGCAGTAGTCGTTTAAGTAGGATCATTGCAAGAGTATTAGAATCCCTATGGACCCTATTCTGAGAAAGACATGCGGGGCAGCTGTATACGTCCAAAACCTAGATGCGATTCCTTGCTCCCTCGGTTAGACGTGCAGCCACACGACAGAATATGTCTAGTCACTAAACGTGCAACTCACAAGTAGCGGGGCTCTGTTTATGTGTAAGTAACACATGTAAACCGTGACAAGACATGGGCATGTAGTTCCGAAAACGTGTCCACTCCTACCAAACGCCTGTTCGATATAATTCCATTTTATTAAAACGGTGATTCCACATCAACATTATCAGTAGTACCTGCCCCCTGCGAACCCTCAGAGCATAACACATGTGAGTAAACCAAAAAAAGGAACACCTATCTTCCCAAGCCACTGCCTTTCACAAGCGCCCAAACACCGCAGAAGATTCATGCTACTGAAAATCCTGCCGCTGATACTCCAGCAGCAGGAGTATCAGTGGTGACTGGGAGCCTGTAGACGGCAGTGGCTTTTGGTTATACCTGCATGTGATATGCTCTGAGAGTTTGCAGGGGGCAGCTACTACTGACAATGTTGATGTCGAATTGCTGCTTTAATAAAATAGAGTTTTATCGAAAAGGCGATTGGAAGGAGTATGTTAGAGCCGTTGATGTGAGAAGGATCGGGCCTGGTTTGCAGTTAATTTTTACCATTACCCCTACCTCCTTGGATTTTGAGGCTCTTTGCACCTTCCATATCCAATGTTTACCTGATATGAAGTTACAGGCATGGAAATGATCTGAGTAACAGTCACCAAAAAAAAAAAAAGAACAAGTAGTAATCAAACCCTTGTCCCCTGCATTTGGAAGCATTGCATAAACCATTAGGTTACACCTCCATACCTCACTACACACCAATGGCTGGATGCAAAGAGACTGCAGGTCACCACCTTAGAATGTCTGCTGTGTGTACCAGCATAGGGTAGCCCCCCACCAGAACCTATGGTGCAGTGCAGATGCCCAAAAACAGTCTATAGCTGATCCCCAGATGGAGAATGCCCATATCCATCATCTCAGGCGATATGTAAGATGCACCGACAGTGTGTGATACAAGCATAGAGCAGATACAAGCCATGCCACTGAGCAGTTTCTGCAGTCACCCTGAGGGTGAGGATGGGCACCTAGCACTAGGTCCCCTGTACCTACAGTACTCTAAACTGCCTATGCTATAGATCTCAGTTGCTGCTATTATATGATAGGTGTTGTTTGTAGTATGATATGTGTGATAAGGAAGCTTATCATATCTCAGGAAGGAGCTATAGAAAAGGTGAAGTGTCTCTGAACAAGCAACCTGTCAGTGCTGGTAGAAATGAGAAAACAGAATTTTGCCATAAAAGACTACCAGTCCCAGAATGCACCAGGTTTCCAACAGCCATGAGAGGAGCTGAAGTGAGAAAACGTGTGTTCAATCAAAAGGGCTATGAGGTAATCCCCAAGCACTCATTGCAAAGGGCAGGGCTTGATTCAGCACAGCTGCACTGTGCTAGGATGGAACACTCATCTCAAAGGGCAAGGCCTGATTCAGCACAGCTGCGCTGTGTTAGGGAGGAGCACTCATCTAGGCAGAATAAGAGTAGAGTTTATTCTACAGATGACCAGCTTCTTCATGATCACCTTGGATATCCAGAGAATTGTCCTCAGTATCCTGAGAATCAGCTTGAGTTTGATCATCAGTTTCATCTGAAGGATCATCAGAAGCAGAAGCCAAACCGGACGGACAGAGAGGGAAAGAGACCCTTTGGAAGAAGGAAGAGAAAAACCTTTGAGAGGTCTAGAAGAGTCCAAAGCAGTACGTATACTGGGAGGTATTCCAAGGGCCAGCATACACCATTGGACTGGGGAAAGCCAGAGGAATGGTGCTGCAGAGCTAGGAATCACCAGAGGCTACCTGTGAGGGAGACGGCTGCACGTGGAAGGGACCCTAAGACCTGTGCCAGAAGGTATGTGAAGAGAGATCCAGTATCCAGGGATCTGTATTGGAAGGCTGGACATAAGAACTGGACTACATACTGGCCAGGCTATATAGAGAGGAACTCTAGCAGCAATGGAAGCTCAGGTATGAACACTGATCTATGCCCTAGCTATAACCTTGAAAGACAGCAGGGAAACAAGTATTCTCCTGAAAATGCTCCATTGAGAGATTTATCTGTGCCAATCCATGATATTGAACCCATGCTTGTTGAACAAGGGGGAATAATAGCAGATGAGGATCCTGTTTATATGGACTGCTCTCTATCTAAACTCCGTTGGTAACTTTCTGTTATAAAGTACAGCAACCATCACAAAGAAATACAAATTTGTTCTTTAATCTACTCAGAAAAGCTCCTGAAGCAGGATTTGACCCACACAGTGGAAGGCAAGCCAGCTAAGGGGTTTCAGCTGGTAACTGCTAGCAATTAAGCCTTACCTAATTGCTTGTGAGCTAGGAGAGAATCACTTCTGTATCTATGTGGGAAGTAATCAGAAGTTAACCTGAAAAGACCAGTTTGTTTCTTGCTTTGTGGCTTTTCATTTGTTGTTTTCCTGATTTTAATTTTGTTTTTCCAAGTTAACACTGAAAGCAAGTAACCTAATTTATGTGCTACCAAGCATATCTGTGTTGGGAGAAATAACCCCATAAATAAATATCTTATTGGCTTTACCCAAGAGCACAACTAAATTATTGTCAGCAGCTGTGTCTGGTGTGAATGAACTACATTGCCCACAATACCTTGCAAATCATATAGAGATATGCACTTGTAAAGACTGTGAAGATTCTCACCCAGGCAGCCGTCGGAAAATGGCATAGTTGGCAGGATTGCTTTTGCACAAAGGGGATTTACTTGCTGAGGATTACAACTACAGTTCAAGTTTAAAGCTGGAAAAAAAGATTTTCCCTCAACTACACTTTGGAGGAAAAGGGGTTGTTCCAGGAAGCTGTCCCAGGAGGAAAAGACCCTGTGCAGAGCTGGATTCATCACTAGCACAAGGTAATAAGTACCTGGGCATGTCTAGTGGTGGATGGGAGTAAGCACAGGGGTAATTGAAAAAAAAAAAGAGTGTAGAAAAAAAACACCTGTTTGGAAGGTGGTGCACTGTGTTTTTTTTCTTTGCATTTTCTTACAGGGTTCAAGATGGATTCAAAGGAACTAGCTCAGTGGATGGCAGCCCAGTTCAGCAGGCAGCAGGAGCTAGCACAGCAGGCTCAGGACACTGCTATGAGAGCCTTAATGGACCAGCAGAAGCCAGTGCTTGATCTGGTGCAAGCCCTAGTTGAGCTGAAGAACCAAAGTGGAACAGATGCAAGACCAGCAGTAAATACTGGTACACCACATGTGGACAGTGTGGGACTCAATCAAGGGATTGGGGCATTTAGTTTTGGGAAGCTAACTCCAGATGATAATGTTGATGATTTTCTAGAGTCTTTTGAAAGGGTGGCACAAGCATTAGCATGGCCAGAGACCCAGTGGGCAGTAAGGCTGGCAGCCTCATTTACTGGAGAGGCGCTTGCAGCCTACAGAGCAATGCCAGCAGCCCAGGCTTTGAATTATAAGGATGTAAAGGCTGCTATTAGAGATCGCCTAGGGTTGTCTATTTCAGAGAATAGGCGAATGTTTAGAGCTACTACATTGAGAGTGGGTGAAACACCCAGGGCTCTGAGTCAGAGAATCAGAGGTTTAGCTGTAAAATGGTTGGAGCCTGAGCAAAAGACGGTAGAAATGTTATTAGATATTATAATGCTTGAACAATTTATGTCTGGGGTGTCTAAAGATTTGCAGACTTTCCTTATACAGCAAAATTGCCAAAATCTTGGAGAGGCAACCATGCTAGCAGAAAGATTCTTGGAAGCCACGCAGGCTTGCCATAGAATGGGTGGCCCTCTGAAGATTGGTGCTGAGGCAAGATGTGCTGTATCAGAAAAGAAAATAATTAAAAATGTTTCTGAAAATGAATGTACTGTATCAAACCAGATGACACAGTGGAATAGAAAGAAATGTTTCTAGTGTGGAAAATGGGGACATTTAAAAAAAGGATGTCAGACACACACTAGTTTAGTGGGTGTGGATTTAAAACAGCCCAAAGAAGGATTTCTTTTGATGGTTGATGTGCAAGGAATTACCACAAATGCTTTGTTAGACTCTGGGGCAGACCAGAGTATGATGTCAAAAAGGCTTTGGAAGAGGATAGAGGCCCAAGAAGGATTTGTGCCTAGAACCCCTGAAAGCCAAGTTCACATCAGATGCATTCATGGTGCTGCAACATCATATCCCACCTATAGGCTAAAGCTTAAGTGCCTGGGGGGACAAGAGGAAGTCCTGTTAGCAGTGGTGCCTAGGCTACCCTTTGATTTGGTTCTAGGAAGAGACTGGCCAAGATTTAAGCAGGGTCTAGTGGAAGGACTAGGAAAGAAGGAGGGAGAAGGTTTAATGGTAATAGCTCCCGGGCCTTTATTTGGAAGTCCTCAGACCCCAGCTAAAAAGATGGTTAAGCGTCCAGAAGACCAAGCTACCCCAAAGCAGACATTCGTCCTAAAGTACCATAGGGTCACAGAAAAGGCCCAAGCTCCTAAGCGGGCAACCCCTCAAGCTGCTGGGTTTGACCTGTGCAGCATAGAAAATGCGACTATACCTAGCCAAGGGAGAGCCCTGGTGGACACTGGTCTCCAAGTGGAAATACCTATTGGATGTTATGGGAGAGTAGCCCCAAGGTCCAGATTAGCCCTTAAATATTTCATCGATGTGGGTGCGGGAGTAATTGATCCCGATTACAGGGGCAATATTAAAGTTCTGTTGTTTAATTTTGGACAGAATGATTATCACGTGAAGACAGGAGACAGAATTGCCCAATTGATCTGTGAGAGGCTGGATTTTCCACCTGTGGAGGAGGTCACATCCCTGGAGAATTCTGAACGTGGAACCAAAGGCTTTGGTTCTACTGATGTCAAAGGGGTTAAAAGCCTAGCTGCCACCTGTGCCCGAGAGAGGGAGGTGAATGAAGAGGAAGATTTGGGACCCCAGGTATCTGATTGTAAAGAAAAATCAGAGCCCCAAATAGGTGAGGACCTGACAGTGGTACAACAGGAAGAAATTAGGAAATTGCTTAAAGAATTCCCAGATGTGTTGACACCCATACCTGGGGAGACACATTTGGTTGCCCATGAAATAATAACTCCTCCTGTGAAATTAGTTCGTCAAAGGCCATATCGCTTGCCTGAAGCCAAGAGACAGGAAGTAGTGGCACAAGTCCAGGAGATGTTGGACATGGGAGTAATAGAGGAGTCAAAGAGTCCCTGGAATAGCCCCATAGTCCTGGTGCCGAAGCCTGATGGATCTTTAAGATTTTGTATTGACTTCCGGCAGGTAAACGCCATATCAGTTTTAGATGCATATCCAATGCCAAGAATTGAAGAGCTGTTGGACCAGCTGGGACAGGCTCAATACTTAACCACCCTTGATATGACAAAAGGATATTGGCAAAACCCTCTCACCAGGGAGTCGAAGCCGAAGACTGCGTTCAGCACCCCCGTTGGCCTTTTCCAGTTCAAGAGGATGCCTTTCGGACTGCATGGAGCAGCGGCTACCTGCCAAAGGTTAGTGGATCAGGTACTTCGACCCCACCAAAATTATGCTTTTGCATATATGGATGATGTCATAATCCATAGTAACACCTGGGCGGAGCATCTAAAGAGGATCAGGGCAGTCTTGTGCTCCATGAAGCAAGCGGGAATCACTTTAAACCCGAAGAAGTGTGCCTTTGCAAATAGGGAGGTAAAATACCTGGGCCACCTAGTGGGAAGAGGAAAAATTAAACCTCTAATGAGTAAAGTAGATAGCATCAGGAATTTTCCTCCTCCAACAACAAAGAAACAACTAAGAAGTTTCTTAGGACTTATTGGATACTACCGCAGGTTTATACCACAATTCGCAGAGAAAAGCGCAATTTTCACGGATATGCTGCGGAAGAATTGTCCAAACCAGCTAAAGTGGACACCTGAAGCTGAAAAAGCGTTTTCAGTCTTAAAAGGAAAATTGTGTACAGGACCGGTACTGAAAGGGGTGGACTTCAAGAAACCCTTTCTGGTTCAAACGGATGCATCGGACATAGGGCTAGGAGCGGTTCTATCCCAGTGTCACGAAGGGGAGGAGCATCCTGTGATGTACCTGAGCAGGAAGTTGTCACCGGCTGAACAAAAGTATTCCACAATAGAAAAAGAATGTTTAGCTATCAAGTGGTCAGTGGAGGCGTTAAGGTTTTACCTTACAGGGAGAAAGTTCCAGTTGGTCACGGACCATGCCCCACTTAAGTGGTTGCAGCAAATGAAGAACCACAATGCCAGGTTGACACGCTGGTACATGGCCTTACAGGCATTTGATTTTCAAGTTGAACATCGTGCTGGGAAGTTACACAAGAATGCGGATGCACTTTCCCGGATTACGGACTGTAGAGAAGAAGTTTCACCAGTTAAACCAGTCCGTAATAACTTAAGCAGGGGGGTATGTGATAAGGAAGCTTATCATATCTCAGGAAGGAGCTATAGAAAAGGTGAAGTGTCTCTGAACAAGCAACCTGTCAGTGCTGGTAGAAATGAGAAAACAGAATTTTGCCATAAAAGACTACCAGTCCCAGAATGCACCAGGTTTCCAACAGCCATGAGAGGAGCTGAAGTGAGAAAACATGTGTTCAATCAAAAGGGCTATGAGGTAATCCCCAAGCACTCATTGCAAAGGGCAGGGCTTGATTCAGCACAGCTGCACTGTGCTAGGATGGAACACTCATCTCAAAGGGCAAGGCCTGATTCAGCACAGCTGCGCTGTGTTAGGGAGGAGCACTCATCTAGGCAGAATAAGAGTAGAGTTTATTCTACAGATGACCAGCTTCTTCATGATCACCTTGGATATCCAGAGAATTGTCCTCAGTATCCTGAGAATCAGCTTGAGTTTGATCATCAGTTTCATCTGAAGGATCATCAGAAGCAGAAGCCAAACCGGATGGACAGAGAGGGAAAGAGACCCTTTGGAAGAAGGAAGAGAAAAGCCTTTGAGAGGTCTAGAAGAGTCCAAAGCAGTACGTATACTGGGAGGTATTCCAAGGGCCAGCATACACCATTGGACTGGGGAAAGCCAGAGGAATGGTGCTGCAGAGCTAGGAATCACCAGAGGCTACCTGTGAGGGAGACGGCTGCACGTGGAAGGGACCCTAAGACCTGTGCCAGAAGGTATGTGAAGAGAGATCCAGTATCCAGGGATCTGGATTGGAAGGCTGGACATAAGAACTGGACTACATACTGGCCAGGCTATATAGAGAGGAACTCTAGCAGCAATGGAAGCTCAGGTATGAACACTGATCTATGCCCTAGCTATAATCTTGAAAGACAGCAGGGAAACAAGTATTCTCCTGAAAATGCTCCATTGAGAGATTCATCTGTGCCAATCCATGATATTGAACCCATGCTTGTTGAACAAGGGGGAATAATAGCAGATGAGGATCCTGTTTATATGGACTGCTCTCTATCTAAACTCCGTTGGTAACTTTCTGTTATAAAGTACAGCAACCATCACAAAGAAATACAAATTTGTTCTTTAATCTACTCAGAAAAGCTCCTGAAGCAGGATTTGACCCACACAGTGGAAGGCAAGCCAGCTAAGGGGTTTCAGCTGGTAACTGCTTGCAATTAAGCCTTACCTAATTGCTTGTGAGCTAGGAGAGAATCACTTCTGTATCTATGTGGGAAGTAATCAGAAGTTAACCTGAAAAGACCAGTTTGTTTCTTGCTTTGTGACTTTTCATTTGTTGTTTTCCTGATTTTAACTTTGTTTTTCCAAGTTAACACTGAAAGCAAGTAACCTAATTTATGTGCTACCAAGCATATCTGTGTTGGGAGAAATAACCCCATAAATAAATATCTTATTGGCTTTACCCAAGAGCACAACTAAATTATTGTCAGCAGCTGTGTCTGGTGTGAATGAACTACATTGCCCACAATACCTTGCAAATCATATAGAGATATGCACTTGTAAAGACTGTGAAAATTCTCACCCAGGCAGCCGTCTGACAAATGTCATTCATCTCTGGGCCTGTGTTGTGCATTTGTCTAACAAGGATCGCTGAGAATAGTGCATGTCAGTACCTCATGTTACAGTACTAAAGCCAACAGCCTGGGGGGTCATGGTGTCTAGACCTGCATGGGGTTGTTACCATGGCTCCTACCAATGAAACTGGGAATAGACCTGGAACAGCATTCATCCACAGCAAGCATACTCATACTGCACCTGCTGTCCACCAGCCATGCACATACCAACTACAGACAGTCTGCTGGATCAATGCACATTGCATGTGCACAGAGCAATCTTGTACACCCAGCAATTGGTTAAATGATTGGGCCGCAAGGTCAGGATATGCACCCACATCACTAGAACTAGACGGTATGTAGTACTATTTGGATACATAGCCATGCCATGGTCAGGGTAAGAGTGCCCTCCCAGCATGACATGCTGTGGCCACCCGGTCCATGCACGTGGCAGTCAGGCACAATGACATCCCAGCCATTGCCCTACCCCTGATGCAGACACATCCTGGCCAATCTGCCCTGTATCAGGCTATACCCACAACACCTTGCTCCTTATCATGCACATTTGCAGGCTAACGCTGAAACAGCTTAGGCCAGGGGTGGCCAACTCCAGTCCTGGTGCACCACAATCCTGCCTGGATTTCATGATGTCCCTAAAGAATATCCATGATATATTTGCATAGAAGGGGAGGGAGTGGATGAAAATATACCTCATAAACATTCATTAGGGACATCAAGAAAACCAGGCTGGATTGTGGTGCACCAGGGCTGGAGTTGGCCACCCCTGTCTTAGGCACTGCAAGGCTCAATGAGGTGTAGAAAGCCACAAAACATTGGATATACACACACATACACACACACTAATGCACCATGCAAAGATGTGGATGGTTGGCAATACTGCCTGCTACCTTGGTCCCAATCTCAGCTCATGTCACAGGCAGCACTGTCCCTGTGGCCCCCTCAATCCATGGCCTAGCCAGTCAGCAATCCAGGCACACAGGACAGAGAAGACCTGAGGGACCAGGGAAAGCCCCTGACTGGGGTGTGGCAGCACTGGAGACGTGGCAGCAGGATGAAACAGGGTGCAGTGTATGCAGGTGGTGTTAGGGCAAGCAGGCAGGCAGCTGCAGTGACAGACCTGGGGGGAGAAAGAAATGTGTGTACATATGACACCTCCTTCCTGCCTCCACAGATGGTTCCATGTACTGTGTGAGACGGAGGCGCCGAAGGTGTGCTTCCATGCAATCAGGTGCGACATCCAGGACTCCTGAGCCATATCTCATGGAAGTTGCAGTGGAAGTGAGGTGAGTATAGGGGAATGACACAGGAATGGGGCTATGACATGCAACATAGCACAGGGCTAGAGTGGCTGGGCAATGCAGGGGCAACAGCAGGCCTAGCATGGGGAAGCATCTGACAATGGGGACATGGCAACCAGACACCCCCACCCACTGAAACTAACAGCTGAATTCCTTCCACAGCCATCCCAGTTGAGGACAGCCCCCTACCTGTGGCAGAGAAAGAGGAGGAGGAGGACACTAGCAGCAGGATGGCAGTTGAGGGAGAGGAGCAGCAAGCACCAGCTGCACCATGCAGCCCCGCCACCACCATGGCTGACTGCCCAACACCATCCAGTCCCATAGTACTAACCAGCACCTCCACATCAGAGGAGAGTGGGGATGATGTCACCCTGGACCTCATGGTGGTGCTCCACTCCCCCCTAAGGGGGAGGGGCTGGACAGTGCTATGGGGGCTGGCCAGGACACCCAGGGAGGGAGGCCTTGAGGAACAGGGGAGGAGGAGGAGTCCCTGGAGGAGGGGGAACTCATGGCCACCCCACCCAGGGGCACCAGTGGGTGGAGGAGGGGGAGCATAGGGGAGGGGACAAGGGGCAGCTATGGAAGGGCCCTTGGGGCTCATTGCTGATCACAGACATGGGATCAGGGGTGTCCTCCAGGCCCTCATAAGGGCCATGGAGCAGCTCACAGAGGCACTCCTGACTCTACATAGGTCATTGCAATGAAGCCCCATCTGCAATAGGGTAGTGGAGACATCCACACATGTAAATAGTTGTGTCCCCTAAAGGGCCCACCTCACCCTTTTTGTAGGTAAGGGACAGGTACCCCAACCTAGCAACCTCTATCCTGCTAGTATAAGACAGCCCTCCAGGGTTGGTGGGTCAGAGCCACACCTGTGACTGAGTCAGTGGCAGACCATCAGCAATGCTAGGGTCAGGTCTGGAATACCCCAACTGCCTCACACCACTATCTGTCAGTCACCAGCAGACAGCACAGTCAGACTGCACCTTATAGTTGTTCCAACGATGCACAGTCTAACTGCAAACAGTCCACTAATCAATCCATAGTGCATGCACAGAGAGAAACTATCTGCACCAAGCAGGCATCTCAGTGATTGGGGCACCAGGCACACAAAAGCATCACTGGAAACAGATAGCATAAAGAGCTATGTGGGAACCTAGACATGCCATGGTCACTGCTCGGTCAGAGTGAGTGCCCTCCAGCATGCCATGCTGTGGCCACCCTGTCCATGCAGGTGGTGATCGGGCACTACAGTGTCCCAGCCATTGCCCCACACCCTGTGAAGATGCATCCTGGCCAATCCACCCTGTCCGGGCCATACCCACAATACCTTGTTCTTCATTATGCACATATTCAGGCTAATGCTGGTAACAGTGGGACATTTTGGGCCCAGTGAGGGGTGGGCAGCCACAGAACAATGGATAGACATACATACACATACACACACACACACACACACTCCTATTGCAGCATTGTGCAAAGATAGGGGGGTTGGCAACACTGCCCACCACAGTGGTCCTGATCACAGTGCCAACATTGCTAAACTGTGCAGGAGGTAGTAGTGCTCTGGAGATAACAGCAGCTCAATGCTGGGGCCAACAGCCTGACTCTCCATGCATCTTTGGATTGTGGAGCCTGTGTGATTGGGGTGTTTGTACCCCTGTTTGCCACTGCTTTGGGCTTTGCACATGTTGCTGTTGTATCTGCATTGTAGGGTAAAATATAGGGACATGCACTGCAGGAACCACAGCTGGGACATGAACCTGTGTCCCTCTGCTTTGGGACACACTGCCTGGGTGTACTACACTACACAGTTGCCACAAATGCATGGCAGTCCCTGAAGCTACCTGGTACTTTTCCTCAGCTAGACCTTGTATGTTGCGCTGCACACCACGTACTGGTACAGGGCATGGCCTAGGTCCACTGCAGGCAGGTGCCACTGCCCCCTCCAGCATGGGTACACCCCCCTTGCCATGCTGACATGACCATATGCTGTCGGTGCTGGTAGTGCACAGTTCCAGACCATCCACTGTGTGGGTAGGTGGTCACCTAGGAAACAGGGTCTGGGGCATGGGGCATACATGAGCATCCTCACTTCCTCCCCATCACCATCTACCAATAGTATATCCCTTCTGCTTGGGGGAGGGTTGGCTGGGGGGATGTCAGGTCAGTGCCCTGGCAACTGTTAGCTCGGGTGGACCAGGTAGATGTAGGTGGATTGTGTTTGGCCTTTGTCAGCTGCTGTCTTACTGATTTCCGGTTTCTATGTTCCTATGTGCCACCTAGGTGCCCGCCTAGTCCACTCTGTGCCCCAGCTGCCCCCGCTACATGTCCCGCCTGCAGTCCCCTATGCCCCATTTGCACCATCGCCATAGTGGCCTTTCATACTTGGGCACTATGCTGTTGCTGCAAATGGAGCACTACTATCATGTTTCTTGGGCTCCCTGCCTATGCTGCACATTGCTGACACTTTAATGGTTTCTCTCTCCTGCAAATGTGCATCTAACGGCAGGTTTTCATTCGCGGTAGGATTCAGCCTTTCAGTTCAGCATGTTAGTGTGCAGGGAGCCTCTCCCCGCCCACTCCCCGCCCATTGATCCCTTCTCTCCGCCCTCTCTCCACCTTCTGCAGTGTTTACTGTGGCCGGGAACGCTAACGCTCATTAGGTAACGTTAACACGTGTTAACATTACATAGCGCGCATTAACGTTACCTAACGAGCATTAACGTAGCTGCTGCTATGTTACCGCAGTTTAGTAAACATAGCCCTTAGTTTGTCTGTGAGCATGCCCACCATCCTGTCCTCTCCCTCAGCTCCTCTTAATAAGCCCCAGGAATCAATAACATGACAATTGCTTTCATTCTCATTCTCCTAGATATACCTTCCTCATTTGATTCTGTAAACCACAACATCCTAATCAACTGCCTAAAACACCTGGGCATAGATGGTACTACTCTACAATGGTTTCAAGACTACCTGTCCAACTGCACTCAATAGGTTTGCATCGAAAACAACCTATCTAACTCTTTCACTCAACCTCAAGGTGTTCCGCAGGGATCTGCATTATCTGTACTTCTGTTTGATATATATCTACAAACTATCTGCAATATCAGCTGATCACACAACTTAGACTACAGAATGTATGCAGACGATATAATGCTATTCACCACCTTTGACACCAGAGATCCTAACTACACAAGGATTACCAACTGTTTCAATGATATCTCTGAGTGGTTCAACTCAGTTAACTTCACAGTTAACTTGAAGAAAACAGAAGCACTCATTAGTACTAGGAATGAAACATTCAACCCCCCTAATTCACTACACGTAAACAATGCCTCACTTGAAATACAAAAAGACATAAATACCTTGGGATATACCTTGAAGAAAACTTGGACTTCACCAAACACATTTACATGTCTAACTGCGCAGTTTACAATAAAACCAGAATGCTTCAGCATCTGAGACCACTGCTCTCCCCCACGGACATCCGTTCTGTAGCCCAGGCACTCATTAGCCCCATTTTGACTACAGTAACAGCTTACTCCATGGTCTCCCAAAGAAAACCCTACAGTCCCTACAACGTACTCTAAACACAGTTGTGTGCACAATTATGAAAGACAAGTACATAAAGAAAATATATGTTATATGTAACTATACCTGACTATATTTTATTCAGAAAGGACAGGGTAGGAAGAAGGGGAGGATGAGTGGCACTATATGTAAAAACTACTATTAAAGCTTTGGAATTACAGAGCTTAAAAGGGAGAGAGGAGGCATTGTGGGTTAAACTAGAAAGAGGGAAAGAGAAATATCTTTGCATTGGTGTGATATACAGACCTCCCTCACAAGAGGAAGAGGTGGACAGAGAGTTAATTGAAGACATACGCAGCATTGCTAGGAAAGGGGAAGTGCTAATGATAGGGGATTTCGATATGCCAGATGTTGATTGGCGCATTCCTGCTGCAGTATCATCTAGAAGTAAGGAGATCCTGGATTTTATACAGGGAGAACTATTCAGGCAATTGGTAACAGACCCCACATGTGAAGGGGCCATACTGGACTTGGTGCTTACCAATGGTGAAAGTGTTTCTGATGTTATACTGGGAGATCATTTTGCATCCAGTGATCACCAGATGGTGTGGTTCAGTATTAGTACTAGGGCTGTTAGAATCCATTCAAAGGTAAGGATCTTAGACTTTAGGAAGACTAACTTTGCCAAGATGGGCCAATACCTCAGGGAGTCGTTAGTGGGATGGGAACAGCTGGGGGATGTAGAAAAACAGTGGGCAAAACTGAAAGGGGAGATTTTAAGGGCAACCAACCTTTTTGTTACAATGGTAAATAAAGGTAAAAGGAAAAGGAGACCGCTATGGTTTTCGAAAGAAGTGGCTGAAAAAGTGAAGGAAAAGAGGAAGGCCTTCATGAAATACAAGAGATCACAGAGAGAGGAAGACAGGCATTTATATTTGGAAAAAGTTAAAGAAGCTAGCAAAGTAGTCAGGAAGGCAAAGATTCAAAAAGAGGAGGAAATAGCCAATGCAATAAAATGGGGGGATAAGACATTTTTGAGATATGTTAGTAGAGAAGAGGAAGGGCAAAAGTGTCATTGTCAGACTCAAGGGTGCAGGGGAGGAATATGTAGAAGATGATAAAGATAAAGCGGAATTGCTTAACAAATATTTCTGTTCTGTGTTCACAGATGAAGAACCAGGAGCAGGACCTCAGAAAACACCCACAAACAGGAACAGAAGCGAGGAACATCTTGAACAATTTTCAGAAGACTGTGTTCATGAGAAACTAGCTCAACTTAAAGTAGACAAAGTGATTGGACCGGCTGGGATACACCCTAGAATAATGAGGGAACTTGGGGATGTAGTCGAAATGAGAATCCCACTGACTGACCTTTTCAATGCCTCGTTGGAGTCGGGAGTGGTGCCAAAGGACTGGAGAGAGGCTCATGTGGTGCCTTTACATAAAAGCGGAAGTAAGGATGTGGTTGAAAACTACAGGCTGGTTAGTTTAACTTCAGTGTTGAGTAAATTATTGAAAACGCTGTTGAAAGAGAAAACAGTGAGGTTTCTGGAGTCCAGCGGATTACAGGATCCGAGGCAGCATGGATTCACCAGAGGCAGGTCTTGTCAGATAAATCTGATTGATTTCTTTGACTGGGTGACCAGGGAGTTGGACCGAGGGAGAGACCTAGATGTGGTGTATTTGGATTTCAGTAAAGCCTTTGACACTGTTCCTCACAGGCAACTTATAAACAAACTGAGCACCCTAGGGATGGACCCTAAAGTTACTGCTTGGGTAGAAATTGGTTGGGTGGGAGGCAACAAAGAGTAAAGGTAAATGGAGCTCACTCTGAGAAGAAGGATGTTACCAGTTGTGTGCCCCAGGGATCTGTCCTTGGTCCCATTCTATTTAACATCTTTGTTAGTGATATAGCGGAAGGGCTGTCAGGTAAGTTTTGCCTCTTTGCGGATGATACCAAAATCTGCAATAGAGTAGACACCCAGGAAGGTGTAGATAACATGAGGGATCTAGCTAAGCTTGAAGAATAGTCTAGAATTTGGCAGCTGGGATTTAATGTTAAAAAATGTAAGGTCATGCATTTGGGCTGCAGCAATCCAAGGGAGCAATATGGTATAGGGAATGAAGTACTTTTGTCCACTAAAGAAGAGCGGGACCTAGGCGTGGTTGTGTCTGATGATCTTAAAGTAGCTAAACAGGTAGAAAAGGCGACGGCAAAAGTTGGAAGGATGCTTGGGTGCATATGGAGGGGAATGGCTAGCAGAAAAAAAGAGGTGATAGTGTCTCTGTATAAGTCTTTGGTGCGTCCTCATTTGGAGTATAGTGTGCAATTCTGGAGACCGCACTTTCAAAAGGATGTGAACAGGATGGAGTCGGTGCAGAGGGTGGCTACTAAAATGGTTAGTGGTCTTCATTATAAAGCATATGAGGACAGACTTAAGGATCTTAATATGTACACCTTAGAGGAAAGGCGGGATAGAGGTGATATGATTGAGATGTTTAAATACCTCCGTGGCATAAATGTTCAGGGAGAGAGCCTCTTTCAATTGAAAGCAAGTTCTGCTACAAGGGGACATGGGATGAGGGTGAAGGGGGATAGATTCAGGAGTGATATGCAGAAATATTTCTTTATGGAAAGAGTAGTGGATCCATGGAATAGTCTCCGAGTGAAGGTGGTAGAGATGAGGACAGTATCTGAATTCAAAAAAGCATGGGACAAACACAGAGGATCTCTAAAGGTAAAAAGGGGACTGTTGTAGTTGTTGATATGGAAGAACAGAGTAGATAGGCCATGTGGTCTTTTTCTGTCGTCAGGGTCATTTTTCTGGCCCTGTGGATGAGAACTATTTAATTAATTACCATCAGATGTTTAAGTAACACTAATGAAACAGAGTAACAACCAGCACGTCTGAGTTTTGTATATTTTTAGCAACAGCTGATTCATAGCTGTCCAAATAAAGATATTGGTAAGTAATATCATGATGTCATTTGCCTAGGTCTAAGACTTGTTGAACATGGGCAGAGAAAAATGTGTGAAACCATCCCAGCATTAGACGTGTCCTGCAGAAGGTATACGTACACGTGTTTTCAAACGTATAAATGTGTTCGGTATTCTGCAAAGATAGATATAAATGCCATTGTACGTCTAAGGGGTATGTTTACTAAACCATCTTAATGTGCGCTCTGTGACGTTATCACGCAATAAGGTACCTTAGCATGCAATAACGTGCGCAGCATCGCAAACGAGCGCTGAAGGCGGAGAAAGGCTCCCGGAGGGCGGAGGAAGGCTCCCCAGGGGCGGAGAGAAGGGGTCAATGGGTGGAGAGTGGGAGGGGAGAGGCTTCCCGCACACTAATGCTGTGAAATCCAAGGCTCAAAACTAACGCCACTGAAACCCTGATTTAAATGGAAGAGAAAACATTTCTGTCAGCAATGTACAGCAAAACCAGGGAAACATATAAAAAAGTGATGTGTGATACATGTGCACGGAACAAAAGGGCAAATAAATAGTGAAAATGAACAGAAGAAAATGGAAAAATAAAATAACCAAGCTGGGCAATAGTGATCTCAATGGGAAACATCAAAAAACACTCCCAAGAAGGCACCAAAAAAAGGATATGATTCTGGAAGAGTCCATGCTCCGTCCCTATACAAAGTGAATGAGCCCACAGTGAAATTGCCTATTGCAGGGTTTTCCTCTCCATCAGACAGGTTTCCTATGGCGTGCACATGTGCAGCAACAGCAGGGCGGGCATGTCGGAATGGCCAACTGGACAGATGCTTGGAAATAGGATACAGAGGGCTGCAGGCGGCACATGCTGTGGTTCAGCTGGGGCACAGTGTGGACTATGCAGATGCCTAGGTGGCACTTAGGAATGCTGAAACTGTACAGCAGCCAGACAGCAACTGATGAGAGCCCAACATGGGCACAAGTGTGTTTATCAAAGTGTCACAAGGGATAGTACCCAGCAGGTACCTCCAAGGGCACAAAACATTGGCAGGTGGTGTTGGGGGGGAAGCGTGGACGTCTATGCAGGCACCCCTACCCCAGAACACGCACCATAGGCAGCCGCCTACCTGAACACTGGATGGCCTGAGACTGCGCACCACCAGCACCACCAGCAGAAGGGCATGGCAGCATGGTGGCAGAGGCAGCATGGTGGCAGAGGGGTACTGGTGGTGGAGGGGGGCAGTGGCAGCTGCCCAGAGCAGACCATGGCCTAGACCTGTGTAGGTGGGTGCCATGCACTGCAACAGACAGGCCCTGCCGGACCAACAGTCATGGTATCACCAGGGAATGCACTGTCTCTGTGGCAACACGGTGGTGCAGTGCACACAGCCAGTGTGTTCAGAGTCAGGTCACAGGTTCAATTCCCAGCTGTGGTTCCTGCCAACCCAGTCCCCATATTTTACCCACTACTAAAATGTGCTAATACAGACAGAACCTTTAATGCAGATGACATAAACATGCCCAAAACACCTACATTTTACCCTACAGAGCACAGACACCATAAACAGGTGCATTACCTAGAGTAGAGTCCCCCAAAGGCAGTCCTGGAGGGCCAAACACCATTCAGGTTCCATGCTGCCTCTAGTAAAGATGCCTGTGCTGCATTTCTATGCACCGCCCCCATGGTATACAGATGAAGCTCATGCATATTCATGAGGGACAGCATGAAAACCCAAACAGTGTTTGGCACACCAGGACTGGAGTTGGGAACCTTTGCCGTAAAGCAGCAGCAAACAGAGGCAGACACATCCGCACCCACAGGCTCCATTATCCAATGCCTCCTGCATGCATCTCCCAATACTAGCACTTACATACCTTAGCAATGCCACCCTAAACCCGGGAATACGGTACACAGCTATCAAAAGGTTGCTATGATTACTGGCAGATAGGAATTCTGAAGTTAAGTACAAATGTCTGATTGAGCTGCATCATGGCAACCTTTCTGATGTCTGTGGAGTGTGCTACAGGTCTTGTGTCTGACAGTGTTTACCACCTTGGGGGGTGACCCCAACAGTATTGCGTACCATAGCCATGCCTGCACTGTGCCCAGGGTGTGGTGGCCAGGGCTGCCAAACACCTCTATAGTTGTACAATGCTTGCATAGGTGTGGGAGTGTGTGTCTGTCTATCCAGTGTGTGGTGGCTGCAAACACCCTCCACAGCCCACACTGCCAGCACTGTTGCCAGTATTGGCCTGCCAATGTGCATAATGAAGAGCAAGGTACCATGGGTATAGCCCGGACAGGGTGGCCTGTCCAGGATGCATCTGCACAGGGCATAGGGCAATGGCTGGGACATTGTAGTGCCCGGCCACCACCTGCATAGACAGGGTGGCCACAGCATGTCCTGCTGGGAGATCACTCTCACCCTGACTGAGCAGTGACCACGGCATGGCTAGGTTCCCCCATAGTGCTCTATAATATTTCTCTCATGAGATATTTATGGGTTTCCTTTTGGGGCTCAATCACTGACTTATCTGCTTGGTGTGTATGCTGACATCCCAGTTCTGGGTACATGCATCTTCTCCAGAACTATGGATTAGCTAGCAGACTGTCTGTAGCTAGTATGTGTCTTGCTGGAACACCTTGCATGGTGCAGTGGCTGGAGGCTTGCTGCAGGTGAATATCAGATAGTGGTGGGGTGCAGCTGAGCATTTCTGGGCCTAATGTCTGTCTGCTATTGCTTTATCGATCTGTAGAGAGCTGCATTGACTGCCCTGTAGGGTGTCTGTTCCCCATCAGGACTGTGGTTGATGGTCTTCTCTACTGCTGCCATTGCAGGGAGGTAAAATGTGGATTTGTTGGTGGGAGACCCTGTTTCCCACCCTCAGCCCCAGATAGCGCCTATAAAGCGCCTATTATAGCCTATTATAGCCCCTATAAAGCGCCTTCTGAGGCACCTTATGGTTACCATCCATATAAGGTGCCTTATAAAGTATTCTATGGAGTGCCTTATAGGGTGCCGTGGCGGACAGTACACTTTATAATGTGCCCTATGGAGTGCCTTATGCGGCACCTTAAGTTACGGCACGTGAGGGTGTGTTTGCTGGCAGCAATAATTAAAATACAAATAAACTGCCTCAAGAAACAATACTTACATGTCAAAGCTGATGCCTCGGCCTGCCTTATGCATTAGGCACACTGGGGGATCAAACTCATGATCCCTGTATTATCAGTCAGTGTATTAACCATTGTGCTACACCTCTGTTTCTATGTTTACATGTCTGGGCGCCTACTTAAGATTACCGTGCGTTAACGCGCTTAGCGGCGCTTCACCCGATAATGTGCGCAGCAGCGTGCGTTATCGCTCGATACTCCCGTTTTGCTGCTTTAAGACTGAAACGCCCACTCCTTTTATGGCAGCCTGCACACTATCGCCGGGCGCACGTTAAGACGGTTTAGTAAACATACCCCTAAGAGAAGACAGAAGAAAGCAGAAGCCTCAGATCAGGACCAGATATGATCAGAGAATGAAATGATCAGACAACAAAGGTAGAAAACATAATTTTATTTTCAATTTAGTGATTGCACAATATTTATATTTTACACAGCATGGGGAACTGCATCTATTTTATTTCTCTGGTGTTTCTCTTCATGTGGAGTCTGGCTTCTTGGGATTTTAGTTTAATTTTTACCTACATATTTTATTTTTACTTTAGGTTGTGGTCACTTATTCTGTACTTTGGTGAGGTCTGTTCTGTGTTCTGAGTTTGTGGCCAAGGCCAGGTGTTCTATTAACATGGAGTTTGTACGTAGGGATCTGTACTGTAGTAATCTGAATTATTCAGCTTTTCAAATAGGTGTAGGATGTTCCAGGGCCCAAGTGCAGTATTTGTAGTGATGCTTTTTTTTGGGTATGTTTATGTTTATGTTTATACATTTGATATACCGCTCAGGCCGAAGCATCAGAGAGGTTTACAATAATATATATTTGAGAAAATATGAAAGGAACGCCATTTATGAGATAAGACAGAATAGAGGACAGACACAGTCAAAAAGATAAGAGGAGGAGAAAGAATAGGAACAACAGGTTACGATGATATACGAGCATGACAAACCAGTCCACATCTTCAGTGAAAACTTCAGAACAGACGCCAAGGACCAACGCCTAAGGGCCACGCCAAAGGTAGGTTCCTTATATGAGTTTTGGAGGTTGTGCTTGTATGGTACGGTAGGTTTGCTCCACAAAAAACACACCAGAAGTAAAACAATCACATAACACAACAAACTCCTGGATAAAGTTAAAATATGCCAATATAGGACCCGATATTCCTTTGCCCAGATCTTCGAAGGCTTATGCTTCGACAGGCGCATAGCCCCACTGCCGACTTCCAAACAAGATATTCATTGCTGCGGTGGTGGCCAAAGCCGGAAGCCACCGAAGCTAACCATGCAGCAGCAATATTGGCTGCTTCCCGGTTAGCAATCGGCACCTTCAAGATAGGCCAGGGTTTTAGATCCCTTTCAAACCTCTCTCCTCAGACTGTAATAATTAAATTCACAACCATCTCAACACTGTGCTTCCCATAAAAACCCCGTACAAACAAATATTTGGATACAATACTTTTAGATATCAAGCCTTGATTTGTAACTATACACATATTTCCAAAAAAACACTTACAGAGTAACTCAGCTGCATAGCTTATCTTCCTCCAGTATCACTATGCTCATGTAACCCCTCTTCTCAAGTCAATTCACGGGCTCCCTATCTGTTTCCATGTCCAGTTCAAACTTCTCTTACTGACTTACAAGTGCATTCATTCTGCGACTCCTCGCTACCTTTCCTATCATATCTCCCTCTACACCACTCTCTTTTATCTGTGCCCTTTTCTGTCACTGCCAACTCCAGATTTCGTTCATTCCATCTTGCTGCTCCATTTGCCTAGAACAAACTACCTGAGTCAGTTTGCTGGGCTCCTTCTCTAGCCCTTTTCAAATCCAGGCTAAAAGCCATCTCTTTGAGACTGCTTTTGGATCCTTATGCTCCTCACTCTCTTGTTCACTACTTATGAGACCCTGGGGGTTGAGATTAGCGGCCGCCAGGCACAAGGGGGCAGGGATGCCAGGCAGAGGTTAAATGTGTGGGTGGGCAGAGGATTGACTATTTTAGCGGCCATAGGCTGTGGGCCGCCCTCTTGCCCTTGTTCTTGTCTGGGCGACATCTGGCCTTCACGGCAACCCTTCACCCACACCTTTCCTTACCTCCAGCAGTGGGGAGTCTACTCCACAGCTAATTTTGCTTGTGGGTGAATTCCTTACTTTCATGTTCCTTTCTTTTCTCCTTTAGCAACAGTGAATCACAGTTATAGTGCAGCTCTGTGGTGGTAAATCAAGGCCGGGTGTCCGGATGCATCACGGCCATAGTGCAGTTCTGCAGAGTTTCCTGTTTTCGTGCTCTTTTCTTTTTGTTTGTTTGTGTTTTTCCCTTTGGCTACTGAGCATCGCAGCCGTAGTTCAGCTCGGCGATGGAAGATTGGGGCTTGGTGTCTAGATGCAGGGCTCTAGATCCTGGGGCATCCAGGAGTGGTGAGGGACTACTCTGACATCTGAGTTGAGTTAGGCATGAGTGCTCATCTTTTACAGGCTAGACTTGAAGCCGTGAAGTTTGAACCCTGCTGCGACCGAGGTCAAAAGTACGCTTCAATGGCCTGCTTTCCCCTCAGTGTATTTCACGAGATGAGTATGGCTTGAGACAATGATGCTAACTAAGGGGGGGGGGGGCTAAAGGGAAGCTAAAGGGGGGGGGGTAGGGCTTTAACGGCTCCACCCCAATACACTTTATTTCTTGATCTTGAGAAGCAAATCTTTCAGATCGTCTTCACTTTCAGTCAGTAATGTGGTATAATCAGCATAGTGAAGGTTGTTGATGAATCTTACACCAATTTTCACACTTCAGTTGTCTTCATAGAGTCCTGTTTCGCTTATGATTTGTTCTGCATATAAACTAAAAAGGTAGGAGAAACATATGCAGCCTTGTCGAACACCTTTCTGATTTTAAACCATTCTATCTCTCCTTGTTCCATTTGAATTGTTGGTTCTTGATCAATGTAAAGGTTGTGCTCTGGTATGGCCCTGCTGCTTAATGT
The DNA here is from genome assembly GCA_033557465.1 of Ichthyophis bannanicus. Lineage (NCBI taxonomy): Eukaryota > Metazoa > Chordata > Amphibia > Gymnophiona > Ichthyophiidae > Ichthyophis > Ichthyophis bannanicus. The sequence continues at coordinate 1,315,887,337 of CM066031.1, forward strand.
GGCCCAGAGTTTCTCATGGTTTACACAGTCAAAAGCCTTCCTGTAGTCAATAAAACACTTCAGACAGTTCTCGTTCCAAGTATGGTTGTAGTCTCTGCTGAATGATCTTGAGTAGAATCTTGCAGGCATGTGTGATGTGCTCAATTGTGCGATAATTTCCATAGCAATTTGGATCACCTTTCTTCAGTATTGGTATAAACACAGATCATTTCCAATACATTGGCCAGGAATTTGTCTTCTAAATTTCTTGGCAGAGCCTTGTAAGTATGGTAACAGCTACATCCGATTGCTATAATACAAGTGGGAATGCCATCAATGCATGGTGCTTTGTTCTTGATAATGCTTTCAATGCTACTTCGACTTCTTCTTTCATCACCAATGGTTCCTGATTATAATATACAGATTGAACTGGCTATTGGTCCACTTGATCTTTATAGCATAATGACTCTGTATATTCTTTCCACCTTTACTTTTTTACACTTTTTTATTTATGCGATTTTAACATTACACAAAACACAATAGCTTATTACAGAAACAAATATTACAAAGGAATAAAAGGAGGGATCCAGCCATCCTATACAATGAAGGAAAACAAATTACAAAACTCATTCAATTCACTAGCCCACAAATTAAAGGGGCGGCCTAGACACAATCAAAGGAAAATCCTAAAGAAATAGAACACAAAACTGATGAAGAATATCCCTATACACAAGCCATCTTCCACCTCTGACTAGAGCAGTGGTTCTTAACCAGTTCTCCTTGAACCCCTAGGCCAGTCGGGTGTTCAGGATAGCCCTAATGAATATGCATGAGATATATATGCATTAGAGATATCCTTCTAACCTGACAGGTTAGTGGCCCTCTAGGGCTGGATTAGGAGACCCCTGCCTTACACCTCTGTCATTTAAGATTGTGAGTGGCAGGGCCGGATTTACCTATACGCCAACTACGCCATGGCGTAGGGCCCACAGCTGGCAAGGGCCCACAAAAATTGAACAAATTGTTAGCTTTTTTTAAATTAAATTTAAAAAAAAAACGCTGGCTGCTGCCGCGGCAGCATGGACTATCCCGCGGGGCCCCCTCTGCTGCCGCGGCAGCATGGACTGTCCCGCAGGGCCCCCTCTGCCCGGCTGAGCCCCTCCGTGCCGGCTTTGAGAGGCGCGAAGGGAGAGTGTCTCCCTCGCGTCTCTGCTAAGCCCGCAGGGGCAGATGGGAAATTTCCCATCAGCCCCTGCGGGCTTAACAGAGATGCGAGGGAGACACTCTCCCTTCGCGCCTCTCAAAGCCGGCACGGAGGGGCTCAGCCGGGCAGAGGGGGCCCCGCGGGACAGTCCATGCTGCTGCGGCGGCAGCGGCAGCGGCCAGCGTTTTATTATTTTTTTTATTAAAGTTTACTTGAGCCGATGGGGGGGCTGGGACTGGAAATGAGCCGGGGGGGGGGGGAAGGGGGGTTAAGACTGGAGTTGGGCTGACACGAAGAAACCAGAAGAAAGTGGCTGGAGCAATTGCAGCTGAAAAAAAATGCACAAAAGGTAGAAAAATATCTCTTTATTTTGAATTTATTAATTGGAATATGTCAGCTCTGGTAAATGTGCATCATTAACGTCTGCACTTTGTTTAGTACAAGAGCAAATTAATGTATAGTTTTATTTCTACAGTGTTGTACATTCCAAGTTTGGCTTTTGGGATTCCCAGTTTAATTATGACGTCAGGGCCAACAGCGCGCAGCTGATCCGGCGTTCTCGTTTTTATCTTTTCTGGGGGCCCACAATTTTTGTTGGCATAGGGCCTCACTCAAGGTAAATCCGACCCTGGTGAGTGGGTAAGGTGCAGATGTCCTAGACATCAAAAGGGTAGATAGAATGTGTCACATGCCTCCTCAATTCTCACCACCACCAAAAAGTTGTCTAATAGACAATATTTTGGTGGTGGTGAGAAGCAAAGAGGCATGTGACAAATTCTATCTAACCTTTTTGATGTCTTGGAGATCTGCACCTTGCCCACTCACATTCTTAAATGACAGAGATGTAAGGCAGGGGTCTCCGAATCCAGCCCTAGAGGGCCACAAACCAGTCAGGTTGGCAGGATATCTCTAATGCATATATATCTCATGCATATTCATTAGGGCTATCCTGAACACCTGAATGGCCTAGGGGTTCAAGGAGGACTGGTTAAGAACCACTGGACTAGAGGGATAGTTGAGAGAACCACAGTGTGCTGAAATGAAACCACACTCTTACCTGCAACAAACTGAGTTAGATGTGCAGGCTCAAAAAAGGTATAATTATTTCCATGGTATTTAATTGGACATTTACACGGATAACGCAGGAAGAATAACCTGAGGGTGTGGAGAAACTGTTCTCTATGTTTCTGGGTGGCTTTTGAAACATCGGGAAACATCCTAATTGTCCCCCCCCCCCCCATAAGGGGCTTGTTCCTAACCTTGAAATATAATTTCAAAAGCCAATTGCAATCAGGCTCGAGTATCAGAGTCAGCAACAGAGTAGCTGGGGAAATAAATTCCGGATCTGAAGTCTTTAAGAACCCAATCAGATCCAGAGAGTCCATTGGTGGTGAATGGGCTGGTGACGAGGCTCCATGTTCTTTACACTTGGCAGTAGGCAGACCAAAAATCCTTGTCAAAGGGGGAACTGACTTAGGAGGTATCTTCAATATAGAAGTAACATAGGAAATAAACAACTCCTTTGGCAAAACAGTAGGGACTTGAGGAAAGTTTAGCAAGCATAGATTCCGCTTCCTAACAGAGTTCTCTAGCATTTCAATCTTCCATGGATACTGAGTAAATCCTTATAAACAGTACCTGAGAAGGTTACAGTGTCCTCCATTTTAACTTCCAACTGAGCCACCTTAATAGGGCCATCTCCTGCTTCTGCTGGTCTACGGTCTGAACAATGGTGGAAAGAGCACTTTGGAGAGAACCAAACTGGGACAAAAAAGAAAGCGCCAATGCTTGCAGGCCTTCCAGAGAGTATAATGTGGCAGCCTCTGGTAGTATTAGTAAAGACTTTGTGGGCTTTACCTCCTGCACTGCCGTAGATGCCAACAAAAGAGCAGGCAAAACTCCTTCTAGTTCCACAGGCAAAGAGGATCCCACGTCAGCAGCAGAACTCCCAAGCACTCCAGCAGGAACCGTGGCCATGCTGACTTCTGCAATGGAACTCCCCTCAAGCCTCAGCGTACGATTCTCAGCTCCCCAACTTCCAGGGGAGTCAGCCTCTGATGCTCCCATGCCGTGAAATGAAGGCTGAAATGGAGCAAACCGTGTCTCTGGGCTGAGTGTCACATGTAGCACTAAGGGGCACAATGAGCCTTCTTCCGCTCCTGATGCTCCTGGCAAGCTTTGGTCTGGAATCCCTTCTGCACCAGTGGGCCTCACGAAAGCATCAATAGGACCCCTAGCCACAATCATGCTCTTATGCAACTCCCAAGCCTTAGCCTTCCATTTATGAGGCATTACTGAGAGGAAAAAGGGAAAAAGAGGTAAGACTGGGAACAGTCAGAGCACCGGCTACCAAGCGGCCGCCATCTTGGCTAATCTCCACCCCCCCCCCCCCCCAATGCATCCTTTCCACTTTTTCTTGAACTTCTCAGTATCTTTCAGCATGGATCCTTGAGCATCTTGTAGCATTCCAATTCAAAGCTGGAGTTTTTTCTTTAATTTTTGTAGCTTTAGGAAAGCCAATCTTGTTCTTCCTCTAATAGTTTCTGATTTTATTTCCTTACATGTGTCATTGTAGTACTTCTCCTTGTTTTGTCTTGCTGCATGTTGGAAATATCTGTGATTGCCTCTCTTTTTACTCGGGCTTTAACATCTCTGCATTTATGGGCAATTTTCAGAGTTTCTTCAGTCATCCATTTTGGCCGTTTTTGCTTTTTTACCTTTTGTAGAGACTTCTCACTTTCTTCCAAAACAACCTTCTTGATGTCATCCCATAATTCTTCTGGAGCTCTGTCATTTATATCTAAAGCAGAAAATTTTGCAGGTAGTCTCTAAATTCCAATGGTATATTCTCAAGGTCTTATTTTGCTACATTCATGGATGACTTGCTCTTTTCAACTTTAGTTTGAGTTTGCATACTAGTAGTTGGTGATCTGTACCACAGCCAGCTCAAAGATTTGTCTTTGTTGATGTTATAGAGATTTTCCATCATTGACTTCCATAGATGTAGTCAATTAGATTTTTGTAAAATTCATTGGGTGAGATCTATATGTACATTCATCACTTGTGTTATTGGAATAAGGTGTTTGAGATGAATAGATCATTGGTCTTGCAGAATTCTATCAGTCTTTCTCCAGCTTCATTTCTTTTGCCAAGTCCATATTTTCCAAGCACTTTGACTTCTTTGTTGCTAACTTTTGCGTTCCAGTCATCCATGACTATCAGGATATTCTGTTTGCATATTCTTTCAATTTCAGTCTGCATTTGTTCATAGAACTCATCAACTTCTTCTTCTTCTGCAGCTGTCATTAGGATATATACCTGAAAAATATTTGTGTTGATGGACATTCCTTGTAGATGAATAAAAATTAAGCGTTCACTGATTGCATCATATTACATTATAGTTCTTGCAAGTTTCTTCTTGGTTATACATGCAACTCCATTTCTTCTTTGTCTTTCATTTCCAGCATAGTAGACCATGTGATCATCAGATGAAAAGTGCCCAATCCTAGTCCATTTCAATTAGCTGATACCCAACAGATAAAGTTGTGCACATTCCATTTCATTCTTGACCACCTCCAACTTCCCTTGATTCATGCTTCATATATTTCATGTCCCAATATGTAAAACCTCTTTGCAGCTTCTGACTTTCATTTCATGTGCAGCTACATCAGCAGTCAGACGTCCCAAGGACTTTGATCTAACCACATTATAAATGCTAGCTTTTCTCTGAAAAGTCTTCAGCTCATACCCAGTATCCAGTTTAGTGCCTTCTGACCTGGAGGTCTCATCTTCTAGCACTATAGTGCAATTTATTTTGCTATGACTATCCATTGGTTTTTCTGAAAGATAAAGAAGTAGATTGCCATGCCTTTCTTCCACACTAGTAATTCTAGTGTTGTTGCCGCTATCACAGAAATGTGATCCTCTGTCACCAACATCATTCCATTCTGCTGCTTCCAGATGAGTCAATCCAAAACTACCCCAAACAGTAATCAAAGTAGATACCACAAAAACAAGATACCGTTGAAATCCCCAAAATCTTTTTCAAATATTTTTGTCGGACATAAATCACAAGGAGGAGGCACTATGAACCAACCCCCCAGACGTGATACATATCCCTTTTATTCAACCACATGGGTTCAAACTATCGAAACTTCGAATACTCCAAAGCATTTCAGCAATAAAAAAGCATATTGCACTTATCTTATGAGCACGCGCGTGTGCTCCAGATGAGTGGCTTGTCTTAGTCTGACACCTCAGCTGAGACCTGTCCATCTTGAAAGACCCTGCCAATAGTTAAGCTACAGATAGCTTAGCTCTCAGCATCAGTGATGCACACAAGTCCTCACAGCACGACAAGCTGCAAACCAAGTGAGGCTCTAGGGCTGGTGTAAATACTTGTGCCTTAATTTAAGGCATGTTCTCAGCCACTTCACTAGCATTTTATAGGGACAAGTAAGCACCTACTTGTCTATAAAATAGGTGTGATTTAAGTATATTAAAAAGCGCTTTAACTTGGTGCCTTGTTATAAAATTATCTCTGAATGTGCAGGGCTTTCCTTGAACTTTGCATTTTTCTCAAACAAACAACTTATTTCAAACATTAAACTTAATATGATGGAGAGTTTCAAATGCAAAACTACTAACGAGGAAGAAGCTTGTTCTGGAGACACCAATGCAGTCTAAATGCTGTTCAGAGTGATAGTAGCAGTATTAATAAGGGAGGCCCCAGCTGACAGGGCAGCCATAGCAGATTCAGATATGCAAAAGAATTCACCCCCAAGGACACAACTAACTCTTCAGTCTGCATTGTCACAGGTAGGACCTCTTCTCTACCATGGCAGATAACCTAGTTCTCACCACAGATTGTTCCCTTGTCCTCTCTGCTCTTAAATTTCTTCCATCTGATGCTCCTCTATTGAATACTGCTAGCCCACCCTGTGGAAAGGTCAGTAATAACTCCAGCAGCTATGTAAAAGTCTCTGGGTAGGAGATAACGTGGTAGCACACTCACTGTGAATCAATGAAGTTTCTTTGACCGAACAGTGAGCCTTTCCATACTGACCACAAGAGAAGCTCACAGTGCATTCCAGACTGTTCTGTGCAATGGACTGCTGCAATGGAGGGAGGCGAGTAATGGGTCCTCCCATAACAATACCCTCACATTTACCCATTAATCACTGCAGAGGACATGGAGATCACGACAGGTAAGATCAGCAAAGAACACCACCATCAGTCCTTTCAGACTGCCACCATTCTGCTCCCTCCCCCCACAAATGAAATGTTACCATGTTAACATGATACTTCCTACTTGCTTATATAAAGTAACACTCACGAAGACCCTTAAGATAGAAAAATCTCTCATCTGAACATGATATTCCACAAACAATTTTCAAAACAGGGATCTTACAGGCAAGAAGATTGTTGATTCAAATAACTGGCCTCAATGAAGTTGTAATCTTGCTCCAGTTTAGAGAAAAGTGTTTAGTTAACACAGAACATAATAGCGTCACACTGTGAATAATAAAACACTTCTGATGCCAAGATGATTGGTAAAAACCAAAATCATAAATGGTGGGTTCAAGAATAAAGAAAAACTTCCCAAAATCCCTAAGTGAATCACATTGTCGGGCACTGAACCCCAACCCAGGACAAAAATTTGCAAAATTTGGTCAATATTTACGTCTTAGACATGTTTGTTCTTCTTTCCAGGACTTTAAATCTCATGCAAAGGATTTATGCATTCGTTTACAAGCTCATGGTTATCCGAAGCAAGAGTTCATAAAAGGGCCTATTTTAACCATAGGGAATGACTTCTTACTCCCTCTGTGGTTCCGAAGGTTAGATCCCCTGAAGACATGATAGTGAGGGTTTTACCTTTTAACAACAGGATCCAAATGGTTCGGTCCATTCTTCAGAAGTATTGGCATGTTCTTTTGCTTCATAATTGTTTTCGGCGTAGATTGTGCATTGCCTACACTAGGGGAAAAAACCTTCGTGATTGGCTAGTCCATGTTGCCCCCAAGGTGCAGAGTAAAGCTGAGGTCGTGGGTCATTTCCCATGTGGGTGATGTTCCCACTGCTCGGGCTCTCTGACGGGGACAGCTGGACAGACTCTTCAACACAATGAAGATGGCCCTCAAAATTGTATACCACTTGTGATACAATGTTTGTGATGTATTTACTTTGTTGCCCATGTGGCTTAAAGTATGTGGGTCGCACTTCTCATCCCTTCAAAAGAAGATTGGTGGAACATGCCTCTAGAATTCGTAATAATACCCTTTCGGCTCCTCTAGTACAGCATGCTCTGGAGTTTGACCACTCTTTCGCTCAATTTTCTTGGGAGAGTACTTGATCATATCCCCTCTACCACCACTGGGGGCAATAGACTGTATCGTTTACAATATGCTGAACAATGATGGATCTTTACCCTGGATGCGATCGCACCGAAGGGGTTAAATCTGGAACTTGAATGGCACAGTTTGCTTTGATTTTTTCTTCTACTCAGGAGGCGTTTGCATTCCCTTGCTCTCTGCCCTGATTGGCTAAGCAGTAAACATGTGTTTGCATGACATCAGACGCCAGTTTTAAGTAGCTTCCTGGATTTCGGCTCATATACTTAGCGGTCTTTTGGATCTGATGGTAGCAAGTGATTACTTGAAGCAGGGTTTCCAAAATAATAAACCCGAAACGCAGGACTGTGTCGTGTTGCCTACCATGACTTGATTTGTTTCGCCATACACCTGAATTTAAGTTACGTAATTTGTAATTTTTGATTGCTATATAAGGCAAAATAAGGTTTTGTTAGCCGCAATCATTTTTACTGCAAAACTAATGAATACAATGGACTTGGATTCCCAGCCCTTGACTTTAAATTTTTGTCCTGGGTTGGGGTTCAGTGCCCAACAAAAGTGATTCACTTAGGGATTTTGGGAAGTTTTTCTTTATTCTTGAACCCACAGTTTATGAATTTGGTATTAATGGGCTGGTGGTGTTTGTTGCCCAAGGGGCCTTTTTTGTAATTCACTGGCAAGATGATTGGTAAGGCATTGTTTCTAAAAATTAGCCAAAGTAGGTAAAAACAATGCATGGGGTGTCTTAGGGGTATGTTTACTAAACTGCGGTAATGTTACATACCGCGCATTATGTAACGTTAATGCGCGTTGTTACTTAACGATCGTTAACGTCCCCGGCCGCGGTAAACACCACAGAAGGTGGAGAGAGGGCGGAGAGAAGGGGTCAATGGGCGGAGAGTGGGCGGGGAGAGGCCCCTTTCACACTAACGCGCTGAACTGAAGGAAGGGCTGAATCCTACCGCGAATGAAAACCTGCCGTTAGATGCACATTTGCAGGAGAGAGAAACAATTTAAGTGTCAGCAATGTGCAGCCTAGGCAGGGAGCCCAAAAAATGTGATAGTAGTGCTCCATGTTCAGCAACACCATAGTGCCAAAGTATGAATGGCCACTATGGTGATGGTGCAAATGGGGCATAGGGGGCCACAGGCGGGACATGTATCATGGGCAGCTGGGGCACAGGGTGGACCAGGCAGGTGCCTAGGTGGCACATAGGAACATAGAAACCGGAAATCAGCAAGACAGCAGCTGACCAAGGCCAAACACAATTCACCTCGTATCTATCTGGTTCACCCTAGCCAATAGTTGCCAGGGCACTGACCTGACATCCCCCCAGTCATCCCGCCCCCATGTGAAAGGAACATAATATCGGTAGGCACTGATGGGGGGGAAGTGAGGATGTCCATGTATGGCTCCCCACCCCGGGATACGCTCCCTAGGTGGGCGCCTACCTACACAGTGGATGGCCTGGGACTGCACACTACCAGCACTGACAGCAAATGGCCATGTCAGCTTGGCGGGGGGGGGGGGGGGGTGCCACCTCCCTGCAGTGGACCTAGGCCATGCCCTGCATCAGTATGTGGTGTGCAGTGCAACATACAAAGTCTGGCTGAGGAAAAGTACAGGTAGCCGCAGAAACTATTGTGCATCTGTGGCAACAGTGTGGTGCAGTACACCCAGCGAGTGTGTCCAGAAGCAGAGGGTCACAGGTTCAAGTCCCAGCTGTGGTTCCTGCAGAGCATGTCCCTATGTTTTACCCTACAATGCAGATATAACAGCAACATGTGCAAAGCCCGAAGCAGCGGCAAACAGGGGTACAAACACCCACCCACACAGGCTCCACAATCCAAAGATGCATGGAGAGTCAGACTGTTGGCCCCAGCATTGAGCTGAAGTTATCACTACTTCTGCCCCCTGCACAGTTTAGCAATGTCAGCACTGTGAGCAGGACCAGTATGGCGGGCAGGGTTGCCAACCACCCCTATCTTTGTACAATTCTGCAATAGGAGTGAGCGTGTGTGTATGTCTATCCATTGTTCTGTGGCTGCCCACCCTTCACTGGGCCCAAAATGTCCCACTGTTACCAGCGTTAGCCTGAATAGGTGCATAATGAGGAGCAAGGAATTTTGGGTATGGCCCGGACAGGGCAGATTGGCCAGGATGCATCTTCACAGGGTGTGGGGCAATGGCTGGGACACTGTAGTGCCTGACCACCACCTGCATGGACAGGGTGGCCACAGCATGGCATGCTGGGAGGGCACTCACTCTGACCGAGCAGTGACTATGGCAGGTCTAGGTTCCCACATAGCACTCTACACTATCTGTCTCCAGTGATATATTTGTGTTCCCCAGTTTTGGGGTCCCAATCACCGAGTTGCCTGCTTGCTGCACATAGTTTCTCTGTGAGCAGGCTGGTGGATTGTCTGCAGTTAGACTGTGCATGGTCAGAACACCTTTACAGTACAGTCTGACTGTGCTGTCTGCTGGTGACTGTCAGACAGTGGTGGGAGGCAGTTGGGGTTTTCCAGATCTAATCCCAGCATTTCTGCTGGTCTGCCACTTCTCTAGTCATAGGTATGGCTCTGGCCCACCAACCTTGGAGGGCTGTTTCATATAAACAGGATCGAGGTTGCTTCCCTGGGGCAGGGGCACCTGTTCTTTACCTACCAAAAGAGTGAGGGGGGCCATTTGGGGTATGTAGCATATACCACTGTAACCTATAAAGACACTGCTACACACACCTCATGCAATTCTAGGAACCCCTCTGCCCTGATAACAGTTGCTCATGTCAGCTAGATCCTAACACGGGGTACACACCAATCTGGCTGGTGTCTGGTCCCACAGGATACAGATGGATGCCAAATTACCTTTGGCTGCACTGCAAGGAACACCTATCACACACTGGTAGTGATGGGGATGTACAGCAGGACCTATCTCTAGCACCACATGTACTGCGGACCTAGTGCTGGGCACCAATTCTATCCCTCAGAGTGACCACAGAACCTGCACAATGGCATGGTCTGTAGCTACTCTGTGCCAGTATCACGCACTGTCAGTTTGTCTTTCCAAGCTGAGGTACTGGAGAGGTGCAGACCCCATTTGGTGATCAGCTGTAGACTGCTATTCAGCATGTGCATTGCATCATGGGTATGGTGGGGTTACCCTATCCTGGCACTCAGAGCAGACAATTTGTGTGGTGACCTTTAGTCCTTCTGTACCCAGACATTGCTGTGACATACACCATGGAGGTATAGCCTACTGGTTAATACAATGCCATTCTTGGCAGTGTTCATGGGTTAAGTTCCTCATTGTTCCCTCCGCTCATGCCTGTCCTACTCATATAGTATGCATGCCTGTAGAGGTCATATTTTTGCAGATCTATGCTTCCAGCCCATAATACCCTCGCCACAATTGCCAACATTCCCTCGGTCCATCTATCTGCGTCTGTCAGCTGTGTAGAGTCCTGTCTGCCAGTGCAGGCTGCAAATTCCATGTCATACCCTTTCCTGCATTGCGCCTCTTCATGCTTGCCTCACCTGTGCCTGATCTGCATGGCACCACCACTCCTCTGTCCACCCATCATTGTAACTATCCTGCCACCTCTGCCTCCACTGGGGGACACGTATTCCCATCGTCTGCCACCAACTGTTTTTCTGGTACTTTACATTGCCAACACCCTGTGCTGTGGTACAGCTGCCCCACCATGTTTGTCATCAGTACTGGCAGGCACATGGGATGCCCGCAGATATGGCAGGTCCAGCGGCTCCCACCTCTCCCTCCTTCACTCACCAGTTCATTGCCTTTCCTAAGTGCTCTATCTAGTGTTAGGGCTACATCTGTCTCTGTTCCACACAGGTCATGCATGTCATCCTGACGCACCTTGCAGTCCCTAGGGCACACTAACCTAGGACACCATAACCTTGTTAGGCCACCTTAACCTATGGTTCCATAGCCCAGGGTGCCTTCTGAGGTGCCTTGTCCAAGGGTGCCTAATATGGCGCTTAGCCTAGGAGGCCCTATAGGGCGCCTTATGAGGCACCTTACAGGGCACCTTACTAGGCACCTTACAAGGCGCCTTACAAGGCGCCTTGTAACGCTCGTTAGTCTAAGGTGCCTTGTAACGCGCGTTAGCTGTCAGCTTGCTGTAACGATGCAACGCCCATGCCTTTATATGGGCATCTCTACCTTTACCGCGGAACCTACCGCAAATGACATTACTGCAGTTTAGTAAACATACCCCTTAATGTTGGACATGTCTGACTTTCCCACTAAGAAAAGATGAATATACACTGTTACTGCAACAGTTCTAGGAATTCTCATTATGATTTAATTTGGATATAATGAAGAAGACTGCCAATCATTTTAGTGGGAAAAAAGGAGGATTTTTTAATACTCAACTTTTCTCTGATTATGAATTTGTGACTTCATTCTGTGCCTATGAGAAAAACAATATTTATTGATCAATTCCCTATAATTAGTATTAATATTATAGTGAATAGAAACATAGAAATATGATGACAGAAAAAGACCACATGGCCTATCTAGTCTGTCCTTCCATATCAACAACTACAACAGTCCCCTTTTTACCTTTAGAGATCCTCTGTGTTTGTCCCATGATTTTTTTTAATTCAGTTACTGTCCTCATCTCTACCACCTCCACTGGGAGACTATTCCACAGATCCACTACTCTTTCCGTAAAGAAATATTTCCGCATATCACTCCTGAATCTATCTCCCTTCACCCTCATCCCATGTCCCCTCGTAGCAGAACTTGCTTTCAATTGAAAGAGGCTCTCTCCCTGAACATTTATGCCACGGAGGTATTTAAACATCTCAATCATATCACCTCTATCCCGCCTTTCCTCTAAGGTGTACATATTAAGATCCTTCAGTCTGTCCTCATATGCTTTATAATGAAGCCCATTAATCATTTTAGTAGCCACCCTCTGCACCGACTCCATCCTGTTCACATCTTTTTGAAGGTGCGGTCTCCAGAATTGCACTATACTCCAAATGAGGTCGCACCAAAGACTTATACAGAGGCATTATCACCTCCTTCTTTCTGCTAGCCATTCCTCTCCATATGCACCCAAGCATCCTTCTAGTGAATGTTTACTCACTCACACCTTTTGCAATGATCCACTCATGTAGGAGAAATACAAGAGAATGGTATTCCAATTAGAGTGTGAAATCCAATAAATTCATATTTTAATAAATGGAATTAGAAAATTGTCTGTATTAAACAGTTGCCATCATTAAATGGTACATAGTAGCAGTGTGCCACTATTAAAAAGCAGTTATGGCTATGAACTACTGATGTTTAAAACAGAAGCATCTTGTTTTTTTTTTTTTTTAACTTCCAGTTAATACAAGTAAATACAGCATATTACAACATACTGCACAGCATGTTGCATGAGGATTTCAATTAGCCTGCATCCAAATAATATTACGCACACATACAGAAAGTTAATGATTTCATTCTGTTGGGGTCATGGATATTCACAACGCTGTCTAACCATATTCTAGTATAGTTTGCCATATATTTACTAGAATCTCATTTTCTATTCATTGTAAACCTTTTATTATGGTCAAAGAGGCCAATTTATCTTGTCTGTCACTTGGTAGCAATTATGTTGCTGCAACTGCATTTCAGATAAGTGGAAAGGAAATTAATGAAAGTCATAATGTACCCGGGTCATTTCTGAGAACTCTGCAGTTAGAATCAATCAGGCAATGACAATAAAACCAGGAGTTCTAACCTTTATTTGTCGGTTTGAATCTGGTGAGGGGTTGCATAATCCTTATACAACACAAAGGGGTATGTTTACTAAATGGCGGTAAAGGAGCAGTCTTTTCCGTGTAGTAACAGCAGCGATAAAGGGTTACCGTGTGCTAAGTGTGCTGGACGTGTCAGAGGCGTTCCGGCGTTAAGGGGTGCTAGTGGACACTTAGCAGGCGGAAACAGGACATTAAGGGGTGGTAGAGGACACTTAGCGGGTGGTAACAGGACATGCAGTGTTAAGGTGTCTTGCATGCACCCTAATGCAGGAAAGCCTCTAAAACGTTGAAAGGGGGGCAGGGAAGCCACTGGAGAACCTATGGATGCAAGCACAATTGGTAGCTGGTGGAGTTGTTTCACCAGATGCCTGGCTATGTGGCAGTATGTGTGATGAGCATGTTTGATTATACAGTAGGCCTGTGCTGTTGACTAGGAAAGATAGGCAGCTGCCTAGTGATGGTGATAGTGGGTGTTGGCAGTGTCATGGGTGGGTGGTTGTGGCAGCAGAGTCACCGGAGGAGATGCAGCAGCAGGGGGCACTGTGACAGCCATGCAGTCCTAGATGCTGCTGAAAGCATAGACCGTGCTGTTATGTTATAGTGTCTGTGAGGTGTGGACATATAACTAGATGTACTGTAAGTGTGTGTCATGCCATAGGCCAGTACAGTGTCTGCGTGGAGGCAGCATGTTCCTGAGGTGGGCAGCAAAGGGAGGATTGTCCATGAGTGCTCATGTGGAGCAGTCACAGGAGAGGTGTGCATGATATGGCTAACTGCTGCAAATGACCCCTGATGGCTATTTTGGGGCAGTTTACTGCCAGTAAGCTGCCGCACCATGAATCTCCCTGATGGTCAGATGGTAAGTGCAGGGCTGTGCCATGGATCTTCTGAGCAGAGAGTTTGCAATTTGTGTGGTGAGTGGATGTATGAGATTATACAGGCCAAAAGCATTTGGTGTGTGTGTGAACCAAAAGTAGCAGTGCCATGGGGTACATAAAACACCATTTGTGCGGGTGGGACTGGTGCCTCAGTCTGTGCAACTGCAAGACAATACACCCGACAGAGTGGCATGATAGAAAGGAACAAGTTGAACCCATCTGCCCCATGTAGGGTAAATAATGATGGCAGAACAGTGCAGGGGATGGATATGCAACAAGTGTTAGGTGCCTGAATGTATGAGATATATCCTCTTTACGTAAAGCTGGGAGGTCACAATGATGGCAAAACAGAAACGCATCCATACCAGTTGACCTAGATATCTGCTGCATATACATCACTGACCCATTGAAACGCGCCAGGGCAGAGCCACTAAAGCCATGCTCACAGATGTCCATGATGGGGAATGCTATGCTGGGCTACCCAACATGTCATCATAATGCATAGAAATGTAGAAGAATGATTGTCCGCAGGTCACAGCAGAGCCAGTACTATGCGAGGAGGGCAAGTGCACCCAGGCACAAAATGAATAAGTGGGAATCAAACACTGGACTTTTACCATGGAGACATTGCACCAACCAGTAGGCTATACCTCCATACAGCTCTACATGGATGGGTAGAGCCTGCAGATCTCTGATCAAACTGTTTGCTGTCTAAGCAAGTATAGTTTGGGCTCTCCACTCCCCATGACGCACTGCACATGCAAAACAGCTATCCGCTGCTGAAAAATTAATGGAGAAGTCACCGATCCAGCATATCAGCTCACTAAGATGCACTGACTGTGTGTGCTACTTGCACATAACAACAGCAAGCCATGCTGCAGAGTGGTTTCAGCTGGCACCCTGAGGGTGAGGAGGGGTACCCAGCACCTGGTCCACTGAACTTATGTTGTTAGAGATGGTGGTCCACATCATTGCTAGTGTGTGGCAAATATTACCTGCAATGTTTTATGCTTTTTTTTTTTTTTTACTTGGTTCTTGCATGCTATAGGCCAGTGATGGCTAACCTTTTTGAGCCCGAGTGCCCAAACTGCCGCACAAAACCAAAGAATTTCCTCAAAGTGCCAGCACGTCAATTAAACCTTAACAACAAGATTTTAGTATCTAAAAACTCTTTATAAAGTTGCCTGAACTATGTAACATCATTTGTAAAGGTTGGAATCTTTGTATTGTCAGAGAATCAATTTGATTCTCTCTCTACATCTGCTTTAACATAATAATCTTTCTCCTTTTGCTCTTTTCTCATTCCTATTTCATCCACTCAAATTTTACCCCTCCATCCTCAATCCCCACTTAGTCTCCCAATACCCGGCCAATTGTACATTTTTCTTCCCTCCCACACAAAATATTTTTTCCCTCTCCATTTCAATCTCCCAGCCCCATCCCCTTCTAATCTCCCCCAACATCAGCTCCCTTTTAGTTCCAGCCCCACCCAGTATCCGCTCCCTTCTAGTCCCCTCATCAGTCCATTTCCAGTCCTAGTTCCCCCATCCATTTCCAGTCCTATCCGAGTCCCTTCATCAGCTCATTTCCAATACCAGCCTCCCATCAGCCCATTTCTAGTCCTTTCCTAGCCCCACCATCAGCCCATGTTAAATCCTAGCTCCCCTCCACTCAGCCCATTTCTAATCCAAGCCCCCCATGAGCCTACTTCCAGTTCTAGCCCCTCCATGAGTCCATTTCAATCCAAGCCCCCACCACAGCCCATTTCCAATCTTAGCTCCCCCCAACACCCAATTCTCAGTTCTATCCTAGCCCATCCATCAGCCCAGTTCCTGTCCTAGCTCCCTCCCCTAAGAGCCCATTCCAAGCCCCCCTTCCCATCAGTTATTTGCAGTTCAAGCCCCCTTCCACTCAGCCCATTTCCATTCCAAGTCCCCCTCCCCATTAGCTATTTGCAGTTCAAGCCCCCCACTTCCCCTCAGCCCATTTCCATTCCAAGCCCCGTCCCCATCAGCTATTTGCAGTTCAAGCCCCCCACTTCCCCTCAGCCCATTTCCATTCCAAGCCCCATCCCCAACAGCTATTTGCAGTTCAAGCCCCCTTCCACTCAGCCCATTTCCAGTCCTAGCAACCCCCCAACCCATTACCAGTCCTAGCCCCCCATAGCCCACTCCCAGTCCTAATCCCACCAGCCCATTTCCAGTCCTAATCCCCCATCACCCAATTTTCAGTTTAAGCCCCCCCATAGCCCATTACCAGTCCTAACCTCCCCATCAGCCCACTCCGTCCTAATCTCCCATCACTCAATTTTTAGTTTAAGCCCTCCCATAGCCCATTACCAGTCCTAACCCCCCATCAACCCACTTCCAGTCCTAATCCCACCAGCCCATTTCCAGTCCTAATCCCCCATCACCCAATTTTTAGTTTAAGCCCCCCCAGTGCCCATAACCACTCCTACCCCCCCCAGCACCCATCACCACTCCTAACCCCCCAGCGCCCATCACCACTCCTAACCCCCAGCCCAGCGCCCATCACCACTCCTAACCCCCCCAGCCAGCCCAGTGCCCATCACCACTCCTAATCCCCCCAGCCAGCCCAGCGCCCATCACCACTCCTAACCCCCCCAGCCCAGTGCCCACCACCACTACTAAACACCCCCCAGCCCAGCCCATCAATACTCCTAACACCCCCCCAGCCCAGCCCAGCCCATCACCACTCCTAACCCCCCCAGCCCAGCCCAGCCCATCACCACTCCTAACCCCCCCCAGCCCAGCCCAGCCCATCACCACTCCTAAACCCCCCCAGCCCAGCCCAGCCCAGCCCATCACCACTCCTAACCCCCCTCCAGCCCATCACCACTCCTAACCCCCCCAGCCCAGCCCAGCCCAGCCCATCACCACTCCTAACCCCCCCCTCCAGCCCATCACCACTCCTAACCCCCCCCAGCCCAGCCCAGCCCAGTGCCCATCACCACTCCTAACCCCCCCCTCCAGCCCATCACCACTCCTAAACCCCCCCCAGCCCAGTCCAGCCCAGCCCAGGGAAAATTAAAAAAAAAGAAAACCTGTCTGCTGCCGCTGTCGGGGCCGCCGCGGCAGAATCGAGCGTGCCGCGGGGCCCCCTGTACCCGGCAGAGCCTGCCCTCCCCGTAGAAGCTCTCTCTTTGGAGCTGCAGTCAGACGCGCCGGCTTGCAGAGCGCGAGGGAAGAGTTTCTCCCTCGCTGCTCTGTTAAGCCCGCGGGGGCTGATGGGAAGTTCCCATCAGCCCCTGCGGGCTTAACAGAGTCGCGAAAGGGAAACTCTTCCCTTTGCGCTCTGCAAGCTGGTGCGTCTGACTGCAGCTCCAAAGAGAGAGCTGCTACGGGGAGGGCAGGCTCTGCCGGGTACAGAGGGGCCCCGCGGCACGCTCGATTCTGCCGCGGCGGTCCTGACAGCGGCAGCAGACAGGTTTTTTTTTTTTTTCAATTTTACTTAATTGCGGACCTTCCCGCGTGCCAGCTGCAAGGCCTTCGCGTGCCACAGCTGGCACGCGTGCCATAGGTTCGCCATCGCTGCTATAGGCAATAGTAACAGCAGCAGCATGGCCCTGTGTTTTGCCTATCTTGAAACCTAGTCCTCTGATAACAGTGTAGACTAATGGATAGTGTTAACATACTGCTGCTAGAGACAGCCACTGCAGTGGGGGTGTATAGGCTGGTGTGGGGCTATTGCTACTGTCCTGCCAGGACCCCAGTGAGTAGGCAATGAAGCACTGCTGCCCCAGGCATTGAGAACTAACAAGTGAGTACAGCACATGCAGTAAGACTGACCCTGCTGCCCTTTACTGGGCTGTTTTTGCTAATCAGCATACATAAGCATGTGTGTAGTGCAACAAGCACCCAACCATTTGCTTAGTGACTGGCAGACCCAGACAGAGAATGCACCCATATCATTGGAGCCAGACATTATAATAGCTCTATGTGGATATATAGCCATGTCATGGCCACTTTTTGGTCATAGTGAGAGTGCCATCTCAGCATGTCATACAGTGGCCATCCAGGCAATGCAGGTGGCAGACGGGTAGAATGGCATCTCAGCCCGTGACCCTACCATTGTGGCAGACACATCCAGGCCAATCTGTGCTGTTTCAAGCAATACCCATAATCTTCTGCCTTGCTTATTCACATTTTCCAAACAGGCTGGGAAAAACTCGATCGATGTGAGCCAAAGTGCAGTGCATAAAGTCACAGGACAAACGGAGAACACACACACACACACACACACACACACGCATGCATGCATGACCACACACGCACACGCATATACTCTTATTGGCTCACTGAGCAAAAGTGGAGATGATTGGCATTCCTGCTTGACACTCCTGTCAGCTCAAGGATTGATAATGCATGCTCTGTTTGCATGTGCTATTAGCCTCCAACCAGCTGTAGATAGTGGAGCCTGTCTGTGCTGCTGGTGGGTGTTTCCACTCTTGCTGGCCATCTTCTTGGGGGTTGCACGTGCTGGAGCTGTACTTACACTGTCAGCTAAACCTTATCCACAGGAATATGCAATACAGAAACCCCAGCAGGGACCCAAACCTGTGACCTTCCACACATAGATACACCAACTGTGTGTATTGTACCACAGTGCAGGCTAATGGCAATAAAAGCTCCTGCTGCTGACATGCTTCCCTTCAGCTGATCTTTGGCACATGCTGCAATGCACATGATACATACGACCAGGACAAGGCTTCTGTCTGCTGCAGGCTGGTGCCACTTCCCAGGCCACCAACAATACCCCACCATGCAGACATGCCTATGCACTGTCAGTGGTGGTGGTTGCAGTCCCAGCATGTTAAACATGCGGGTTTGGTAAGCGCTTGGGCACAAGGTCTGGATGGGGAGGGAGCAGGGGCACACCAGCTGCCCATGGAGGGGCCCCATCACCGCCTCCACCAATACATCTCGGGGGGAGGATGGCAGCCACTGCTGTAGTATTTCCCCAGGAACCTACATTTGCCAGCTATATGGAGGGCTCAAACATCTGTCACTATCGGCCTCTTCCTCCACAGCTGGGTTCTGCGAAAGCGGGAGGGGGGAGGCAGCCTTTCCGCAACAGTAGCAGGACTGTATGCTGCCATGGTCACTGTCGGATCATGACAAACATCACAGATGGTTCTGCGGATGGCAGAATACCCCTTTGTGGAGAGGCTAAAAAGGTTGGGGAAGAGACAGCTGAGGGAAGAGACGGCTGAGGGAAGGTATGATAGAGGTCTATAGATTATTGACCGGAGAAGAACAGGTAAACATAGGTTACTTTTTTATGCCATCAGACTATAGACAGACTAGGGAACCTGCAATGCAGCTACAGTGTAACCCATTTGGGTCTTCTAGGTGAAAATATTTTTTCAGTCAATGTGTAATCAAACCCTGCAATCCATTACTGCAGGATGTGGTAAAAGCTGTCAGTGTAGCTGGGTTTAAAAACGTTTGGACGGGTTCCTGGGTAACGGTCCATAAAACATTGTTAAACAGGATCTGAGCTATGCATTACTTACCCCATAAGTTACTGGGGGTGCTGTATGTCTTTTGGGGAAACTGCTAGGTACTTGTGACCCAGGTTGTGCACTGTTGGACACAGGATACTAGGCATGATGGACCTTGGTCTGACACAGTTTGGCATATTTTGTAGTCTTATGTTCCTATGTGCCATCTAGGCAGCTGTCTGTTCTCCCCTGTACACCAGCAGCCCCCACTGCATGACCCATGTGCCACCTCCTTTGCCCCCATTTGCACCATCAACATAGTGCCTTTCGTACTTGGGCACTATGCTGTTGCTGCTAATGGAGCACTACTATCACTCACTTGGGCTCCCCTGTCTGTGCATCTCATTGCAGACATAAAATAGGCTCTCTCTCCTCAAAAAACACCCTTTCTGCCAGGTTTTGAATTGCGTTAGGGTTCCTGCCATTAAGGTGCCTGCGTTAAGGGAACAAGCATTGTTCCTGCCCACTCCCCTCCCATTGACCCCCACCTTCCGCCCCATACACGTCTTCTCTCCACCCACAGGGTGCTTTATGCTGCTGGTGTCATTAGTGCCCGCTAAAGTACCTTTTTGCATGTGCTAATTGTGCAGGTGCACAGTTAGCACATGCTAACAGCAGACTTGCTCTTTACCGCCGTTTAGTAAAATACCCCAAAGACACATGTCATATTCATATGAAATGTTAGTGCATGCTGATATTCAAAGGATTTGCGTTCCTAACATTAAGAGTTATGCTCCTAATCTGGCCTCTTTGAAAATTTACTAGGGCTAATGCCTAAATTTATACTCAAAATTTCACTTAACTCCTAAATTTAGGACCAGAAAAAGTAGGTGATAACAGGGGGGGATTTAAGGCAGGGGTTGCAGGTACCATTTTGAACCTGGCACTGGCCTGGACAGTATAGAGGGGGACCACTTCTGTCCAGTTCCCCCTATACTACCTACAGGGTCGGCGCAAGGAAATGAGATGCCCTAGGCAAACCTTATCCCTTGCGCCCCCTGCTGTCTCCCGCCCCCTCCCCGTGTCTATTGTCACTGCTGTCACCCCTCTCTGGGACAAACAGTGGCAGCAAAAGGCACAAACAGCCCTGCAGAGCTTACCTTCCAGCTTCAGTGCCATAGGACTGTTTGCTTCTGTGGTTCTCTGACACCCATTGCTGACTTCCTGTGCAAACAGGAAGTCGGCATCACGAGTCAGAGAAGGGTAGAAGCAAACAGCCCTGCAGTGCTGAATCTTTCAGGTAAATTCTTGGGGCTGTTTTCAGCTATCACCACCTCTGTAAGTCTCGGGGATGGGTAGCAGCAGTGGCAATGGGCACCCTCAGAAGGTCAGCATCAACCCTGACTACCTGGGACACTTTAAGGTAAGGGCTGTGTGGCCTTCGGGGGTAGAGGATTTTTGTTAGGTCACTTCTGATCAGGGTCTTGGGAGTAGGGGTTTTGGGTTTCCCAAGAGGGGGAATTAAAAAATGACTTGGGAGGCCAGAGGCTCTGTGAAGAAAGGGGTATCCTTTGGGGGGCCTGACTCTTCACTGAGGCTAAAAAAGGGGACCCCCCAGGCCATGTTATTTTTTTAAGCACCAGGCACTTGAAAAATATGGCTGAGAGCATCATCTCATGTGTGGACCAATGCTCCCAGACAAATTATGCCAGCTTGAGCTGGCATTACTTTGCCATTGCAATAATGCAGTTTGTGATGGTCAATGCAAGTTACATTTATTCCTTTACTAAGGGAGTTACTAACCTGCAGTAACTCATTACAGTAGGCTAGTGACTTCTTTGGCAACTAACCCCCTTAACATTCATTACTTAGTCTTGGCTTTTAGACCTCGGTACAGTTATTTTAACCCATGTCCACCAATTTGAGTTTAGTTTTATTCATAAATCAAGGGGGTGCGAGAGCTGTGGGAGTTGTTCTAATGTTTAAAGATTCCTTGTTGGTAGAAAGGCTGGTAACTTAGTGAAAGGTTGTGAAGTGTTACATGTGCAGTGCACGAGGTAAAATTCTACCTTATTACAACCTACCTAACACAAAATGAGTGGTCCCATTTCACACAGACACAGATTCCATATAGGTTGGTTATCCCCAGCGGACACATTTAAATCGGGCACAGGCATGATTCAGTCCTAATTCTGCAGCCGCGGGTGTAGACGTGCCTGTGTTTATGGAATCGGCATGTAGATGTGTCCGGCATGGCACATCCAACATACTGTTCAGCTGGCCCATGCAGGTATTCAGAGCAAGAGCCGTGCACAGGTACAGGCACGAAAACAAACAGAGAAGCTGATTCGCATGACAGAACAGCCTCATTATTGTGAAAAAAACCCAACGCATTACAGCTCAAGGCCTTCCTCAGGGGGTGCAAAACCTCAAAATAAAAACAGGAAATTGCAAATAAAAATCAAAATAAGTAACAGTTATGCATAAAACATTCAACATCAATATGGGGAACAAAGACCCCATAAAACATATAAATACAATTTATAGCATGCATAAGTAAATAAATAATTAAAAGGTAATAAAATATTTAATAAAAGAAGGAGAGGACACCAATTCATATAGTAAATAAATGAAAAAATAAAATTATACGAATAAATAACTAAATGAAAAGGAGAGAACACCAATTCATATAGTAAATAATTAAATAAATAAAATCGTATGAGTAAATAATGAAGTGAATGAACGAAACACAGTTAAAAACATAGTATATATATAATGAGAGCAAATGAAAACATGGACAACTAATAAAAGGGGGAGTAGGACAGGGAACAATGAAGGACCCACACACAGGAATGATACCTGAGAATAAACGATCTCAAAGGAACACTAAAATAGTGTCAATAGGTGGTTTTGCTAGTTCTCAAAAGAAGAGCCGTATAAGCCATTGTTATCAACCCTATAAAAACAGGACTATGTTTAGGAAATCTTTGCTACATATACATCAAGCATGTAAAACAATTTCCTAAGGAGGAGTAATAAACCTACACATTAGTAGAAGCAATTCAACAGTGCTCATAGGACTGTCCTGTGTATAGAACAATCACATTCGGATAATAATAGCAAGAAAGAGGAAAATACAGACACAATCCAATAAAACAATATCAAGCCACCGGGAAATATTCAACTCTCATAGCTTATAGGTATTGTCTAATTAAAGTGTGTTTGTTATCTAATAAAGACCTCAGACATGCCCCATCTGTACTGGCAGCAAAACTGAACTAAGATGAACAGAGCCGGCAGTGTAAACCGACTCTAAAATAAAGGGAATTGCCCTTCATTATAAAAAGGCTAAATTCTCTTCAAACATTCAAATGTTTCGATGAAGGTGTATACTTGCTCTGTCTGCACTGATCAATGTCACAAGTAAAATCGAAAGTGAAAGGAAACATTGATGTGATAGCTGGCTTTTAAACACAGAAGGAACTCGCCAATACGAGAGGGTAACTCACAAAAAAAACACAAAAATCATGGCCTCTTTTCCGTTTGTGAAAGAAGGGGTTTAGTTTGTAAAATGCATAAAGTGCCATATGATGATTAAGTGGGCAGAAAACTGCCCAAGTAATATATCTAGATCAGGACATGGTAGTCCCCCCCCCCCCCTCGTGAGCCCCATGGGGTCATATTCAGGTTATACATATGAATGGCAAGTGCGTTTTGGAGTTTGATTCAGACCCATATCCTGTCCTGATCTAGATACATTACATGGAGCGGTTTTCCGCCCGCTTAATCACCATATGGCACGTTATACATTTTGCAAAATAAACCCCTTCTTTCACAAAAGGAAGAGAGGCCATGAATTTTGTGGGTTTTTTGTGAGTTTAATGTTTTGATTTTAAGGTGTTGTGGGAAGTGTTATAACCTTTGACCCTCTCGCATTGGCGGGAGTTACCTCTTTGTTTAAAAGCTGGCTGTCACACCACCATTTCCTTTCATTTTCTATTTTACTTGTGACATTGATCAGTGCAGAGCAAGTATACACCTTCGTTGAAACATTGGAATGTTTGAAGAGAATTTAGCCTTTTTATAATGGAGGGTAATTCCCTTTATTTCAGAGCCATTTTTCACCGCCGGCTCTGTTCATCTTAGTTTGGTTTTGCTGTCGGTACAGATGGGGCATGTCCAGGGCCGGATTTACCTTGAGTGAGGCCCTACGCCAACAAAAATTGTGGGCCCCCAGAAAAGATAAAAACGAGCACGCCGGATCAGCTGCGGGCTGTTGGCCTTGACGTCATAATTAAACTGGGAATCCCAAAAGCCAAACTTGGAATGTACAACACTGTAGAAATAAAACTATACATTAATTTGCTCTTGTACTAAACAAAGTGCAGACGTTAATGATGCACATTTACCAGAGCTGACATATTCCAATTAATAAATTCAAAATAAAGTGATTTTTTTCTACCTTTTGTGCATTTTTTTTCAGCTGCAATTGCTCCAGCCACTTTCTTCTGGTTTCTTCGTGTCAGCCCAACTCCAGTCTTAACCCCCCCGGCCCATTTCCCCCATCGGCTCAAGTAAACTTTAATAAAAAAAAATAAAACGCTGGCTGCTGCCACCGCAGCAGAATGGACTGTCCCGCGGGGCCCCCTCTGCCCGGCTGAGCCCCTCCGTGCCGGCTTTGAGAGGCGTGAAGGGAGAGTATCTCCCTCGCGTCTCTGTTAAGCCCGCAGGGGCTGATGGGAAATCAGAGACGCGAGGGAGACACTCTCCCCTCGCGCCTCTCAAAGCCGGCACGGAGGGGCTCAGCCGGGCAGAGGGGGCCCCGCGGAACAGTCCATGCTGCCGCGGCAGCAGAGGGGGCCCTGTGGGACAGTCCATGCTGCCGCAGCAGCAGCCAGCAGGTTTTTTTTTTATTTAATTTAAAAACAGCTAACAATTTGTTCAATTTTTGTGGGCCCTTGCCAGCTGTGGGCCCTACGCCACGGCGTAGTTGGCGTATAGGTAAATCCGGCCCTGGGCATGTCTGTGGTCTTTATTAGATAACAAACACACTTTAATTAGACAATGACTACAAGCTATGCCTCCTTGGTTAAAACTAGACTATATACTAGTCTTTTTCATGCCCAGAAAAGTACAAGGTAATCTCAGTTCACTCTAATATAAGAGAAGGCAAATATTAACATGTTTGTCATGACATATCTTGCATCAAAGAGTACTTGGCATTATAAAAATGCTTCAGTAATTCTTGCATTGTTCATCACTGAAAACTCTTTAAAATGCTAAGTATTGACCTTTACCAAGTTCACCAAAACTTTAACTAACTTTGCAATTCCCCAAAGGAAGCATAATATTGCTGAGCTACAAAAGTATACTCTTCTAATTGCTATGGCCTTCTGGCTATGGCATCTGTTTCCCACATATCTGGGTGCTGGCATTTCTCACAGCAGCTCCCTGCATGTGACTACACCTGTCCCATACAACATCCACTCTCTGTCTTGGCTTATTTCAGTCTATATACATCTGCTATCTTTGAGGCAACCCTGTCTGCCTTCCCACAGTCTATTTTTTGGCAATGCTTCCCTGGTCAGGCCTGTGTGAGCACGAGAGGGGGGATCTCTGTGCCATTATACCAAGTAGCCAGCCTCCAGATATATCACCACTCTCTCAGCTTGCATAGTTCCTGGACTGGGTAAAGATGTAGGCCTCATGGCACAATCAGGGAAATGTTGGCACAAAATCAATCATGTCTCGCAGTGCCTGGCACAGCTGATGTTTGGTTGCCCTCTCACACTGGCAACTGGTGACACTGCATTCATCCTTAAGGTCCAGGTACTGGCCAGGCATTCATGTCCTCCCTGAATTGCAGTTCAACACACCCAGATCCACCTGTGTAACCCTCAAACTACATACATACACACACACACACTCTCACTTGAAGGAATGAATTGTAGAACACAAAAGAATTTTTTCTAAGTACTGGCCTTATTCTACATCTTCAGGAGGAATAAAGGGGCACATCTGCAGGGAAGTAAAAAAAGTACAAGGGGTTTTCCGAAATACATTCTACACGTCTCCACGGCAAACCATACCCCTGTCCCACCCCTCTCAGCCACAGGCTGATATTCCTGTGCACGCACCATGGACCAGAATACACCTGTAGATAATTTCACGAGATACACGTATCCCACGTATATGCAAATGACCTCTTCTGGTTCTGGAATGACCCCTATAGTATATTTGATTGTAAATTTGAATTCTCAAGCATCCACACTAGGGTTTATTATTATTATTATTGATTTACATTTTGATTCTAGTTCTGCCTCTGTAACTCTAGCATTAATTAAAACAGCGGAGTCATTGGGTCACATTAGATTTCTTATTTTTGTTTATGTTTTTTTTTTTTTTTCTTTCTGGATGAGACCTTTGCTGTACAAAATGTCCTATGCGATCTTGCTGTGGACTTCGTCCCAGGGTTGGACCATGCATTGGAAGAAGGAAGAGAAGTTCACTAGGGGTACTATAGACCAAGAAAATGCTGTGTCTCACATGTGATTTAGATGAACAGGTTAATATTTGGAATATGACCCCACATTCTGCATTTAATTCATTGTGGAATTGAAGCCTGTTAGGTACACATGGTTTACTAGGGAATTAGCCTTGAAAGGACTCGAGAGAAAATGGGAAAATATTTTCTAGCTCTGAAGCAAAGAATTTATATGTGGCCCAGCAGGTAGGATATCACTGATAAACTGAATACTATTCTAGTCAAATTACAAATGCTAATAGTAGACCATGGAAATTCCTTCAAATGTTTTAGTCATTGGTTGCCATGAAGATTTATGCTCATCTCACGACTGTCAGTGGTTTGCTGACCTTTGTTAAGACAATAACAAATTTCAAAACAAATATAATTATTTGAGTGCAAGTGAAATGGGAGTCATTTTCACCATATTTTCAAAATTGAAACCGACTAGGTTTGGGTAAGGCTATCTGGAATATTGATTCCTGTCTAACATGGTCAGTAAAGGTGTGTAAAAAGACATTGGTTGGGAATTTAATAAAGACTGAATGATTCCTTGTCAGATAGTTCAGCTCCTGCCACCTTGAAAAAGCTGTTGTACGCTTGTACTGAAGAGTATTGATCTAGACCCTTCCATACATTGCCATTTTTATCAAAGCTGGTTGAGCTAGTGTACTCTCTCAGTTTCAGGATTATTAGGATGAACATATCAATATACAACCAAATCAATCAGAAAACAGGAAGGAAAATCACCAGCAATATAGCAATATTTGCTTGAGCCAGTCTTCCCATAGTAACATAGTATATGGCAGCATATAAAGACCAGTATGGTCCATCTAGTCTGCCCAGCAGGTCGCTCCTCCCCATGCCTTTGTTTAGGGGTGTACCCATCGCTCCGTGTAGGTCACCATTGAATCCTGCTGGCTGTTCTGCAATAGGCTTCCCTTCTAACCAAATGGTTACTAGTAAGAAGCCAGCTTGGCCTGTGATGAAACAGGGAGGAAAAACCTGATTTTCCAGGACCATCTTTCAGATTAAAACAAAATGAAACATTGATATTCATCATTTCAAACAAATGCATAACCTATGGCCCATAACTACGTGTATGTTGGCTTTAACCATGGAATACAGAGCTTCTGGTACTGTACAGAGGCATGGCTCTTGCCCTGTCTTTCTTGTTGCTAATGACTGATGTGCAGCTAGTTTTCTAGCAGGCAACAAAACGTTTCAGAATGATCTTGGATTCAATTTTGTCCATTGTGAATCACATTAAAAAGTCACAAGAGCTTCATTCTTTTTTTATTTGTCACAGATCATATTTATTCTGCTATCCTTAATTTTTCCAACACTATATTATAGCCATTCATTTTTCATAGGATGCACTAGAATTTTACGACTAGGGCAACCTGAAGTAGCACGCTTCTTAGTAGGTAGCTGGCATTTTGATCACATTACACCTATCCTATACAGCTCCAGTTGTTTGGATAGTGAAATTTAAAATTGTTTGGCCTTTTTGACCTTGCTTGGAAATAACAGAGTAATTTTTCATTATCTTTGTGCTTGTCCATTGTACTCTACAATAATAATGACAAAAATGTGCCATACACTTATTATGGTTAATATGGTTTGTCACTGGTCTCCAACCAGTTCTCAGGATATATATAGCCAGTCTGCTTTCAGGATATCCACAGTGAATGTGAATAAGAGATTTAAATGCATTACAGCACATTCCAATATGTGTGCCCAGGCCTCTGTGCACCCGATCAGAATCGATATGCACGAGGCAGACCCGATTCTGATCCCACTGGGGCTAAACATGCCCTGCGGGATCAGAATCAGGTCTGGTCCTGAACGTACAAACCCCTGCCCAGTTAACTCAGTCAGGCTCCTAAATAGAGCCGTGGTGCCATGGTGTTCATTTGCCATGGCATCGCTGCTCCTTTCAAGTGCCATGATCCCTGGCCGCTGACCACAATCTTCTTTCTCCATAGCCCAACCTCCAATCTGGCTTTCCATAGCAGGGTCGGGCTGCGGGGAACCCCCTGTACACCTCACCTCTCTGCCCCCAATGTCCAGGGAGACTTATTCCACCTTAATCCCCCCTTCTAGATCTGAGACCCCGGACATACAGGGCTGGGTTGCAGACCCCCCACTTTCCGCCCTCACTCTGCCTCTGCAACGCCCCCTCCTGCCCCTGGCTAAGCCTCCCTGTACAAAGTCCTTGTTTGCATGGGGATGCTTTTGCCAGGGACTGAAGGGGGCAAATAGCAGGGATGGACATCCCAACGCTATTCACAGTACAGAATACACCCCATTGCCTCCAATATATACAAACCTATATCACCAATATTCATGATATAGTGTCCAATTTGGTATGTCCTTAGGACTAGGCTGAGAAATATTAGCTTAAGAAACGTGCATAATATGTGCTAGGAAAATCCCTTTTTGTTGATACCTATCCAGACACTTACACAGTGAGGGTTGCTACAAGGTGTGTGTTCAGGTAGAAGTTATTTGATTCTCTTTGTTTTGTTTCATTTTGTAATAATGCACTATCAAGTAATAGCATACATTATTAATAATAGCCCAGGCTAGTTAATGCACTCAAAATAATAGCCCAGGTTAGTTAATGCACTCAAAATGTGCTATTGCAAAACAGAATGAAGCAATACAAAAATGCATATCCCAAGTTGCTACAAACCTTGAAGATGATATGGAAGTACATGCCAAGACAAGTCAAACCTCCATACATGCTGCAAGTCACAAATGGGATAAGCTGTGGGAATCCATGAGAAATGACCATGCTTGATGGCAGCTCATTGCTGACAGACTGGCACCCATAGCTGCCGTAATTGTATCGATCCATCTCATTGCTGGCCTTCCTCTTTTGCATTGACCTTCTATCTTGCCAAGCATGGTGTCTTTCTCTGATGATTTCTCTCTTCACATGTCGAAATCATGTCATCTGAGCTTCTGAAGAAAGCTTAGGTTGATCTCTTCCACTGCTCCTCCGGTCTCCGATCGGCATCATCGAGGGAGAGAGGGAAAGTAAGCTCCAACCCACTCCCCTACAACAAGGCCAATCGGGCCCACCTCCAGCTCACCACCGGCTCTTAAAAAGAACTCCAGCGGGGGGGCGGAGCCTGATGTCCAGCGGGTAAGACGCTTAGCGCTGAAGCTCCCGAGAGGCCTACTTAGAATCCTGACTTAATACCTATACAAACTTACTATTTCGCTCCGGGTTGACCGGGGTACCTCGGGGGGAATGGCGGCCCATAAACCAGCGCGCTTGGACTTCGGGTCTCCTTCTTCTTCTCACGGAAAACGCTCCAAAACAGAGGTGTCCTCCCCACAGAAGATGGTTCCATTTCGTGAAAACCCCGAAATGCACCTGGAGATTTTGGAGGAACTACGCGGCATGAAGGAATTGGTGCAGTCCAATGGAGAAGCGCTTAGAGCCCTGCGAGAAGACTTTGGAGTGCTCCAGGACCGACTTGAAAGACTCTCATTACGGCAGGACAATATGGCGGGGGTCCTCGATTCGCACGCGGTGCGCCTGGGCGCACTGGACAAGGCCGAGCGCCAGATACAGAATCTGCAAAAGGAGTTAGAAGATAGCAATAATCGAGCCCGTCGCAACAATGTGAGGCTCATTGGAATACCGGAGGGGACGGAAGCGGGAGATATGAGAGAATTCCTGCTCAAAATTCTTCCCTCCTTGCTGAAGATCACCTTTCATAAAGAATTGGAAATCGATCGTGCACACCGTGCTCCTACCCACATGGCGCTCAACCGAACGACCCCCCGGCCTATTATCTTTCGCTTGTTACGATATCAACAAGTGGAACAAATTTTAAATGCTGCCCGGGCGAACCATCATTTGGAATTTGAAGGTCACAAAGTCTCCTTCTTCCCTGACTTGGCAAAGCCTACCGTTGACCGACGGAAGAAACTCCTTGCTTTTCGCCCTCGACTTCAACAGCTACAGGCTCGCTTTGGCCTGTTGTATCCCGCGAAGCTCCGAGTGACTCTCCACAACCAAACCAGGACATTCGAAGATCCTGATCTACTATCAACATTCTTAGACTCCAAAGAGGCAGAGCAGATGCGCTAATCCAACGACGTGGACTTTTATTCGCCGGCTCTGTCCGCCATTTTGAAGGGCCCGATGCGGCGGTCATAGTCAAGCACAGAGACTTCCTGGACTTTCTTTCTTTCTTTCTATGCCTCTTGTTTTGTGGTCTCCTCTCCCTCCATGATGTGTGCCTCGATCGGATTCGGAGCACGCACAGTCCTACAGGTTATGTGTTTTTCAATTTTGGCCTTCTCTGGGGCTTCTCCCCGCAGACACATGGTCGCCAGTAATTTTTGGGGTTTCGCTTCTTCTCTACCGCGCTGCGGTTTTCTTTTTTTAATGTGGGGCGCTTCATTGTGTTATCTAAGCTTAGTTTTTTTTATGCCATATGTACAGCCTGATACAGTCAATATGAGGGACATTGTGAAATTAGGTGCGCTATCATGCTCAGAATTTTTAACTTGTCTAAATGGCTTTATGTAAAATTTTATCACTCAACGTAAAGGGCATTAATAGTCCAATCAAAAGAAAGAAAATCCTTAGCTATCTTAGCCATGAGCATGCTGATTTAGCGTTTCTTCAGGAAACGCACTTAAACTCTGCTGAAACACTGAAACTCAATGTTAAGCCTTACATGGTGGCTGCCTATTCTCCCGCCGTTTCTAAACGGTGCGGGGTTGCCATCCTGGTTAAGAAATCTTTGCAAGCTACTGTAATTGATACTAGCGCTGACAAGGAGGGCAGATGGGCCCGAGTACATCTTAAGGTCGGAGATAGTGAATTTACATGTATTTGCATTTATGCCCCGAATGTGGACAACCCTGCTTACTATGCAAGTATTGCGCAGTTGGCACAGGCCTCTGCCAATACTCCATTAATACTTGGTGGTGACTTTAATCAAGTGTTAGACCCTCTGATAGATAGACAGCCGCCAAGAACGAGTAGTCCACCCAAGAGTCTTGCTACCCTTACAGCTCTGATGCAAGATCTTGCGCTGGTAGATATATGGAGGCTGCTTCACCCCTCCGACTTAGAGTTTACTTTCTTTTCTGCCCCCCATCACTCCCAATCTAGAATAGATTTCTTTCTCATTTCCAAAGCACTGATTTCTCAAGTAGACACGACTAGGACTCATCCTCTCCATATTTCAGATCATGCTGCCATATCTTTATCATTACGTGTCACTGCGCGGGACGATTCTCCCCGAGCTTGGTTTTTTGATAGATCCCTACTGGGTCAAAAAGATTTTCAGATCGATATAAAGGCCGCTATCCAAGATTATTTTCATTTTAACTCACCCCATGCTACAGCGGGCTGGGCTTGGTGGGAGGGTTTTAAAGCATCTATCCGTGCCACTATAACTAGCTATCAAATTCGGCAGGGGAAACAAAGAAAGCAGCTTTTACTGACTCTAGAGCAGCAGATACAAGCTGGGGAGCGTCTCCTTACGTCCCGTACTGACCCATGTATTCTACTCCGTTTACAACGCTTGCGTTTTCAATACAATCAGCTTTTGCACACTGCTGCTGTTAAAAATATTGAATCACAACAAGGGCTTTATTATCGGGAAAATAATCGTGCTGGCAAATTATTAGCAAATGCCCTAAAAGGTCGAAAAGAAGCCAAGCGTGTTACCGCCCTCCGTAATCCGTCAGGGGGGGCTTGGTCACTAAAGATACCGAAATCTTAGAACTCTTTCGTGACTTTTATACTCGGCTTTATCAATCTGAATGTGATTTTGAGCCAGATGTATTTGAACGCTTACTTTCAGGAGTACAAAGACCGACCCTATCTGACGAAGATAGAGTGGCCTTAGACACACCATTTACTGTCTCAGAAATTCATTCTGCTATCAAGAAATGCCTCAGGTCGAGCCGCAGGCCCAGACGGTCTCCCCGCTGAATTCTACAAAACCTTTCACGCCGATTTAGCTCCAGTTTTGAAAATTTATTTTTCTGCTTTGGCCGAGGAGGGTTCTCCTTCTGGGTCCTTTTCAATGGCAAATGTAGTAGTTTTTGAGAAAGAGGGGAGAGACCCGCAACTAACAGCTAATTATCGTCCAATTTCCCTCCTAAACGCGGATTATAAAATCTTTGCCACCATTCTCTCTACCCGGCTCTCGGATAGGATGCCTACCTTAATACACCCAGATCAATGCGGTTTCATTCCTGGTAGATCGACTGCTGACAATGCTCGGACTCTCTGCCATGTATTGACTACCGCAGTTCATCTTGATCGCCCATTTGTTGGCCTCTCACTTGATGCTGAGAAGGCCTTTGATCGCTTAGAGTGGCCCTTCCTATTTGCAGTCCTCCGCTGGTACGGATTCGGGGAAGGTTTTCTCCGTTGTCTTCGCACCATGTACGCTCAGCCTACAGCCAGTATATGTGCAAATGCTTTAAAGTCTCAACCTTTTCCCCTTCAATGCGGCACTCGCCAGGGATGCCCACTGTCTCCACTCCTCTTCGATCTTGCACTCGAACCCTTGGCTTTACTAATCCGGCAATCGGAGGAGATTCATGGAGTCCCCTTCACCCACAGGGAAATCAAAATTTCAGCGTATGCTGATGATCTTATGCTCTTTGTCTCTATAGACTCAGTACCGGCTGTCTTAGAGCAAATTGGTAAATACTCACAACTGTCCGGTTATAAGATAAATTGGACCAAGTCGGTAGCCTTTCCATTAAATCCTCTGCTTCATCAGGCAGATATGCAATCCTTCCCCTTTTTATGGCAACCTCGCATGGTCAAATACCTTGGGGTTCACTATTGTTCTCCTTTGGAAGACACTATCTCCTTCAATGCCAAAGACTTAACCTCTAAAGTCCGGGCGCTTACTCACCGCTGGACTCCTTTAACGCTTACCTGGTGGGGTCGATTAGAAACCATAAAAATGATGATTGTTCCGAAAGTGAATTATATCTTAGAAATGGTGCCTTGTCTCTTCCCTCGACGTATATATAAAGATATCGAGGGCCTTCTGACTAGATACTTGTGGCAAAATAAGACACCTAGGATAGCGAAACATAAGCTGCAAGCAGATAAGGAATATGGGGGTGTCAGATTCCCTGATTTCCTGAAGTATCATCAATCCTTTCTTCTCAAACAAGGTGCTCGTTGGCTGGAAGATCCAGTACCGAGTAGACCTGTGTGGCTAGACATAGAAGAGGACCTTTGCAAACCGATTCCTCTTATTTTTCTCCCTGGTATGACTCTCCCATCAGACTCTCACTTCCCACCAATGCTTTTAGACACCTTAGGTGCCTATAATAATCTCATGCAATCTTTAGACTCCCGACTCTGTCCGTTAGACAAACTCCCACTTTGGTACAACACTCGATTTCGAATACAAAATAAACCGATGGCGTGGAGCCCCTGGTACACTAGGGGCATTTGGATTCCTAGCCAATTGTTCCATGAAGGTCGCTGGAAAACTTTTAGTGAATTGCAAATTGAATTTGGTCTCCCAGCGAAACACTACTTTCAGTTGCTGCAACTTCAGCATTGCCTTAGGAGTGCTAAGGTGCTCCCGCCATCGGCCTCCCCTACACAAAGTTGGTTGGAGACTATCCGATCTATTGGTAGTTCACCGGGTGTAGCATCCAATTTTTACAAAACCTTATGTAATGCTATAACTAGGGATACCCCTATAGCGCAGAAAGCATGGGAGAGAGAACTGCATGTGACTTTGACCCCGGAGCAATGGAGCCTTGTCTGGAGTAGAGTGACACGGGTCTCCCGATCCGCCTCACTCACTCAGACACTCTTCTTTCTAGCCCACCGGTGTTTTTACACTCCTGACAGATTAGCCAAATGGAACACTGCTCAGGGCAATAATTGTTGGACATGTCATGCGGCCATTGGTTCACTACCTCATGTTATGTATGAATGTCCCGCACTACAGTATTACTGGAGTCGGGTCTGGGGCCGTATCCAGTCTATTTTGCACTTTCAAGAGCCCCTTTCTTGGAGGATAGTGGGACTTCGCTCAGCAGCGGGGATCCCCTCTCTTCCAAAAACGGCTTACTTCCTTTTGGACTTTATGCTAGGTATTGCTATTTCCCTAATTACGAAATACTGGAAAAATAGCTCCCAGTTGAGCCCTAATGAATGGTGGAATCATGTCTGTCTCTACAGTAAATATGAACAAATACCTCGTATGTTTGCTTCCCCCATTCAGACTCCTCATCATCGGTCTAAATGGAAGATGCTCAATGATTATGTACATTCTGCTCAATGCTCTCATTTGACTGTCTAAACTTATATATATCTTTGTCTTATGATAATTCTGTATCGTAGATACTCTTTTGATTGTTTTGATGTACAATCACGTTTGTTTGGAAGCGCTCACATGCTGACATAATCAGCTAGAGAAGAAGCGTGGGGGTGGGGGGTAATTGGGTTTACTTTTCTTTATTGTATAATTGTATTGTTTCCTTTGGTGTGTTGTTTCTTTTGTTTGTTGCAAAATGAAAATAAAAGTTTCAAAAAAAAAATAAAAAGAACTCCAGCTTCAGAAAACAGCCTCTTCCACTGCTCCTCCAGTCTCCAATTGGCGTCATCGAGGGAGAGCAGGAAGGTAAGCTCCTCCCCGCTCCTCTCCGTCATGGCCAATCGGGCCCACCTCCAGCTCACCACCGGCTCTTGAAAAGGAATTCCAGCTTTATAAAACAGCCTCTTCTACTGCTCCTCTGGTTTCCAATCGGTGTTATTGAGGGAGAGCGGGAAGGTAAGCTCCTCCCCACTCCCCTCCAACAAGGCCAATCGGGTCCACCCTCTAGGCTATAAATCGCACAGCTCAACCAGGCATTCCCGCCCCTGAGGGCCTTGCCAGAGCGCCCTTTGGTGTGGCCCTTAGGCGAGGTGCTTAGGTGACAAGAACCTACTGAAGACATCACAACTCAGATGGATGGACTACCTACTACAAATAACCCAGGTACGATGAAACTAAACTGCTCTCCCGATCAACTTTCCTATGCTTAATCACCTTCAACTCACCCACAGTGAAATCATTTTAAGGCTGAAAAGACTCTCCCTCAGCCCCCCCAAAACTAATTCTCAGTAACTTAAGTGCATGCCTGCCAATGCTCACCTAACTCTCTATAAAATTACCGTTCTACATAATAGAATCATTCAAAACATTTAAGCATTATCATTATTTTAGTAGGACTATAAGCATATTCACAGTGGCTTAAATATATATTCCAATAGGAACATCCCTATGTCTAGCTAATTACAAACAAAAGCTCATTCCCCTAAAAATATCCACCCTTACAGTGTTATATTCCTCTTGCTTTGAATATTCAGGCTTATTATCTACCACCTGATCATTTGTTCAATTTACAACTATTGTTCTATGTAATTCTGCTCAAATATTTCACACACAATTGCTGATTTACCTCGCACTCTGTTTATTCATACACGTTGCATATGTCTGCTAATTACCATTCATATTCTTACAACATTTTATGTGTCTGTTAATTACCATTCATACTTGCATCAGCCTACTTACAATGTTCTTATCTGTTTCCTAATTTGTACTGAGTGTATTCTCAACATTCATCCAAGACATTGTTCAATTGTTTGCAAATTGTTAATTATCATTATACTGTAAGTACTCATTTTGGTGCATACTTTTCCTTATCATTTCACTACCCCATCCCCTATTAACCCCCAGCATACATCTTCCCTGCCCAGCTCTCGCTCCCTCACAAACATAGAAATCTCCTCTACTTACAATGGCCAAACTAAAGCACACAATCCTCCTCAGTACCCTTCTAATACTAGCACCAATAACTACTTCTTTGCATCTTCAAGACCATTACTACAATATACTCACTGTACCACACCGTCAGAAAAAAACACGATCATGCCCCTTCCAAACCCCATTTGCTTCACACACAAAGCACCTCCCACCAAGACTAATTTACATAACACCCACCCATACCCTCCCTTATCCTTCCACAAACAACATTGTGCACGTGATAAAAATTGCTCTCAACACCAGATCCATCAGGAACAAAATACCTGTAATGATTGATTTCAAAATGATAACAAACCAAGCATACTTTGCTTAACTGAAACCTGGTTATCCAACTCTGACAATGTCTTAACCAACCAATTAGCCCTCTTCAATTATGACTTATTTCAATGCCCAAGACCAAACAAGCGCAGAGATGGCATGCTAATCCTAGCAAAGAAAGACCTCAAATTCTCCCTTCAATCAAATAACACTAGAGAAGGCATGGACATATTAACCATCAACAATAGATCCATCTTGATCACATTGATCTACAGGCCCCCCTCCACCAACCCAGACAACCTCTCCTCTATACTAGAAACTGCATGCACTTCAACCCCAAACAAGCACCACATTATACTTGATGATTTCAACTTACCCTCACTCTCTCACACACACTCCACTCATTTCATAAATACCCTGTATGACTTAGGATTTCAGCAAATTGT
Organism: Ichthyophis bannanicus; assembly: GCA_033557465.1. NCBI lineage: Eukaryota > Metazoa > Chordata > Amphibia > Gymnophiona > Ichthyophiidae > Ichthyophis > Ichthyophis bannanicus. The sequence continues at coordinate 1,315,924,056 of CM066031.1, forward strand.
CCAATCCCCTACTCACAAAAAAGGCAACACGCTTGATCTCATCTTTCTCCCATATGACATCCACCAAAACTTACACTCCTCCCCTTCTCAAGCACTCCCTCTCCCCTGGACAGATCATTTCCTACTAGAGCTCACCATCTCATCTAATGCACCTCCCCCCCCCCCCCCCCCGTAAATAAAAGAAACAAACCACTTCAAAAACAAATTCAAAGCGTTCAACAAAGAATCTTTCCTAAATGACACCATACCAAACATAAATCCCTCTATAATTGAACTAAACAACGTCATAAACAACTGGAATTCAATTGTTGCCAAAGCCACACAGACCACCTTATCCCACCACATAACAAAGCAAAAAGATTCCAAACCTTGGTACACCGCAGAACTAAGAAGGCTAAAACAAAGGCTCAGAAAACTAGAAAGTAGGTGGAGAATCACAAAAATAGACACTGACAATCTGATCTACATGACCTCCATCAGAGCCTACAAAGACGCTATTAACAAAATAAAAAAAAAAATACCACACCAAGCTCCATACAAAATCTCTCAACCAACCAAGAGAGCTTTTCTCAAATATCAAATCTTTAACCAAATCCCCCAATCTTAACACTGAACTTCCCTCAATTGAACTCCAAACCCTAGTAAATTTTCTTATGGAGAAACTCATAAGAATATAAGAACAAAAGATATGCCATACTGGGTCAGATCAAGCTCCATCAAGCCCAGTATCCTTTTCCAACAGTGGCCAATCTAGGTGATAAATACCTAGCAGTTATCCAAAAGACACAGGTTCCACAATGATTATATTGGGTCAAGCAGTGATATCCCGGGTCCCTATTAATAATGGTTTATGGACCTTTCCTCCAGGAACTTATCCAAACCATTTTTAAACACAGCTACACTAACAGATTTTACTACATCCTCTGATAACCAATAACAGAGTTTGATTACACGTTGAGTGAAAAAAATACTTTATCTTATTAGTCTTAAATAGGTTACCCTGTAGCTTCATTGCATGTCCTCTAGTCTTTCTATATTCTGATGATGTAAGCAATCTATTTGCGTTTACCCATTCCATTTGTCACCACTCACCCTCCCAGAGGCATTTAGCGTGGGCAAGGCAAGTGGGTAGTTGTGTTTCTTATACTGTGAACTTTAAATGGAGGTTTTGGAAAGGCCTCCTGGGTAATGTAGTCCTACAGTAGTAAGAATGAGTCCAAGTTGTGCACGAGTGGTTCAGGTTAAATTAGGATTTATTGCCCCTCCCGGGGTTGGATGTTGATGACCATGGACAAAGAATATATTTACAAAGAAACCATACTCCTGATGTGAACAAAAATAGGCAACTTAAATAATGCTTATCTTCAGCTGTTATGGAATCAAAAAGAATAAAACAGTTTCCCTCCAAAATACTTCTTTTGGCTGTTTTTCTTCCTTCAGCAAAATCCAGTATTATTAACAAAGGGACTGCACATTGTCTGCCACCATATAATAGCAGTCCATAAACACTTCGGACTCAGGGGGTTGATAAGGGTCCCACTGCATAAGATCACCTTCTTCCTTAAGGTCCCTTAGAGAGGGTTCTTCTGCCTGCCATGCAAACCTCTCCGTTCCAAGTACAGGGTTCCCTTCCCACAACCTGCTCTGTGAGTCTGGGTGTTTGGCTTCCTGTGCACACAGCCCTCTGTAATTAAAAGGATACACGTTTCCCCCTTCTGTTTGGCTACAGGGAATTCTGTGTCTGCCTTTAGAATTGCTTTCTCCCAGGAATCTCCCTTGGCTACAAAAAGGTTGGTAAAACTTTTCTCTCCCCTTTGATAAAAGCTTGGTATCAGGGAAATAAGCTTTACCTGCAGGCTGTCTGTTGTGAGCACAGCGTGGTTGTCTTTTCTGGTTCCCAGAATAAACGTCTCTGCTTTTTGGATAGTAAAAATCCCCAGTGCTTTTTGTAGTTGAGCACTGCTCCCTAGGAACTGGACTTGACTATCTTCCCCAGCTCTCTTCCTCTGAGAAGTTCCTCCGAGTGGAATTGGGATTTCTTTCCCTTTTCCCTTCTCTCAGCCACAGACCTTGGCTGCCCTCGGAGTATCTATCTTTCTCTGGTTTTCTCCTTCTTTCAGCTTTCTCCACGCTTGCTGTGCTGCCTTTTCCTTCTGTCTCCGTGTCTGAGACTATGTCCGTCTCTTTCTCCTTCTTCTTCCCTTTTGATATCCTATATTTAACTAAAGGCTTTTTATCTAAGTTTCTTTCTCCGTTGTGCTGAGCCACACCTCCCACCAGGTGTTCCCACTTCCCTGATGAGGCAGGAGCTAGCTCAGGGGATGGGTGTTCCGTAACACTCTGTGACGTTCTTTGTTTAGGGTTTCCATGCCAACCCTCCATGCTTGTTTCAGCACTGACAGTTCTGGTTTCACTTTGTAGTGAATCCTCTGTCTCCATCGGTTCTGAACCGTGCACTTCACGACATATCCCCCGCCTTAAAATATTACGTACTGCCGCACCTTCCGGACAGTACGTAATACCAGTGTGGGATCTGCTGTACTGTTCCATGTACACCATACTGGCGGTGGCAACTCTTTCTTTCCAGGGTTTTAAAAGGTTCAGGTGATACACCTGCCTGCGACCCTTTGCGTTCTCTATCCTATATGAGACTGGCCCTACTTTCTCTACGACCGTACACGGTCCCCTCCAATGGGCTTCGAATTTTGGGCCTGGATTCGCCACCTGGATGATTACCTTATCCCCTACATTTAATGTCCGGGGCTGTTTGCCCCTGTCGTAGTACTGCTTTTGCTTCTGTTTACTCGCTTGCAGATTTTCTATTGCGGCCCTTGCCGTTCTTTCTAAACGTTGCCTCAGACCCTTTAAGAACTGAGGTATTTCTACTTCAGAAATGTCTGGTTCTACCCATTGCTCATGTAGTATATCTAATATCCCTCTAGGGGATCTCCCAAACATAAGCTCATAGGGTGAGGCCTTTAGCGAAGATTGCACGCGTTCTCTGCATGCATATAGAACGAATGGGAGCAAGGTATCCCATTCTGCTATCTCCCCTTTTTTCAACCCTCTCCTCAGCATCTGCTTAATGGTCTGATTAGTACGTTCTACTAGACCATTTGTTTGGGGGTGGTAAGCCGAAGTCCGTATGTGTTTTATCCCAAAAGCCTCCCATACGGTGGACAGATGCTTAGATAAAAAGTTGCTGCCCTGGTCTGTAAGTACCTCTCTGGGGAACCCTACCATGCAGAATAGTTTGACCAGCTCCTGGGCTATAATCCTCGCAGAGGTGTTCCTTAGGGGAATAGCCCAGGGAAACCGGGTGGCATGGTCGACTATCACGAGTAGGTACTGAAAACCTCTGGGTGTACGTGTCATAGGGCCAACCATATCTATGCCTATTCGGCTCATAGGTACGGCTATGGTGGGAGTAAGCACCAAAGGTACAGCTTTTGGCCTTAACGCTGATACCCTTTGACATGGAGCACACGACTCGCAATACTGCTTAGTCTCCTTGAACACCCCGGGCCAGTAAAAGCGACCTAATATTTGGTCCAGGGTGCCCTGGATACCTTTGTGGCTTCCTATAGGGTGGTCGTTCGCGAGACGCAAGACCGTGGCTTTGAACGTCGTTGGCACTACAAGCTGCTTCCTTACTGCCTCAGAGTAAGGGTCTACGCTTTCCCTATACAGGATGCCATTGTCCAAGAAGAACCTAGGTAATGTGGGCCTAATCTCCTGGGCCCATTCGAAGGCTCTCTTGAGCGCCGGGTCAGCCCGCTGCTCAGCAGGAAAGGAGGGAAATTTATTCACTAACTCGGCGGGTACCCAGGGTAGGCTTGCGCCCGCCTCCAACTCTGCTCTGCCTCGGGACCTAGATTGCCTCTCATGGCGTCTCTTTGCCTTGGCCTTTCTCCCTGGCGCATTAGGTTCATTCACTAGGTCTTCATGGGTAGGAAGAATATCTGCTTCTTCTTCCCCTGATTCCTCCTCTTGGGGCACTAGTCCTTCCCCAGGTTCTCCCCTGTCCCCAGTTGATGTCTCTCCCATCCCTGAGGTCCTGGCTTGTGATCTGGTCGAGACCAAGCCGGTTCGGGTGTTCAAACCTGCCACTAGTCCCTCATAAAAGGGTACCCAATCCCTGCCTAAAATAAGGTCTTGGGGTAATGCGGGAAGTATAGCTAAGGGCATTACTTGCTTGAACTTTAGTGCAGTTACCAAGAGATTCCGGCGAGGGTAAAATGCAAACGTACCGTGTATGCACTTCACTCTGACCTGGTTTTCTGCTTGACTCGGGGGCGACGAACAGCGCCCCTCGATGGCCTCCCAGAGTGTGCGGGAAATCATACTCTGGTCGGCCCCCGAGTCAAGCAGGGCCAAGGTGTCCACCCCTTCCACCTGTGCATGTAATAAAAATTTGCCCTGAACTGGCTCATCCACCCCAGACATCAGGACAGTTCTTTTGGTGCATTCCCTTTTAAAATGCCCCACTTTCCCACACAGATAACATTTACCCTTGGGTGTAAACACATTCGCTCTGGGCACAAAAACACTCTCATCATTCCCATTTCTAACATTCACAGTAGTCATTGCATATTTTCCACTATAGGGAACCTTTCCCTTTTTAACATCGCACAAACCTGCAGCTTGCAGTATGCTGCATTCCGAGGGGTCAGCTATTTGGGCCTCCAGAAACCGGTCCGCCAAATTAGCTGCTTCCTCGGTAGTCTTGCAATCCTGCAAGGTGAGGTACATCCTCATTTCTTTAGGTACAGCCTGTACAAATTGTTCTAAAATAACTGTATCTAATACATTTTCCATCGTCTTAGTTTCTGGACTTAGCCATTTCCAAGCCAGATTTTTCAGACGTTGTTGTAACGCCTTTGGAGTTTCTTGAGGCCTCAGGTGGGCTTCCCTGAATAGCCTCCTATAATGTGAGGTTGTCAGCCCTAACCTGTCTTTTACCGCTCTTTTTATTTCCATATAGTCGCCTGCAAGAGCGGCTGGCATGGCTTTGTAGGCTGACAGGGCTTCGCCTGTCAGCGAAACTGCAAAGCGTGTAGCCCACTGACTATCAGGCCATTTTAACGCCTGCCCAATACGCTCAAACGCATCTATAAAATCGTCAATGTTATCAGTTGGACTCAATTGTCCTAAAGAGAATGCATGACTTGCGTTCATTGGGGGTCCTGGCATAACCATAGGATTCTCCATCTGTGGCTCTCGGCGTTCTTTTAGAAGTGCTGTCACAGCGTCCAGCAGCGGCTTCTGCTGCTCTCTCATGAGTGTAGCGTTTTCCTCTTGGATGTGCTTGGCAAGTTCCATCTGTAGGTCCCATTGCTTCCGCATCCACGCTATCACGTCCTGGGCCTCCATCTCGTGTCAGCACCTGCAATGAAAGAGACAGAAAAAAAAACCCAAGTGCGGCTCCCTTTTCAGGGTTTTTTTTTTTTTGTTTTGTTTTTTTTTTCTCAACCCCACAGCGCCCCCTTTTCCTGATATCCTCCCTCACTTATGCCCAGGTGCTATTACCTGAGGCTTCGTGTAGAGGTCTGCATTTCAGGAAAAGAAGCTGTGTCTTGTCTTTATCTCTCTTGCAGCCTTCTGGTAGCCCACTTGCTTGTGCAGGAGTCCTGGTGCCGTAGTTTCCTCTGGTGTCCTTCATTCAAGGTCAAGCATCCGAAAAACTACGCCAGATATGTCACCACTCACCCTCCCAGAGGCATTTAGCGTGGGCAAGGCAAGTGGGTAGTTGTGTTTCTTATACTGTGAACTTTAAATGGAGGTTTTGGAAAGGCCTCCTGGGTAATGTAGTCCTACAGTAGTAAGAATGAGTCCAAGTTGTGCACGAGTGGTTCAGGTTAAATTAGGATTTATTGCCCCTCCCGGGGTTGGATGTTGATGACCATGGACAAAGAATATATTTACAAAGAAACCATACTCCTGATGTGAACAAAAATAGGCAACTTAAATAATGCTTATCTTCAGCTGTTATGGAATCAAAAAGAATAAAACAGTTTCCCTCCAAAATACTTCTTTTGGCTGTTTTTCTTCCTTCAGCAAAATCCAGTATTATTAACAAAGGGACTGCACATTGTCTGCCACCATATAAGAGCAGTCCATAAACACTTCGGACTCAGGGGGTTGATAAGGGTCCCACTGCATAAGATCACCTTCTTCCTTAAGGTCCCTTAGAGAGGGTTCTTCTGCCTGCCATGCAAACCTCTCCGTTCCAAGTACAGGGTTCCCTTCCCCCAACCTGCTCTGTTAGTCTGGGTGTTTGGCTTCCTGTGCACACAGCCCTCTGTAATTAAAAGGATACACGTTTCCCCCTTCTGTTTGGCTACAGGGAATTCTGTGTCTGCCTTTAGAATTGCTTTCTCCCAGGAATCTCCCTTGGCTACAAAAAGGTTGGTAAAACTTTTCTCTCCCCTTTGATAAAAGCTTGGTATCAGGGAAATAAGCTTTACCTGCAGGCTGTCTGTTGTGAGCACAACGTGGTTGTCTTTTCTGGTTCCCAGAATAAACGTCTCTGCTTTTTGGATAGTAAAAATCCCCAGTGCTTTTTGTAGTTGAGCACTGCTCCCTAGGAACTGGACTTGAATATCTTCCCCAGCTCTCTTCCTCTGAGAAGTTCCTCCGAGTGGAATTGGGATTTCTTTCCCTTTTCCCTTCTCTCAGCCACAGACCTTGGCTGCCCTCGGAGTATCTATCTTTCTCTGGTTTTCTCCTTCTTTCAGCTTTCTCCACGCTTGCTGTGCTGCCTTTTCCTTCTGTCTCCGTGTCTGAGACTATGTCCGTCTCTTTCTCCTTCTCCTTCCCTTTTGATATCCTATATTTAACTAAAGGCTTTTTATCTAAGTTTCTTTCTCCGTTGTGCTGAGCCACACCTCCCACCAGGTGTTCCCACTTCCCTGATGAGGCAGGAGCTAGCTCAGGGGATGGGCGTTCCCTAACACTCTGTGACGTTCTTTGTTTAGGGTTTCCATGCCAACCCTCCATGCTTGTTTCAGCACTGACAGTTCTGGTTTCACTTTGTAGTGAATCCTCTGTCTCCATCGGTTCTGAACCGTGCACTTCACGACACATTCCATTCATTAATTTATAGACCTCTATCATATCTCCCCTCAGCTGTCTCTTTTCCAGGTTGAAGAGCCCTAACCTTTTTACCCTCTCTTCATTGGGGTATCTTTCCATCCTCTTTACCATTTTGGTGGCTCTTCTCTGTACCTTTTCTAATAACGCTATATCCTTGATAAGATACAGCAACCAGAACTGCACACAAAATTAAAGGTGCGGTCGCATTATGGAATGATACATAGGCATTATAATATCCTTTGTTTTATTTTCCATTCCTTTCCTTATGATACCTAGCATTCTATTTGCTCTCTTGGCTGCCGCTGCACACTGGGCAGAAGGTTTTAACATGTTAGCCATGATGACGCCTAAATCTATTTTCTGGGTGGTGGTTCCTAATGTGGAACCTTGCATCATGTAACCATAGAAACATAGAAACATGATGACAGAAAAAGACCACATGGCCTATCTAGTCTGTCCTTCCATATCAACAACTACAATAGTCCACTTTTTACCTTTAGAGATCCTCTGTGTTGGTCCCATGCTTTCTTGAATTCAGTTACTGTCCTCATCTCTACCACCTCCACTGGGAGACTATTCCATGGATCCACTACTCTTTCCGTAAAGAAATATTTCCGCATATCACTCCTGAACCTATCTCCCTTAACCCTCATCCCATGTCCCCTCGTAGCAGAACTTGCTTTCAATTGAAAGAGGCTCTCTCCCTGAACATTTATGCCACAAAGGTATTTAAACATCTCAGTCATATCACCTCTATCCTGCCTTTCCTCTAAGGTGTACATATTAAGATCCTTAAGTCTGTCCTCATATGCTTTATAATGAAGCCCACTAATCATTTTAGTAGCCACCCTCTGCACCGACTCCATCCTGTTCACATCCTTTTGAAGGTGTGGTCTCCAGAATTGCACACTATACTCCAAATGAGGTCGTATCAAAGACTTATACAGAGGCATTATCAACTCCTTTTTTCTGCTAGCCATTCCTCTCCGTATGCACCCAAACATCCTTCTAGCTTTTGCCATCGCCTTTTCTACCTGTTTAGCTACTTTAAGATCATCAGACACAACCACGCCTAGGTCCCGCTCTTCTTTAGTGGACAAAAGTACTTCACCTCCTATACTGTATTGCTCCCTTGGATTGCTGCAGCCCAAATTCATGACCTTACATTTTTTAACATTAAATCCCAGCTGCCAAATTCTAGACCATTCTTCAAGCTTAGCTAGATCCCTCCTCATGTTATCTACACCTTCCTGGGCGTCTACTCTATTGCAGATTTTGGTATCATCTGCAAAGAGGCAAACATTACCCGACAGCCCTTCCGCTATATCACTAACAAAGATGTTAAAAAGAATCGGACCAAGGACAGATCCCTGGGGCACACCACTGGTAACATCCTTCTCCTCAGAGTGAGCTCCATTTACTTGTACTCTTTGTCGCCTCCCACCCAACCAATTTCTAACCCAAGCAGTAACTTTAGGGTCCATCCCTAGGGTGTTCAGTTTGTTTATAAGTCACCTGTGAGGGACAGTGTCAAAGGCTTTACTGAAATCTAAATACACCACATCTAGAGCTCTCCCTCGGTCCAACTCCCTGGTCACCAAGTCAAAGAAATCAATCAGATTTGTCTTACAAGACCTGCATCTGGTGAATCCATGCTGCCTCGGATCCTGTAATCCGCTGGACTCCAGAAACCTCACTATTTTCTCTTTCAGCAACATTTCCAATAATTTACTCACCACCGAAGTTAAACTAACCGGCCTGTAGTTTTCAACCACATCCTTACTTCCGCTTTTGTGTAAAGGCACCACATGAGCCTCTCTCCAGTCCTTTGGCACCATTCCCGACTCCAATGAGGCATTGAAAAGGTCAGTCAGTGGAGTTGCTAGAATGTCCCCAAGTTCCCTCAGTATTCTAGGGTGTATCCCATCCGGTCCCATCGCTTTGTCTACTTTAAGTTGAGCTAGTTTCTCACGAACACAGTCTTCTGAAAATTGTTCAAGATGTCCCTCGCTTCTGTTCCTATTTGTGGGTGTTTTCTGAGGTCCTGCTCCTGGTTCTTCATCTATGAACACAGAACAAAAATATTTGTTAAGCAATTCCGCTTTATCCTTATCAGCTTCTACATATTCCCCCCCTGCACCCTTGAGTCTGACAATACCACTTTTGCCCTTCCTCTTCTCACTAATATATCTGAAAATGTCTTATCCCCCCATTTTATTGCATTGGCTATTTCCTCCTCCTTTTGAATCTTTGCCTACTTGACTACTTTGCTAGCTTCTCTAAGTTTTTCCAAATACAAATGCTTGTCTTCCTCTCTCTGTGATCTCTTGTATTTCATGAAGGCCTCCCTCTTTTTCTTCACTTTTTCAGCTACTTCCTTCAAAAACCATAGTGGTCTCCTTTTCCTTTTGCCTTTATTTACCATTTTAACAAAGAGGTTGGTTGCCCTTAAAATACCCCCTTTCAGTTTTGCCCACTGTTTTTCTACATCCCCCAGTTGTTCCCATCCCTGAGCTATTGGCCCATCTTCGCAAAGTTAGTCTTCCTAAAGTCTAAGATCCTCACCTTGGAATGGATTCTAACAGCACTAGTCCTAATACTGAACCACACCATCTGGTGATCACTGGATGCAAAATGATCTCCCACTACAACATCAGAAACACTTTCACCATTGGTAAGCACCAAGTCCAGTATGGCCCCTTCACGTGTGGGGTCTGTTACCAATTGCCTGAATAGTTCTCCCTGTAGAGAATCCAGGATCTCCTTACTTCTAGATGATACTGCAGCAGGAATGTGCCAATCAACATCTGGCATATTGAAAACTCCTATCAGTAGCAGTTCCCCTTTCCTAGCAATGCTGCATATGTCTTCAATTAACTCTCTGTCCACCTCTTTCTCTTGTGAGGGAGGTCTGTATATCACAACAATGCAAATAGATTTTTCTTTCCCTCTTTCTAGTTTAACCCACAATGCTTCCTCTCTCCCTTTTAAGCTCTGTAATTCCAAAGCTTTAATAGTAGTTTTTACATATAGTGCCACTCCTCCTCCCCTTCTTCCTACCCTGTCCTTTCTGAATAAAGTATAGCCAGGTATAGTTACATCCCAGTCATGGTTTTCTGTGAACCATGTTTCTGTAACTGCCACTAAATCCAAGTCAGCCACTCCCACCAAAGCTTCAACATCAGGGATCTTATTTCCCATGCTACGGGCATTTATACACACTGCTTTCCATATGTTACCCCTGTTACCCATTTCCATAAAGGTATTTAATGTATCACCTACCTGGGGGCTTTCACTTACCTGGGGGCTTTCTTCACCTATCCCCAACGAATCTAGTTTAAAGCCCTCTTCAGTAGATTAGCCAGTCTACTACCGAAGATGCGTTGACCTTTCTTGGACAGATGGATGCCATCTCTGCTCTGCAAACCCTTGGAACAGCATCCCATGGTCTAGGAAACCAAAACGCTCTCGATGACACCATCCACGCAGCCATGCATTCATCTCCAGGATGCGAGCCTCTCTGCCTTGGTCTTTACCCTGAACAGGGAGGATTGAAGAGAACACCACCTGTACACCTAACTGCTTCACTCTCTGTCCCAGAGCCATGAAGTCACTTTTGATATGTTCCGAGGTATACCTGGCAGTATCATTTGTTCCAACATGGATTAACAACATTGGGAAATAGTCAGTGGGCTTGATGAGTCTCGGTAAACTCTCCGTAACATCTTGGATTTTGGCACCAGGCAGACAGCATACCTCTCTGGACATCAAGTCTGGTCGGCAGATGGACGCCTCAGTACCCCTCAGAAGAGAGTCTTCAACCACCACTACCCTTCGTTTCCTTCTGGTCACTGATTCTGCAACTTTGGGGTACTTGAACTCTGGTTCTTCCCTTTCCAGGGATGCTTTCACTTCCTCCACTTCCAGTGCTGCATAATGGTTCTTCAATTCAAGGACTGGAGAAGTTGGATTGGTGATTTTGCAGGCCCTGGTGACTTGTGTCCAACTATCGACATTCTGTTGGCACCCATATTCTCCTGTGTTGGAGAGCTTGGTTGCTGCAAGAAGCATCTCATCAATGTACTTCTCACTGTCTTGAATGGTCCTCAGCCTCGCCACCTCCTCTCTGAGTTCCTCCACTTGTTTCATAAGAACATAAGAACATAAGATATGCCATACTGGGTCAGACCAAGGTCCATCAAGCCCAGTATTCTGTTTCCAAAAGAGGCCAATCTAGGTCATACGTACCTAGCGGTTTCCCCAAGGGACACAGGTTCCACAATGCTTGTATTGGTTCAAGCATTGATATCCTGGGTCCCTTCTTAATAATGGTTTATGGACCTTTCCTCCAGGAACTTGACCAAACCTTTTTTAAACCCAGCTACACTAACAGCCTTTACTACATCCTCCGGTAACAAATTCCAGAGTTTGATTACACGTTGAGTGAAAAAATATTTTCTTTTATTAGTCTTAAATAGTTTACCCTGTAGCTTCATTGCATGTCCCCTAGTCTTTCTATATTCTGATAAGGTAAACAATCGATCTACGTTTACCTGTTCCACTCAGTTCATTAATTTATAGACTTCTATCATATCTCCCCTCAGCCGTCTCTTTTCCAGGTTAAAGAGCCCTAACCTTTTTAGCCTTTCTTCATAGGAGTATCCTTCCATCCCCTTTACCATTTTGGTGGCTCTTCTCTGAACCTTTTCTAAAATCGCTATATCCTTTTTAAGATACGGCGACCAGAATTGCATACAATATTCAAGGTGCGGTCTCACCATGGAACGATATAGAGGAATTATAATATCTTTTGTTTTATTTTCCATTCCTTTCCTTATCATACCTAGCATTCTATTTGCTCTCTTGGCCGCTGCTGCACACTGGGCCGAGGGTTTTAACATGGTATCCACAATGACGCCTAAATCTTTTTCCTGGTTGGTGGTTCCTAATGTGGAACCTTGCATCGTGTAACCATAGTTTGGGTTGTTCTTCCCTAGGTGCATAACCTTGCACTTGTCCACATTAAATTTCATCTGCCATTTTGATGCCCAGTCTTCCAATTTATCAAGATCCTCTTGCAATTTTCCACAATCCTCTTGGGTTTTAACAACTTTAAATAGTTTTGTGTCCTCAGAGCTTTAGCATGCAGGCACCCTGCACATGGAACTGGTCCTTCAACTGGCATTAGGACCTCTGTCTGGACCGAGGCAGAAGCCGGTTTCCCAGCTGTCCTTTCAGAGAAAAAGCAGTTAAATCTCTTTAATTATATTCAAAATGTGCTGGTCCAATTCTCTGTGGTTTGTTAAAGGGGGAGGTGCCCTATAAAGCAAGACTGCTCACTAGGGGTGGGTGGGAGTCGGGGTGGGTAGGGAGGGAACTAACACCTGATTAGGTGTTAGCAGTTTCCAAACCTGAGGAGGTTACTAGAGTTCAGCAACCTACTGTGCTCAAGGAAAGTTCCCCTAAAACACCAAAAAGAAAGAAACCTTGCTTTAAAAAAATAGACAAAAAACCCTTTTAAGAGCTCCTAGTCAGAGAGCTAGCAAATTAATATAAGAAAAACAAACAAACAAACCCTAAAATCCTTACTGTTTGTTGATCTGTAGAGCCCTGGTTAGGAAAGCCTCAAAAGGGCAGGGCACTGGAGCCTTTTATGCAGGCCTCAGCTGCACTCAGGAAATCAGGCCCACTAACTCCTGATTAGGTGTTAGCAGTTTCTAAACCTGAGGAGGTTACTAGAGTTCAGCAACCTACTGTGCTCAAGGAAAGTTACCCTAAAGCACCAAAAAGAAAGTAACCTTGCTTTAAAAAAATATACAAAAAAACCTTTTAAGAGCTCCCAGTCAGAAAACTAGCCATGTAATATAATAAAAACAAACAAACAAACAAACAAACCCTCAAATCCTTACTGTTTGTTGATCTGTAGAGCCCTGGTTAGGAAAGCCTCAACAGGGCAGGGCACTGGAGCCTTTTATGCAGGCCTCAGCTGCACTCAGGAAATCAGGCCCACTAACTCCTGATTAGGTGTTAGCAGTTTCTAAACCTGAGAAGGTTACTAGAGTTCAGCAACCTACTGTGCTCAAGGAAAGTTCCCCTAAAGCACCAAAAAGAAAGTAACCTTGCTTAGTTTGGGTTATTCTTTCCTAGGTGCATAACTTTGCACTTGTCCACATTAAATTTCATCTGCCATTTGGATGCCCAGTCTTTCAATTTATCAAGATTGTCTTGTAATTTTCCACAATTCTCATGTGTTTTAACAACCTTAAATAGTTTTGTGGCATCTCAAATTTGATAACCTCGCTCGTTATTCACATTTACAGGTCATTTATGAATATGTTAAAAAGCAGCAGACCCAGCATATATCCCTGGGGTATTCCACTCTTTATCTTTCTCCATTGGGAAAATTGGCCATTTAGCCCTACCCTCTGCTTTCTATTTTTTTTTTTGTTATTTTATCTTTATTAACTTTACTCATATACACCGAGAATAAACCAAGCGTACAGCGAATAAAGCAATACATCCAAAGGCAATAAAAAACTCAAAGAAATCATATAAACTTGGTATAGACCACAACATGTAACCTCAATAAGATTCCAAGAAAAAATAAAAAATAAAACATTTTTATAAAGTAATAACACTGCTTTCTATTTTTTAATCAGTTCCTGATCCACAAGAGCACACTGCCTCCTATCCCATGACTTTTTAGTTTTGCCAAAAGTCTCTGATGAGGGACCTTGTCAACGGCTTTTGTTCTTTATGATGGTTTCTACAATTTTTCCCCGTGCTGACATCAGGCTTACCAGTCTGTAGTTTCGCGGATCACCCCTGGAACCCTTTTTAAAAATTGGAGTTACATTGGCCATCCTCCAAACTTCAGGTATTAAAGATAATTTAAAAAAATTAAAAATTAAAAATTAAAAACTTTTTTTTAAACTGCCTCTAATGTTTCGATTGATTTTTACGTTTTTTGGTGCGCTGAATCCAAATCTGGTAACCAATTTGCTCCATCACGTACAGATTTTTTGCTACATTGGGTTAGCAGTTTGAGGTGAACGTTTCAGATTGAGTGCGATCGAGATAAAAGTTTCTTGGATGAATTCTTTATACTAACCGCACCATTGCAATACATGAAGACAAACACCCGATGGTGTGAAAATAAAATTCTAATAAATGAGATCCGACACTGTGGTAATAACTAGCAAGTTTTTATTTCAAAGTTTAGTAAAAACACGATATTTGTCAACACAGTTTAGATTTTAAAGTCATTCTTGGGTCAATCAATCTCCTGGTGGGCCCGTTTCTTCTTCCCCCGAATGCTTCTCTTGGTGCGCTGCTTGGCATATTTTTCATCTGGGGTTTCCCGCAGCAGCAACCAGCAGAAATCAGCCATCATAGTGGTGTTCCATCTTCCTTGGTACCTTCTCTCTGCGTCCTTGATGTCCTGGTGAAACCTTTCACCTTGTTCTTCACTGTACGCCCCCAAGTTTTCGGGAAAGTAGTTCACATGGGAGTGCAAGAAATGGACTTTCAGGCTCATGTTACAGCCTTGTTCTTTGAAGGCATTGAGCATCCTGGCAACAATATCCTTATAGTTCTCATCCCGCCTGTTCCCCAAGAATTTGAGAACAACATCCTTGAAGGAATCCCAGGCTTCTTTTTCCTTCTCAGACATCGTTTCAGCGAATGCTCCATCTGAAATGAGTTTTCTTATATCAGGGCCAACAAACACTCCTTCCTTTAGCTTTGCTTCAGAAAGTCGGGGGAACTTTGAGCAAAGGTACCGAAAGCACTCACCATCTTTTGGAAGGGACTTGATGAATTGCTTAATGAGACCCAAGTTAATGTGGAGAGGTGGTAATAGAATTTTATCACGAGGTACCAAGCTCTCATGAAGAACATTTTTCTCACCGGGTCTCAAATACTCCCGAATTGGTCAGTCTTTTTTCCCCCAGTGTAGATCGCGGGCCCGGCTATCCCACAAGCAAAGGAAGCAGGGATATTTGGTGAAACTGGATTGTTGCCCTAATAGCATGGATAGAATTTTAAAGTCTCCACAAATCATCCACTTATGCTCATCATAACGAATCTTCTGAAGAATCAGGGCCAAATTCTCGTATTTTTCTTGGAGAATAACAGAGTGAGCAATAGGAACTGAAGCGAATGTGTTGCCATTATGAAGAAGAACACCTTTTATGCTGTCTTTTGACGAATCAATGAACAGCCGCCATTCAGCAGGATCATACTTGAGTTTAAACTTTTCCATCACTCCGTATATATCGTTGCAAAATACCAAATCTTCCTCTTTGCTGAAATACTTCAAAAATTGTGTCTCGCGGTTGCGGTACCAATAAAAAGTTGTTCCTGGTGACAATAGATTTTTCTGTTTAAGCCGAGAACCTAGCAGTTGGGCAGCATCTTTTGGGAGTCCTAAATCCCGGACTAAATCATTCAATTAAGCTTGAGAGAACAGTTCAGGTTTCGGATCTGGTTCAGTTTCAAACTTGGAAGTACTGGACTCATCGGGAAAAGCCATCTGATGAGTCTCATCATGATCAGAACCGTCCACACAAATATGATCCAAAGACTTTGGTGGTTCAGGCACAGGTACTTCGTTGCTATGAGGCATAGGCCTAATTGCTGAGGGAAGGTTGGGGTAACTTATTACGTTCTTATTTTTTAAGTTGTATCCCTTCACAATGCAAGAGCAAAAATAGCAGTCACTGCTGTGGTCTCTTTGTTCACGCCACATCATAGGTATTCCGAAACGAAATGCTTGTTTTTTACCTTTCATCCATAAGCGTAGATCTTCCTCACATGTCTTGCACACTTTGTGAGGAGCCCACGGTTTGTCTTGATCGCCTAACTTCAAACCGAAATAGGCGAAATATACTTTTTTAATAAATGCAGAAATGTTCCTCTGCCGCTTTTTCATGGTATATTCCCCACAAATAAAACAAAAACTGTCCGGAGAATTGACGCAACCTCTGGCTCTGTGAGCCATCACAAATACACAGCATTGCAAACTACAACTGTAGTGAACCACTTCGGAATAAAGCTGGATTACGACTGAGCAAACGAAAGGTAATAATGAACTTGCAAGAAACTGAAATTTGACAGGAACGTTCATGTCGCAACCACCGTGTTTGAGCGAGCGAACGAGGCGAGGCGAACAGGAAAGAACATGCGCCAGCGCGAGTACTGGATTTAGCCCCCCGCCTCCCAATTGTCCTGTTAATGTATAAAATGAATACAAAACACTCTAAAATATCATGAGGGAGTGTTTCTAGTTAGTTAACCATTACAACCTCTATTTTGGGCCAAGAAAATAAACTGCAGTCGGCTAAAAAGAAATTATGTGAACATTCCTTATATGGGTAAGAAATCTAATTTTGCAAGAAAACGTGACGTGATGGAACATTTTGGCTATTTTTCCTGGATTCAGCACCCCAAAATCTATAGGAATCAGTTGCAAAACTGGAGGCAGTTTTTTGGTAGTGTACCTGTGTAATTTTAATGATAGCTCACAGATTACTAATAGCAGGTCTGCAATCTCATATTTTCTTTTAATGCCCTTGGATGTATACCATCCAGTCCAGATGATTTGTTACTCTTCAGTTTATCAAATAGTCATAGTACATCCTCCCGTGTGCATCACTATTTCTTTAATTTCTTCCGCAGTATCACCTTTAAATACCACTTCAGTCATAGGTAACATCCCTACATCTTCCTCAGTAGACCGAAGCAAAGAATTCATTCAGTCTCTCCGCTATGGCCTTGTCCCCTCTTAGTGCCCCTTTTACTCCTCTGTCATCTAATGGTCCAACTGAGTCTCGCACGTTTTTTTGCAAGGAATGTACTTAAAAAAGTCTTTATTATGCGTTTTTGCTTCCACAGCAAGCTTCTTCTCAAATTTTCTCTTTGCCAGCCTTATCAATGCCTTGCATCTAACTTGCCAGTGTTTGTGCTGTTTCCAGTTTTTATCATTTGACTCTTTTTTCCATTTTTTGAAAGATGCTTTCTTGGCAGCAACAGCCTCTCTGACCTCACCTTTAAACCATGCTGGCAATTTTTTGAACTTCCTTCCACTTTTCTTAAAGCGCGGAATACAGCTGGTCTGGGCTTTCAAGACAGTATTTTTAAACATCACCCAAGCTTGTTGTAAGTCTTTAACCTTTGCAACTGCTCCTTTTAGTTTTTCTTAACCATCTTCCTCATTTTATCATAGTCTCTTTTTCAAAAGTTAAAAGGTAGCACTGTGGATTTCCTTACAATCCCTCCTCCATTAATTAAATCAAACGCTATCATGCTGTGTTCACTATTGCCAAGTGGCCTCAACACCCTTATCTCTTGCACCAGATCTGGTGTTCCATGAAGGACTAGGTCCAAAATGGCTTCCCCTCTGGTCAATTCATGAACCAGCTGCTCCAAGAAGTTGTCATTTATGTCATCTAGAAACTTTATGTCCTGCCGTGACACTGACCCAGTCAATACAGGGATAATTGAAATCACCCCTTATTATTACTGTTTTGTACTTTTTGATAGCTTCCCTGATTTATTTGAGCATTTCATCATCTATTTGTTCATTCTGGCCAGTCGCTCAATAGTAAACTCTCACTGCCATCGCCTTCCCCTTTTTACATGGAATTTCAGTCCATAGAGATTCTTCAGCAAATTTTGTTTCCTGCAAAACTTTAATCCTTTCTGACTCAATGCCCTCTCTAACAGAGAGTGCAACCCCTCCACCAATTTGATCAGCTCTGTCATTACGATATAGGTTGTACCCAGGTATCAGTGTCCCACTGGTTGTCCTCCATCCACCGTGTCTCTGAGATACCAGTCATATCTAACCTCTCAATTAGGGGTATGTTCACTAAACCATCTTAATGTTCCCAGCTCTAGTTGCAGCGATAATGTGAAGGATTCCATATAAGGAGTGGGCGTTCCGGTCTTAAGGTAGCAATCACGGGTTATTGCATGATAAATTATGCCGTGTCCATTATCGCGCAATTGAGGGAGCCATGCACGTTACCGCGTGTTAGCCTTATCTTCACATACTGACCTGCAATCACAGCAACAGAGGTGTAGCACAATGGTTAATACAATGACTGCTGAAACAGGGGTCATGAGTTTGATCCCCCACTGGGCTTAATGAATAAGGTTGGTTAAGGCAATTCAGTTTCCTGCTTGTAACAGTCAGGAACAGTCCAACAATCTGTGCTGCCAGCTAAAAATACCTGCACCCCAGTGCCATAAACTGGTGCACCAGAAGGCACATCCTAAACTGCCAAGGCAGGTTATAATGTGCCCCAGAGGCCATGTTGAAAGATTGTCAACTCCCAAGGCACCATAGTAAGCACCCCATAAGCTGGCTGATTCTAAGCTGTGACTTAAGATGTCCCAAGGATGTATAGGTGACCCAAAATATGTTGGCCAAGGGCAGTAAGGTCCCCCAAGTTGAAAAGCAAGAAAGGTATGGGCCAAACATTGATGCAACCCTAACACTGCACAGAGCAACAAGGAAAGACAATGCACAAGTAATGGAAGGAAGTAGATCTGAGCTGATGGACCAGACAAATCTGCATCCAGCCCATATGGCAGCTGGAAAAATGGACAAACATATCAGGGGCAGCTGTAGAGATGCACAGGGTGATGGTAATGTGCCATGCAAAAATGACAGTGTGTGGCAGAGGATGGGAAGATGTGTCTAGCAGAGGAGGTAGAGGTGGCAGGATAGGTGCAAGGACAGAGGAGTAGCAGTGCCATGCAGAGCACACAGGAGAGGCAACCAGGAAGAGATGCAATGCAGAAACATGTATCAGTGCAGGACATGGGGTAGCAGCATGCACATCAGGGTAGGACAGTACACAGATGGCAGACACACATAGATGGACAGGAGGATGGTTGGCAACTGTGATAAGGGTACAATGTGCTAATAGCACAGATATGACTGTCACAGGAATGAAAAGTAGCTGTGCAGGACAGGCATACAAATAAAAGAGAACAGAGAGGAATCAAACCTATGACCATTAGCACAAATGTCGATGCACAAACCAGTGGGCCACACCACCAACATGAGGTCCTTAGCAAAAGCTGCATACAAGAATACTGCAGGGCATCACACAAAAAGCCTGCTATCTGCCAGGATAGGCAAACCTTCAACAGTAACCATGATGGAAGGAACATGCAGATCTGGTGTGTACAGATCAGATCACAGTCTGTAATTGGAACCACAGGCAAATATAACTACATGCACACACACAATAGAAACATAGAAATATGATGACAGAAAAAGACCACATGGTCTATCTAGTCTGTCCTTCCATATCAACAACTACAACAGTCCCCTTTTTACCTTTAGAGATCCTCTTTGTTTGTCCCATGCTTTTTTTAATTCAGTTACTGTCCTCATCTCTACAACCTCCACTGGGAGACAATGAAATGTTATGCAGTGGATACAGCATGCAAAAGAGGAAAGAACCTAAACCCAAAGGGCAGCAGGGGATGCTCTGTGGAGCAGGGCAAAATATGGAACAGAACAGGAGAGAATTGAACCTGCAAACAGGTGTGGTACAGACCAGCTGAACCACAATGCCAATCCCCCAAGTGGACTGCCATGTAAACACTATAAAGAAAGAGACATATGTAACAAATAATATGTGATGGATAGGCAGCACAGCGGGCACACTTTGGTGTACAGTGAAAAAATGGAAGGGTGTGCGCATAGGTGATGAACCTGCAGGTACCTAATGGTCATGTTAGCACAACAAACAAAAAAAGCAAACCACATGTGGGGATCAAACCTGCAACCTATGGTGTTACAACACATGTCTGTAACCACTATCACAAACAACCACAACAAACACAATTCAAAAATATTACCTCAAAGGGAAGGTGTGTATGGGAAATTGTAACACCCAGTGATGTGGCAAATGGCTGGCAGATAGACAGCAGGCACTGTACAAGGATGTGAGCACAGGTGGGCCATGTACATGACCAGGAAATCACTAAATACAAGTGTCAGAGTGATCAAGCAGCAGCAGATGTACGTCAAACACATATTTTTATTTTGGTTAATTATCACAGAAAGTGTAGATACCGCCTATCATAATATCAAGGTGAGTGGATCCCAGGTGAAAATCTGAAAACACATTTTGCAGGGCAGCAACCCACATGTTACAGAAAAGTCACTGGCCCGTCTACAGATGATGGGCCGGAGAGATAATGTGCATCAGGTGCATGGTGTGCAGTATGCATTAGGCCCCCACCCCCCACATGCTGCTACATGCCCCAAATGTGTTAGTTACATATGTGTGCATGTAGACAGTAGGCGGTGCATGATGAGGGCCCAACACACATCAATCATGATCTGTTTCTTAAAACATATCTGTCTGCCAAAACTGAAGGCACACAAATGAAACAGCATATCTTGTTAAAAGTAAGAAAGTGTAAACACACATATCGAAATATATGTTACAGCTGTCACACAATGCCTGATATAGGAATCAAAGCTGCAACAATGTAACCCTAAACAATCGTCAAATGCACAATGAGGATATGCTAAGAGGTAGCAGAGGCACATGAACACAGAGAATTCAAATGAAACCATCCGCAGAAACATGCAGAGATAACACTATGCAGAAGGTCCCCCTGCACTGGTTAGTATGGATACAGTGTCTGTACACATATATCACGGTACAGGGAATTCACAAATGAAGGAAGAAAATGGACACTCACACTGCCCCACTCCAAATATAACAGGGCAATATGAGTGTCGTTACCTCAGGGGATAAATAGGACTGTGCAGACATGCAATGCTAGGTTTGTAAATCAATGCAGAGCATCACATCTATACAGTAAACAAACACAATAACCTGTATATAGAGATGGAAAGAAAGGTCAAACATGTTACAGTAACCCACACAGAAGCCATATTGCAACATGCTGTGTTGTACCTACATAGTCAGTCACATGCACATGTACCGTATACGTTGAAACATGATACAGTGATGCCACACGTGCACTGTAACACCCTTGGTGAATGCAAACATCAATCCAAGATGTTGGTGTGCAGTAAAGTGGTGTTGGGCAAATACTGTGTCATGTCCAAGTGGAGGCTAGGTGGACATGGACAAGAGGACCTCTCCATTGCTCCCCCCGTGCCACACACATGTCTGTATGCTCATGTTGAAACAAACAGATGAGCGTATCCTGCGTTCCATATCACACACATGGGCAAAACACAACACTATGTCAGAAGGATGTACAACATACAGTGACAATGTTACTCCCTGCTGCACACATGGGGACCAGCACACAGTGTCTATAAGTGCAAAGGGTGTCTGCAATCCAACAACTCATGTTACGACTGTCCTTGAAACCCTGGGCATGCATAGTCAAGTGTGACATCCCAATATGCCACAGTACTGGAAAGGTCATGTGTGTCTCCTGCGATGAACACGACACCCAGCCAGAGCACGGCAGCAACGGTGTGTTGGACAGGCCTGTCATGCCCAAAGTAGCAGTCCAACAATAATACTGTCCATCCTAGGCATGTGTCCCACTCGCAGAGGTCAAACATCCTATGGCACCATTTCCCAGGGATAGTTCCATGGTGTTGTTGTGTCCTCCAACAGGTGGTTGATGGTGATGTCGGATACACTGTAGTAGATGTGCTTTGTGTGTTCACTGCCCTGTGTCAGAAGAGGATAAACAATGTATTGGTATGCTGCCTGCAACATCAGCCCAAATTGCAGAGAGTCAAACATCAATATGTACATAAGGAAACGTCACACAGGCAAACATAACATGATCACAAAACAGAACACACTGCATGTTGGGGACATTTTGAATTGTAACCACAGACGAGGGTGTCACATGGATATGGTCATGTCCATGTCCATATTACACAGGCGTTTCATAGCTCCACACAATGTGCATCAGCATTCGTGTACGGAGACCCAACAGGAAATGTCTATGAGACAAGCAGTAAATCATTAACATGTAAAGGATGATGTCATTCACAAAAGACCAAAGGTGCAACCTACCGTGTGTTTGCAGCAAGTGTATGTTTGGGATTCCCTGAGGCTCTCAAAGGCCACAACACTTCACAGTGAAGGGAGAAGATGTCATCGAAATGTGTAGAGTCACCATGTCCCCATGTCCAGCCACTGTTGATACATGTCCACATTATGGCGATATCTGTGATACAAAAATGCTGTTGCGCAGTGGTCTGTCAGCACACAAGAGATAGGTCAGCTCACAACACACAACACATGTCCACAATGTCCACAAGGTAAACAGCAGTAAGGTAGAGATAGCACAGTCACCACCGCTCCCCAGGTGTACAGACCCCTCCCACCACATCATAATGCAAAATGCCTGCACGCTGTATCATCACACAGCCAACCCCAAAACACACACCCAAACAGTATGCTAAGGTGAGTGTGCCAGCAGTAGCATACGGCCTGTATGTGCACAATTGGAGATTAGTGGAGATAAAGGCCTGTTAAATGCAATGATACCCTGCTGTTGGCTGATGCTACAATGTCAGGGAAGGGTGTATGTGCATTCCACCACCCAAACACCTAGGACCTGTACACACACGCAGCTCTGTTGGATGTGTCCCAGAGACAATGTTGGAGAAGACAAACTGGCCAGGAACACATGTGGATATGTGTGCCAACAGCAACATATGGGGTATGGGGGTGCAGGGAAAAGAGGTGAACAACAACATATGTATAATATGACAGATCACTGCAGACATGTGCTCCCCCTGACTGTCATCACAGACAAAGTATCTGTAGGTCCATCTACTCCAGACTACTGCATGTTGGATGACGTACAGTCACCTGCCAATGCACCACAGCACCAGGAGGGTCACCAAGTTTGTCCAGGGGATTGAGAAACACAAGAGAAACATACATATGTCATGTTGTAACTGTGCAACACAAACTGCACCTTCACATCCTCAGCTTGCAGACCCCCCAAGATCCTTAACAGACTGACTGTTCCCCATCAAACTGTACAGATTTGTTTCATGTGAAAGTTATCACTGAAGTGTGTGTGGCAAACAACAAGGGTCCGTACTCTGTCTGTCCCCTTACTCACCTCTCTGTTGCTGTAAAAAATGCGGAACAGAACTATCTCCTCGCTACTGATTCCCTGCTTGGCTCTAAGCCCGCAGTACTATCCTTTGTCCCCCATATCGTTCCCAATGCCCCTTCAGTGTGTGTTCTGGTGTCTCAATGTCATCTGTTACACCACAGTCAGTTCCTGTAACACAGGGAAATATGCAGGGGCTCCATCCTTATCCTCTGCCCATATTTATTTCCTTGGTGTGTATATCTCATACCTTGACTTACATTAATAGCTGTGTGCTGATGAGTTGCAAATATATCTCTCCACGCCTGAGTTATGTCTGACAAACCACACCCCGATGTCTGGTTGTCACCTGACATTGATGGCTGCATGTCATCCCACTTTGTGAAATTGATAATGGCAAAGCATGGATATCCTATATGTGCACCTAAACTCTCCCCTCCCATCAGAGGGTCTTTGTGTGTGTGGCCAAAACTTCCTTTCTCTAGGGTCCGCAATGTTGGTGTTGTCTTGGACTGCACTCTCCTCCTCTACACACATACCCAGCTTGCAGTTGAGGCTTGTGGTTTTTGTCTAGATGTTATCAGCTATATCTCCCCTGTCCTCCCTGAAAACACAACTAAAACCCAATCCCCCCACCCCCTAATCAGCTCCTGGCTTGCCTACTGTAACCAACGCCTTGCTGATCTGGCCTTGAAACATCTCTGTCTGCCTGAAAATATGCAACACTGCACTGCATGGCTATTCTACAGCCACACACATAATGGCACTAATACTCCACCTGTCAGTACACCTCACAGGTTCCCTATACGTTTTTGCATCCATTTCAAGGCTACGTGCTGACCTATACATAAAGGCACACTGTGGTGTTGCAGTAACTTCCCCTACTGATCTCAAATACCAGTAATCCAACTACTACTTAGCATGTATATAGTGCTACGTATCACATGTAGCGCTATACAGAAACAACTAACACACAGTCCCTGCTCACCAGAGCATACCAACCAATCAATCAGCTCAAATTAGAAAATGTGAAACACACACATCTAGGTAACTGGTCACATCTATGGTCTTCTCTCCTATTGTTTACCCCATACTACATGCCTTTCACCTTGCTGCACCCAAAGCCTCAAACTAACTGCCCATGGCTGTACAGCAGCCCCTATCCCAATCAGCCACAAATCAAGTATGACAGCTTAACACCTCCTACAAGCCTAATACTCCCAACACACATAATCCACCACCACCCACTGCTGTGCCCTGCTCACATCTTCTGCGTTTTAGTCATGACTAGATTGCAAGCTGGGCTGGCCAGGCAGTGTCTGTTACATGTCAGTGCAATGTTGCATCTTACTGCTATTGGGATACAAATGTTCACTAGTAGTAGTAGTACACACACATCTAAACAAATGTATGTGGCAACATATGCATTACTTACATGAGAAGAGCTCCTCAATCACCTGCCGCCTGACTGCTGTGCACTCACGTGTGTCACCATGGGCACGTACAGGAGGGCATGTAGGATCATCCTCCAGATCCTCATTAATTTGGACAGGGATATGGTGCCTGTGAGCAATGTTGTGCAGGATGCAACAGGCTATAATTATCTCTGCCACAGTCTGTGGTTTATATTGTAAGGCCCCGCCTGTCCTATCCAGATACCTGAAGCAACTCTTTAAAACCCCAAAGGTGTGGTCTTTGACGGAGCTGCTGGAGGCATGGGCCTCATTGTAACTCCTCTCTGCACGTGTCCGTGGTTGACGCACAGGGGTCAGCAACCAGGGGCAACACCCATATCCTGCATCACCTGCAGAAAGAAATGTGGAACGTTAAAGCAGTAGCTGATGTCCAACCAAATGGACACAAGTATGTACGTGCAAACCAAATGCACAAAACATCCTGACAGAAACATATGAAAGCACATGATGGGGCTCCACAGCTATGCATCAGCGTGTGAAGTTATGACACACAAAACAAGGGGTAGTTGTATGGATTGCAATCAACATAATCTGTAACCACAACACAAATGCTAGCGTCCATGCTACCATCATCACACAGCACTGTAGCAAGGTAGAGCTGGAGGGCACAACCCCTCCCCAATGTTAGATTACACACAGACAGATGAGACACACACACAACTAGGGATACACCTCAAAGACAGACATGTGCACATACGGTTAGTCACAGGATCACCATGTCCATGTCAGAGATGAGAAATACATACCCAGAAGTATACAGTCCTCATACTGCCTCAAATTGTCTGAATAGTACCGAGTGATGCAGGATATAGGAGTCATGGGTGGACCCTGCAAACCTAGAGACCACATTCAGAATATGCATATTTGCATCACATACAACCTGAACATTCAGGGAATGGTAATGTTTGCGGTTGTGGAACACTACCTCCCTGTCTCTGGGCGGGACCAGGGCAACATATGTGCAATCAATATCTCCCATCACGTGTGGTATCCCGGAAAATGCCTCAAAGGCCTGGTTCAGGGTCCCCCACTGTTGCCTATTGTTGGGAATGGCAATGCAATTCCCCACCCGGCACACAGTACCTGGTGGAGACAGCATGAGAAGGTTGGGCGGCTCATGCCACCCACTGTGGCCACAGATGACTGGAAACAGCCAGAGGCAAAGAAATGTAGGGCACCAAGGAGCTTGACAAAACCCGGTATGGCATGTGACTGACCAGTCAGGGGCTCGAGGTCAGGTCTTAGATCCTCATAGATCTCCCTAATAGCCCCCATGCTCAGGTGGTAGAGGGAGATGACCTGGTCCTCACGCATGCCCTGGAGCTGGGCCCTGGGCCTGTAGAGGTGAGACTGGAGAGCCTGCAACTCTGTACGCCTCCTGTGCCGTGCTGGCACAGCCCCTGCCTGACCTGCCCCCACAGCTGCAGGTCTGTGTTGCAGCGGGACTAAACCCATGCCCTGTGCCTCAGCCCCATGGACACTATCTCCCCGTCAGGCAACCACATCCCCTGATCACCTCCCACTGCACATGCAGCAATCACAAAGCCTGCCATAAACTCCACCCCTCTCAACTCCTCAAACTCACTCAATCTCAGACACTCACCTCACCCACCAGTCACCAACCCAGCCACACAACTCCACCAGCACTCATCAACCCAGCCACTCTCCACACCAAACCTGCCTCTGACACTTCCCTTGCTTCACCAACAACCATCAACCAACATCGCACGCCTCGTCTCCCTCGCCTACACAAACCCCTCAGCGTGTACCATGTGTGCATGTGTATTTATGTGTTTTTTATGTGTTCGCAGCCTTGCACGTGTTGCACATGCGCATCAGCACGAACGTGGTGGCTGTGCGCATTGCGCATGCACAGGGTTGATGTGGAAGGTGCGTGCTTTGGGACACCACATTGCGCAGGTTCTCTGTGTGTGAGCGTGAGAGGTGTGCATGTGCTGCGTGCTGTTACGCGCATGCAGCCGGCCTTATGTCACATGCATGGACCAGCACTCATCACATGGGTCCCGGGCACACACTTTCTGCATCACCCCTGTGCGTGCGCAATGCGCGCAGCCTCCACGCTCGTGCCGCTTCACATGCGCAATGTGCACAAGGATGCGCACACATAAAAAAACACATAGATACACATGCACACATGGTACACGCTGACGGGTTTGTGTAGGCGATGGAGAAATAAGGCATGTTGTAGAGCGGGCGAGTATGAGATCAGGATTATAGCAGGTGACGAGAGGTGTGTTGCAGAGCAGGCAAGAGAGAGTGAGAGGAGGTGAGGCTAGGAGCTGGAGAGAGAGACAGGAGGTGATCTGAGGAGCAGACACAAGGGAGTGGAGGGGAGGTGAGGTGAGGTGCATGCGTGAGGTGGAGCAGAGGAGCCAAGGGGCAGGGGAAGGGGCAGTAGGCGAAGAACAGGAGGGGTGAAGATGTGTGACAGGGAGGGAGAGGGCACAGAGGGCAGTGAGATGGAGCAGCAGGACATGGCAGGCGGGGAGGAGGGTGAGACACATGTTCAGCGGGACCCAGAGCCGCCAGGGAGCGGTGGGCCTGTGGTGGTGGCTGCAGGCCCATCGTGTGTGTTGCAGCCCATCCAGGGGCCACCCAGCACCAAACGTAGGTGTATACTGGTGCCAGCCGAGGACCTGAGGAGGGCTGTTAGATTCAGCCAGCAGGAAAACAACATCCTGCTGGCCAGTGTTTTGAAGTGGTATGAGGTGCTCTATGGCTGTATGAGCACAAGCACCACTGTGGGCACACAGATACACATGTGGGAGGAGATCCAGGAGGTCATAGCCCAGGCAGGGGGGCCAACCAGGGACCTGGATAGCCTCAGGAAAAGGTTTAATGATATTAAGCGTGGTGTCCGTGCACACATGGTGGCGGAGAGGCGACAGCCCATGGGCACCAGAGGGGATGGTCCCTTTGCCCTAACCCTGACACCACTGCAGCAGGAACCCACAGACCGTCTTGGACCCATCTACCTGCGTGGACTGCCTGAAGTGCTGGACACCGCCCATCCACTGGCAGGTAGGTCAGAGATATGTTACACATGTACAACTCACGGCCCAGTACATGCCAGCCATGGACAGGAAGGTGGGGGCCTATGTCCAGAGAACATGTGTGCCCTAACACAGGCAACTGGGGTCCACATATCTAGCAAAACATGGCTGTGTAGGTACAGGGTGGGTGTGACAGGTACCTGGGGCTACTTGCACAACAGCCACAGTCCTGGTCGTCGTAGAGCACTGCACAGGTGTGCAGAACCGGGGGGGGGGCAGTCCTCAAGCCAAACGGAGTGCCACCACCCCTTGACTATGCATGAGTGGGCCACATGACCGTACATACAGGGGGGCACAACACCCTCCACCCCATGAACCCAGCACATGCAGCAGCTATTCGTATATGGCATATAGGTCACACAGAACAGCATACATCTGTAGCCAGGCACACACCACTATATGACAGGGGGACACAGACAGGAGGGACATACAACTAGGCCATAAAACATTGACCTGGGGGGACCCACACACACACCAATAACAGCTATGTCATGTGTATGAGATTACCTGTCCAAAGACACAACCCACACCAGTGACAGAAAAAGGGCTATCACATTGTGCTGGCAAGGTAGACGCAAACAAACCCCAATGACCACATCACACAGATGTCCAACACATCACACTCTGTCATTGTCCAACATACAGTGTGGATCCCCCACCCACCCTTACAAGACATTGGGGTGCACATTGCCACAGCCGTATCAACTAAACCTAGCCAAGACCCCACATCACCTGGGGCCATCATCTCTACAGGTACTGCAGTGCCACAGGCACATTCCCATGACCCCCACCCACGGTGCAACCACATGCCCAGCATCACTCCACCCATCCCCTGAAATAACCCACCACCCACACCGAGTATGTGATAGCTGTCCACACACCCCACACAGTGGCTACCAAAGCGGCAGACCCCATACATGTCTGGCTTACCTGGACGAATGCTGCAACACCTGCCATCCATACCACTCAGGCCAATGCATACACATCGCTCACACACACTATGACAGACCACAATCACACTCAGGGCTCACACATGCACCCTGGCCACATGTAACTCTGAGCCCACATCCAAAGTCACACGCACAGTGCATACCTATAGCTGCATATAGTGGGGCTGCCAGTCTCAGCCCCATTCCCCACAAAATAAAAGCAAATGTGACACAGCTCCACCAGTACAAGAGGCCACCCCTCTCCCCCCTGTCAGGTACAGCAAACTGTATGCACATGTGCTGTCCCCATTGTAGGTGCAGGAAAAGCAGGTGCAGGCGTACACCACATTGCTGTTGGCAGGGATGTACTACACAGGTGTAGATATCTGACCTGCACTAACTCATCCTTGCTGTGTACCCTGTTCTAACACCCAGGTGACATCCAAGCCATGGAGGCATATGAGGAGGGGGATGTGCCTGTGCCAGAGGATGCCGAGGGGCCAGAGGCTGGCGAGTCCAGGGATGCAGACAGCACTGGTGGAGACCCCAGGAAACGTGCTGCCCGAGGCAGAGGACAGGGCAGCAGATGCCAACGCACAAGTGGGGGCCAGTAGCAGCAGCAGACGGGCTGTGGAGGATGCAGAGTCAGAGGGGAGTCACCACACAATGCAGGTGCCGGGGACATCACGCACCTAACACACCAGCATGGATATCATCCTTGCAGAGCTGTGGGTTCATACTGCCTCAGCAAAGCACGATGTGGAAGGTGGGTAACAGAATACACAACAAGCCCCCTGGGGGTTAACGTAACATCCACAATGACATTCCATGTGCCCCCTAATATTATGACACCATAGCACATAGTTCTGTATTTGTAGTGGGTGTGTGTGTGTGCCATGTGCACTCCCCCCCCCCCCTTGTAGTTTGTGCCATCTGGTATCATCATGCTAATGAGCCCATACATCTGCCTACTATTCACCACAAAATACCCCATGGAGACGTACAGTGGTACACACCTACCCCAGATCACCTATACAGTTTACCCACCGGACCCCTCTCCCTGGGTAGTGGTACGTAGCAAAGATAGTCTGGGTACTCCGTGCTGTGCGTCAGGTTTAGAGTGAACAGCGCCCCACAGATATCTATATGTGTGCCATGAATCCCCACATTATCCAACCTATCCCATACGACCAGTGCACAGATACAGCAGTGACACACTGAAGTGCAACACAGTACCATGTGTCATATCTGTGATCTCCATGACCCCCAGCAGGATCATTTCCTGGCCCGTGGATAGATCATGGGACACACAGATGTAAACATGGTACTGTGTTGCTAGCTGTTGCATACATGATTGGTCTGCGGACTGGTCTTTTGGGATATGCCTGACATGTGCATGAGTCACGGTGGGGGGGGGTGCAACACATTTCTTACACATCACCTTGTATCTCACCCACAGCCACTCGTCAGGTTCTGATGGGCATTCAGGAGGAGATGAGTCAGATGTGTGCCACAGCTGAGGTGATGGCAGTGGCGCTACTGCGGATTGCAGATGCTCAAGAGGCCATGGCTGGGCGTTCCCAGCAACCAGCCCCAGCCACAGAGGCAGCACCAGCGGAACCAGAACAATGGCATTGCTTGGGCCGTGGTCATCGTGGACGTGGGCGGCCACACAGGTCTTGATTGTGGGGAACAGGTCACTGTGTGCCAATAAAGATGACTACACCTGATTATACCTATGTGCCCATTTCTGGTATTTGCCACTGTACTCCCCTGAGTACCCTGTCCCCCATATTGTCACCATGGTCACATGTGCCTCCCCATTTCCCTTAGGGGTGTGGTGTATGCACTACCACCAATCAACGCGCAGACCTTATACCATGTCCTGTGTGCCATGAACCATGCCATGTGTGCATCCTTCTACCTATGCGTGGGGGTATACCCTACCTCTCCAGTTAAGCAACAATATGTGTATGGTGGTACATGTATGTTTTATGGATCGGTCACTCTCTCACACCCCATATCCATTCCATTGCTCCACCCACATTTGTGCCATTCCCTCAGGCCCACACCAGGGCCTACATGGCTGTTTAGCTGTAGATGTTTGTGTAAGACACAGGCAGACATAGGTAACTAGCTACAGTCAGTTGTTCACTCTCCCCCTGTGCCTGTAGTGAGCCGCTGCTCCCCCTCCAGACCAACTTCCACCTGTCTTGGCCTCACCAGCTATCCCCCTGGGCAGCTCCTGGGTACAGCAGTCCATCTTATCCTTCCTGCCACATACCTGCTGCTGGCCGTCCCCCCTATTCCCCTATGAGCATGGTGTATCAGATATGCTGCCTACACATGACAGGCAGCAAGCATGTCTCCATAGCTGGTGGTACACACAGCAGTGAGGTACATCACAGGGGCACCAGGGGGCACTGATGGATACGCACATGGTCAGACCCCACGCATGAGTGTGGAGATGGTCCATGTATGTTACTGATGTCTAATATACATACACATAGGGATGAACACACATATCCCATGCTCACTTCAACAGTCTGTCTATAAGTAAAACACGTGACTACTGTGATATATAACAAAACCTGTGTATTTACAAATATGGCTGATATTTACAGGTAGACCCATGCTGTGGCCCGAGTGACACGGCACAACAGGGCACGTGTGTGGCCGCTACTCTGCCACTCAGACACTCCGGGGCCACCCATCAGGGGATGGCTGCCGAGATGCACCCCCCATACCAGCTGCATGCTGCATATGCATCTCGGCAGCCAGCCACTGAATAGCACCTGCAAGCCACCGCATGGTGCGGTCCTGTGTTCGCTGCCATTGCAGCACACCAAGCACTGCCATAGACAGGTCCCAGACACTCCTGCCACCACATCTGCCCCAGGTGCCCGGAGTCTGTGTGGTGGCATGTGTGTGGGCCCTTCCTGTGGCATGTGGTGGTGTCACTGCACCCACAGGGCCACCCTCTCCCCCCTCCACCTCCCCCCCAACATTGCCATCCCCCCCTCCACACTCTCCTCCTCCTCCTCCACCTCCTCCTGCACATCATCCTCCCACCCACCCACCGGAGTGACCCTCACCTTTCCCTCCCTCCCACCCCACACCACCCTCCACCCACTCCATTTCCCCAGAGTCATCCTCCGGCTCTGTCCCCTCCTCCTCCTCCTCCATCGGCTGGGCTGGAACTGCGGGCCCTCTTGTGTGTGTCTCAGATGTGGATGCCCATTCCCCGGCAGCAATGGCCTCTGTTGGGAAAGACAGTCATTAGGACACCATCATGCCATTCCCATACCACATAAACATTGTGTAGCCACACAGGCTGTTGGCCCACTGTGACATGCTGTACATCCCTGCAGTGGCCGCAACACTCACCGTCATGTTCCTGTTGTGCCTTCCTTTGTAGGCATTCCAGGACATCCGGGCAGTGCAGCCACAACTCCCTTCTTCCGAAGGTCCTCCACCTGGGTGGGAATGCAATGGGTGAGAACATCAGGGGGAGGATATCTCTGGTGGGTGGCCATCACATATCACACATCACTGCAGGCAGCTGAGTGTTGCTACTGCTCTGTCCAGTGGGTCCTCTACTATCTGTTGGCAGTGCCGCATGCATGTGTGGCTGTGGGTCTGCCCATGTGTGGGGTGCCAGCTATGTGTACTGTGTGCTACCCCCGGCCTCCTTACCCTGTTCCCACACCCTCCTTGCATGACATGGGTGCACCATGCCATGTGTGTGGTGGTCACGTTGGTCTCCAAATGTGGGATTTCCAAACTCCCTGTATGCTGCAGCAGACACCTGTGTATTTGGCTCACCAACACACATCAGCCGACACACCCACCGTGGCACCATGAGCTCTCTAAGGAACATGTGCGATATGTTCTGACCTCGCCCGGTGTTTGGGTGGGCCAGGCACATCAGCAGGGGCCACTACCATGACATCAGACCTACAACTCTACCTCTGTGGTCAGGACTTAGGCCTCCTCTGAATATGGCAGTTGTGGCCAGATGTAACTGGAGCATGCACAGAGCCACCTAGCTGAGCTATAGACCTATGTTATCCGGTCTAGGCCCTCCCAGTGGTCGGGCAGAGCAGTGACACCCCAACAGCTGCAGGTACGCTGACACCAGCAGCTTTAACAGACCTCTTTGGTCAGGTGTGGATCTCCTGGTGTTTGGGCTCAGCAGTGCAACAACAACAAATGCAGGTACCCTGACACCAGGATGTCAAACAGACCACAACAATCAAGTCTGGCTCTTCTGGGAGTAGGGTGGATATAAACACATCAGCAGCAGCAACTTCCATACCTGCAGGATTTATGCCTGACCTCTGTACTCAGATAAAGACCTCCTGGGGATAGGGTGGATATACACACATGAACTGTAGCACCTACCGTACCAACAGGATGTATAACTGACCTCTGTAATCAGATCAAGGTCTCCTGGGGGTAGGGTGGATATAAACACATGAACAACAGCAACTTCCATACCTGCAGGATTTATGCCTGACATCTGTACTCAGATCAAGACCTCCTGGGGGTAGGGTGGATCGGAACAGGGAAACAGCAACAAGTACCGTACCAACAGGATGTATAACTGACCTCTGTAATCAGATCAAGGCCTCCTGGGGGTAGGGTAGATTGGAACACAGAAACAGCAGCAAGTACCGTACCAACAGGTTGTATAACTGACCTCTGTAATCAGATCAAGGCCTCCTGGGGGTAGGGTGGATATAAACACATGAACAGCAGCATCTTCCATACCTGCAGGATTTATGCCTGACCTCTGTACTCAGATCAAGGCCTCCTAGGTGTAGGGGTGTATCGGAACACAGAAATAGCAGCAAGTACCATACCAACAGGATGTATAACTGACCTCTGTAATCAGATCAAGGCCTCCTGGGGGTAGGGTGGATTGGAACACAGAAACAACAGCAAGTATCGTACCAACAGGATGTATAACTGACTTCTGTAATCAGATTAAGGCCTCCTGGGGGTAGGGTGGATATAAACACATGAACATCAGCAAGTACCGTACCAACAGGATGTATAACTGACCTCGGTAATCAGATCAAGGCCTCCTGGGGGTAGGGTGGATATAAATACATGAACAGCAGCAATTTCCATACCTGCAGGATTTAAGCCTGACCTCTGTAATCAGATCAAGGCCTCCTGGGGTAGGGTGGATATAAACACATGAACAGCAGCATCTTCCATATCTACAGGATTTATGCCTGACCTCTGTAATCAGATCAAGGCCTCCTGGGGGTAAGGTGGATCAGAACACGGAAACAGCAGCAAGTACCCTACCAACAGGATGTATAACTGACCTCTGTAATCAGATCAAGGCCTCCTGGGGGTGGGGTGGATTGGAACACAGAAACAGCAGCAAGTACCGTACCAACAGGTTGTATAACTGACCTCTATAATCAGATCAAGGCCTCCTGGGGGTAGGGTGGATATAAACACATGAACAGCAGCAACTTCCATACCTGCAGGATTTAAGCCTGACCTCGGTAATCAGATCAAGGCCTCCTGGGGGTAGGGTGGATATAAACACATGAACAGCAGCAATTCCGATACCTGCAGGATTTAAGCCTGACCTCTGTAATCAGATCAAGGCCTCCTGGGGTAGGGTGGATATAAACACATGAACAGCAGCATCTTCCATATCTACAGGATTTATGCCTGACCTCTGTAATCAGATCAAGGCCTCCTGGGGGTAGGGTGGATCAGAACACGGAAACAGCAGCAAGTACCATACCAACAGGATGTATAACTGACCTCTGTAATCAGATCAAGGCCTCCTGGGGGTAGGGTGGATTGGAACACAGAAACAGCAGCAAGTACCGTTCCAACAGGTTGTATAACTGACCTCTGTAATAGGATCAAGGCCTCCTGGGGGTAGGGTGGATATAAACACATGAACAGCAGCATCTTCCATACCTGCAGGATTTATGCCTGACCTCTGTACTCAGATCAAGGCCTCCTAGGGGTAGGGGTGTATCGGAACACAGAAATAGCAGCATGTACCATACCAACAGGATGTATAACTGACCTCTGTAATCAGATCAAGGCCTTCTGGGGGTAGGGTGGATTGGAACACAGAAACAACAGCAAGTATCGTACCAACAGGATGTATAACTGACTTCTGTAATCAGATTAAAGCCTCCTGGGGGTAGGGTGGATATAAACACATGAACATCAGCAAGTACCGTACCAATAGGATGTATAACTGACCTCGGAAATCAGATCAAGGCCTCCTGGGGGTAGGGTGGATATAAACACATGAACAGCAGCAATTTCCATACCTGCAGGATTTAAGCCTGACCTCTGTAATCAGATCAAGGCCTCCTGGGGTAGGGTGGATATAAACACATGAACAGCAGCAATTTCCATACCTGCAAGATTTAAGCCTGACCTCTGTAATCAGATCAAGGCCTCCTGGGGGTAGGGTGGATATAAACACATGAACAGCAGCAACTTCCATACCTATAGGATTTGAGCCTGACCTCTGTGAGCGGGTCATGGCCTCATGGGGATAAGACATACTTGCACACAGCAGCATCCAAACCTACTTTTAGCACTGCCTGCACTTACCTCACGTGGGTGGTCAGCAATCCAATTAAAGCACCTAGTGATGCGGCGCCATGCCCTCCTGACGCGGTGGAAGTTTTGCCTTCTGGATGAACCAGGAAATAACTTGGTCTGTTTTGTGCAGATCAGGTTTGCGAGCACTTTTAAATCACACGTGGTGAAGGCTGGCTGACATGAGCTCCTCTCCATATTCACAGAAGTGACTGGGTTGCTGGCGCATGCACGCACACCGCGCATGCGCGATGCCGCTAACAGCACGCATGGCGCACACGCTGCACTTGCACGGTGGCACGCTAACACACGTTAAACCTAAGTTCATGCCAGCGCAGTGCTTGAATGAATAAAGATGTAGCCCACTGGTTACTGCAATGACTATGGAGGCAGAGGTCATGAAATTGAATCCACAGTGGCCTTATGTAATAAGGCTGTCTGAGGCATTACCCTTTAATTTAAATAAGTGCTGTCTGAGGCATTTCCTTTTTAAATTTAAAATAGTGCTGCCAGCAAAAACACACACAGTGCTGTAACCTAAGGTGCTGCATAAGGCGCACTATAAGGCACTCCATAGGGCACATTATAAAGTGCACTGTTTGCCAAGGCACCTTAAATTGTGCCCTATAGAGCGCTTTATGGGGCACATTATATAACTCCTCCCTGGCTGGCTACAGAAAGACTGCAGGTCACCACACAAACTGCCTGCTGTGTTTTCCAGGATAGGGTAAACCCACCCGTACCCATGTTGCACTGCACATGCAGATCAGCAGTCTACAGCTGATGGGGTATGCACCCCTCACAGCACCTCGGCCTGGTAACTGACCATGTGTATTACTGGCACAGAGTAGCTACAGACCGTGACATTTTGTGGGTCCTGTGTTCACCCTGAGGGTGAGGTGGGGTGCCCAGCCACCAGGTCCGCAGCACCTGGCTTGGCTGAGATAGGCTACGCTGCAGGTCCCCATCAGTGGCAGTGTGTGATAGATAGCCCTTGCAGATGCACTTGTGTCCATCTCTATTTCCCAGTCTCACGTCTAGCCCTTGTGGACTATGATGCACCCAGAATAGTGCATATCCTGTGTGGGTGCCATGGTCACACATTATAAGTGAAGGGGGGTGTTGAAACCCAAAAGTGGATTATGTAGCGCCTGCCAACCAGCCCTCTGTGGCTCAGGGTGGGGGAACAGGATCTCCCACCAACAGATCCACATTCTGCATCTCTGCAATGGTGGAAGTAGAGGGGACCATCAACTCCAGTCCTGCTGGGGAACGGGCGCCCTACAGGGCAGTCAATGCAGATCTGTACGCATCAATAAAGCAATGGCAGGCAGGCAGATAGACAGAATGCTGGAAAAGCTCAGCTGCCACCCACCACTATCTGACATTCACCAGCAGAGAACATAGTCAGTCTCCACCCACTGCACCCTGCAAGGTGTTCCAGCCATACACATACTGACTGCAGACAGTCTGCTAGCTAGTACATGGTGCATGTCCCTGGAGGAACTGTGTGCACCCAAAAATGGGATGTGAGCACACACACATACCCCAAGCAGCTATGTCAATGATCAGGCCCCAGAAAAGAAAACCCATAAATATCACCTGAGAAAAACACTACATAGCACTATGGGGGAACCTAGCCATGCCGTGGTCACTGCTCAGTCAGGGTGAGAGTGACCTCCCAGCATGACATGCTGTGGCCACCCTGTCCGTGCAGGTGGTGGTCGGCCACTACAATATTCCAGCCATTGCCCTATGCCCTGTGCAGATGCACCCTGCCCAGGCCACCCTGTCCGGCCCATACCCACAGTACCTTGCTCCTAATTATGCACATTGGCAGGCTAACACTGGAAACAGTGCAAGAAGTGTGGGCTCAGAAAGGTGTAGGCCAGAGCTACTCAAATCTGGTCCTGGATGTCCACAACCCTGCAGGTTTTTGGGATATCCCTAATGAATATGTATGAGAGATATCCTGGTTTGTGGCTCTCCAGGGCTGGATTTTGAGACCCCTGCCTTACACCTCTGCCATTTAAGATTGTGACTGGGAAAGGTACAGATGTCCTAGACATCAAAAGGGTAGATAGAATGTGTCACATTCCTCCTCGAGTCTCACCACCACCAAAACGTTGTCTAATAGACAATATTTTGTGGTGGTGAGAAGTGAGGAGGAATGTGACAAATTCTGTCTAACCTTTTTGATGTTTTGGACATCTGCACCTTGCCCACTCAAAATCTTAAATGACAGAGGTATTAGGTAGGGGGTCTCCAAATCCAGCCGTGGAGGGCCACAAACCAGTGAAGTTGGCAGGCTATCTCTAATGCATATATGCAAATGCAATGTGTGCCTTTGAGTCAGTCCTGACTCCTGGCGACCCAGAAGCTCCTGGGTTTTCTTGGCAGTGTCACCGGAAGTAGATTGCCAGGCCTTTCTTCCAAGGCAATGGAGGGTTAAGTGACTTGCCCAAGGCCACAAGGAGTGCTAGCGGGAATTGAACCCTGGTTGCTTGGTTACCAAGCCAGTGCTCTAACCACTAGGCTACTCCTCCACATATATCTCATGCATATTCATTAGGAATATTCCAAAAACCTACAGGGTTGTGGACCTCCAGAACAGGATTTTATTTATTTATATTCCACACTATTCTGCATCAGTGCAGTTTATATTGAGCAAACTGAAATTACATTGAATAGGGCATTATAACTTGGAGATAACTATTTTACAGGGAACTTGGGCTGTGGAGGGTTAAGTGGCTTGCCCAAGACCACAAGGAGCACCTGTGGGACTAGAAACTCCATTCCTTCCAGCCCAAGGTTGCTGTTCTTTAGTGGGATTTTAACCCCTGACCTTCTGGCCTGAAGCACCTTGCCCCAACCAGTAGGCCACTCCTCCACTCCATTTGAGTAGGAATTTGTCACATTCCTCCTTGCTTCTCACCACCACCAAAATGTTGTCTATTAGATAACTTTTTGGTGGTGGTGAGAATCGAGGAGGAATGTGAAAAATTCTATCTTCCCTTTTGATGTCTAGGACATCTGTACCTTGGGCCACTTACAATCTTAAATGGCAGAGGTGTAAGGCAGGGGTCTCCAAATCCAGTCCTGGAGGGCCACAAACCAGTCTTTATCTTTATCTTTATTAGGTTGGCAGGATAGCTCTAATGCATATATATCTCATGCATAGTCATTGGGCTGCCAGGATTGCGGCTCTCCAGGACAGGGTTGGACACCCCTGGGATAGACAGACACACACTCCCACACCTATGCCAGCATTGTGCAAATATAGAGGTTTTTGGCAGCCCAGGCCACCACTCCAGTCCTGGGCAAGGTACAGGCATGGCTATGGTACGCAATATTGTTGGGGTCACTCCCTGGGGTGGTAAACACTGTCAGAAACCAAAACAGAAACACACTCCATAAATATCAGAAAGGTTGCTATGATGCAGCTCTGTCAACAAATTATGTTTAACTTAGGATTTGTTATCTGCCATTAATCATAGCAACCTTTTGATATATGTGTAACGTGTTCCCAAGTTAAGGGCGGCATTGCTAAGGTATGCAAGTGGGAATGTATTGGGAGATGCTGCTCCATGCAGGGCTCAACAGCCTGACTCTCCATGAGGCTTTGGATAGTGGAGCCTGTGGGTGTG
This sequence comes from Ichthyophis bannanicus, assembly GCA_033557465.1. NCBI lineage: Eukaryota > Metazoa > Chordata > Amphibia > Gymnophiona > Ichthyophiidae > Ichthyophis > Ichthyophis bannanicus. The sequence continues at coordinate 1,315,962,974 of CM066031.1, forward strand.
GGTGTTTATGCCCCTGTTGGCTGCTGCTCTAAGGCTGAGTTTCCCTACTCCGGTCCTAGAGGGCCAAACACTGTTCAGGTTTTCATGCTGTCCCTAATGAATATGCATGAGATACATTTGCATACAATGGGGCGAGGCATACAATTGCAGCACAGGCATATTTATTAGGGACAGCATGACACCTGAATGGTGTTTGGCCCTCCAGGACTGCATTTGGGAAACTTGGCTCTAGGAATTGCACATGTTTATGGTGTCTGTGCCCTGTAGGGAAAAATATAGGTGTTTATGGATTGTTTATTTAATCTGCAATAACAGTTCCATCTTTATTACCACAGTTTAGTACTGGGTAACATATGGGGACATGGTTTGTAGGAACCACAGCTGGGGCTTGAACCTGTGACCTTCTAATTCTAAACACACTGGCTGTGTGTACTGCACCAAACTGTTGTCACAGAGGCAGAGCATTCCCTGGGGCTACCATTAGTGTTCATTGGACAGACCTTATCTGTTGCACCACACAACACCCACCTAAACAGGGTTTGGCCTTGGTCTGCTGTGGGCAGATGCCACTGGCCCCTCCACCACCAGCACCCCTCCACCATCATGCTGACATGCCCTTATACCAGTGGTGCTGGTGGTGCGCAGTCCCAGGCCATCCATTGTGCTGGTAGGCAGCTGCCTATGGTGAGGGTTCTCATGTAGGGGTGCCTACATGGACATGCACACTTCCCCCCGGCACCGCCTGCCAATGTTCTGTGCCCTTGGGGGTACCTGCTGGGTAATATCCTCTGTGACACTGTGGGGCACACACTTGTGCCCATGTTGGACACTCATCAGTTGCTGTCTTGCTGCTTTACAGTTTTGGCATTCCTATGTGCCACCTAGTCATCTGCCTGGTCCGCACTGTGTCCCAGCTGGTCCACAGCATAACAAACCTGCCCAATATAAAGGAGAAAATCCTGCTCACCGCTATTTCACTGTGGGATCATTCACTTTGAAGGGGGACAGAGCATAGCCTGTTCCAAACATGATATCTTCCTTTTTACGCTTTGTCAGTAGTGTTGCTTTATGTTTATCATTAGTAGCACTATTGGCCAGCTTGGTTATGGGGATTTGAAATGTGGTTCTGGCATTTAATATGTTCATTTGATTTTTTGGTTCGTGCACATTGTCATGGGGTAGAGCAGTCAGAACCTATGGAGATAGGAAACTCTGAGCAAAACAAAGCTAACACTGACAGCTCAGATCTGCACATGGCCCAAGGTTGCTATAAGCAACGTACACAAGCTGCTTCACGAGGTGTGAGGGAACGCCCAAACACTAGGCTAGCTCATAGCTCATTAGGGAATGAGGGACAGCTGGGAAGGGGTGGAGCCCAAACAAACACCAGAACATACACAGTTAAAAATCACTTACCAGAGAGTAGTGGGGAGAGACCACCAGGGAATTCAAGAACCGTTGCTGACCGAGAGAGAGCACCGGGGAATTCAAGAGCCGTTGGTAACAGAGAGAGACTACCAGGGAAGTACAGAGCTGTTGAACCCACGAGGGACTACTTTGGAAAGCAGTGCACAACTGAACAGTATCCCAGGGAACCTTGCTACGGAGGGAGCAGAGGAGGTAGTCCTGGAACCAGGCCGAGGAAAGCCAAGTTGCCCAGCATCAGGTACCAAGGGGGAGAGAGCTTCTATCCTGAAGATAGTTTTATGCCAAGAGGAAAGCTGAAAGAGAAACATAATAAAGGCTTCCGTACAGGCAAAGCTCTGCTCGGCTGAGAAACTCTGAAGAGAGAGTGCTGGAAGGTAGGCTTATTGATCCTAATAGAAGAGGAATAGAGTATAACGAATTGCCCTGTAGTTATCAAGAATTGTGTGGCTCTCCTAAAAGAAACTACAGAGAATATGGTAATTACCCATTCCACTCTAGTCGGGAGGAGGAAGGGAACTCTCTGAGCTGTAGGGAGGAACTCTGTAACAATAACGGAAGTTTCAGTTTAAGGGAAACTTACTCCGGTGTTGAAGAAATGCAATGTGATTCCTACAAGGAACCTGCTTATGATAATTGCATAGACTGTACGTTTACCATGTCAGATGCCATCACTTCTTTGTGCTGAAGTGCTGTAAAAAGTGTTTGTAAAGAAAACAGGAAGAAAGTTATTTGGTTTGAAAGAGACTGTTTTCTTTTCCTTTTTGTCCATTGCAAAGCTGAAGTTAAGCAGAGTTTTTGTTCCAGTGTTTCTTTAATTTCATACCAGACAAATGGTCTTTATGTTACTTTGTTTCATTGTGCTGGAAATCCAACCCCGGGAAGGGGAATAAAAAGTCCTGTCTTTAAGCCTTACCACTTGACTGCAACTACATTCTTTTGCTAGTTTGTGGAACCACAAGTCCCAGGGGGCACTGCAATGCCCTTCTATAACACTCCACAGCTACTGAAGAACATGCCCCGATGAATTACCCATGCTTCTGGCCTCTGGGGACTTTCACGGGTGACAACATGTATCACTACTATCACTTTTCTGGGTTTCCTTGGCTTTGCTGTACATTGCTGACTGAAATGGTTTCTCTCTCCTGCAAATGTGCCTCTAGCACAAGGTTTTCACTGGCGCTAATTTTCAGAGCTTCATTTCACAGCATTAGTGTGCATGGGGCCTCTCCCCGCCCACTCTCCGCCCATTGACCCCTCATCTCTGCCCCTGGGGAGCCTTACTCCGCCATCTGGGGATCCTTCCTCCACCCTCTGCGCACCTTAACGCCGCCACAGACATTATCGCGCGATACATGATGTTCTCGCACGGTAAAGCGCCATTATTTCGTGATAACGTCAGGTATCGCGTGATAATACCACCGCTGCGACGTTAAGACAGTTTAGTAAACCTACCCATTAGTGTTATATGAGATTGCCTTTCTGTTCCTTGAGACGAGCAGTGCTTTCCAGGGCTCTCCCAAAATGTGATTTTTTCTGAATTTGCTGCTAAACTGTGAGTTCTATCTGTTTGTCTGTTTGTTTCCACATATTTATCTATCTATTTGCCCTTCTTGGTGGGTTCCCTTACCTACTCCTTTGCTGTGTGCCCACTGTTCAGGAACAGCCTCCATTGCTGTAGAGTTTTAAACTATCTTTCTCTTAGTCTACCTGAGTGACTACCCCTCCCCCCTGCTGAGGCATTGTTGTAGACCTCCATTTCCTGTTGTGCATGTGGGCTTGCTCAGATTGCCTTTCTGTTCCTTGAGAAGAGCAGTGCTTTCTAGGGCTCTCCCAAAAGGTGATTTTTGCTGAATTTGCTGCTAAACTGTGAGTTCTCTCTGTCTGTCTGTTTGTCTCCACATATTTATCTATTTGCCCTTCTTGGTGGGTTCCCTTACCTACTCCTTTGCTGTGTACCCACTGTTCATAAACAGCCTACTGGCCAGAGACACTTAGGTTCCTGCCCACCCTACCCCTCACCCCACCCACCCCAGGGGCTACATTGCCTATATAGTGGTCACATACGTACCATCTGTCGTTCCCAACTTGGGTAACGCCCACATCTTCAACTTTTCTTATTATTATTCTTCCTCTTCTGGGACTGCTTAATCAACATGTCGTGTATTCAGTGCAATAACTGTGGTACTTTCATTCAAAGAAGAATCATTTGGAGCCTAAGAGCTTGTCCTATATGCCTAAAGTCAGCTGCCATGCATGAAGAACTGACTCTACTAAAGAAAGACCTAGCAGCCATACATAAAGAAGTGTCTCTAATGAGGGAGGAACTGGCTGCAATGAAGCGCACCTCTTCTAGGATACAAACTGAACAAAGTCCACCACCGCTCCCACAAAGAATCAAACACCCCAGGAACAAATGGATCACAGTGGGTTCCGGAAGATTGCAACCTGTAACTCAGAGACATCCTACACATCAAGAGATATCCCTGCAAAATGTCTTCTCGGCCTTTGATACTGTTCCTCATAGGAGGCTTGTCAATAAACTCAGTAGCTTGGGGATGGGTCCCAAGATAGTAAACTGGATTAGAAATTGGTTGACTGACAGACAACAGAAGGTGATGGTACATGGAGCTCACTCGGATGAGAGGAAGGTGATTAGCGGGGTGCCTCAGGGTTCGGTCCTGGGCCCGGCACTGTTCAATATATTTGTGAGTGATATTGCTGAAGGACTGAATGGAAAAGTCTGTCTTTTTGCAAATGACACAAAAATTTGCAACAGAGTGGACTCCCCCGAGGGAGTGGTTAACATGAGGAAATATCTACAAAAGCTGGAAGACTGGTCTAAAGCTTGGCAACTACGATTTAATGTGGAAAAGTGCAGTGTCATGCACTTGGATAACAGAAATCCAAGGGAAAAGTACACGATAGGGGGTGAGAGGTTGGTATGCACGGTTCAGGAGAAAGACCTTGGTGTGATTATCTCTGATGATCTCAAGGTGGCAAAACAGTGCGACAAGGCGGTGGCAAAAGCCAGGAGGATGTTGGGCTGCATACAAAGAGGGATTACCAGCAGAAAGGAAGAGGTACGTATGCCACTGTACAAGTCACTGGTGAGGCCTCACTTGGAATACTGTGTTCAGTTTTGGAGACCATATCTTGCAAAGGATGTAAAAAGACTGGAAACTGTTCAGAGAAAGGCGACCAAAATGATTTGGAGCCTGCATCAGAAGCCTTATGAGAATAGACTTGAAGACCTAAATATGTACACTTTGGAGGAGAGGAGGGACAGGGGAGATATGATTCAGACCTTTAAATACTTAAAGAGAAATGATGAACAAACAAACCTCTTCCAAAGACGGGGAAGCTGTAAAACTAGAGGGCATAACATGATGCTGCAAGGTGGTAAATTGAAAGGCAATGTCAGGAAATATTTCTTCGCTGAAAGGGTGGTGGATGCTTGGAATACCCTCCCGATGGAAGTGGTGGGGGCAAACATGGTGATGGAATTCAAAACGGCATGGGACAAACACAGTGGATCCCTTTACAGCAACAGGATAAAAGCAAAATAAACGGTACCATCTAACTTCTGAACTATCTAGCGTCTCAACAAATAAGGGTGTCCTACATGGAGTGGTGGGTTCACCCCTAAACAAAAACAAAAACATGGGGAGGGGTGGCCTGCACAGAGCGACAGGTGCACCTACTCTTGCCATCTTGCTGGGCAGACTAGATGGACCATGCTGGTCTTTATCTGCCGTCACTTACTATGTTACTGTATATTCTAACTCTCCCATCTTATTTTTTAGACTTCTAGCATTTGCATACCAGATTTAAGAAACTGTATTTTATTCATATTAATCTGGCTATTGGTAGGCAAGATTAATTTATTTATTTAGCCAGTTTTGTATAACATCTTATCCTTCAATCAAGTGGTCAACAACACAATTGTAGGTATACATTTAACAAGAAAGGGGGATAAGACATACATACGTACAGGCTATCTGCTTTTAGTTCTCATTTGGGTGTGGGTTGTCGGTGGGCCATTTGTGGTGGAATCTAGTGCTTGGCATCTTATGTTACTTGTTCATAGGATTCCATGAACAGAAGGTCTTGAGATATTTGCGGAAATCCTTGGTGTCGTTTAGGGCCTTAATTCCTTAGGGAGTGAATTCAATAGGGCAGGTGCCAACAGTGAGGGAGCTCTCTTAGATGTGGCCTGCTTCATCTTATGATATCCTGCGGGTGTGCTGAGTCCATTACCATTGTTGGCTCTCCTAAGTCTGCTACCAAAGTCCTTTATTATTATATCTTGGAGCGCGTCTGCCGAGCAGTGGTGGATGACTTTGAATATGTTCAGGATTGCCTTGAATTTTGCCCTTGCGATTATTGGAAGTCAGTGTAACTGTTGCAGTATGGGTGTCATGTGTTCAGATTTTTCATTGCCCATGATGATGTGCGCTACAGTATTCTGCACCATTTGAAGTTGGGTGAATAGTCTGCTTGGTAAGTCCTTGATATAATGAATTTCCATAGTCCAGAACTGGGGTGACGACAGCTTGGCATAATGTGTGGAAGTGGTCTTGGTTGAGGATTAGTTTGAGTTTTCTGATGATCTATAATCAGAGGTAGGCTTTTGCCAGAGTTTTGCTAATGTGTGATTGTAGGTTAAGAGTTTTGTCCAGGGTAATGCCCAGGTACCTTACTTCGTTCTTTATTGCTATCTTCTTGTTTAGGATACTGATTGCCTGGGGAGGGTTGATGAACAGAGCCTCTGTCTTGTCAAAGTTGACCATCAGGTAATTGTTGGCAAGCCAGGTGTTCATGTTTTGAGGCAATTTGTTATCGAGGTCTTGTTAGGTGATGGCAAGTTGATTAGGGCATATACCATGATATCGTCAGCATAAAGGTGGTAATACATTTTGTGGCTTTTGCTGATATTGCATATGGGTTGAATATATATGTCAAAGAGTATAGATGAGAGTGTCGAACCTTGTGGTATTCCTTGAATAACGGAGAACTGCGTTGATTTATTCTGGGCACATTTAACTTGTTGCGTTCAGTCATTCAGGAAAGAGGAAAATCATTTTAGGGTATTTTTGCATATTCCGATCTCCTGTAGGCATTGTAGTATTATGGTGTGGGACACTATGTCAAAAGCCACTGAGCTGTCCATGAACACTAGCAGGAATCCGTTCTTTATGTCATCTATGCCTTTTAGGAGATTGTCGAAGATGGAGGTAAGCAGAGTTTCCACATTGTGTTGTGGTTTAAAGCAATTCTGGTGGGTGTCCAGCTGAGCATTCAGATCAATGTAATCTTGCAGTTGTCTTTGTAAGGCTATTCAATGATTTTTGAAAGAATGGAAGGCTAGAGATGGGGCGGTAGGATTTTGGATATGAGGGATTTAGCGTGGCGTTCTTGAGGATCGGTTGTATCGTGGCTTGCTTGAGGATTTACAGCATGTGTCCTTGCTGGAGGGACTTCTTTACGATTTTGTGGAGGTATTGGCTTAGTTGTTCTCTAGTGACTTTGATCCACGCCACTGGGCAATGTTCTGATAGTGAGGTTGTTGTATTCAGGGCATCCAATATGTCTTCTATTTGCTGAGCTGAGAGTATGCTAAAGTCTTATCAGGTTTCTTGAGGTTCCGTCATTTTCAGGTTGTATGCTGAGGAGAGAGGGGTGATTGGTTGGAGTTCTTGGTTATAATGTAATTTGCAAATTCTTGTGGGTCTAATTAGTGGGTGCAGTGATGAGAAGCATCTTTGGTGAGCTGTTGCACAATGTTAAATAGTTCCCTTGGTTAGCTGATTTCATGATTAAGTTGGTATGGTGTTGTTGCTTGCGACCATTAATCAGGTTACTGTATTCCAACTGTTTGAATCTGTATTGGAGCACAGAATCATGTGACTTGTCCCGCCTCCATTTCCTTTCCAGTTTTCTGAGTACATGTTTGCATCCCTGATAGTATTCGAATACTAGGAAGTGCTGGATTTTCTGCATGTGTGCGTCCTTCTTTATTTGGGGCTAATGCGGCCTCAGATATTATGAGGCTCCATTTTTCTATGGTTTTGTCAAGGCTGTCACACTCTTGCTGGAATTGTGCAATTATTTCCTTTAGGAAAGCATCTTTGTTGTATGCTCTGAATTGTCTGGTTTTGCTCTCCCCTTCGGTGTGTCGAGTGGGGTTATCCAAGAGCAAGAAGGCAATTACATGATGGTTTGACCATGGGAATGGGGTGATTGTTGGGGTTGTAACCTGTTCCAGTTCTACCAGTTGTATAGGAATGAAGACAAGGTCTGGAGTAATACCATGCTGGTATGTCAGTGCATCAAGCATCTGACGGTAATTTAGCGATTCCATGGCTTTAAGAAATGCTGTAGCTTCTTTGGTGGGTGTGGAGGTTAGGTTATAGTCTCCTAGGGCAATGAGAGATTTGTGCTGTCTGCTATGTGTGCAAATTGATTCAAGAACTGTGGAAAGATGTTCAGTAATGGCATTAGAGGGCCTGTAAGTGAGGCAAATGCTGAGGTATTTATTAGATATGTTGATTGCGCTGAACTCGGTCGAGTTGCTTGTAGAGATCAATTTAAATTTGTAGTCTTTTCTGGCCAGTCTAAGGGTTCCACTTCATCTCTTGTGTGCTCTGCTGCAGTTGAATGCCGAGAAGTATGGTGGAGTGACTTGGTTCAGGATGACCTGGTCTGTATCATTAAGCCAGTCTCAGTGATGCAAATTATGTCCAGATTCTGGTCCAGAATAAAGTCGTAGATGATATTCAGTTTGTTTTTGATTGACCTAGCATTTAGTAATGCACATCTGATAGTGGATGTAATGATGGGGTTGTTGTGTAAGGTGTGTGGGGAATGCGTGTGTAGAGTACGGGAGGTGTTATGCGCTCTGCATGTTGTTTGCTTAGGATGTTGTAACCTTTGTGGGGGGATGTCCAGGGCATTTGTGTGGTTTGTATAGGCAGAAGGGGGAACAGTGGTATCTGTGTTGGGTCTGGCTCCATGTGTATGGAGTGTTAGAGTGTGCGGCAGTGTGAGGTAGGCCATGAGATGATGGTAGTTGCTGGGCATGTTTGCGGTGCAACTGACCTGAGTGTGGTTTGTGCCCTTTCCAAGATGTGAAGATTTGGCGCTTGCTAGCTTCATTCCCTTTTCTGTTTTTCTTAGCTTCCTCATGTTTGGGCCACTCCTACTGGCCATGCCAAAAGGCCCTTTGGCTTGGCCCTTAGGTGCAGGCCCGCCAGGCGTGGGGTGTCTAGTGTGTCGCCCTTAAATGTGTCTGCTTGTTGCTGGGTGATGATGCCTGTGGGTGGAGCTTGATGAGTCCGATGTGCATCAGGGTGAACGTCCGTGGGCCTCACCTGGAATTCGAGTGCACTGCTGCTGAAGTGGTGAGTGCTGCACTGAGGTTACTCATTGGGAGTTTGTCCAGGGCAAGAGCCGTGGTGGGAAAAGGCCTCTTCCTCCACAGCTGGGTTCTGCAGCAGCAGAAGGGGGGAGTCAGCCTGGATCTCTGCCTGGGATACCAGGACCCTTGGACTACCCCATGTGGCACATTGCCTTTCCGCAGCAGTAGCAGGATTGTGTGCTGCCACTGTCACTGTGGGATCCTGACAAACATCACAGATGGTTCTGCGGATGGCAGAATACCACTTTGTGGAGAGGCTAAAAAGGTTAGGGTTCATCAATCTGGGGAAGAGATGGCTGAGGGGAGATATGATAGAGGTCTATAGGTTATTGACCAGAGTGGAACAGGTAAAAGTAGGTCACTTTTTATGCCATAAGACTGTGGGCAGACTAAGGGACCTGCAATGTGACCTGTGTCTTCTAGGTGAAAATATTTTTTCAGTCAACGCGTAATCAAACCCTGCTATCCATTACCGGAGGATGTGGTAAAAGCTGTCAGTGTAGCAGAGTTTAAAAAAGTTTGGACTGGTTCCTGAGTAACGGTCAATAAACCATTGCTAAACAGGATCTGAGCTATGCACTACTTGCACCATTACAGTTATTTGGGATCCTGTGTGTCTTTTGGGGAAACTTCTAGGTACTTGTGACTTAGATTGTGCACTGTTGGACACAGGATACTGGGCATGATGGACCTCTGTCTGACACAATTTGGCATATTTTGTAGTCTTATGTTCCTATGTGCCATCTAGGCAGCTGCCTGGTCTCCTCTGTACACCAGCAGTCTCCACTGGATGACCGAACACAAGCGACGACTGTACATATGGACTTCACCCAATGGATTGTACAAAAATAAAATTGACTACATCTGTAGAAGTCAACGATGGAAAAGCTCTATAACATCAACAAAGACAAAACCTGGAGCTGACTGTGGTACAGATCATCAACTACTAGTTGATGCAAACTCAAGCTAAAGTTGAAAAAGAGCAAACCACTCATGATTGCAGCAAAATATGACCTTGAGAATCTACCACTGGAATTTAAAGACTGCCTACAAAATTGATTTGCTGCTTTAGATACAAATGACAGGGCTCCAGAAGAATTATGGAATGACATCAAGAAAGTTGTGTTGGAAGAAAGCAAGAAGTCTCTACAAAAAATGAAAAAGCAAAAACGGCCAAAATGGATGATGGAAGAAACTTTGAAAATTGCCCAGAAATGCAGAGAAACTAAAGCTAAAGGAGAAAGAAAGACAATTGAAGAACTCAGCAGAGATTTCCAACATAGAAACATAGAAATATGATGATAGAAAAAGACCACATAGCCTATCTAGTCTGTCCTTCCATATCAACAACTACAACAGTTCCCTTTTTACCTTTAGAGATCCTCTGTGTTTGTACCATGCTTTTTTGAATTCAGTTACTGTCCTCATCTCTACCACCTCCACTGGGAGACTATTCCACAGATCCACTACTCTTTCCATAAAGAAATATTTCTGCATATCACTCCTGAATCTATCTCCCTTCACCCTCATCCCATGTCCCCTCGTAGCAGAACTTGCTTTCAATTGAAAGAGGCTCTCTCCCTGAACATTTATGCCATGGAGGTATTTAAACATCTCAATCATATCACCTCTATCTCGCTTTTCCTCTAAGGTGTACATATTAAGATCCTTCAGTCTCAGAGGGCGGAGCTTGCCACATTCAGGAATGGCTGCCTAGGAGAGCTGCTCCCACCCGTCGCCCGAGTACCCGAGCTCTAACCCCTGATAGCGTCCAGCTATATCGCTACTGCACGGCATAAAAGATTGATGAAATGTCCTCCCTGAAGCCGGCCAAGTTAGATTTTTCGCCGACAACAGGACACGCCGTTAAAAGAACAAAACAAGAGGCGGCCTCCCCACACAAAATGGCGTCGGAGAAGGAAGCCGCGGAGGGCATCAGGGAAGTGCTGCAAGAGCTCCGGACAGTTAAGAGCATGGTAGCAGAGAGCAAAGAAACCCTAGCCTTGTTGCAGGGAGATATGTCAGACTTGAAAAATCGGATGTCTGAAGTATGGGAGCGGCTGCATAAGGTAGAGTCGGTACTGGAAAGACATGATCCCCTTATTGCACAGATTGACCCGCTACAGAAAAGAATCAAAGACTTGGAAGATCAGTATGAGGATCAGACTAACCGGGCTCGCCGGAACAACCTCTGGATTATTGGCATTCCTGAGGGCCGGGAAGGGCTGGATACTGTTAAGTTTATACAGCAGCTGATCCCTAAGCTGCTGCAGATAACCTTCGCTGAGCCCTTTGAAATAGAGAGGGCCCATCGTGTGCCATCACACGCATTGGGGAAAAAACCTTATCCGCGCCCCTTCATCGTCAAAATCCTGCGCTACCCACAAGTCCTCCAGATTTTGCAGGCTGCTAAGCAGACGGCTGATGCGCGCTATGAGGGACATAAAATCAGTTTCTTTCCTGACCTTTGCAAAAGAACGACGGAACGGAGAAGAGAACTACTAGAATGCAGACCACTGCTACAGAAACTACAAGCAAAATATGGCCTCTACTACCCTGCATGAATGAGAGTAACGCTGGGAAACGCAACAAAGACCTTTGACACTGGAGAGAAACTGCGGGCATATCTCCATGAGTGGGGCCAAATGGAGACGGATCCATCTCATACCTGAGCAGTAATGATTTTTTTCCTGTACTTAGGTAACTGCATTGCTAGATAGGGGGGTTGAGAATTGTATCTTTGACATGATCTAAGGCTTGAGGGGGCGGGTGGGGGTGGGGCTCTAGGGTGGCGGGAGGCAGAAGGGCGGGCTAGGTTCCACCATTAAATGTTACCACAGTTGAAGGTCGACTGTTGGACGACCACCCTTGACACCTTTTGTATTCATATAATCTTAATGTTCCAGTGTTTGCAGGTGGCGAGCGGCATCCCCCGAGACTGGGCCAGCTATCATAACAAATATTGAGAAACTGAGAGTGGCATCCCTTAATGTGCAAGGAATTAGCAACCCTGCTAAACGAAAGAAAATCCTGAATTACTGTAAGCGGTTGAAAGCTGATGTGGTCTATATCCAAGAAACACATCTAACACTGCCTGAATCACACAAGGTAACTGGGGATGGCTATCAGAACATATTATCTGCACCGGCATATAAGCGGAAGGGGGGAGTTCTAATATTAGTGCGCGCTGCGTTACAACCTAAAGTTGAAGACACAGTCATAGACCCAGAGGGGCGGTGGGCGAGAGCACGTGTCCAGATCTCTGGTACAACCTACACCCTCATGACTCTCTATGGACCCAACCAAGACGATCACACTTTCTTTGAAAGGATTGCTCAGGAAGTATTGCTAAGTGGCGCTACCAACGTCATTCTTGGGGGAGACTTCAACCTCATCCAGGATCCGCTGTTAGACCAGACGCCCTATAAATGTCAGCATAAGCCGCGGGCCAATAAACAATTGATTGGAATGATGGAAGCACTTGGCCTAGTTGATCCGTGGCGGCTCTTATACCCTGTAGAGAGGGACTACACCTTTTACTCAATGCCGCATAATACACAGACGCGTATCGACTACTTCCTGATCTCGAAGACTTTAGTGTCGCAGCTAACGGCAGCGGATATTGCCGCCAAGACGGTCTCGGATCATGCTGCGATTACTATAGAACTTCGCTCTGGACACATCAAGAAGACTACGTCCCGATGGCAATTTGATCACGCTTGGCTCCATAGTGAAGAGTTCCGCGACATCCTACGCCCACAAATTGAGGACTACTTCAAGCATAATGGACTGCATGACACCCCCACCTGGGCGTGGTGGGAGGCGTTTAAAGCCACGATACGGGGGTGCATTACATCATATAGTATCAAGCAAAAGAAGGCAGCGGCAGCACAACTGCATCAGTTGGAGCAAGAGATACGGGCGGGAGAACGGCTGCTTTCCAAACGCTCAGACGCGCTTGTCCTGCTTCGATTGCAGAAACTGAGGTACCAATACAACTCTATTCTCAATACTGAAGCCTGCCAACAAATCCAAGCCCAGCAGAGCATGTATTATCATGAAAGTAATCGAGCAAGTACGTTATTGGCGCAAACACTACGAGCCAAAAAAGCTCAATCGCACATAACCGGCCTGAAGGGCGCTGGAGGGAAGTTGCAGCGGCAAAATGAAGATATATTGAGAATTTGTGAAGCCTTCTATTCACAACTATACCAGACGGAAGGAGTTTTTTCAGCAGATGGATTTAACAATTTCACTGAGAGTTTAATTGGCCCCAAACTTACCGGAGAACAGCAGTGTCAACTAGCGGGCAATATCACCTGCACGGAAATACAGCAGGCAATGAGGCAGCTTGCTAAAGGGAAAGCTAGCGGACCTGATGGTTTACCGATAGAATTCTACACCGCCTTCTCAAGAGAGCTGCTTCCCGAGTTGTGTACATATTATATGGAGTTGGCAAAGGAGTGTCCAGTGGTGGGCAATTTTGCTGCTGCTACTATAGTAATACATCCTAAGCCAGGTCGTGATGACCAGCAGATAGAAAACTACCGGCCAATCTCGCTCCTCAATGCTGATTACAAGATATACGCCAAAGTCCTAACTAACCGGCTTACGGGTGTAATGGGATCCCTGATACAGCCAGATCAATGCAGCTTCATGCCTGGCAGGTCTACAACTGATAATGGGCGACTCCTGGCGCATGTGCTCGGGTAAGTCTCTCATCTCGAGGAACCACTCGTAGGACTTGCATTAGATGCTGAGAAAGCATTTGATCGCGTGGAATTGCCCTACTTGTTTCAAGTACTGCAGTGGTTCGGAATACCAGAAGACTACCTAGCTAATGTCCGGGTGCTGTACTCCCATCCCACTGCGCGCATAGTGGCAAACAACGGACTCTCCTCTGAATTTCGCTTGTCACGAGGTACACGACAAGGCTGCCCCCTATCACCACTATTATTCAACTTAGTTATGGAGCCACTCCTGATGAAAATTCGACAGTCCCCAAAAATAGAAGGGATATGTCTGGGAACTACCCAGGTCAAGCTGTCGGCGTATGCCGACGATCTCTTACTCCTGCTACATCCAAGATCACTAGAACCCACGTTGTCGATCATCGCTGAATACTCAGGCATATCTGGATACAAACTGAATCTGTCCAAAACTACTATCATTCCACTGAACGATCACATCTCTAGCGAGATGCTACACAGCTACCCGTTTGCGGTGGAGAGCGAGACGTTTAAATATTTAGGGCTAACATATGGGCCTACTCTCCTGGACACTGTCCGAAGCTCCATGGTTCAATGTGAGCGGATATTGGAAGAATATATAAACAAATGGTCCCCGTTAAACTTAACGTGGTGGGGCAGAGGGGAGACTATCAAAATGGTCATTGTGCCCAAAATATGTTACATACTCAACATGGTCCCAACTCTATTTGACAAGAAATTCTATTGGAGATTGGAAAAACGGTTGATATCCTTTTTATGGCGTAACAGACCTCCACGCATTGCTACATGGAAGCTTAAATCCCCCAAAGCTAGAGGTGGAATACATTTCCCTGACTTCTATTGGTATCACATGGCCTCCCTCCTCAAACAGGGAGCCCAGTGGAGTGAGGAAATCATCGGGGAGGATGCCCCGGTTTGGCTGAAGATAGAGAACGTCCTGAGCCAGCCGGTCCCCTTGTGGATGCGGCTGGGAATGGACAATTGGAAAGCCGGAATGGCGAATGATATAATGCGAGACACTCAGATGGCCTATCGAGTGCTCCGGCAACGTATGGGAACGGACCCGAACTTTTTAGAATCCACGGGGCTATGGTGCAATGAGAAATTCAAGATAGACGGGCATAGTGTCCTATGGCTACCTTGGCTCCGGGCCGGCATATATAACCTTGGGCATCTGATTGCAGACAAGGCCTACAAGCCCTTCCTGTCCCTCCAACATGAATTCCAATTACCCAAAAGGTGCCTTTATCAGTGGTGCCAGCTGCGACATTGCTTGGGTAAAGTGGGAGTCCTACCCATGGCACTAAGTGCTGGTAACCCCTTCCATCAGGAAATACAAGAACTTCGGGCAGGATCTAAACTTATCTCCCGATTTGTAAGCATACTCAGAGAAGGAGAGACGAAACGCTGCACTGGACTGCAAAAGGTATGGCAAACTGAAACGGGACAACCCGAAGATGCAAGTATATGGGAAGAGATATGGAGCCGACAGAAGCGGCTAACAAGATCGGCCTCAATTAATCCAATGCTATACTTTCTGGCCCATCGGGCCTACTACACACCGGTGCGCATTGCTAGGTGGAGTGCGCAGGCAGATGCGAGATGTTGGAACTGCGGAACGGACGCTGGTACCCTAGCACATATGATATACTTCTGTCCTGCACTCCATGAATACTGGCAGGCAGTATGGACACGTATCTCCCTGCTACTGGAGCTGGACACAGAGCTGACATACCGTATAGTTATATACAAGTCGCTAGCCGGAGTGCCAACACTACAAGAGCAGAGGTCACTTATCTTCGACTTGCTTTTAAGCCTGGCTTTGAAGGCTTTAATGAGCCACTGGAAAAATTATGAAGGCCTGTCCAGCGTATATTGGTGGAACCTTGTCTGCTATCACCATAACTGTGAAGTGGCTTATGTACGACGGAAACCCACTTTCCGGCCTATGTTGAAAAAATGGGATGCCCTCAGTCTATAAGTATCTTGATAGTCACTGGATGGTTGGAGTGTGGGGATGCTGCTCGTCACTGGAAGATGTTTCTTATGTTTTCCTATGTCTCTCTTGGTTCACTGTTTACCTTTCTTATACGAGATATTCATTTGTAACTGGGCTATTAGAACACGCTGTTATTTTGTGTATCATTACAAATGTTCTGAGTGTATGTTTTGTTAATGCATAATGTCAATATTGTTAAAACTACCCATGCCACTTTGTTGATCGCAACTTTTATCTCATGTTATGTTTGCTCAAAATTAAATAAAGACTTTAAAAAAAAAAAAAAAAAAAAGATCCTTCAGTCTCCTCAACATGCGGCAAGACAGGACAAGGAAAAGTACTACAATGATACATGCAAGAAAATAGAAGCAGAAACTTAGAGGAAGAACAAGATTGGCTTTCCTAAAGCTAAGAGAGTTAAATTAAAAATTCCAGCCTCGAATTGGAATGTTACAAGATGTTCAAGGTTCTATGTTGAATGATGCTGAGAAGATCAAGAAAAGATGGAAAGAATATACATAGTGTGGTGGCGCGCTGAGAGAGAGCATACAAAAAGAGGGAAAAATCAGTCATTTTCCCCAGAGAAAGGAACCAAATCCAGGAGTTTAGGGGTTAAAACTCCTGGTTCAGGAAAAAACTCCCTGCAGAAAGTTTGTAGTAAAGAGACACGCCCTAGCTCCATAGTTACCAGCCCTGCTCACGAGGGACAGCTGGGGGAGGGGCTAGGTGGCAGAAAGGGAAATCACAGATATAAACGGCAGGAACTTGGAGAAAGGAGGAGCCTAGGAAAGGAGAGCCTGAGGAGAGAGTGCCTGGGGAGGAAGTGCATTGGAAGGAAGTGCACAGAGAGGAGGTGCCTTGGAAGACTGATTTCCAGAGAAGGTGAAACTTCTATTGAGAGAGGAAGGACAAGGAGGAGTCCTAGTTCTGATTCTGGTGCCAGCTGGAATGGACCAGAAGCTCCCAGAAGGGGAGGAGGCCCTAGGAGCTTCAGAGAACTAACCAAGGAAGGAACACGGAGAGTGAGGGGAACTTCACCAGAAACCTCTTGGAGGAAGGCAAGGCCAGCCAGAGGTATTTAAGTTAGCCCCGTGACCTGTAAGAGAGACAGGAGAACTCCGTTTAGAAGGAAAGCTTACCCAGGGGAAATTGCAAGCCATGTGAGTAGCAGAAACCATTCTCCTGAAATTTATATGGAAACCGAGCCTTCAGCAGTAAAGCCTGCCAGAAGCTTACTTCCACAAAGTAAGGTGAGCAGTTTTAAATCTGATACGAATCTCCTGAAAGTTAAGAAACCTCCTAAATGTAATAACACTCCTCAGAAGAGAGAAGAGTCTGCATTAAGCAGAGTGTTACAAATCCTAGAGAGGTTAAAGCAGGATAATTCTGAGATTGAATCCAATGCTTCTCAAATAGAGTCAGATGTGGAAAGCATGGAATTAGAAGCCCCTATGATAAAGGACATGAGCTCAGACCTGGAAATGGATTGCTCTCTAGTTTATAAAAAAATAAGTGAAAGCTAGAAGGTTTCTAGAGATTCTAAAAACCTGGCAGCTGCTTTCAGAAAGAGCACGGCTGAGCAGAATATGCAAATGAGGTTGCTGAGATTCTAAGCTCTGACTGTGTGTTTAAAGGACTGTTGGCTAATAAGCATCGAGTTTGCAATACAGCAGATAGAGAAACCAAATGATTGTGAGAAGAAGGAAACAGTCTGCATTAGAAGTTTGTGCATTACTGGAGAGTTGCAAACTGTTCCTGTTTTAAAAGCCACGTTGGAAGCTGGTTTTTTGTCTGCACAAGAGTTTCACTGCTGTTCTTGTATGAAGAAATACTTTCTGTTGATTTGATTGGCAAGCTGAATATAGAAGCACTTTACTTTATTGGTTACTCTGGGAAAAACACCCGCAACTTATGTTTTGATATTTTGAACTATAAATAAGAAGTTCATTTGGCTGAAGAAAAAAAAAATAAAAAAAATCCTGCGAGCCTATAATCCTTCTCGGCTGAATCATTTCAACCACACAACTACACGGTTATAGTCAAACATATTAAAGTTCGCATCTCCAGCCACTAGGCGACAGCCTGGCCGCCAGGGGGCGTGACAATAGCTTTTATATGATAAAGATCAAGTGGACCAACAGCCGTTTCAACCTGTACCTTATGATCTGGAGCATTGGTGATGAAAAAAGAAGTTGAAGCAGCATTGAAAGCCTTATCAAAGAATAAAGCACCAGGCATTGATGGCATTCCCATAGAAGTATTACAGCAATCTGATGCAGCTGTTACCATACTTACAAAGCTCTACCATGAAATTTGGAGTGCAAATCACAAACAACAATCAGTCGATACCAGAGTGAACAAAACACTGACAAAATCAATAAGATATTCACTCCACAAGATTAACAAAACCTCATATCAGGTAGTCAACTAAACATTTACACAAGATTTTAAAAACAAGAAGGAAGAAACAAAAAGCCTCAGAATACAAGGTAATAAATCCAGCTTTAATACAGCTTCAAGCCAAAAAAGCCAACCTTCCACACATCACAGGCTCTCTATACCTCCTTCCAACCCTTAAAAACTTTCCTCAATGATAACATTCCATTTTATAACAGTCAGTGCACAAAAGGAGCAATGCTGTTAATACTGCTAGGGAAACACACCCCGCACACAAATTGAGCAGTGCTAGCAGGGAAACAGAGCAGTGCTAGTTATAATTAAGCAATGCTATTTGGGAAGCATACTCAATGCTACATAAAGGCAGCCTTAAGCATTTCACTGTTCAAAAGCTTCATCAGGGAAAGTCCCTCCAAACTGTGCACAAGTCATTATCTTAACCAGCAACATGCTCCACGGCGTCCATTACACCATTTGTGTGACTTGTGCACAGTTTGGAGGGACTTTCCCTGATGAAGCTTTTGAACAGCGAAACGCTCTTGCACAATCTGTACATTGATCAAGAAGCAACAGTTTGAACGGAACAAGGAGAAACAGAATGGTTTAAAATAAGCAAAGGTGTAAGACAAGGCTGCATACTTTCCCCCTACCTGTTTAATTTATATGCAGAACAAATCATCAGAGAAGCAGGATTGTATGAAGACAACAGAGGTGTGAAGATTGATGGGAGACTCATCAACAACCTTCGCTATGCTGATGATACCACATTACTGGCTGAAAGTGAAGATGATCTGAAACATTTGCTTCTCATGATCAAGGAACATAGTCTTAAAATGGGCCTGCACCTTAATGTAAAGAAGACAAAGATCATGACAACTGGCAAAATCAACATTTTCATTGTTGATGGAGAAGAAATTGAAATTGTGGACAACTTTAACCTACTTGGATCAACTATCAATAAATAAGCAACAAGCAGTCAAGAAATCCGATGATGCATTGTTCTTGGCAGAATGCTATGAAAAACCTAGACAAGATTCTCAAGAGCAGAGATGTCTCTCTCCATACAAAGATATGACTCATTCAAACCATGGTATTTTCAATAACATCATATCGATGCAAAAGCTGGACAGGGAAAAAGATAGACAGGAAGAAAATTGATGCCTTTGAATTATGGTTCTGGCGGCGAATACTACGTATACCATGGACTGCCCAAAGAACAAACCAGTCAGTACTAGAGGAGATCAAACCTAAGCTTTCCTTAGAAGCTCAGATGACAAGACTTTGACTTTCATACTTTGGACGCATCATGTGAAGAGACAGATCATTAGAGAAAGACATCATGCTTGGCAAGATAGAAGGTCAACGCAAAAGAGGAAAGCCAGCAATGAGATGGATCGCTACAATAACAGCAGCTACAGGTACCAGTCTGTCAACAATGAGCTGCCTGACTGAAGACCGAACACAATTTAGGACAACTATCCAGAGGGTCGCCATGAGTCGACACCGACTCAACGGACTTAACAACAACAATATTGCAGTTCTTATGTTCTTAAGCAGATTTTATAAATACAAATAGGTGCTTACTTGTCTTTATAAAATAGTAGAGTAAGCAACATAATGACATGTCTGCATTTCAGTCAGCTCAAGAGCTCCTATAACTGTCCATGCCTATAGTTTTCAAGTATGCATGTAAATCACAGTATTTTATAATCTATAAATGTACTTCCATTTCTCCCCTCCCCAGATGGGAGACAGCAGATATGACAGAGAAGTTTAAATACCTCTTTGGCATACAGTGTCTTGTGAAAGTATTCATTCCCTCATTTTTTTCCTGTTTTGTCTCACTACATCTTGGAATGAAAATGGAGGTTCATTTGGATGTTAAGTAATGGACCTAACAATATAGTCCAAATTGGTGAAGTGGAATGACAATAAAATACCTAGTATATTTATATTAAAAAAAAAAGTAAAAACTGAAAAGTTGTGAGTGTATATATATTCATCTCTTTTGCTATGAAACCCTTAAATAAGATCTGGTCCAACCAATTAACCTCAGAAGTCACATAATTAGTTGATTTGGATCCACCTGTGTGCAATCAGTGTCACATGATGCTTGTATAAATATACCTGTTCTGAAAGGCCCCTGACTCTGCAACACCACTAAGCAATCCTTATAAGACTAAGGAGCACTCCAAACAGGTCAGAGACAAAGTTGTGGAGAAGTATAGATCAGGATTACATTATAAAAATATCCCAAATTCTGAATATCCCACAGAGCAGCATTAAATCCATTATAACAAAATGGACAGAATGTGGCACCACTACAAACCTGACAAGAGAAGGCTGCCCACCAAAACTCACAGACCGGGCAAGGAGGGCATTAATCAGAGATGCTACAAAGACATCGAGGATAAAACTGCAAAGATCCACAGCAGAGATGAAAGTATCTGTCCACAGGACCACTTTAAGCCATACACTCCACAGAGCGGGACTTTATGGAGGAGTGGCCATAAAAAAGCCATTGTTTAAAGAAAGAAATAAGAAAACACATTTGGAGTTTGTACAATAGCATGTGGCAGACCCTCCAAACACATGGAAAAAGGTTCCCTGATCAAATGAGATATTTATTTATTTTTTTTATTTATTTAGCTGTATTTTTATCCCGCTTTTCACCGGGTCAAAGCGGCGTCACATAAAAGGGGGGGGGGGAATTAAGTAAAGGGGGGCCATCACCGGGGAGGCAACATTGATGATTTTGACATAGGATAGACTTTGGACATGGGACAGACATCAGACATGGACAGGTTAGTATAGCTTTGGGTCAGAGGTCCATGGCGGGCGAGATCAGGGGTTAGTGCGCTTTTTTGTTGGGGTCATGTTGAGGTATTCTTGAAAAAGGATTGTTTTTAGCTGCTTTCTGAAAGATAGTAGATCGGCATTGTTCCTGAGACAGCTCGGTAGAGAGTTCCATAAGGATGGAGCATAAAGTTCAAAGGCTCGATTGCATATCCATTGCGAGCATTTGGTTCTTTTGTGAGGGACGGTGAGGGAATTGCTGGAGGCTTGTCTGGTGGTTCTGCCGTGGGCTGGATGAGACAGTAGGGTGTGAAGTTGGGTGTTCCCGGTTTGATGGATGGCTTTGTGGGTGAGTAGTATGGCTTTGTATTTAGTCCTTGCTTCGAGTGGAAGCATGTGTAGGTCTTTCAGAATTGGGGTGATGTGGTCGGTTTTCTTTGCTTTCTGAATGATTCTCGCTGTGGTGTTCATTGCTGTTCAGAGGGGGTTAGTCTGTGTGGCTGGAAGGCCATGGTAGATTATGTTGCAGTAGTCCAGATGCGGGAGTGTCAGGGCTTGCATTACAGTTCGGAAGTCTTGATGTTCAAGAAGGGGCCTGAGACGTTGCACTGTTCTTGCCTTGTGGAATATAGTTCCGGAGGTTTTGGTGATTTGCTGCTTTAAGGTGAGGGCTTGGTCGATAATAATGCCCAGGTATCTTATTTGTGGTTGTATTTGAATACTTGTGGTTCCTATGTTGAGGTGTGTAGGAGGTGAGAAGTCTGGGTCCTTTGTCACTATCAGAGCTTCAGTTTTCTTTATATTTATGGATAGGTTGTTTGCTTGTAACCAGTCGGGCACCTTGGAGAAGCATGCTGATAGATGGGTGTTTGTTTGGTTTGTGGTTGTAATGGGGGCGTAGAGCATGATATCGTCAGCATATATGTGGAAGCTGACGTTGTGAGTGCGTATGATTGAGCAGAGTGGTTGAAGGTAAATGTTGAAGAGCATGGCTGACAGTGTGGATCCCTGGGGTACTCCTTGGTGCTGCTGGAATGGGGGGGATGTCGATGTGCTGGTACGGATTAATTGCTCTCTGTTGGTTAGGTAGGATTGGAACCATCTTAGTACGGTGTCTTTGATCCCAATTGACCGTAGTCTGTGTATGAGGATGTTGTGGGAGATGGTGTCGAAAGCTGCAGATATATCTAGGAAGATCATGGCATATCCAGAGTGTTTCTCTTGTGTTCCTATGAGGAGAGTGTTCATCAGTGTGGTCATTGAATTTTTTGGCCATCATGGGAAACACCATGTGTGGCACAAACCCAACACTTCCCATCACCCCGAGAACACCATTCCCACAGTGAAACATGGTGATGGCAGCATCATGCTGTGGGGATGTTCTTCATTGGCAAGGACAGGAAAACTAGTCAGGATTGAAGGAATGATGGATGGCACTAAATACAGGGCAGTTCTTGAGGAAAACCTGTTTCAGTCTGCCAGAGATTTGAGACTGGGATGAAGGTTCACCTTACAGCAGGACAATGACTCTAAACATACTTCTAAAGCTACACTGGAGTGGTTTAAAGGGAAATGTTTAACTGTCTTGGAATGGCCTAGTCAAAACCCAGACTTCAATCCAATTGAGAAGCTGTGGGATGACTTGAAGATTACTGTACACCAATGTAACCCATCTAACTTGAAGAAGTTGGAGCAGTTTTGCCTTGAGGAATGGGTGAAAAACCCAGTGGCTAGATGTGCTAAGCTAATAGAGACATACCCCAAGAAACTTGCAGCTGTAATTGCAGCAAAAGGTGGATCTACAAAGTATTGACTTTGGAGAGGGGGATACCTATGCATACTCATGATTTCGGGGGAGGGGAGGGTTCTTACTTATTGTTTGTGTCACAATAAAATATATTTTGCACCTTCAAAGTGCTAGGCATGTTGTGTAAATCACATGATGCTGACCCCTAAATCTCCATTTTAATTCCAAGTTGTTATGCGACAAAGCAGGACAAACACTGAGGGGATGAATACTTTCACAAGGCACTGCAAATGCACAGGAAGAGAGCCTCTTTCAATTAAATGAAAGCTCTACAGCAAACGGGCATAGGATGAAGGTGAAATGGGATAGACTCAGAAGTAATCTGAGGAAATATTTCTGAATGGAAAAAGTGGTGGATGCGTGGAATAGTTTCTTAGTAGAAGTGGTAGAGATGAGGACAGTATCTGAATTCAAGAAAGAATGAGACAAGCACAGAGGATCTCTAAGAGAAAAAAAGGGATTGTAGAGCTTAGTAGTTGGTATGGATGGGCAGACTGGATAGGCCATCGGGTATTTATCTGCTGTCTTTTTTCTCTATTTCTTTGTTTCTCTGCCTGAGTCTGCCCGTACAAGCCTAGCAACAAAGCATATACTTTTATGGTGGTCAATATTTCATAAGAGGTCATTTGCACATGTATGTGGCCACACTGGAGTGGGAATGAGTTTATAAAATCACTTCCTAGGTGTTTAACGCAGCAATTAGCAGATGCTAGCAGTTAACATGCTGTCTTAACTGTTAATGTGATGCTAAGCAATTAGCATGCATCAAAAGCTGCACTGAACATCTAGCAGTTAGTAAACTGGCTTTACACTATAATGTTCTGAGCCGAACACAGAGGAAATCATTGGGGCTGATTAAGATGACATACAATTTGTGGATAAGGAAAATACAATAAACATAAAGGAGGTAGGCACTGAAAAATTTTCCCTTTCATGTTATTACCAGTAGCAGCAGCACAAGGCCAAGGAGGAGAGGCACCGCCAAGACTTCATAAGAACATAAGATATGCCATACTGGGTCAGACCAAGGTCCATTAAACCCAGTATTCTGTTTCCAACAGTGGCCAATCTAGGTCATATGTACTGTAAACGGGGGCGCTGGTCGTAAATGGCCACAGTCTTAGCAGAGGTAAAAATATTATTATGACTTGCAAAGGATTGTGGGAAATGTAGTTCACTTATACCAGAATCAGCCGTTCACAAAATAATGAGTTGTGATGCACGAATGTAAGCAAAGAAAAATGGATTTTATTCATGGGGTTAATTCTCCCACACAGATTTACTTGGTAACACAAAAAGGACACTTGCTTTCAGTATTGCATTCAGGAAAACAAAACATGAAATAAGGTAACTGAACTTCTTAAGCAAAAATCAAATAAGACCTTGATGAGAAACAGAAAAGGTCTTTTTGATGGCTCATGCTAATAACTTTCTTAGCATTGCTCCAAAAGCAAAAACAAAACCCAAAAGTAACAAAAACTGTTCTTTATCAAGGATAACTTTCTTCTATTTACACTCACAAAAAGAAAAGTTTCCTTTCAGAGCTCACGTGCACTTATGCCTGGCTCAATTATCACTAATTAGCCAGCTGCAAACCCCTTTGCTGGTTCACTTTCTCTATGTGGCTCAATCCTACCCAAAAGCTTTCTTGCAGATTTTTCTGGGTAGATAAAATAACAAATTATAGTTCCTTTTGGTGGTTTTTGTATTATTGAGAAAGTATTTTACCACAGCAGCCTAGACAGAGAGCAATCCATGTATTCATTCTGATCATTTAATATATCTCCTTCTTCCTCAAATATCATGGAATCAATATCAGGGTCTGGCTCAGAGGAATTCCTTACTTGATCATTCTCAGGATAATATTTATTTCCCTGCTGTTTTCCTGGAGAAAAGCTAGGGCATAGATCAAAGTTCAAACCTGAGCTTCCTTTGCTGTTAGGCTTCCTCTCCAGGTATCCTGGCCAGTAAGTAGTCCAGCTTTTATGTCCAGCCTTCCAATCAAGATCCCTGGACACTGGGTCTCTCTTCACATACCTTCTTGCAACGGTCTTAGGGCCCCTTCCACCTGCAGCCATCTCCTTCAAAGGTGCCGTCTGGGAATTCCTGGCTCTATAACCCCATTCCTCTGGCTTCCTCCAGTCCAATGGAGTATGCTTGCCTCTGAAATGACTCCCAACACACGTACTGCTGTGGGCTCCTTCTTTAGACCTCCAAGATGTTTTTCTCTTCTTCCTTCCACGTTGCTGCGGCTGGCTCTGTCTGCTCTCTCTGTCCTTGATCTGCTCACAATTCTGTCTGTTCTGTCCGTGTGTAGAAAATCTATTACTTTTAACGTGCTTAGAGGGTCTTAGGGCCCCTTCCACCTGCAGCCGTCTCCTTCAAAGGTGCCGTCTGGGAATTCCTGGCTCTATAACCCCATTCCTCTGGCTTCCTCCAGTCCAATGGAGTATGCTTGCCTCTGGAATGACTCCCAACCCACGTACTGCTGTGGGCTCCTTCTTTAGACCTCCAAGATGTCTTTCTCTTCTTCCTTCCACGTTGCTGCGGCTGGCTCTGTCTGCTCTCTCTGTCCTTGATCTGCTCACAATTCTGTCTGTTCTGTCTGTGTGTAGAAAATCTATTACTTTTAACGTGCTTAGAGGGACACTCCACCCTAGCACAGCCCAGCTGTGCTGAATCAAGCCCTGCCCTTGGAGATGAGTGATTGGGGATTACCTCATAACTCTCCTGATTAAACACAAGTTTCCCCACTTCAGCCCTTCTAGAGGCTGTTTGAAACCTGGTGCATTCTGGGACTGGTAGTCTTTTATGAAAACATTCTGTTTTAGTATTTCTACCAGCAAAGACAGGTTGCTTGTTCAAAGCCAATTCACCTCTTTTATAGCTCCCTCCTGAACTATGATAAGCTTCCTTATCACATACCCCCCTGCTTAAGTTATTACGGATTGGTGCAACTGGTGAAACTTCTTTCCTACAGTCCGTAATACCTACGAGAGTATTTTCTTTTGAATGCTCACCTACTTCTTGGCTGGATTCTGGGTCATTATTATTTACAGGCCTCTCCTTCCATGATTTAAGTACATTAATGTGGTAGGTCTGTCTATGACCTCTTGCATTTTCTACCACATAAGATACTGGGCTCATCTGTCTAACAACCTTCCATGGCCCTTTCCACTGTACTTCAAATTTTGGGGCTGTACCTGCTACTTGAACCAAAACCTTTTCACCAATGCTTAATTGGCGGCTTTTGGCCTTCCTATCATACCACCCTTTCTGGCGCACTTGACTGTCCTGAAGGTTTTTCTCAGCAACCTGCGAGGTCCTTTTTAAACGTACTCTCAAGTCACATAGAAACTGTGGTACCTCCTGATTTTCTGGTTCAGGATCAATCCATTGTTCCCTCAAAATATCTAACAAACCACATGGAGCTCTACCATACATCAATTCATATGGAGTTACACCTAGGGACACCTGAATTCGTTCCCTGCAGGCATATAAGGCAAAGGACAATAACATATCCCATTCTTTTACCTCTCCTGCTAACCCCCTTCTCAACATTTGTTTGAGAGTTTGGTTGAATCTCTCCACCAAACCGTTTGATTGAGGATGGTAGGCCGAGGTTTTCACATGATGAATGCCAAAGGCATCCCAGACCTGGGCCAAATATTTGGATACAAAATTGGACCCTCGGTCAGTCAACACCTCTCTTGGGAATCCCACTTCGCAAAACAATTTGACTAGATCTAAAGCTATTGTTTTTGCAGAAACATTCCTCAATGATATGGCCCAGAGAAACCTTGTTACCTGATCTACCATAACTAGGATGTATTGGAAACCTCGGGGTGTTTTGACTAATGGGCCTACAATATCCATAGCAATGCGACCTATTGGGTCTGTGATAATTGGCGTGGGAATCAAAGGCACCACCGGTGGGTGAGTCGCTGTAACACGCTGACACGCTGGACATGCAGCACAAAACTGGGCAGTTTCTTTGAAAATACCTGGCCAGTAAAAATGCATAAGTATTTGATCCAACGTTCCTTGCATCCCTTTATGACCTCCAATCGGATGATCATGTGCTAATCTTAGTACTAGTCCTTTGAAAGTTGTGGGAACCACTAATTGTTTACGTATGGTCCCATTTCTGGGGTCCTGACTCTCTCTATACAATATTTCATTATCTAGTATGAATCTGGGCAACTCCTCCCTGACCTCCTGAGCATACTTAAAAGCTCGGGTGAGAGCTTGATCAGCTCGCTGTTCTTGTGGAAAGTTAGGAAACTTTGCCACTAACTCAGCTGGCACCCAGGGTAAACTTTGACCAGCCAACATCTCAGCCCTACCCTGTGCTCTGCAAAGTCTCTCACGACGCTTTTGTGCTTTCAACTTTCTTACTTTCCCAGATGGTGGAGTTATTAAATCATCATGAGAGGGTAAGTCTCCTAATAACTCTGCCTGCTCCCCCTCCTCCTGGCTCTTTACCTTAGCCTGTGAGCGGGTGGATACAAGGCCCCTCTTCTTACCTATTTCCTTCTTTATAGTTTGGTCTTCTGGAAGCTTAACCATCTTTTTAGCTAGGGACTGAGGACTTCCAAACAAAGGCCCAGGAGCTATTACCATCATTCCTTCTCCCTCCTTCTTTCCTAGTCCTTTCACTAGTTCCTGCTTAAATCTTGGCCAGTCCCTTCCTAGAACCAAATCAAATGGAAGCCTAGGCACCACTGCTAAAAGAATCTCCTCTTGTTCCCCCAGGCACTTAACCATTAGCCTATAGGTGGGATATAATGTTGCAGCACCATGAATGCATCTGATGTGAACCTGGCTTTCAGGGGTTCTAGGCACAAATCCTTCTTGGGCCTCTATCCTCTTCCAAAGCCTCTTTGACAGCATACTCTGGTCTGCCCCAGAGTCTAACAGAGCATTTGTGGTAATTCCCTGCACATCAACCACCAAAAGGAATCCTCCTTTGGGCTGTTTTAAATCAACACCCATCAAGCTAGTGTGTATCTGGCATCCCCTTTCCAAATGTCCCCATTTTCCACATTTTCCACATTTCTTTTTACTCCACTTTGTAATCTGGGTTGGTACAGTACAATTATTCTCAGAAACATTTTTAACCATTTTCTTTTCTGATACAGCACAGCTTGCCTCAGCACCAACCTTCAGAGGGCCACCCATTCCATGGCAAGCCTGCGTGGCCTCCAAGAATCTCTCTGCTAGCATGGTTGCCTCTCCAAGGTTCTGGCAATTTTGCTGTATAAGGAAAGTGTGCAAATCTTTAGGCACAGCAGACATAAATTGTTCAAGCATAATAATGTCTAATAACATTTCCACAGTCTTTCCCTCTGGCTCCAACCATTTTACAGCCAATCCTCTGATTCTCTGACTCAGAGCCCTGGGTGTTTCACCCACTCTCAATGCAGTAGCTCTAAACATTCGCCTATACTCTGAAATAGACAACCCTAGGCGATCTCTTATAGCAGCCTTTACATCCCTATAATTCAAAGCTTGAGCTGCTGGCATTGCCCTATAAGCTGCAAGCGCCTCCCCAGTTAATGAGGCTGCCAGCCTTACTGCCCACTGGGTCTCTGGCCATGCTAATGCTTGTGCCACTCTCTCAAAAGATTCAAGGAAATCATCAACATTATCATCTGGAGTCAGCTTCCCAAAACTAAATGCCCCAATTCCCTGATTGAGTCCCACATTGTCCACATGTGGTATACCAGTTGTTACTGCTGGTCTTGCATCCGGTCCACTCTGGTTATGAAGAGCAATTAAGGCTTCCACCAGATCAAGCACTGGCTTCTGCTGGTCCCTTAATGCTTTAATTGCAGTGTCCTGAGCCTGCTGTGCTAGCTCCTGTTGCCTGCTAAATTGGGCTGCCATCCAGCTGGCCAGTTCCCTTGGATCCATCTTGTATCCCTGCAAGAAAACAAAAGAAAAAAAAACACAGAGCAGCACCCTCCAAACAGGTGTTTTTCTCCTATTTTTTTTCAATTACCCCTATGTCTTACTCCCATCCACCACTAGACATGCCCAGGTACTTATTACCTTATGCCAGTGATGAATCCAGCTTACACAGGGTCTTTTCCTCCTTGGAACAGCTCCTGGATCAGTCAACTTTTTCCTCCAAAGTGTTGTTAAGGGAAAAAATCCACTTCCAGCTTTTGTCTTGAACTTTTTTCTTTCAGATTTAAGTTGTAATCCTTATAAATCATGTAAATCCTTTGTGTAAAAGCAATCCGAACTACTACGCCAACTGTAAACGGGGGCGCTGGTCATGAATGGCCACAGTCTTAGCAGAGGTAAAAATATTATTATGACTTGCAAAGGATTGTGGGGAATGTAGTTCACTTATACCAGAATCAGCCGTTCACAAAATAATGAGTTGTGATGCACGAATGTAAGCAAAGAAAAATGGATTTTATTCATGGGGTTAATTCTCCCACACAGATTTACTTGGTAACACAAAAAGGACACTTGCTTTCAGTATTGCATTCAGGAAAACAAAACATGAAATAAGGTAACTGAACTTCTTAAGCAAAAATCAAATAAGACCTTGATGGGAAACAGAAAAGGTCTTTTTGATGGCTCATGCTAATAACTTTCTTAGCATTGCTCCAAAAGCAAAAACAAAACCCAAAAGTAACAAAAACTGTTCTTTATCAAGGATAACTTTCTTCTATTTACACTCACAAAAAGAAGTTTCCTTTCAGAGATCACGTGCACTTATGCCTTGCTCAATTATCACTAATTAGCCAGCTGCAAACCCCTTTGCTGGTTCACTTTCTCTACGTGGCTCAATCCTACCCAAAAGCTTTCTTGCAGACTTTTCTGGGTAGATAAAAGAACAAATTATAGTTCCTTTTGGTGGTTTTTGTATTATTGAGAAAGTATTTTACCACAGCAGCCTAGACAGAGAGCAATCCATGTATTCATTCTGATCATTTAATATATCTCCTTCTTCCTCAAATATCATGGAATCAATATCAGGGTCTGGCTCAGAGGAATTCCTTACTTGATCATTCTCAGGATAATATTTATTTCCCTGCTGTTTTCCTGGAGAAAAGCTAGGGCATAGATCAAAGTTCATACCTGAGCTTCCTTTGCTGTTAGGCTTCCTCTCCAGGTATCCTGGCCAGTAAGTAGTCCAGCTTTTATGTCCAGCCTTCCAATCAAGATCCCTGGACACTGGGTCTCTTTTCACATACCTTCTTGCAACGGTCTTAGGACCCCTTCCACCTGCAGCCGTCTCCTTCAAAGGTGCCGTCTGGGAATTCCTGGCTCTATAACCCCATTCCTCTGGCTTCCTCCAGTCCAATGGAGTATGCTTGCCTCTGAAACGACTCCCAACACACGTACTGCTGTGGGCTCCTTCTTTAGACCTCCAAGATGTCTTTCTCTTCTTCCTTCCACGTTGCTGCGGCTGGCTCTGTCTGCTCTCTCTGTCCTTGATCTGCTCACGATTCTGTCTGTTCTGTCTGTGTGTAGAAAATCTATTACTTTTAACGTGCTTAGAGGGACACTCCACCCTAGCACAGCCCAGCTGTGCTGAATCAAGCCCTGCCCTTGGAGATGAGTGATTGGGGATTACCTCATAGCTCTCCTGATTAAACACACGTTTCCCCACTTCAGCCCTTCTAGAGGCTGTTTGAAACCTGGTGCATTCTGGGACTGGTAGTCTTTTATGAAAACATTCTGTTTTAGTATTTCTACCAGCAAAGACAGGTTGCATGTTCAAAGCCAATTCACCTCTTTTATAGTTCCCTCCTGAACTATGATAAGCTTCCTTATCACAGTACCTAGCAGTTTCCCCAAGAGACACAAGTTCCACAATGCTTGTACTGGGTCAAGCATTGATATCTTCGGTCACTTCTTAATAATGGTTTATGGACCTTTCTTCCAGGAACTTGTCCAAACCTTTTTTAAACCCAGCTACACTAACAGCCTTTACTACATCCTCCGGTAACAAATTCCAGAGTTTTATTACACGTTGAGTGAAAAAATATTTTCTTTTATTAGTCTTAAATAGTTTACCCTGTAGCTTCATTGCAGGTCCCCTAGTCTTTCTATATTCTGATAAGGTAAACAATCGATCTACGTTTACCCATTCCACTCCATTCATTAATTTATAGACTTCTATCATATCTCCCCTCAGCCGTCTCTTTTCCAGGTTAAAGAGCCCTAACCTTTTTAGCCTTTCTTCATAGGAGTATCCTTCCATCCCCTTTACCATTTTGGTGGCTCTTCTCTGTACCTTTTCTAAAATCGCTTTTTAAGATACGGCGACCAGAATTGCACACAATATTCAAGGTGCGGTCTCACCATGGAATGATATAGAGGCATTATAATATCTTTTGTTTTATTTTCCATTCCTTTCCTTATCATACCTAGCATTCTATTTGCTCTCTTGGCCGCCGCTGCACACTGGGCCGAGGGTTTTAACATGGTATCCACAATGACGCCTAAATCTTTTTCCTGGGTGGTGGTTCCTAATGTGGAACCTTGCATCGTGTAACCATAGTTTGGGTTGTTCTTCCCTAGGTGCATAACCTTGCACTTGTCCACATTAAATTTCATCTGCCATTTTGATGCCCAGTCTTCCAATTTATCAAGATCCTCTTGCAATTTTTCACAATCTTCTTGGGTTTTAACAACTTTAAATAGTTTTGTGTCATCTGAAAATTTGATAACCTCACTCGTTATTCCATTTTCCAGGTCATTTATGAATATGTCAAAAAGCAGCGGACCCAGCACAGATCCCTGGGGTACACCACTATTCACCTTTCTCCATTGGGAAAATTGGCCATTTAGCCCAACCCTCTGCTTTCTATCTTTTAACCAGTTCCTGATCCACAATAGTACACTGCCTCCTATCCCATGACTCTTTAGTTTTGCCAAAAGTCTCTGATGAGGGACCTTGTCAAAGGCTTTCTGAAAGTCCAGATACACAATATCAACCGACTCACCTTTGTCCACCTGTTTATTCACTCCTTCAAAAAAACATAACAGATTAGTAAGACAAGATCTTCCTTGTCTAAAGCCATGTTGGCTGTCTCCCATTAGGTTGTGACTATCTATCTACATGCTGAGTAATTTTATTCTTTATGATGGTTTCTACCATTTTTCCCGGTACTGACGTCAGGCTCACCGGTCTGTAGTTTCCCGGATCACCCCTGGAACCCTTTTTAAAAATTGGTGTTACATTGGCGATCCTCCAATCTTCAGGTATTAGAGATGATTTTAATGATAGTTCACAGATTACTGATAGCAGGTCTGCAATCTCATATTTCAGTTCTTTCAACACCCTTGGTATGCAAGGACACCGAAAAACGAGCCCTATCAAAAATGGCACCAACACTATGGAACGCCCTCCCTGATGAACTACGGTCAACAACAGACATTAAGGAATTTAGGAAACTGCTCAAGACGACCCTCTTCATAGAGCACTACGGTGACGTCACCTAACTATGCAACAGACAGTACCACAGCTCAAGCACCCTTCCTGTTCGACACATACAAATTATTGAAGTAAAGTCCTGATGTACATAGTATTGTATATAGCGCACATTGTAAATAGATCACAAAGAATCAATGTCCCGCTACACACACATGCATTCACTGTTCAATGCATGCGCACACTAGACACAGTATATTGTTGATTGTTTGCTGTGTAGACTGCCTTGATTGTAGGATAAGGCGGTATAGAAATCCGTTTAAATAAATAAATAAAATAAATAAAATAAATTAGCAGATGGATGAATTGTTTCACGCTGGTGCTCTCAGTACCCATTTCTTGTGCTGTTGGTCCAAAGGGCTGCACAGATAAGATACTGCTTTTAGTGGGTTGTATGTATCAAACTATCCATCTTCCTACATCAAGATTTTTTTTCATTTGTCCTATTCTCTGTTTTACAGTATTTCTTCTCATCCTTGTTTAATTTGCAATGTGCCTTGTTTTTCCTCATTAGCTATCATTTTAATTTGTTCTTCCATCCTGACACACTCATTGGCCTAGGTTCTGGCTTGCAAATCATAGTTCCTGTTATTTTCCGCTTCCTAACTTGTCTCTGATTTATCCCAAATATTTCTCTCATTCTTTCCCGTTAGGTTCTCTTTTCTCTTCCACTTGCCAGTTTCAAAGATGAGCTGCAGCCAGTGCTTTGCTACAATGCGAGTAACTGTGCAGATGCACAATAATGACGGTGACTAAACTCATAGATATTTTACAATACCTTATCATAAACCTCAAATTCAGTGACTTAGGGCTCCCTTTTACTAAAGCACACTAAATATTTGCAATTAATGTGCCAAACAAATGCATGTTAATTGCAAAACCTCCACAGTAGCTGTCAGGGGTGTGACCAATATGGTCCTGACAG
Source organism: Ichthyophis bannanicus (assembly GCA_033557465.1). Lineage (NCBI taxonomy): Eukaryota > Metazoa > Chordata > Amphibia > Gymnophiona > Ichthyophiidae > Ichthyophis > Ichthyophis bannanicus. Next base: position 1,315,995,933 of record CM066031.1, read on the forward strand.
CTAATGCATGATGGGCTAATCTAATGTGCACTCCTCCAAGGTGGGTTCTCATAATCCTCCCATAGAGGAGTAACTAGGGTTGTGCACATTAACTGCTTAACGCACTTTACAAACCATGTTTTACATTTTTAAGACATGCTAATGAACTGAATGTACATTAAAAATGTACATTCCTAATAATTAGCCATATGCAGTATAAGCCTTCAAAGTTCTAAATGAAGAATAGAGACCCCAGCCAAGAAGAGTGTCCATTCCTGTGAATGAATCTGTGTGGAGCAAGGGCCTGGGCAACTGTGAAAAGGAAGAAGAAATAAATAATTAATTGTCGTGATGGATCCAGACTCAGAATGTAGAAAATGATTGATGAATAAAGCAAATTATATCTCATCTTTTAAAAAAACCCACACAGGCGCCATCAGTGGTTTATTTCAATAATTTCATTTTTTTTACTGTTATTTATTTATTTATTTATTTAACCAAAGAATTAACAACTTATTTTTTCAAACACCAGTCTTGTACTAGTTGAGGAACATTGTATTTGTATGATTGATTTGCTGAGGAATCCTGGGCTGAGAGATCACCAGGAATGCCATTTTTTTTAATATTGTTTTGCATGTTGTGTATTATTTGGTTTTCAATAAACAGAGTTTACAAAAAAGAAAAAAAAGAAAAAAGAAATAAAGCAATACAATCCTCAAATACCCCATACTGTAACTATTTCTTTCCCTGGGCTCTTTACTATGGGAGATTCCAATATTCACTATAATGCCCCTCTTAGACCACGTAACAAGTCTTTTGTCCAATTCTTGAGAGATCATAAATTCTTTCAGCATATTCTTCAGCCTACACACTTAGCAGGTCATACCTTAGATCTACTACTTACCCAACAGGATTTCACTCCCCTTCCATCACTGGTTGCTACCACACTGCTCCCTTGGATTGACCATTTCCTCGTAATTTTCCAAATGCATTATGCATTAAGATACAATCTTACAACTCTGGCATCTTGTAAGTATAGTCATCTATGCCGTTCCATTACTCTAAGCGCATTTTCCCCTGCCAATAAACTTTTCTCTGAGAATTTCTATTCTCTCCCATTAGATGACCAAATCTATAACTGGAATTCTTCATTGTCACAGCAGTTATTTAGCCTCATGAATGTTTCTTTCCAGTCCTTTTAAGAAAAAGTTCCCCTGGTGCCACAGGGGCCTTCAGTTGCTGAAACGAAAGCTTAGGGCAGCTGAGAGAGCCTGGTAGAAAACCATGCTTTCTTTTTCTCTGGATATATTCAAGAACCAAGATAATTACTATAGAGCTCAAGAACTATCAGCAAAGTGGGAATACAAACTTTTCTGCCTGGATAAATTAATCAGCTAACTCTCCTAGGACTATCTTTTCTATTGTCTCCTAGTTAACTACCCTCAAGCCTTCTTCAGATCCTAAGTCAGCGTGCTTACTCCCTTCTGATAATTGGTTATCCTTCCTCGGCATGGCTATCCTTTGGCCCCCGCCTTTAGCCTCCCTTCTCCTCCAGATTGCCCAACTCCTAGTTTAGGACATACCCGGGTTAGCTTTACCACCATCACTGAATACTCTCCATCTGGTTGGCTCTTGGAGAGTGCCCTGGGACTAATCTCAGTTACCAATACTATTATTAATAGTAGCCTTACCTCTGATTCATTTCCACAATCATGGAAAGAAGCAATAATCTGCCCTATTCTAAAAGGGCCCAAACTGGACCCATCGGATCCAGCTAACTATTGTTCAATTTCAAATCTCCCCTTCTTATCTAAACTAATGGAATGTTTTGTCTTGTTCCAAGTAAATGATAATATGGAACATACCATAGTACTAAGGAAATTATTACTGCAGTTCTTAGTGAAGCTCATTCACACCAGACCAAGGCCAGATGACTCTGGTTATCTCATTAGATCTTACTGCAGCTTTCGATCTAGTAGATCATAACTTTCTTCTCAACTATTTATGTGACATTGATTTCTGAGAACAGGTTATGTCCTGGTTTGTTTCTTATCTCTCTGACAGGGCCTTCCAATTAACATCAAACCATGTGCTGTCCTCTCCCTCCTCTGCCCAACAACTATGATGTGGGGTCCCTCAAAGATCGGTCCTTTCTCCTCTACTAAGATAAAAATTCACCTGTTCACTGTATACTTTGGTACAACATAAAATGCGACAGAAACACATTCCGAAATGTCACATAAGGAATGGTAGTGGATCTCGAACCCTGCTATTTTGGCCCCCAAGCCATTGCCATAACCAACACACCATGCCTAGAAGCAGGGGCCTGCAAACATGTTTGACACCCTGCAATGGGCTGCAGCAGAATCAATAAAGTTATGCTCTCAGAAGGCCATGATGGGGAATAGCATGTTTGCTGACTCAAAGTGTGGCCAGAATGCATAACAAAGTAGAAGGATGAGTGTCTGCAAGTCACAGAAGAGCTTGGACTGTTACATGCAGGGAAATGGTCTGAGTAACACACAAGCACAAAATGAACAAGTAGGAATTGAACCGTTACTCATGGATTATGGAAGGGGGGGGGGGGGAGATTACACTAACCAGTATGCTACACCTCTCTAACCTGCAATGCCTGGAGTCAGAGAACCTACAGGTCTCTGCCTAAACTGTCTGCTGTGAGTGGTGATATAGGTTAGCCCCCTCCAGTACTCATGATGCACTGCACATGTAGAACAGCAGTGCATCATGAGTACTGAAGGGGGCTAACCTATATCACTGATCACCAAAAGGAGAATGAACTGATCCATCACATCAGCTCGATACGACGCACTGACAGTGTGTGCTTCAATCACATAACAGCTACAAACCGTGCTACTGCGCAGTTTCAGCAGTCACCCTGAGGGTGAGGATGGGCTCCCAGCACATGGTCCCCAAAACTTGCAGTGCTAGAGATGGTCTCTGCTGCAGATTCCCATTGCTGCCAGTGTGTTATGTTAGTCACCTTGTTTCCTGCATACTTGCAGCATGCTGTATGTGCTAGTCACATTTAGGTCCGGTATCCTGCTCCTGTTGGACAGGGACTCTCCTAGAGCAGTGCATGCCAATACCCAGTGTTAAACTGCTGATGCCATAGACACCAACTCAATTGTTTCCTGCTGTGGGGAGCTTCTAGGCTTGCATGGAGTTGTTACTACAGTCCAGTAAGTCCTACAATTACTACAGGGAGTGGATCCAAACAAGGGCTGTGAGACTTCCCCTGAAAATTGGTTGCAGATTACCTTAGAAGCACAGGATAGGGTACTGTGTAGCAGCCAGCTTTTCATAGGTCTTCTTTCCCTCCTTCCCTCACAAACACCCACCCACCCCTGGGATAATCGTAGCTTTATAGGTGCTTAAACTCTTAAAGGAAAGGAGGTGCCATATTCACTCTCAGGTGCAGCTGTTTATCCTCATCAAGCATACATTAAGGACCTGAGATTAATTAAGCTTCAGGTGAGCAAAGTACATTAAACGTGTTAGGTATAGTTTTATTAGTATAAGTATCCCCAGCAACACTTAGTAAGTAAAGAACTTAAATATCTAAACACAACCTAAACTAAAATGCAGACCTGTGAAAAGCTGGCTGCTACACAGTACCCTGTCCTGTGCTTCTAAGGTAATCTGCAACCAATTTTCAGGGGACGTCTCACAGTCCTTGTTTGGATAGAGGGAGTCTTGGGGTTTAAATTTAACCAGAAAGCTCTCTGCTGTGTTTTAAATTTAAACTGAAAGCTCTTTGCTGCTACTAGGCCCTGACTGATTTAACAAATACACTGGGTTCACAGATTAATCAGCTTTAATCTAAAGAATTCCCTTTTCCCCAAGACTTAGAAAAATTCCCAGAAGTAAATACTTACAATTGCAGATCTCTGTCCAGAAGTAGTAGTCCCCTTTTGTAGTCCTTCGAGACATACCTCATATAGTGGTATTAAGGGCCAAAAAGGCTTTATAAAACTTACCCTCTGTGCATGTATTTACTACCACTGTATGCATAAGAACAATATTTTAGTAATCTGGACATCTAGGAAGAGCCATATAGAAAGAGATGGTGTTCTCTTCAATTTGCCCTGTTCAGGGTAAAGGCCAAGGCAGAAAGCTCGCATCCTGGAGATAAATGCATGGCTGTGTAGATGGTGTCATCAAGAGCATTTTGGTTTCCTAGACCATGGGATGCTGTTCCAAGGGTTGCAGAGCAGAGATGGCATCCATCTGTCCAAGAAGGGTTGACATGTCTTCAATAGCAGACTGGCTAACTTACTGAAGAGGGCTTTAAACTAGATTTGTTGGGGATGGGTGAAGAAAGCCCCCAGGTAAGTGAAAGCCCCCAAGAAAGTGAAACATTAAATATTTTTATGGAAATGGGCAAAAGGGGCAACATATGGAAAGCAGTGTGTATAAATGCCTGGAGTATGGGAGATAAGATCCCAGATGTTGAGACTTTAATGGGAAGGCTGACTTGAATTTAGTGGCAGTAACAGAGACGTGGTGCACGGACAACAATGACTGGGATGTAACTATACCAGGCTATACTTAATCAGAAAGGACAGGGTAGGAAGGAGGGAAGGAGGAGTGACACTATGGGGTATGTTTACTAAACTGCGTTAACGTAATTCGCATTATGTTCCACGGTGATGATACAGATGCCCATATAAGGGAGTGGGCGGGGCATCACTATGGCAAGCGTGTCAGGTAATGCACGTTATAAGGCACGTTACAAGGCACCTTATTAGGCACAGTACAAGGCACATGCCTTAACGTGCCTTGTACTGTACCTAATAAGGTGCCTTGTAACGTGCCTTATAATGTGCCTTGTACTGTGCCTAATTAGGAGCCCTATAACGCCCTATAAGGATTGTTGGCAACTGTGGTGAGGGTACTATGGGCTGGCAGCAGGGATCTGCAAAGATATGACTGTCACATGCAAGCAAAATATCTGCCTTGGACAGGAGGGAACAATGAGGAAATGTACCCATGATCTCCGCTTAGAATGCCAGTGTACTAACCAGTAGGCTATACCTCTATGGCTTGTTGCATAGCAATGGATGGGTACAGAAGGACGGCAGGTCACCGCACAAACCGTCTGCTCTGTGTGCCAGGATAGGGTAACCCCACCAGCACTCATGATGCATTGTACATGCAGAACAGCGGCCTACAGCTGACCACCAAATGGGGTCTGCACCTCTCCAGTACTGCAGCGTGGTAAGATGGACTGACAGTGCATGATACTGGCACAGAGTAGCTACAGACCATGCCATTGTGCAGGTTCTGTGTTCACCGTGAGGGATAGGATGGGTGCCCAGCACTAGGTCCACAGTACATGTGGTGCTAGAGATAGGTCCTGCTCTACATCCCCATTGCTGCTAGTGTGTGACAGATGTTCCCAGCAGTGAAACTGAAGGTACATCTGTTCCACCTGTGTTCTGCAGTCACATATGGCCCTGTGGGACCGGACACCACCCAGATTAGTGCATACCTGGTATTAAGGTGTGGCTGCCATGGGTACTTGTTATCAGGGCAGTGGGGTGTCTAGACGTGCATGAGGGTTATGTAGCACTGCCACTATGGGTTGAAGTGGTATGCGTTATATACCCCAAAAGGCCTCAATCACCCGGTTTGTAGATGAGGGTTGGTGAGACAGGTGCCTGCACTCTGTAGAATGGCTGTAGTACCAGCAACCACAGTCCTGCTGGCAGATGACAGGCCTCCAGGGCTGCTGGGCCAGTACCATACCTGTGACCATTGCAGACCAGCAGTGATGCTTGGGGTAGGCAGGGGAAGGCTCAACTGCCCCACGCCAGAGTCTGCCATTAATCAACAGACAGCACAGTCAGACTGCACCTGCAGTATCCTACAAGGTGTTCCCACCATGCACAGGCGAACTGCAGACAACCCATTAAACAGTCCATAGTGCATGCTCACAGGGGAACCCTGTGCACCCAGAGATGGGATGCACAGCACAGACACCAAGCAGGTATCTCTGTGATTGGGCCCCAGAACCAGGAAAACACAGGTATCACTAGAAACAAATAATGTGTGGCACTATGTGGGAACATAGACATGCCGTGGTCACTGCTTGGTCAGAGTGAGAGTGACACCCCCCCCCCCAGCATGACATGCTGTGGCCACCATGCAGGTGGTGGTCGAGCACTACAGTGTCCCAGCCATTGCCCTCCACCCTGTGCAGATGCGTACTGGCCAATCCGCCCTGTCTGGGCCTTACCCACAATACTTTGCTCCTCATTATGCACATTTGCAGGCTAATGCTGGAAGCAGTGTGAGCAATGTGGGCTCAGTGAGTTGTTGGCAGACACAAAACAATGGAGAGACATACCCACACTCCCACACCTATCTCAGCATTGTGCAGAGATGGAGGTGGTTGACAACCCTACCCGCTGCACTGGTCCTGATCACAGTGCCGATATTGCTAATCTGTGCAGTGGGTAGTAGTAGTAATCTGGTGATAACTGCAGCTCTGTGCTGGGGCCAACAGCCTGACACTCCATGAAGCTATGGATAGTAGAGCCCTTGTGAGTGGGTGTCCATACCCCTGTGCACCGCTGCATTGGGGTTTGCCCATGTTGTTGTTGTGGCTGCATTGTGGGCTAAAACTATGGGGAGATGCTCTGCAGGATCCACAGATGGCACTTGAACCTCTGACCTGCTGCTCTTGGACATTCTGGCTGAGTGTACTGCACCACACTGTTGCCACAGCAGCATAGTGGTCCCTGGGGCTACCCTTAGGTTTCTCAGCCAGACCTCTTCTGTTGCACTGCACACCACGTTCTGGTACAGGGCATGGCCTAGGTCCACTGCAGGTGGGTGCACCTGCTCCCTCCAGCACAATCACCCACCCCCTTGCTATGCCGCCATGACCATATGCTGTCAGTGCCGGTGGTGCACCATCCCAGGCCATCCAGGGGGCAGGTAGGCGGCTGCCTAAGGTGTGGGTTCTGGGGTAGGGTTGCCTACATAGATGTCCACGCTTCCCACGGCACCACCTGTCAATGTTATGTGCCCCTTGGGGTACCTGATGGGTAATGTCCCCTGGATGGGACACTGTGGGACACAGACTCATGGGCATGTCTGACCCTGGTCAGTTGCTGTCTTGCTGGTTTCCATTTTCTGCATTCCTATGTGCCACCTCGGCAACCGCCTAGTCCACCCTGTGCTTCCAGTAGCCCCACTGCATGTCCCGCCTGCAGCCCCCATGCCCCATTTGCGCCATGACCATAGTGGCCTTTCATACCTGGACATTATGCTGTTGCTGCAAATGGAGCACTACTATCACCCCCCTTCTTGGGCTCCCTGCCTATGTTGTACATTGCTGACACTTAAATGGTTTCTCTCTCTTGTAAATGTGCATCTAACGTCAGGTTTTCAGTTGCGTTAAGATTCAGCTCTTCATTTCCACGCGCTAGTATCAGGAAAGCAAAGATTCAAAAAGAGGAGGAAATAGCCAATGCAATAAAATGGGGGGGGGGGGGGGGGGGGTAAGACATTTTTCAAATATGTTAGTGAGAAAAGGAGGAGCAAAAGAGGTATTTTCAGATTTTAGGGTGAAGGGGAGGAATTTGAAGAAGCTGATGAGGATAAAGCGGAATTGCTTAACAAATATTTCTGTTCTGTTTCACAGATGAAGAACCAGGAGCAAGTCCTCAGAAAACACACACAAACGGGAACAGAAGCGAGGGGCATCATGGCATCATAAACAATTTTCAGAAGACTGTGTTCTTGAGAAGCTAGCTAAACTTAGAGTAGACAAAGTGCTGGGACAAGATGGGATACACTCAAGAATACTGAGGGAACTTGGGGACGCTCTAGCAGCTCCACCGACTGACCTTTTCAATACCCCGTTGGAGTTGGAAGTGGTGCCAGAGGATTGGAGAGAGGCACTTGTGGTCCCTTTACAGAAAAGTGATGGTAAAGATGTGGTTTAAAATTACAGACTGGTTAGTTTAACTTTGGTGGTAAGTAAATTATTGGAAGTTCTGCTGAAAGAGAAAATAGTGAAGTTTATCTGATCTAAGGCAGCATGGATTCCCCAGAGGCAGGTTTTGTCAGACAAATCTGATTGATTTCTTTGACTGGGTGACCAGGGAGTTGGACTGAGGGAGAGCAGTAGATGTGGTGTATTTATATTTCAGTAAAGCCTTTCACACCGTTCCGCACCGGTGACTTATAAACAAACTGAGCACCCTAAGGATGGACCCTAAAGTTACTGCTTGGGTTAGAAATTGGTTGAGTGGGAGGCGACAAAGGGTAGGGGTAAGTGGGGTTCACTCTGAGGAGAAGGAGGTTACCACTGGTGTGCCTCAGCTATCTGTCCTTTATCCAATTATTTTTAACATCTTTGTTAGTAATATTGTGGAAGAGCTGTCAGGTAAGATTTGTTCCTTTGCGGATGATACCAAAATCTGCAATAGAGTAGATACCCAGGAAGGTGTAGATAACATGAGGATGGATCTAGCTAAGCTTGAAGAATGGTCTAGAATTTGTCAGCTGAGATTTAATGTTAAAAAATGCAAGGCCATACATTTGGGCCGCAGCAATCCAAGGGAGAGATATAGTATAGGGGGTGAAGTACATCTGTCCACAAAAGAAGAGCGGGACCTAGGCGTGATTGTGTCTGATGATCTTAAAGTAGCTAAACAGGTAGAAAAAGTGGCTGCAAAAGCCAGAAGGATGCTTGAGTGCATATGGAGAGGAATGGCCAGCAGAAGAAAGGAGATGATAGTGCCTCTGTATAAGTCTTTGGTGCAACCTCATTTGGAGTATTGTGTGCAGTTCTGGAGACCACACCTTCAAAAGGATTTAAACAGATTGGAGTTGGTACAGAGGGTGGCTACTAAAGTGGTTAGTGGTCTTCATTATAAAGCATATGAGGACAGACCTAAGGATCTTAATATGAATACTTTAGAGGAAAGGCGGGATAGAGGTGATATGATTGAGACATTTAAATACCTCAATGGCAGAAATGCACAGTAGGAGAGCCTCTTTCTATTGAAAGCAAGCTCTGCTACGAGGGGACATAGGATGAGAGTAAAAGGGGATAGACTCAAGAGTAATATGGGAAAATATTTTTTTACGGAAGAGTGGTAGATCCATGGAATAGTCTCCCAGTGGAGGTGGTAGAGATGAGGGCAGTGTCTGAATTCAAAAAGGCAGAGGATCTCTAAAAGAAAAAAGGAGAATGTTGTAGTGGTTGATATGGAAGGGCAGACTAGATAGGCCACGTGGTCTTTTTGTGCCGTCATGTTTCTAACTCAGAAACCAATCTAAACATTTTGGGCCTAATACTCAGTGGCAGTGGCTAGCACTCCTACAGTAGCCAGCCACCAGCACTGAACCTTAGAACAGGATATTCAGTGCCGGGGACCATATCCAGCAACCGGTATTTAATATCCGGGTCAGTCGCAGAACCTGGAAGCTAACTGGTTAGTGTAATATTAAGTCATTGCTTTCTTAGCTTTGGTGGCAAAAGTTAGGACAGCCATTACTGTGCCTAACTTTCACCGCCAAGGGATAACTGGGTAGCGGCTCAATATCACCGCTGCCTGATTTTATCTGTGGGTGTCACCCCTGTAACACTCCAATGTTAACCAGTTACCATCATAGCATACCACGTCAGGAACCACGAATATTCAGCTGCACTAACCCATTCATCTTCATTAACATAGTTAGCAGCTCTGCAAACCATGCTAATCACTTTGAATATTGAGCCCCTTTTTTGTGCTGGTTTTAAACAACAGAGATGTGAGCATGATTGTCTTGCCTATCACTTGTGCAAACTCCATGTCCAAGCGTGCTGTTTGCTGTGGTAAAGTGGAAGATATCACATAACAACCATATAAGAAAACAAGAACTAACTTCATAAAAATCTGGTAATGTTATCTTTTGCCCATCTGTTCTAACCTGAAGAAGAGAGTGTTAGTTTCTGAAAGCTAATAAAGAGCTCAGCTGTTCTTCTCTCCTGGCTGAAGACTCATGAATCTCGAGCGGCCGGGTTTCTGAGAGAGAACAACCGGGCCCATGGAGGCAGCGTGGCAAGCCAGCTTTATTCTAAATGCATGACGCTGCCTCTATGGGTCTGGCAGGCTGTGTGTGTGTGTGTGTGTGTGTGTGTGTGTGAATCGTGGCATGTTAGCCGTGCAAGGGGGCACCTGCCCCGGGTGATGAGGGGACTAGGAAATTCACTGTACTGATCATATACATCTGGCAAAGGATGTCTAAGATGGGAAGTTCAAAATGTGTACTGAGTATATAAGGGGCTATTTTAGAAAAGATAAACATGAGATAGACATCCCAAAATGCCAACATGGATCTGATGAAGGTAATTGCAGACTATTTCAGATCTGCCCATCCCAATAGTATCCACATCCAAGTCTGGACATCCTGGGACATTTCTGGACACATCTAGGGCATAGCAAGTTGCCATATGTCCGACAAATATTTTGCATAATGTTTAGGACATGTTTGGAGCAGTAGCCAAATGTCCCACTCTATACCTGCTATAAATAACAAATAGGTAAGGGACTTGGTTGTCCATGCTGACTATGGCTTGCGACTGTGATCGGAGGAGCTTATAATGGAGAAAGATTGGTGTGCTTTTTTTCTGTGTCTACCAAGCAGTCTTTGTAGAAAATCCACTGTGTTTCTGTTCTGCATTCCAGCCCCCTAACCCAGCAGTACTCACCATACCCTGTTGTTTCCCATTTGCCGATACCTAGCCCTCAACGAACCCCATTCCCCTCCCAGGCCCAATGGATTCCCCCACCATTTCCCTGCAACTGTGAATCCACCAGTGTCTCCCCAAAGCCTGTCTGTTGCTGCCTGTGCCTGTGTGTTCATATGCCATGACTGTGAATGTGTATATGCCTTTGTGTGTTGGCATACTGGAGTAGTATGAGTGGCCTGTGGTGTGAGTCTGAGAAGCATTAAGTGCTTGTTGCCATCTGTCCATCTGTCTGTCAGTGTTTCAGTGTCTCACAGAACACTGTGCGGTGGTGGTGGTGGCATAAGGATGTTGGTGGAGGAATATCCAGGGTGCTAGTGATGATGGCATAAGGATGTAAGTGGAGGGATATCAAGGGTGTTGGTAGTGAGTTGAAGCCATGGATGCTGTGTCTGCCTGGTTTTCCCTGGTCCTGAAGGAGGAGACCCCACAGGGAGCACAGAAGGGAGAAAAGAGGGCACCCCTACCAGAAAATCTATTCAGTCATATATGGACCTTACAGATGAACAGTGTCTGACCCAGTTTAGGATTGATAAGGCAGCAATACACCAGCTATATTTGCAGATAGAACCCCTTCTCTGTTCTGCTACACAGAGAGGTCAGCCCATACTTTGCACCTGAAGCTAACCATGGGGTAAAGCTCCCAGTATGTTGCCTGGTGGAAGGTGGTGCTGCATTCTGCAGGTAGCTGCTAGTCATTTGCTACCTCTGTTGCTGGGTGGTGTAGCTGTTTAATGGTGAGCTGGTTGATGGTTCAGGGTTTTGGATTTGTTAGGAAATGGGCAACATTCTGGGGAATGGAGGAGCTTTCCAAAGGGATGGAACCATGTTGCTGGCATTAACCTTTAAAAAGGAGATAGAGCAGATTTAAACTAGATAATAGGGGAAAGCCGACAGTCGCCCAAGAGCACATGGTTTGGAACAAAGTATCCTTAAAGGATACTAGCAAAAAGATTGAAGTTAGGGCATATCGACAGAGAGGTTACAATTGTGATGCAGCAGAGGATACACAGCCCATGGAAGTGCAGGTAAAAGAAAGGCTTACCTCAGATTCAGCATTGGAAAGGAGCACTAGGCACACTGAATCAGTTGAGCAAAGGAAATTGTTACTGCGTAACAAACAGAAAGCTCGTCAGGAACACCTGATTCCAAATCCCCACGTCACGTGCAGGGCTGTGGATTACAAAAGACAGGGTTCCAGTCAGTGGAAGGAAGGCAGAGGGAGAGAGAGGCACGATACAACTCAGGAGCACGGCAGAAGCCGGGGGGAGAGTAGCAAGAGGTGTGGCTACAGTCAGCTGAGCAGAAACCCCAGAGGAGTGCTGGGAGAAAACTTTTCTCACGGAGAACCAGGAAGTGAAGATAGCTCCAGCACTCAGGAACAGAGGTTTAAGGCAAGCTGTACTGGGAGAAGACAGGCTACCCAAGTTAGCCTTCAAGAGAAGCCAGGAGTGTCCCACTACACAGGAGACCGGTATGTGCCAGCTCTAAGCACAGGTCAGTTTAAAAGGAAAGTGTTGGGGGATGGGAACTCCAAGCATATGTGCACCATAAGAAATAGCTGCAAAGCTAGGACCAATTTCACTTCTGCACAACCAGCCTGGGAGGCTAGAGTCAAAAGATACAGGGAGCCAAGTACCAAGGCAATCCCTACAGATAGAAAGAAACCTCCATACGCTTACAGCGAGAGGTTTAAAACCTATAAGTGCCAAGGGCGCGGTCCTGACCATAATTACACGAAGCAAGGAGATTCAGAGCTGTTGTTCTGGGAGGAAAGCCCAGGTAGAAGCTACTACAAGCCAGGGAGGTATAAACCCGAAGGGAGAAGAGCCTCCAGTGAATGCCATAGTGAGTTGTCACAAGACGCCGTGTCTGAATACTGTACACAGGAGGAGTCTGACACAGGGAGTTTGGGAAGTGCTGGAGAAAGCATGGTATGGGAAGATGGCAGCAGCCTTCAAGATCCCTCTCCCATGGATTGTAGTATCTGTTATAAATGCAGCCCTGCTGTTTGATTAAATGACAAAGAGAACTTTGTGCATGTAAACAAAAGAATATAAGTTTGCCACTATTTTTGTTTCTTCGCTTACACCTGAAGTTTCTGTTCTTGTTGATAGTCCGAGCGGGACGGGGAATAAAACCCATCTTATTTTTCATTCAATTTGCTCTGAGAGACTCTTTCATTTACACAGCCAGAGCAGTTTACTTGTTTTATAGACCCTAGGCAACCGCCTATACAGGGTTAAAGGGCTCTAACCACGGGCCCCATCACACAATAAATACAAAAGTAACCCAAATACCCTTAGGTACAGAGTAGACACAGTTTAAACATTCCAAATTACACCTGCCTACCGATAACCAGATTAATATGAATAGAATACAGCCACTAAAATGCTTGTATGCAAATGCTAAAAGTCTAAAAAATAATATGGGAGAGTTATAATATATAGCACTAAATGGAAGGTTAGATATAACTGGCATCTCAGACATGGTGGAAGGAGGACAACCAGTGGGACACTGTGATACCTGGGTACAAGTTATATCAAAATGATGGAGCGGGTCAAATTGGTGGAGGGTTGCACTCTATGTTAGAGAGGGCATTGTGACATACAAGATTAAAGTTTTGCAGGAAACAAAATACACTGTAGAATCTCTATGGATTGAAATTCCACGTAAAAAGGGGAAGGCGATAGCAGTGGGGGTTTACTATCAAACGCCTGGCCAGAATGAACAAATGGATGATGAAATGCTCAAAGAAATTAGGAAAGCTAACAAAAGTTACAGCACAGTAATAATAATAGGTGATTTCAATTACCCTGGTATCGACTGGGTCAGTGTCATGGAAGAACATGCTAGGGAGATAAGGTTTCTAGATGAAATAAATGACTGCTTCTTGAACTGACAAGAGGGGAAGCCATTTTGGACCTAGTCCTTAGTGGATCACAAGATCTGGTGCAAGAGATAAGAGTGTTGGGGCCACTTGGCTTTAGTGATCATAGCATGATCACGTTTGATTTAATTAGTGGAGGAGGGATGGTAAGGAAATCCACAGTACTACCTTTTAACTTTTGAAAGGGAGACTATGATAAAATGAGGAAAATAGTTAAGAAAAAACTAAAAGGAGCAGTTGCAAAGGTTAAAGACTTACATCAAGCTTGGGTGTTGTTGAAAAATACTATCTTGGAAGCCCATAACAGCTGTATTCCATGTTTTAAGAAAAGTGGAAGGAAGTCCAAAAAACTGCCAGCATGGTTTAAAGGTGAGGTCAGAGAGCCTGTTGTTGCCAAAAAAGCATCTTTGAGGAAATGGAAAAAGGAGCCAAATAATGAAAACTTGAAACAACATAAGCACTGACAAGTTAGATGCAAGGAATTGATAAGACAGGCAAAGAAAAAAGCTTACTGTGGAAGCAAAAACGCATAATAAAAACTTTTTCAAGTATATTCAGAGCAAAAAAACCTGTGAGAGAGTCAGTTGGACCATTAGATGATAGAGGGGTAAAAGGGGCACTAAGAGGGGACAAGGCCATAGTGGAGAGACTGAATGAATTCTTTGCTTTGGTCTTTACTGAGGAAGATGTAGGTATGGTACTCATGACTGAAATGGTATTTAAAAGTGATGCATTGGAAGAATTGAAAGAAATATTGATAAACTATTTGATAAACTGAAGAGTAGCAAATTACCTGGACTGGATGGCAACATCTGAGGGCGTTGAAAGAACTGAAATATGAGCTTGCAGACCTACTATTAGTAATCTGTGAACTATCATTGAAATCATCTGTAATACCTTAAAACTGGAAGATGGCCAATGCAACGCCAATCTTTAAAAAGAGTTCCATGGGTGATCCGGGAAACTACAGACCGGTGAGCCTGACATTAGTACTGGGAAAAATGGTAGAAACTAGTATAAAGAACAAAATTACTGAGCATGTTGGTAGTGTGACATGGTGGATTCCTCCAGCCCTGTAGAAAGAGCCAAGGAGGAGAAATCAGAGGCAGTGCTGGAGTATAAACAAAAGCACATGGCTGGTGGTTACCAAGGAAACCAGACACAGGAGAAAAAACACGCCCTTGCTGCCAGTAAGCTCAGGAGTCAAGAGCTGATTCAAAGCACCTGCTAGGGGGAGGAGTAAAGCAGTACCCTAAAGGGCAGATACATAAGGAAGCAGGAAGAGAGTGTCCATTAGAATCTGGAGGAGAAGCTGGAGGGGAAGAAGCTGGAAGGGAAGCTCCATTAGAAGCTGGAAGAGGTTCTCTGTTAGGAGTTCCAGAGAAAGTTCCAGCATGGGCTCAGCTGGGAGTTTACTTACAAGGCCAGCCGAGGGTTCTGGTGAGAGGCCAGCTAACAACCCAGGAGGAGGACCAGGGAAGAGTCCAGGTTCCAAGCCTAGGGTCAGAGCCAACTTCAAAGGTAAAAGGAGAACCGTTTACAAAGCTTTATTCAAGAAAAGGATACGGCAGAAGCAAGCCAGGCTGTCTGCAATATCCTGGGGATTACCAAGAGGAGAGAAAGCCAGGAAGGCAGTTTCAACACTCCTTGCACAATGTAGGTGGAGAATCCACAGCCAGGTCTAAAGCCCAGAGAAAACCATTTTCAGCCAGGCACAGAGGTAAGCCCAAAGGCTGGGGTTTTTATAATCAAGGTGATTCTACTTACCCAGAAGGTTGGGGCATTGATTATAATGACTGCAATGAAAATGACTGTTTGAAGCAATATATGATTCAAGAATATAATACAGAGCTTAAAACATAGAGGAAGGGCGGAGCCCAAGAAACAACGGTACAAACATTCCCTGCCTCTCAGGAGGACTTAATGGAAATAGAGCCAGGTTTTGAAAGTGTCTCTGAAGAAATGATGGACTGTACAATTACAATATCTGATGAAGTATTATCCCTGCGCTGAATGCATGCCTTGCAAAGAAATACAGAGGTATTGAGATAAAAAGTACAGAGCTGGAAAAACAGAGCTGTTTCATTTTGATTGCTGAGAAGCAAATGTTTTGTGCTGAAGCAAGCTATTTATGTTGAAACTTTACTTTGTCTTTTTTGCCAGAGGTATCTGGTTGTTGTTACCTTTATTTCCTTGCTGAAAATCCGCCCTGGTAGGGGAAATAAATCCTTGTTGCTTTAACCACTTTTTGAAGTCACACTACTCTTCCTTGGGCAGTGAATGAAACTACATATCCCAAGAGGCTTTGCTTTAGGAACTTGTAGAGTAGCTGTTCAGGAAGAAAACAACCCGCTTAAACCCTACCTGCTCTTGCTGGGGGGCGTTATAGAAGCGGGGTCACAGTAGTCATGGTTTACTGTAATGGGAGATAGCCATAATGGCTTTAGCCAAGGAAGGTCTTGTCTTACTAAACTGTTATGTTTTTTTGAAGGTGTGAATAAACAGGTAGACAAAGGTGAGTCAGTTTATCTGGATTTTCAGAAAGCCTTTGACAAGGTACCTCATGAGAGACTCTTGGGGGTATGTTTACTAAACCACAGTAATGTTACCCGCATTAGGTTCCACGGTAATGGTACGGATGCCCAAATAAAGGAGTGGGCGGTGCATCATTAAAGCAAGCCATGTCAGGTAATGCACATTACAAGGTGCTAATGCGTGGTACAGTGTGCGGTACAGTGCGCCATGGACCCACCGTGCGTGAACACCATAGCGGATGGGAAGCAGCAACGCATCCGAAGGGGTTGCAATCTAAGGCACGCTGACAGTAGAAGATGCACTGAGGGATGTGCAGATGCGCTGAGGGATGTGCAGACACATGAGAAAAGGAGCTGTAGGTGTAAAGCCATAGACCACAGGCAGCTGATAATGCAGTTTGGAATGGGCCGCAAGTAACACAGGCAGTCACACCATGAAATGGTGTGCAGTGAAACAACATGCAGAGGAGTAAACAAATATAACAGAAAGGGCATCAGGGGTCAGTCTGAAGGGCCAGTGGTGTGCGTATAAGGGCAAAATGGGCAGGGGATCAAAAAAGGAGTAAGAGGGAAGTGAACCAGTAGACTGAAGAGCCCAAACATAGCTCACTGACACCAATACCAAACCACTGAGCCACCTGCTCACCCAGACATCCCAAAGAAAGGGAGCATATGTAACAGCTAGCATGTGATGGATAGGCTGCATGGAGGGGACACTGCAGTGTACAGTGAGGAGAGGGAAGGGTGTGTGGAGACGGGACAAAGCTGGAGCCAGTGTATGGTAAGGAGAGCAGAACAAATGAAAAGAAACCTGTGGGACCCAAACCCACAACCTTTGTTGGCTCCACGCATGTCTGCAACCACTATCCCAAACAACCACAACACAAATTTGTTCCATCAAGTGGCCATCGTGTCTGCTAGATCATCATGTAGCAGTGCGTCCTACACGTTCTGCGTCCTACGCGCTTTGTGGAGAACGCACATAGCAGGATGTCTTACGCATAGCGCGCACAATAACGTGCATGATGTTAAAGAGCTTTCTGCATGCCTTATTAGATATGACTAGGTGCCTTAGCATATGCAGTCAGATTATGGCACATAACAACGCACATCACAAACAGACAACACGCGTGCTATTTGTGCACGCTGTAATGCATGTGTACTGCAACACACGTACATTACAATAGAGTAGACCACCTGTCCATTGCCCCCTCCCCTATGCCCCCACTGCAGCTGTACACCAGCCCCCAACCATGGTCTGACATTCACCAGCAGCAGGCACAGGCAGCCCGTACCTGCTGCACCATGCCAGGTGTCGTGGCCATGCACGAACTAACCGCGGGCACTCCGATAGCCAGTCTAGCCTGCATGTTCATAGTAGAACTGTGCGCATTCAGACCTGGGTTGTACGGCACAGGCACGTGTCCCACTGAACCTATAACCCGCTGCTCTGGGACATGCTGGCTGTGTGTACTGCACCACACTGTTGCCACAGATGCATGACCTTTTTGTGGTACTGCATACCACATAATGGTACAGGACATTGCCTGGGTGCACTGCAGGCAGGTGCCACTGCCCCCTCCAGCACCAGCACACGCCCCCCTGCCATGCCACCTGGGCATATGCTGTCGGTGCTGGTAGTATGCAGTCCTAGGCCATCCACTGTGCAGGTAGGCGGTCGCCTAGTGAGCAGGGTCTGGGGTGGGGAGGCATGCATGGACATCCTCACATCCCCCCATCACCGCCTACCAGTATTATGTCCCTGCCACATGGGGGGGGGGATGGCTGGGGGATGACAGATTTGTGCCCTGGCAACTATTGGCTATGGTGGACCAGGTAGCCGTAGGTGGATTGTGTTTGGCCTTGGTCAGCTGCTGTCTTGCTGCCATCCAGTTCCTATGTTCCTATGTGCCACTTGACAACAGCCTAGTGCGCCTTGTGCCCCAGCTGCCCCCCTACATGTCCCACCTGCAGCCCCTTATGCCCCATTTGCACCATCCCTATAGTGGTCGTTCATACTTGGCCACTATGCTTTTGCTACATATGGATCACTGCTATCACTTTTCTTGGTCTCCCTGCTTGTGTTGTACATTTCTGATGCTTAAATGGTTTCACCCTCCTGCAAATGTGCAGGTAACGACAGGTTTCCATTTGTGGTACTGTTCAGCCCTTCAGTACCCCGCGTTAGTGCCACAGAAGCTTCTCCCCACCCACTCCCCGCCCATTGACCCCTTCTCCCCACCCTCTCTCTGCCCTCTGAGGCCATTACCATGGACGGAGACGTTAACGCGCGTTAGGTACCCTTCACGAGCGTTAACGTTACCTAATGCACGTTAACGTACTGGCTGCTATGTTAACGCGTTTTAGTAAAAATACCCCTTGGTGAAATTAAAAAGTCATTGGATAGGAGGCAGTGTACTAGTGTAGATCAGGAACTGGTTAAAAGATAGAAAGCAGATGGTAGGGCTAAATGGCCAATTTTCCCATTAGAGAAAGGTGAATAGTAGAGTACCTAAGGGATCCGTGCTGGGTCTGCTGCTTTTTAACATATTTGTAAATGACCTGGAAATGGGAATAACAAGGAAGGTAATCATATTTGCAGATGACACAAAATTATTCAAAGTTGTTAAAACCCATGAGGATTTTGAAAA
Source organism: Ichthyophis bannanicus (assembly GCA_033557465.1). Taxonomy (NCBI): domain Eukaryota; kingdom Metazoa; phylum Chordata; class Amphibia; order Gymnophiona; family Ichthyophiidae; genus Ichthyophis; species Ichthyophis bannanicus. The sequence goes on from CM066031.1 coordinate 1,316,014,758, forward strand.
ATTGCAAGAATACCTTGATTAATTGGAAGACTGGATGTTCAGATGGCAGATGAAATTTAATGTGGGCAAGTGCAAATTTATGCACCTAAGAAAGAACAACCAAACTATGGTTATACAATGCAAGGTTCCACATTAGGAACCACCATCCAGGAAAAAGATTTAGGTGTCATTGTGGATAACACGTTGAAACCCTCCCCCCAGTATGCAACAGCAGCCAAGAAAGCATATAGAATGCTAGGAATCATAAGGAAAGGACTAGAGAATATAACCAAGGATATTATAATGCCTCTGTATGATTCCATGGTGCGACCGCACCTTGAATATTGTGTGTAATTCTGGTCACCGTATCTTAAAAAGCTTATAGCGGAATTAGAAAAGGTACAGAGAAGAGCCACCAAAATGGTAAAGGGGATAAAAGGATACCCCTATGAGGAGAGGCTAAAAAGGTTAGGGCTCTTCAACCTGGAAAAGAGACGACTGAGGGGAGATATGATAGAGGTCTATAAATTAATGAATGGAGTGGAAGGGGTAAGCACAGATGAATTGTTTATGCCATCAAAATATAGTAAGATTAGAGGACATGTAATGAAGCTATAGTGTAACCCATTTAAAGCTAATAAGAGAAAATATTTTTTTTCACTCAACATGTAATCAAACTCTGGAATTCGTTAACAGAAGATGTAGTAAAAGCTTTTAATGTAGCTGGGCTTATAAAAGGTTTGGACAAGTTCCTGGAGGAAAGGTCCATAAACCATTATTAAAGGGGACCCAGAATATCCACTGCTTGCCCCAATGTGGAACCTGTGTGTCTTTTAGGGAAACTGCTAGGTACTTGTGACCTAGATTGGCCACTGTTGGAAACAGGATACTGGTCTTGATGGACCTTTGTCTGACCCAGTATGGCATATCTTATGTTCTAACTGAAAGTGATGAGGTGCCACCCTGTGCATTGGGTGGAGGCTGCACATGGATAGAGGGAGACTGATGCTTAGGTCGTCTTCTTCATGTTCTGATGAGTCCTCTCATTTCCTCTAGGCGGGACTATGTAACCAAATAATGGCTGAATATTACCTCTAACTAGATGGCAAGAAAATGACTCTGAAACTAGGTATCCAGTGAGGGAGGATATCCGGCATCCAATGCTTATTATCTGGTTTCACCTTTGTTCACGGTGGATAGGCATTTTACAAATGCTGACTGCTGCAATCTGAATATTGGGCCCTAAGTCCATAAAATCTGTGCTTGCTTGTGCATACACATGTAAGTACCACCTGTTCTAAAATTACTACTTGTACATGTATGCTGAACTATATATATAAATATTTTTTAATTACATCTAAACTTCCAAAATTGCCTCTTAAATCTCCATATTAATGTGAATAAAGTAGATAAGGGGCCCTTTTATTAAAGTCTGCCAAGTGGTTAATGAGCATTTTAGTGGTCAGCCCATGGTGACAGTTAACACACAGGTATAATAACTATTGGGTTCTAAAATGCTCATTAATTGTCCATCACGAGAAGTGTGGACATGGAGTGAACATTGCAGTTAGCATGGGGGTATGTATCATGTATTGTCAATGTGGAAATGGGTACACATGGGTACACATAAGGCTATCTCTATGAGTGGCATAAGATGTACCTGCTTTAATTGTAACATCCATGTGGTAACTGACGGCAACACATTAGTGATGCCCCAACAGTTATTCTGGAGGCTTAGCACTTAATGAGACCTTGAGAATATACCACTGGAGAAGTTGAAGCAGCATTGAAAGCCTTATCAAAGAACAAAGCACCAAGCATTGATGGCATTCCCATAGAAGTATTACAGCAATCTGATGCAGCTGTTAATATACTTACAGGGCTCTGACAGGAAATTTGGAAGACAACATCATGGCCAACTGACTGGAAAAGATCTGTGTTTATACCAATACTAAAGAAAGGTGATTCAACTGACTGTGGAAATTATTGCACAGTCACTCTCATCCCACATGCCAGCAAGATTCTTCTAAAGATTATTCAACAGAGATTACAACCATACCTAGAACAAGAACTACCTGAAGTGCAAGAAAGGTTCAGGAAAGGGTAAGGAATGAGAGACACTATCGTGGATGAGAGATGGATCCTTGAAAAGACTAAAGAATACCAAAAGGATATCTATTTGTGCTTTATCGACTACAACAAGGCTTTTGACTGTGTAAACCATGAGAAACTCTGGGCCACATTAAGAAGCATAGGTATACCAGAACACCTGATCGTTCTCTTGCACAATCTGTGCATTGATCAAGGAGCAACAGTTCGAACGGAACAAGGAGAAAAAGAATGGTTCAAAATAAGCAAAGGTGTACGACAAGGCTGGGTACTTTCCCCCTACCTGTTTAATTTATATGTAGAACAAATCATCACAGAAGCAGGATTGTATGAAGACAACAGAAGTGTGAAGATTGGTGGAAGACTCTTCAACAACCTTCTCTATGCTGATGATTCCACATTACTGGCTGAAAGTGGATGATCTGAAACATTTACTTCTCACAATCAAGGAATGTGGTCTTAAAATGGGCCTGCACCTTAATGTAAAGAAGACAAAGATCATGACAACTGGCAAAATCAATAAGTTCATCGTTGAAGGACAAGAAATTGAAATTGTGAACAACTTTAACCTACTTGGATCAACTATCAATAGAGAAGCAACAAGCAGTCAAGAAATCCGATGACGCATTGCTCATGGCAGAATGGCTATGAAAGACCTAGACAAGATTCTCGAGAGCAGAGATGTCTCTCTCCATATATCCAAAGATTTGACTCTTTCAAGCCATGGTATTTTCAATAACATCATATGGATGCAAAAGCTGGACAGTGAAAACGACAGACAGAAAAAAATTGATGTCTTTGAATTATGGTGTTGGTAGCGAATACCATGTATACCATGGACTGGCCAAAGAACAAACCAGTCAGTACTAGAGGAGATCAAGCCTAAGCTTTCTTTAGAAGCTCAGATGACAAGACTTCGACGTTCATACTTTGGACACATCATGCGTAGAGAGAGATCATTAGAGAAAGACATCATGCTTGGCAAGATAGAAGATCAACGCAAAAGAGGAAGGCCAGCAATGAGATGGAACGGCACTTAAGAACAACCACAACAGCACGTAACGTATATAAGTTCTCATTCTAAACATACATTGAATGCAAAACCCTAATGGGCTTTAGTAAAGGGGTCCCTAAATGTGCATACCTTTAATTTATAATGAATTACATTTTTTTATAATGTATTATATTTTTAAACAATCACATCTAAAAATGGGCGAAAATCTGCAAGTCATCCCAACAAGAACCATAATTTTTGCATGCATTTCTCTAGACTTGCTACACAATATCCTTCCCCTAACATTCTCTAAACACTACTCACTCACTCTGCCTACACACCACTCTCACCCACTACATATCCTACACAGCCTACATCCTACCCTTATCTAACACACAGCCTACATACACCTCACACACATCATCCCCATTCACCACACACTGCATTCACAATACCCCTTCACTCATTATCTGTTACCACATACCCATATAATTGCCCTCATTCACTGCAAAGCCTACACACTAGCCTTCATCCACAGTACACACTACACTCAGCCACTGCCCACTACATACCTTATACACACACTATTGCACATTAAGTACATACTCCATTTCACATTAACTATATACTCTATATTCTATCTCACCCATCACATAACCTACACAGTATCCCCTTACCTTCCCTACACACCTTAGATATCACACACCACACACAATTCCTTACCACAAATAGTTTTTACCACCCCCCACCCCTACTCCACACACACACACATCTCCTCTCACCCAGTTGAAATGGAGGGAAAGAGAGTGAAGGAGACAGAGGGTACCTGGGAGGGAAGGAGGGAGGGGGAGGAAAGAGTGTGCCTAGGTAAGATAGGGGAGGGGTGATGGGAGGGAGGGGTGAGAGAATATGTCTAGGTTATGAAGGCTCTACTTCAGAGGACCATGAATGGAAAAAGACAGCGAGAAAGAGAGTGACTGCTAGAGATGAGGGGTACTGGCAAAGTGCAACTGCTGATCCTCGCTATGGGATTCACAGAATCAGTGTGCTGGGTTTCTGTTTTATCTCGAGGTGGGTGATGGGAGGGGAGTGTCACTGTGTAACACATTATACATAGGGGTATGTTTACTAAACCATCTTAATGTTACCGGCACTAGTTGCAGCGATAATATGAAGAATGCCATATAAGGAGTGGGCGTTCCGGTCTGGGTTATCGCGCGATAAAGTGTGCCATGCCCGTTATCGCACGATAGAGGGAGCCGTGCATGTTACCGCGCGTTAACCTTAACTTCGCATTTCAATCTGCGATCACAGTAACAGAGGTGTAGCACACTGGTCAATACAATGACTGCTGAAAGAGGGGTCATGAGTTTGATCCCCCAGTGGGCCTAATGAATAAGGGTGGCCAAGGTAATTGCTTTTCCTGCTTGAAACAGTCCAACAATCTGTGGTGCTAGCTAAAAATACCTGCACCCCAGTGTCATAACCTAATGCACCTTTTAGGGCACACAAGAAGGCACATCCTAAACCACCACGTCAGCTAAGGCGGGTTATAATGTGTCCCAGAGGGCATGTTGAAAGGTTGTCAACCCCCAAGGCACCATATTAGATGCCCCACAAGCTGGCTGAATCTAAGGTGTGGCTAAAGATGCCTCAAGAAATGTTGGCCAAGGGCACTAAAGTCACCCAAGTTGAAAAGAAAGAAAGGCATGGGCCAAACACAGATGTAACCCCAACACTACACAGAGCACCAAGGAAAGACAATGCACAAGTGATGGATGGAAATAGATCTGAGCTGATGGACCAGACAAATCTGCGTCCAGCCCATGTGGACTGTATTTAACTGTATTTATATCCCGGTGAAAAGCGGGATATAATACAGTTAAATAAATAAATAAATGTGGCAGCTGGAAAAATGGACAAACATATTGGGGGCAGCTGTAGCGATGCACAGGGTAATGGTAATGTACCATGCAACAATGACAGTGTGTGGCAGAGGATGGAAAGACGTGTCCAGCAGAGGAGGTAGAGGTGGCAGGATAGGTGCAATGACAGGAGGACAGAGGAGTAGCAGTGCCATACAGAGCACACACAGGAGAGGCAACCAGAAAGAGCTTCAATGCAGAAATGTGTACCAGTGCAGGACATGGGGTAGCAGCTTGCACATCAGGGCAGGACAGCACACAGCTGGCAGACACACATAGATGGACAGAAGGATGGTTGGCAACTGTGATAAGGGTAAAATGTGCTAACAGCACAGATCTTCCTATTACAGGAATGAAAAGTAGCTGTGAAGGACAGGCATACAAATGAAAGAGAACAGAGGGGATCAATCCTATGACAATTAGCACAAAGGTCAATGCAAAAACCAGTAGGCTACACCACCAATGTGAGGTCATTAGCAAAGGATACATACAAGAATACTGCAGGGCATCACAAAAGAAGCCTGATGTCTGCCAGGATAGGCAAACCTCCAACAGAAACCATGATGGAATGTACATGCAGATCTGGTGTGTACAGCTCAAATCACAGTCTGTAATTGAGACCAGAAAAACATATAACTACATGCACATACACAATGAAATGTTATGCAGTGGATACAGCATGCAAAAGAGGAAAGAACCTAAACCCAAAGGGCGGCAGGAGATGCTCTATAGAGCAGGGCAAAATATGGAACAGAACAGGAGCATGTGAGAATTGAACCTGCAAACAGATGTGGTATAGACCAGCTGAACCACAACAATGCCAATCCCCCAAGTGGACAGCCTATGTGAACACTACAAAGAAAGAGACATATGTAACAGCTAATATGTGATGTTTAGGAAGCACAGAGGGCACACTTTGGTATAGAGTGAAGAGATGGAAGGGTGTGTGGATAGCTGATGAACCTGCAGGTAGCTCATGGTCAGGTTAGCAAAACACAAAAAAATAAGAAAACCCCATGTGGGAATCAAACCTGCAACCTATGGTGTTACAACACATGTCCCTAACCACTAGCCCAAACAACCACAGCAAACACAGTGCAAAGATATTACCTCAAAGGGAATGTGTGTATGGGAACCTGTAACACCCAGTGATGTGGCAGATGGCTGGCAGATAGACAGCTGGCACCGTAAAAGGATGTGAGCACAGGTGGGCCATGTACATGACCATGAATTCACTAAATACGTGTGCCAGTGTGGTCAAGCAGCAGCACAGACAAATGTACGTCCAACACATATATTTATTTTGGTTAATCATCAGAGATAGTGTAGATACCGCTTATCATAATATCAAGGTGAATGGATAACAGGGCAAAAATCAAAAACACATTTTGCAGGGCAGCAACCCACATGTTACAGAAAAGTCACTGGCCCGTCTACAGATGATGGACAGGAAAGACAATGTGCATTAGGTGCATGGTGTGCAGTATGCATTAGCCCCCCACCCCCCACATGCTGCTGTATGCCCCAAATGTGTCAATTACATATGTGTGCATGTACACAGTAGGCGGTGCATGATGAGGGCCAAACATGCACCACCAATCAATCATGATTTGTTCATAACAATATATCTGTCTGCCAACACAGCGTATGTTGTTAAGAGTAAGAAAGTGTAAACACAGATATCAAAATATATGTTAAAACTGTCACATATTGCCTGATATAGGAATCAAAGCAGCAACAATTTAACCCTAAACAATGGTCAAATGCAAAATGAGGATATGCTAACAGGTAGCGGAGGCACATAAACACAGAGAATTCAAATGGAACAAACCACAGAAACATGCAGAGATAACACTATGCAGAAGGTCCCCTGCACTGGTTGGTGTGGAAACAGTGTCTGTACACATATATCACAGTACATGGAATGCACAAATGAAGGAAGGAAATGGACAGCCACACTGCCACACTCCAAATATAACGGGGCAATGTGAGTGTCATTACCTCAGGGGATAAATAGGACTGTGCAGACATGCAATGCTAGGTTTGTAAATCAATGCAGAGCGTCACGTCTGTACAGTAAACAAACACAATAACCTGTATATAGATATGGAAAGAAATGTCAAACATGTCACAGTAACCCACACAGAAGCCATATAGACACATACTGTGTTGCACCAACATAGTCAGTCACATGCACATGCACCAGGTACATTGAAACATGATACAGTGATGCCACACATGCACTGTGACACCCTTGGTGAGGGCAAACATCAATCCAAGATGTTGGTGTGCAGTAAAGTGGTGTTGTGGCAAATACTGTGTCATGTCCAAGTGGAGGGTAGGCGGACATGGACAAGAGGACCTCTCCATTATTCCCGCTGTGCCACACGCATGGCTGTATGCTCGTGTTGAACCAAAAAGATGTGCGTATCCTGAGTTCCATGTCACACACATGGGCAAAACACAACAACACAATGTCAGAAGGATGTACAACATACAGCGACAATGTCAGCCCCTGCTGCACACGTGGGGACCAGTACACAGTGTCCACAGTGAAAAGGGTGTCTGCAACCCAACAAGTCTAGTTAAGACTTTCCTTGAAACCCTGGGCATGCATAGTCAAGTGTGACATCCCAATACGCCACAGTACTGGAAAGGTCATCTGTGTCTCCTGCGATGAACATGAAACCCGGCCAGAGCACGGCAGCAACAGAGTGTTGGACAGGCCTGTCATGTCCAAAGTAGCAGTCCAACAATAATACTGTCCATCCAAGGCATGTGTCCCACTTACAGAGGTCAAACATCCTATGGTACTATTTCCCATGGATAGTTCCATGGTGTTGTTGTATCCTCCAACAGGTGGATGATGGTGACACCGGATGCACTGTAGTAGATGTGCTTTGTGTGTCCTCTGCCCTGTGTCAGAAGAGGACAAACAATGTATTGTTATGCTGCTTGCAACATCAGCTCAAATTGCAGAGAGTCAAACATCAATATGTATGTAATGAAAAGTCACACAGGCAAACATAACATGATCACAACACAGAACACAGTGCATGTTGTGGACGTTCGGAATTGGAACCACAGACAAGGGTGTCACATGGATATGGTCATGTCCATGCCCATGTTACACAGGCGTTTCACAGCTCCACCCCATGTGCATCAGCATTCATGTACAGAGACCCAACATGAAATGTCCATGAAACAAACGGTAAATCATTAAAAGGCTAATGTTACTGCCAAAAGACCAAAGGTGTAACCTACCGTTTGTTTGCGTCAAGTGTCTGTTTGGGATCCCCTGAGGCTCTCAAAGGCCACAAAATGTCACAGTGAAGGGAGAAGATGTCATCGAAATGTGTAGAATCACCAAGTCCCCATGTCCAGCCACTGTTGATGCATGTCCACATTATGGCGATATCTGTGATACAAAAATGCTGTCGCACAGTGGTCTGACATCACACAAGAGATAGGTCAGCTCACAACACACAACACATGTCCACAATATTCACAAGGTAAACAGCAGTAAGGTAGAGATAGCACAGTCACCACTGCTCCCCAGGCGTATAGACCCCTCAGACCACATGATAATACAAAATGCCTACACACTGTATCATCACACAGCCAACCCAAAAACACACCCCCACACAGTATGCTAAGGTGAGCGTGCCAGCAGTAGCATACGGACTGTATGTGCACAATTGGAGATTAGTGGAGATAAAGGATTGCCAAATGCAATGATACACTGCTGTTGGCTGATGCTACAATGTCAGGGAAGGGTGCACGTGCAGCCCACCACCCAAACACTTAGGACCTGAAAACACTCGCAGCACTGTTGGACGTGTGCCAGAGACAGTGTTGGAGAAGACCAACTGGCCAGGAACATATGTGGATATGTGTGCCAACAGCAACATATGGGGTATGGGGGTGCAGGGAAAAGAGGGGAACAACAACATATGTACAATATGACAGATCACTGCAGACATGTGCTCCCCCTGACTGTCATCACAGACAAAGTAGCTGTAGGTCCACCTACCCCAGACTACTGCATGTTGGATGATGTACAGTCACCTGCCAATGCACCACAGCACCAGGAGGGTCACCAGGTTTGTCCTGTGGATTGAGGAACACAAGAGAAACATACATATGTCATATTGGAGCTGTGCAACACACACTGCACCTTCATGTCCTCAGCTCTCAGACTCCCCAAGATCCTTTACAGACTTTTCCCCATCACACTGTACAGATTTGCTTCATGCTAAAGTTATCACTAAAGTGTGTGTGGCAAACTGCAAGGGCCCGTACTCTACCCATCCCTTTCCTCACCTCTCTGCTGACGTAAAAACTATTGAACAGAACTGTCTCCTTGCTACCGTGTCCCTGTTCAGCTCTAAGGCCGCAGTACTATCCTGTGTCCCCCATATCGCACCCACTGCCCCTTCAGTGTGTGTTCTGGTGTCTCAATGTCCTCTGCTACCCTGCTGTCAGTTCCTGTACCACAGGGAAATATCCAGGGGCCTCTTCCTTATCCTCTGTCGATATACATTTCCTTGGTGTGGCTATCTCATCCCTTGACCTACATTACCAGCTGTGTGCTGATGATTTGCAAATATATCTCTCCACACCTGAGTTATGTCTGCCAAACCACACCCCGATGTCTTCCTGCCACCTGACATTGATGGCTGCATCTCATCCCACTGTGTGAAAGTAATAATGGCAAAGCATGGATATCCTATATGTGCACCTAAACCCTCCCCTCCCATCACAGCGTCTTTGTGTGTGTGTTCATACCTTCCTTTCTCCAGGGTCAGCAATGTAGGTGTTGTCTTGGCTGCACTCTCCACCTCTACACACATACCAGCTTGTAGATGAGGCTTGTGGTTTCTGTCTAGATGTCATCAGCTATATTTCCCCAGTCCTCCCTGAACACACAACTAAAATCCAAATCCACCCCCTTAATCAGCTCCCGGCTTGCCTACTGTAAACTACACCTTGCTGATCTGGCTTTGAATAATCTCTGTCTGCATGAAAATATGCAACACTGCACTGCATGGCCATTATACAGCCACACACATAATGTCTATAATACCCCCACTATCAGGACACCTCACAGGTTTCCTATCCGTCTTAGCATCCATGTCAAGGCTCTCTTGCTGACCTATACATGCATGAACACTGTGGTGTTCTAGTAACTTCCCTTACTGATCACAACTACCAGTAATCGATCTACAACTGAGCATGTATATAGTGCAATATGTCACATGTAGTGCTATACAGAAACAACTAATACACAATCCCTGCCCATCAGAGTATACCAACCAATCAACAGCTCATATTACAAAATGTGAAACACAAATGTCTAGGGAACTGGTCCCATCTATGGGCCGCCCTCCTACTGTTGACCACATACTACACGCCTTTCACTTTGCTGCACCCAAAGCCCCAAACTAACTACCTGTGGCTGTACAGCAGCCCCTATCCCAATCATCCACAAATCATGTGTGACAGCTTAACACCTCCCACAAGCCTACTACACCTGACACACATAATCCACCACCACCCACTTTTGTGCCCTGCTCACATCATCTGTGTTTCAGTAATCACTAGATTGTAATCAGGGATGGCCAGGCAGTGTCTTTTATATGTCAGTGCAGTGTTGCATCTTACTGCTATTGGGATACAAAGGTTCACTAGTAGTAGTAGTACACACATATCTAAACAACTGTATGTGGCAACATATGCAGTACTTACATGAGAACACCTCCTCAATCAACTGCTGCCTGACTGTTGTGCCCTCACGTGTGTCACCACGGCCATGTACAGGGCATGTAGGATCATCCTCAAGATCCTCATTAATTTGGACAGGGATATGGTGCCTGAGAGCAATGTTGTGCAGGATGCAGCAGACTATAATGATCTCTGTCACAGTCTGTGGTTTGTATTGTAAGCCCTGCCTGTCCTATCCAGACACCTGAAGCGACTCTTTAAAACATCAAAGGTGTGCTCTGTGACGGAGCTGCTGGAGGCATTGGCCTCATTGTAACTCCTCTCTGCATGTGTCCGTGTTTGATGCACAGGGGTCAGCAACCAGGGGTGACACCCATATCCTGAATCACCTGCAGAAAGAAATTTGGAACGTTAAAGCAGGAGCTGATGTCCACCCAAATGGACACAAGTATGTACATGCAAACCAAATGCACAAAACATCTGGACAGAAATATATGACAGCACATGATGGGACACCACAACTATGCATCAGCGTGTGAAGATATGACACACAAAACAAGGGGTAGGTGTAAGGATTGCAATCAACATAATCTTTAACCACGACACAAATGTAGCATCTATTCTACCATCAACATGCAGCACCGTAGCAAGGTAGATCTGGAGGGCACTACCCCCCACCCCCAACGTTAGATCACACCCAGACAGATGAGACACACACACAACTAGGGTTACACCTCAAAGGCAGACATGTGCACATACGGTTAGTCAAAGAATCACCATGTGCATGTCAGAGATGAGAAATACATACCCAGCAGTATACAGTCCTCATACTGGCCTGCCTCAAATTGTCTGAATAATGCCGAGTGATGCAGGATGTAGGAGTCATGCAAACCTAGGGACCACATTCAGATTATGCATATTTGCATCACATACAACCTGAACATTCAGGGAATGGTAGTGTTTGCGGTTGCGGAACACTACCTCCCTGTCTCTGGGCGGGACCAGGGAAACATGTGTGCAATCAATAGCTCCCATCACGTGTGGTATCCTGGCAAATGCCTCAAAGGCCTTGTTCAGGGTCCCCCACTGTTGCCTAGTGTTGGGAATGGCAATGTAATTCCCCACCTGGCTGGTCATGGCATGCAGTACCTGGTGAAAACAGCGTGAGAAGGTGGGGCGGCTCATACCACACACTGCGGCCACAGATGACTGGAAACAGCCAGAGGAAAAGAAATGTAGGGCACCAAGGAGCTTGACCAAACCCGGTATGGCATGTGACCGACCAGTCAGGGGCTCGAGGTCAGGTCTTAGATCCTCATAGATCTTCCTAATAGCCCCCATGCTCAGGTGGTAGAGGGAGATGACCTGGTCGTCACGCATGCCCTGGTGCTGGGCCCTGGGCCTGTAGAGGCGAAGCTGGCGAGCCTGCAACTCCACACACCTCCTGTGCCATGCTGGCACAGCCTCTGCCTGGCCTGCCCCCACAGCTGCAAGTCTGTGTTGCAGCGGGACTACACCCATGCCCTGTGCCTCAGCCCCATGGACACCATCTCCCTGTCAGGCAACCTCAGCCCTTGATCACCTCCCACTGCACATGCAGCAACCACAAAGCCCACCATAAACTCCACCCCCCTCAATTCCTCCAACTCACTCAACTCAGACACTCACCTCACCAACCTAGCCACACACCTCCCACAACACACAGCAACCCAGTCACACAACCCTACCACCACTCACTAACCCAGCCACTCCCCACGATACACCTGCCTCTGACACTCTCCTTGCTTCACCAACAACCAACAGTGCACACCTTCTCTCCCTCGCCTACACAAACCCCTCAACATGTACCAGGTGTGCATGTGTATTTATAGGTCTTTTTACATTTCACATGCGTAGTGGCACAAACGCATCGGCTGCGTGTGTTGCACATGCACTGCAGAGACACAGAAGGTGTGTGCACGGAACACCATGTTACACATGCGCTGTGCATGAGCATGAGATGTGCATGTGCGGCGTGAGGTTACATGCATGCGCCAAGCCTCATGCTCATGCACAGCGCATGCGTAACATGGTGTTCCGCGCACGCACCTTCCATGGTGCATGCACAACATGCGCAGCCAATGCGCTCACGCCACTGCACAAGCGCAACGTGCGCAACATTAAAAAACCTATAAATACACATGCACACCTGGTACACATTGAAGGGTTTGTGTAGGCGAGGGAGAGAAGGCGTGCGGTGTTGGTTGTTGCTGGTGAAGAGTGTCAGAAGCAGGTGTGTTGTGGAGAGTGGCTGGGTTGGTGAGTGGTGGTGGAGAGTGTCAGAGGCAGGTTTGTTGTGGAGAGGTGTGTGTTAAAGCAGGCGAGAGAGAGAGGAGGGGAGGCAAGGAGCAGATGACAGAGAAAGGAGCTGAGTTGAGGGGCAGGCAGCAGGGAGAGGAGGTGGGGTGAGGAGCAGGTGTGAGGTGTAGCAGAGAAGCAAAGGAGCAGAGATGTGTGACAGGGAGGGAGAGGGCAGGGAGATGGAGTGACAGGACATGGCAGGAGGGGAGGAGAGGGGGCACATGTTCAGCAGGACCCAGATTTGTCAGGGACTGTTGGGCCTGTGGTGGTGGCTGCAGCCCATCGGGTGTGTCACAGCCCACACAGGGGCCACCCAGTGTCAAACGAAGGTGTATAACGGTCCCAGCTGAGGAACAGAGGAGGGCTGTGAGATTCAGTCAGCAAGAAAACCACATCCTGCTGGCCAGTGTTTTGGAGCGGTATGAGGTGCTCTATGGCCGGCTCAGCAACAGCACCACTGTGGCAACACATACACATGTGTGGGAGGAGGTACAGGAGGCCGTAGCCCAGGCAGGGGGACCAACCAGGGACCTGGACAGCCTGAGAAAGAGATTTAATGACATTAAGCGTGGTGTCCATGCACACATGGTGGCGGAGAGGCAACATGCCATGGACACCGGTGTGGGTGCCCCCTTTGCCCCAACTCTCACACCCCTGGAGCAGGAGCTCGCAGACCATCTTGGGCCCATCTACCTGCGTGCACTGCCAGAAGCGCTGGACACCGCCCATTCACAGGCAGGTGGGTATGCACCTTACACCTTGCTGCTCCTTAGGCTTGGAATAAACGTCCTTTGTCTATGCGTCAGGCATCTTCTATGGCCCTCCTCCCACTTAGGTTCAAAGCTCATATGTTTGCCTGCCTTTGGCTCAAGAGTGTGCTGTTCTCTATTTCTCCCCTTTTTAATCTCACCTTTCTGTCTTCCTTTCACACTTGTTCCTACCTCCGTCCTTTGACCTGCCTCCCCTGCTCTTGTCTCTTTGCTCCTGTTCCAAACCTCCTTCCACACCTGTTAGTGCATTGTCCTTTTAGATTATAAGCTCTGTTGAGCAGGGATTGTCTTTTTGTGTTTTCACTTTTACAGTGCTGTGTGCGCTTGGTAGCACCCTATAAATGCTTAGTAGTAGGAGTAGGAGTAGTGGTAGTAGATATACAACACACGTACAGGGCACGCCCAAGCACATGTGGCACATGGAGGGGATTGGTGAGGGACCATGTCCTGAGAGCATGCGTGCCTTAGCACAGGCAACTGTGGGTTGATGACACAGCAGCACATGGCAGGGTAGGTACAGGGTGTGTGTGACAGGCACCTGGGCCTGTGTGCATGATAGACACAGTCCTGAACGTAGTTGAGGACCACAAAGCAGTGGAGAGGCAGGGGGTGTGGCGAACAAGGCCCATATCTGATTGAACACTGCATACATCAATGGTCCAGAAAACATACATGCAAAGCCCAGAGGGTTAAGCTGCATAGCAACAATTCACAGCACTACAGATCAGCAATGTAACAGAGATGTAAAGGACCTATCTGAGGAGTGGCTAATGATATCCCACTATGATCAAAGAGCATCACAGCATACCTGAGCAGCAATGTAACAGTAAAGAGCCACATTGGGATATCATTTGACTGTATTCAGATAACCTCCTTGTATCATTTCTACATTGTTGCTCTCTAGTGCTGTGAAGTTTGGCTGTTCTGCTAGACCCTCTGGGCTGTACATATAGGTGAGTTTGGCCACTGATGTATGCAGAGTTCATGTGAGTACAGGGCCTGTCTGTCCTTCAAAGTACTCCTCCTCCTAAGGATATGTGGTTGGGAGGACTAATTGAGGTCAGATTCCTCTACTACTGGAGTTGTCCTACCCAGATTGGTCTTGCGTTCCTTCATCACATATGGCTTATGAGTGCTTACATTGATTTATTGTTTTGGGCCTACACCTTTTGGGGTGTGTTCAGCAGTACCAGCCTGCGTTCTCTGTCACCCTGAGGTTTACTTGTTAATATAGTACCTGGCATATAGGTCACAGCCAGTCATCATACCTCTGCAAGTAGACGCAAACAAACACCATCAAAAAAATCACACACATGTCACACACTTAACACTCTGTTGGGGCCCACATACAGTGGGGGATACCACACCCACCCTCACCAGACATTGGAAGGCACATTGCCACACCCATACCAAATGCACATAGCACAACCCCCACAACACCTGGAATCAACCCTTATACACATCCCACAGTGCCACACACGCATTCCCATACCCCCACACACGGTGCAACCCCATACACAGCAGTGCTCCATCCATCTCCCCAGACACCCCACCACACCCATGGAGTATGAGATAACTGTCCAGCCTCACCACACAGTGTCTTACAAAGCAGAGGGCCCACACACACATCTGGCTGACATGGACACATCCTGAAACACCTAACATGCATACCATGCAGAGCAATGCAAGCACATCGCTCACACACACAATGACGGCACACAATCCCACTCAGGGCTCCCACATGCACCACAGCCACATGTATTGCTGAGGCCACATCCAAGTTCAGGCTGCCAGTCCATACCTGATACTGAAGATAGAGGGTGTGGCACACAAAACACCATCCCCCACACACTGCATCCCATGTGGTACAGCTACACCAGGGAATGAGGCTGCTACCCCCCCCCCACCTCCTGCCAGGCACAGCACACTGTATGCACCTGTGCTGTCCCTATTGTAGGCGTACCGGCAGCAGGCATAGGAACACAACAAATTGATTATGGTGGGGATCTACTACACAGGTGTACATAGGTGCACTGCGCAAACTCATCTGTGCTGTGTACCCTTTTCCAACCCCTAGGTGACTACTGGACCATGGAGGCACATGAGAAGGAAGATGTGGCAGGGTCTCAGGATGGTGAGGGGCCAGAGCCCGCAATGTACGTGGACACCACCAGCAATGACGAAGGTACAACAGGAAACAATGTGCTGGCCGAGGCAGAGGACATGCCACCGGATGTCAACGCTCCACTGGGGGCCACTAGCAGCAGCTCACAGGCTCTAGAGGGTACGGAGATGGAGGGGAGTCACCACACCGTGCAGGTGCCAGAGACATCAGCAACCCCTCCCACAAGCATGGCTATGATCTTGGCAGAGCTGCGGGCCCACAGTGCCTCAGCAAGGTACAATGCCGAAGGTGGGTAACAGGATACACAAAAATCCCCATGGGGTGGATATAACATCCACAATGAGACTGCATGTGCACCACAATATGTTGGAAACATAGCAGATTGTTTCTTATGTGCGGGGGGAAGGTCTGTGCCATGTGTGTTCCCGCCCTCTTCTAGCATGGCTTGTCAGGTGTCAGCATGTGTGAGGAGCTCAGACACACACACACTGTTCACAGCCATATACCCAAGGAAGCGCACAGTGGAAAACACCTATCCCAGGTCATCTAGACAGCTTACATGACTGACCCCTCCCCATGGGTATTGTTACCTAGCATAGTTTGTCAGATAATCTGTACTGTGGGCCAGCGTTATAGAAAATAGGGCCCCCCAGATATATGTATGTGTGTGCCATGACTCCTCACGTCATATGGCTTATCTCATATGACCAGTGTGCAGATCAAGCATTGACACATTGAACGGCGACACTGTACCATGTGTGAGATCTGTGATTCATACGTGCCCTCATCAGGACCCTTTCCTGGCATGAGAATGGCTCATGGGACACACAGATGTAAACATGGTCATGCAATGCTAGTTGTTGCATGCATGATTCTTCTGCAGACTGATCTGGTGGGATATGCCTGACATGTGCATGTGTCACAGTGGGGGTTGTAACAGGTATCTCAAACATTACCCAGGACAGAGGGGTGGGTTGGGTCATGGTCGCCTTGGCTGGCCACGGAGGATGTGAACATTAAAAATAAAGATATCACAACCTATTACAACCTATTTGTTCATTTCTAATGTGTGACAATGTGATCCCCTACGTACCCTGCACCCCATATTATCACCCTGCCCACATGTGCCTACCCATATCCCTCAGGGGTGGGGTGTCTGTACTGCCACCAATCATCGCACATAGGTTATACCATGCCCTGTGTGCCATGGACTGTGGCAGGTAGTCACCCTCCTACCTATGTGTGGGGGTATACCCAACCTCACCCGTCACCCAGCAAGATGTTCACAATGGTACATGTCTGTTGTAAGGATCTGTCACCCTCTTCCACCCCATATACTCTCCATCATTAGACACACACATGTGTGACAATCCTCCCTGCCCACACCAGGGTCTACGTGGCTGTCTACCCACATAGGCTTGCATGCGGCACAGGCAGACAAAAGTAGCTCACTTCAGTCAGCTCATCACTGTTCACCAGCGCTTGTAATCCCCCACCACTCATCCTCAAGACCTGCATCAACCTGTCTTTCCCTCACCAGCTATCCCCCTATAAAGCCCCTGGGTACAGCATCCCCTCTTACCCTTCCTGCCACATACCTGCTGCTAGCCTTTTCCACCTATTGCCCCACAGGCATGGTGCATCAGATATGGTACCCACACATCACAGGCAGCATGCATGTGACCATAGCTGTTGGGACACACTGCACATTGGCACATCACAGGGGCACCATGGGACACAGACATCTATGCACATGGGCAGCCCCCACAACTGCGTGTGGAGACGGTCCATGTATGTTACCTATGTCTACCATGCATACACATAGGGATCTACACACATGTCCCATGCTCATGTCCCCAGTCTGTCTGTAAGGGAGACACATGACCATTGTGATGTAGTAACACAACTGTATTTTAAAACATATGAACAACAGGTATTATATATCAAAGCCCTTATGTTGGGTCCAGGGAGAAAGGACAGCAGAGGGCACGTGTGTGGGCACCACAGGGATCACACACTCCTGGGATGCCCATCAGGGGATGGCTGTCGAGATGCACTGCCCATACCAGCTACACGCTGCATCTCGGCAGCCATCCACTGAATGGAGCCTGCCAGCCACCGGATGGTACGGTCCTGGGCACGCTGGCATTGCAGCACACCTTCCATTGCCACATACAGGTCCTGGATGCACCTGCCACCACATACACACAAGGTGCCAGGTGTCTGTGTGGTGGCATGTGTGAGGGCCCTGTCTGTGGCAATGGGTGGCTTAGCTACACCCAGACAGGCACCATCACCACACACATGCGGCAGCTGGCAGGGACCCACAGTGCCCTGGGCTGTTCTGTGTCTCCTCCACACCATCCTCCTCCCCCCCCCCTGGTACCTCCCACCCACCCTCACCACCCTACATGCTCTCCTCCTCCTCCTCACCCCCCAAAACATCACACACAGCCTCCCCTCTCTCCCGCCCCACCCCACCCCACCCTCCACCCCCTCCATGTCCCCATCATCCTCTTCTGCCTCCGCCGCCTCTGCCGCCTCCTCCTCCTCTGCCGCCTCCTCCTCCTCCACCTCCTACAACTCCTCCTCCTCTGCCTC
Organism: Ichthyophis bannanicus; assembly: GCA_033557465.1. Taxonomy (NCBI): domain Eukaryota; kingdom Metazoa; phylum Chordata; class Amphibia; order Gymnophiona; family Ichthyophiidae; genus Ichthyophis; species Ichthyophis bannanicus. The sequence continues at coordinate 1,316,033,325 of CM066031.1, forward strand.
CTCCTCCTCCTCCACTGGCTGGACTGCAGCTGTGGGGTCTGTTGTGGGCAGCCCTGAGACTGATGTCCCCTCTCCAGCAGCAGCAGCAGCTTCTGTGGGGGAAGACAGTCATTAGCACACCATCATGCAATTACAACGCCATATAAACATAGTGTGGTCTCCCATAGGCCGTTGGCCCACTGTGACATGCTATACTGTGCTGCAGGGACCGCAACACTCACCGTCACGTTGCTGCAGCACCCTCCTTTGCAGCCACTCGAGGACATCTGGCAGTGCAGCCCCAACTCACGTCCCTTTTTCCATAGGTCTTCCACCTGGGTGGAAATGCAATGGGTGGGTACACTAAGGGCCAAATATCTCTGGTGGGTGCCCAACGCATATCACACATCACTGCGTACAGCAAGGTGCTGCTGCTGCTCATGCCAGTGGGTCCTATACTACCTGTTCCAGCGCCACCTGCATGAGTGTCTGTGGCTCTGGGCATGTGTGGGGTGCCACCTATGTGTCGTTTGGGCAACTCCACAGACCAGCCTTACGCAGATCTTATGCTCTCCTTGCATTACATGGCAGCACCATGCCATGTGTGGGGTAGGTATGCTGGTCTACAGGGGAGGTGTTTCTTGACACCTGTGGGGTCCGGCACACACCTGTGTGTTTGCATCACCTACACACATCCGCAGACAAACACGCCATGCCACCATGATATCTGTATTGGAACATGTGTGATGTGTTCTGGCGTCGTGCGGGGATTGGGTGGCCCTGTATACATCACCAGAAACCACTACCAGAACACCAGGATGTGTACTCTACCTGTGTGGACACAACTAGGGCTTCCTGTGAATAGGGCATTTGTGGCTGACTGCAACAGGAGAATACACCAACACACCTAGCTGGGCTATAAACCTCTGTAATGAGGTCCAGGGCCTCCTGGAGTTAGGGCAGAGCTGTGAAACCCCAACTGATGCAGTTACCCTGACACCAGGATCTCTAATAGACATCTCTAATCAGGTCCAGGGTCTTCTGCAGTTATGGCAGAGTTGTGAGAATGAAACAGATGCAGGTACCCTGACACCAGGATCTCTAATGGACCACTGTAATTAGGTCCAGGGTATCCTGGAGTTAGGGCAGAGCTGTGAAACCCCAACTGATGCAGTTACTCTGACACCAAGATCTCTAATAGACCTCTTTAATCAGGTCCAGGGCCTCCTGGAGTTATGGCAGAGCTGTGAAACCCCAACTGATGCAGTTACCCTGACACCAGGATCTCTAATAGACCTCTGTAATCAGGTCCAGGGCCTTCTGGAGTTAGGGCAGAGTTGTGAGAATGAAACAGATGCAGGTACCCTGACATCAGGATCTCTAATGGATCACTGTAATCAGGTCCAGGGCCTCCTGGGGTTAGGTCAGAGCTGTGAAAACCCAACTGATGCAGTTACCTTGACACCAGGATCTCTAATGGACAACTGCAATGAAGACCAGGGCCTCCTGGAGTTAGGGCAGAGCTGTGAAACCCCAACTGATGCAGTTACCCTGACACCAGTATCTCTAATGTACCACTGTAATGAGGTCCAGGGACTCCTGGAGTTAGGGCAGAGCTGTGAAACCCCAACTGATGCAGTTACCCTGACACCAGGATCCCTAATGGACCACTGTAATGAGGACCAGGGCCTCCTGGAGTTAGGGCAGAGCTGTGAAACCCCAACTGATGCAGTCACCCTGACACCAGGATCTCTAATAGACCTCTGTAATCAGGTCCATGGCCTCCTGGAGTTAGGGCAGAGCTGTGAAACCCCAACTGGTGCTGTTACCCTGACACCAGGATCTCTAATGGACCACTGATGTTGTTGCACTGGGGATTGGAGACTAGGAGAGCTGGCTGTATAGTCACTGTACTAACCAGTGTACTATGCCTCTATGGCCATTGTCATAGCTAGGACTGACTACACAACAACTGCACCTCAACACACATACATTCTGCTGTGCTTACTGGGATAGGGGAGACCCACAGCTAAGGCAGTTTCCAGGCCGCATTACCTTAGGGAAATGACTGTGGAGGCAGAGGTCATGGGTTTGATCCCACAGTGGTGTTATGTAAGAAGGCTGTCTGAGGCATTACCCTTCAATTTAAATCAGTGCCATCTGAGGCATTTCCTTTTTTAATTTAAATTAGTGCTGCCAGCAAAAACACCCTCACAGTGCCATAACATAAGGTGCAGCATAAGGCGCCCTATAAGGCACTCCATAGGTCACATTATAAAGTGCACTGTCCACCAAGGCACCTTATAATGTGCCCTATAAGGCGCTTTATAGGGCGCTGTATAGGGCGCCTTAAGGTTTCAGCACTGTGAGGGTGCATTTTGTTGGCATCACTGATTTAAATGAAAAGGAAAAGCCTCAGACAGCCTTATTAAATAATTCCACTGTGGGATCAAACCCATGACCTCTGCCTCCACAGTCATTGAAGTAACTAGTGGGCTACATCTCTATAGCTACTAATGCACCCCTGGCTGGTTACAGAAAGACTGCAGGTCACCACACAAACTGCCTGCTGTGGTCTTCAGGATAGGGTAAACCCACCCGTACCCATGATGCACTGCACATGCAGATCAGCAGTCTACAGCTGATCACAAGATGGGGTATGCACCTCCACAGCACCTCAGCCTGGTAGGGGGAACTGACCGTGTGTGTTACTGGCACAGAGTAGCTACAGACCGTCACATTGTGTGGGTCCTGTGCTCACCCTGGGAGTGAGGTGGGGCGCCCAGCACCATGTCCGCAGCACCTGACTTGGCTGAGATAGGCTATGCTGCAGGTTGCCATCAATGCCAGTGTGTGATAGGTAGTCCTTGCAGATGCACCTAGGATACACCTGTGTCCCTCTGTATTTCCAAGTCACATCTATCTTTTGTGGACTATAATGCACCCAGAATAGTGCATATCCTGTGTGGGTGCCATGGTCACATGTTATAAGTGAAGGGGGGGGGGGGGGTTGGACCCAAAAGCTGATTGGGTAGCACCGCCCAACCCACCCTCTGTGGCTCAGGATGGGGGACAGGATCTCCCACCAACAGATCCAATCAATAAGGCAATGGCAGACAGGCAGAATGCTGGAAAAGCTCAGCTGCCCCCCACCACTATCTGACATTCACCAGCAGAGGGCACAGTCAGTCTCCACCCGCGGCACCCTGCAAGGTGTCCCAGCCATACACATACTAACTGCAGACAGTCTTCTAGCTAACACATAGTGCATGTTCGTGGAGGAACCGTGTGCACCCAAAAATGGGAAACACGCACATGCACACGCGCACACGCATGCGCACACACACACATATGTCAGTGATTGCGCCCCAGAAAAAGGAACCCATAAATATCACTTGAGAAAAATACTGTATAGCACTATATGGGAACCTAGCCATGCCGTGGTTGCTGCTCAGTCAGGGTGAGAGTGACCTCCCAGCATGACATGTTGTGGCCACCATGTCCGTGCAGGTGGTAGTCGGGCACTACAATGTCCCAGCCATTGCCCTATGCCCTGTGCAGATGCATCCTGCCCAGGCCACCCTGTCTGGGCCATACCCACAGTACCTTGCTCCTCATTATGCACATTTGCAGGCTAATACTGGAAACAGTGCAAGCAGTGTGGGCTCAGTAAGGTGTAGGCAACCACAACACACTGGATAGACAGACACACACTCCCACACCTATGCCAGCATAGTCCAAATATAGAGGTTTGTGGCAGCCCTGGCCGCCACACCAGTCCTGGGCACAGTGCAGGCATTGCTATGGTACGCAAAACTGTTGGGGTCACTCCCCGGGGTGGTAAATACTGTCAGAATCAATAACCGTAACACACTCCACAGATATCTCTATCAACAAATCGTGTTTAATTTAGGATTTGTTATCTGACATTAATCACAACAACCTTTTGATATATGTGGAACGTGTTCCCAAGTTTAGGACGGCATTGCTAAGGTATACAGGTGCCAGTTTTGGGAGATGCTGCTCTGCGCAGAGCCCAACAGCCTGACTCTCCATGAGGCTTTGGATAGTGGAGCCCGTGGGTGTGGGTGTTTGTACCCCTGTTGGCCTCTGCTCTAGCTCTGAGTTTTCCAACTCCTGTCCTGGTGGGCCAAACACTGTTCAGGTATTCATGCTGTCCCTAATGAATATGCATGAGATACATTTGCATGCAATGGGGAAGGCGCATACAAATGCAGCACAGGCATATTTATTAGGAACAGCATGAAACCTGAATGGTGTTTGGCCCTCCAGGACTGCATTTGGGAAACTCTGCTTTAGGGATTGCACATGTTTATGGTGTCTGTGCTCTGTAGGATAAAATATAGGTGTTTCAGGCATGTTTATTTTATGTGCAATAAAGGTTTGGTCTTTATTACCATGGTTTAGTACTGGGTTAAATATGAGAACAGGGTTGGCAGGGGCCACAGCTGGGACTTGAACTTGTGACCTTCTGCTCCAGAACACACTGGCTGTGTGTACTGCACCAAACTGTTGGCACAGTGGCAGGTCATTTCCTGGGGATACCATGACTGTTCGTCAGACAGACCTTGTCTGTTGGAGTGCACGGCACCCACCTAAATGGGGCTTGGCCGTGGTCTGCTGTGGGCAGATGCCACTGCCCCCTCTGCCACCGGCATCCCTCCGCCACCATGCTGACATGCCCTTATGCCGGTGGTGCTGGTGGTGTGCAGTACCAGGCCATCCAGTGTTCCAGTAGGCTTCTGCCTATGGTGTGGGTTCTCGGGTAGGGGTGTCTCCATGGACATGTGTGCTTCCCCCCCTGGCACCGCCTGCCAATGTTATGTGCCTTTGGGGCTACCTGCTGGGTGATATCCCCTGTGACACTGTGGGACACACACTCATGCCCATGTTGGACCCTCGTCAGTTGCTGTCTTGCTGCTTTACAATTTCGGCATTCCTATGTGCCACCTTGGCATCTGCCTAGCCTGCACTGTGTCCTAGCTTGATCACAGCATGTGCCGCCTGCAGCCCTCTGTATCCCATTTACAGCATCAGTACAGTTGTCCTTTCCTACGTGCCCACTCTGCTATTGCTGCATATATGCACACCATAACAAACCTGCCCAATAAAAACAAGAAAAAACCCTGATCAGCGCTATTTCAATGTGGGATCATTCACTTTGTAGGGGGACAGAGAATAGACCGCTCCAAACATGATATCTTCTTTTTTTGTGCTTTGTCAGTGGTGTTCCTTTATGTTTATCATTACTATCACTATTGGCCAGCTTGGTTATTGGGATTTCAAATGTGGTTTTGGTCATTTTCTATGTTTATTTGCCTTTTTGGTTCCTGCACATGTATCACTATTATCACTTCTCTGGGTTTCTCTGCCTTTGCTGTACATTGCTGACTGAAATGGTTTCTCTCTCCTGCAAATGTGCCTCTAGCGCGAGGTTTTCACTGGCGCTAATTTTCAGACCCTGATTTCACGACGTTAGTGTGCCTGGAGCCTCTCCACACCCACTTTCCGCCCATTGACCCCTATCTCCGCCTTCTGGGGAGCCTGACTCCACCCTTCAGACCTGGCTTTCACAGCGTTAGTGTGCCTTAACGTTGCTGCTGACGTTATCGCGTAATACGTGACTTTATCGCGTGATAACATGTGATAACATTACGTATTGGTGATAACCTCGGTACTGCTACGTTAAGACGCTTTAGTAAACATACCCCATAGACTCAGATCAGCCTGTAGTGTCTTTTGAATATCAAAATCACTGAACAAGGCCCTCCACTGAGTTCCAGCGGTTCCTCCTAATAAATATAAATTTAAGTACATGCCACCCTTGTTATATATTCCAAGCATGGTATGGCAAGGAAAGATAAACAAGCATTTAAAAAAAAAAAAAATATAAAATAAAAGTAATATGGGCTTTTAGCTGGATTATGAAGAGTCCTAACTTTTCTAAAATGCAGGCAATGCCTGCCTAAAAAACGTTTTTAAGAATCTACAAAATTGTGCATAATCTTGGGCAACATGTAAACCCTTATGTAAAGAATTCCAAAGCAATAACATTGCATAAAAGAAAGCATGGTTTGTAGTGTAGATCAAATGAGCAGCTCCTCATTTTTTTTTCTTGAGGATCGCAGAGATGTAACGGAAGTATACATTTGTATTCAGTCTTGCAGATACCTGGGGTGCCAACATGCAAAGCTTTGAAGACTAGTGTCAAAACCTTGAATTGAGCACTAAAATACTGAGCCAGTGAAGATTTTTTCAAAACTGGTGTGATGTGAGCATTACGGTGAATGCTGATAATCAGTGTGACTGCAGCGTTTTGCAAAGGATATATTAATCCAAGAAAAAGACTGACAAAAACTCTATTAAATAGTTAATTCTGGAAATTAGGTATAACACACATTTTCAGTAGCACTTCAAAGCAAGTTATATTCAAGTACAGAAGGAATTTCCTTGCTATCAGAGGGCTTATAATCCAATTAGTCCCTGAGGCATTGAAAGGTTAAGGACGTCATTCTGAAACACGAATACACCCTATGTACCTGCAGGATAGACATGTTTCATTTGAAAACGTCTAGACCCATATTCTGACATCAGGTGGCCCTGCACTTACACAGAACTAAAACGGGCATCCAAGGACGTGGGCAGGAATGGGAGGAATGGGGGCGTGGTCAGGCGCAGAGACGAATAAAGCGTATCCAGGAAAGGCCCATGTGCGTCCCATACATCCACGTTATATCTGCTGAAACATGGAATAAGGGCAGGACTTAGAAAAAAATCTCATTCTGGACTCCAGTGCCTCCCACAGAGATAACTGGCTATGATACGTCTGTAGTGACCTGGTGTGTCTGCTGTCTGGGAGAGCAAAAGATGCAGTGGAAATGAATAGAATGTACCGGCGAGGGACGTTTGTATGCTAAAGTAACAGTAAACAATGCCTCAAAAGAAATGTAAAGTACTGCAATAGTCGGTATTCTGGCATGCGTTGTATATGCCAAAGAGGCTACGCAAGGTTTCCCCAACAAATGCTTTGGAAAATTGGGAACATAGCTGTAGGGATGGTATGTGTTTGGCCGAGCATGACCACAGCATCACTAGGTGCCTGTGTGAATGGGCAGTAACCTCTGTACGGCTGATCTGCAGCAACATAGCAGGCCATGTCCCTGTGAATGGTGGGGTAGCCTCAGAGTGGGGACATGCTGCAATGCGGATGGCATGAATGCATATCCAAATGCACCATCAGAGGTCTCTAAGATTGTGCACACTTCTCAGGACAGAAGATGGTGCTTTTGGGCATGTGTTTCTGATGTTTGCACTGTTGCATGTTAGCATCCTGATGGTTTCCTATGATTACCAGGATTATTTTTTGCCATATAGCTGTACAACCTGTTTCAGTTTTCTCTGGACCATTCCTCGCATTGCCAGTCAGAATCGTGGATAGCAAGGAAGGTATGTTCTTTATTGATTACTGAAAAGCCTATGGCCCGACACAGGCCGTGTTTCGTTGCCTTCTTCAGGGGCAGGCACATAAATAAATAAATAAAAACAGTTAAATTTACTACAAACATATACACATTAAATATAACACATAGTACCCAAAGATAATTATAAAACACATATATAGGGATTGAAATAAATAAATAAATTAATGTTAATAACATCAATAATTAAAAACAATAAATTATATAAAACCATACATAATTAATTAGATAAAAGATCAGCACAGCAACACAAGTCAGGTAATAAAACAGGATGTTTTTTTGTCTCCAATAGTGCACCGATTCTTCTGTCCCCGATGGTGAATATAACACCATAGAGGCTTAAACAGTGTTTAAAGGTATGCTATGTATTAGTAGTGGCTTTACTTTACCTTTTATCTGTTGCACTAATATGTTATGTGGTCATACTGAGTGTAGCAATTTTCAAACAAATGTTTTTTTAACTATTTGGCTCTTTTATCAATATGCTTTTATTGTGGTTTCCTTTTACAGATGCTTTTGTTTTTACTTACGTTCTATTCATGGTGTATTATTTTATGGTTTTATTACCTGACTTGTGTTGCTGTGCTGATCTTTTATCTAATTAATTATGGATGGTTTTATATAATTTATTGTTTTTAATTATTGATGTTATTAACATTAATTAATTTATTTATTTCAATCCCTATATATGTGTTTTATAATTATCTTTGGGTACTATGTGTTTATATTTAATGTGCATATGTTTGTAGTAAATTTAACTGTTTTTATTTATTTATTTATTTATTTATGTAGCCTGCCCCTGAAGAAGGCAACAAAACACGGCCTGTGCCGGGCCATAGGCTTTTCAGTAATCAATAAAGAACATACCTTCCTTGCTATCCACGATTCTGACTGGGTTTGCATCTAGCACGTGGTATTGTGCTTGTTTGTTGGTACCTATTACCATTCCTCGCATTGCACATATCATTTTCAGTGATGGCCACTGAACAAATGACTACAGTATTCATCACATGCCATGTCTGTTTTGCCGCAGGGTCTGTCAGGACAACCATCTCCTTTTCACTTGCCTGTTAAATAGCTCTGGTGCACGTAGATGACCATGTAGTGTTGTGGGCATGCAACAGACTTGTATATATAGCTTGGGTTGCATGACCTAATCTGCTTCATCAGTATCACTATTTTGTTTGCATGAGCATGACACTGTCAGTGTGAGCATCAGCTTCAGAGACGTTTTGCCAGCAGAGGCGTCGCTGCATAGAGATGAGCAGAATCACACACATCTTTCTTTTCGGAATACTGCAGCATGGAGATGTACATGCCACTTACTGCATTTACCCATGTCTAAGCATAGCAGTGTGGGCCCGTGTTACCCCTGCCGTGTTGTTTGTGTCACACTAGGAATGTGTATCTTCCTGATTCTGGAACCGCGGGCACGTCTATCTCCGTTGTTTTGGAATTGGGTACATTACATGCACGTTTTCACTTTAGACATTTCTGCCGGCCGGATGTGCATGTTATAGAATCGGCCTCTAAGTGACTTCTCCAAGGTCATAAGGAGTAACCGTGAAATTTGAAGTCTGACTTTCTAGTTATTCTCAGCCCACTTCTGCAATCATTAGGCTAGTCTTTCATTCTCTGACAAATGAATACGTCAATTCTGAGCAATCAGATACTGAAAAAAATTCTGAATCAAATGCAAGCACACAGCAGAAAAAACTTCCCATGTTTATCTTGCTAATATGAGCCTTCAAAGAAAACCTTCCATCAAACATAATCAATTATTTGCTTTCTAATAACAGGGGATCAGTTTCCCTAGATGATTTCTTAAGTACATATAAATGGGCTGATATATTGTTGATGGTGGTCAACATTTTTTTTGAAATTCCAGTTGCCATAAAGAAAAATATCCAGATATTCAGCAACAATATCTGGATAGTGGCAGCCACTGAATATGAAGAGAGTGCAGTGAGTGGCCGACACTATCCCGATAGCAGCTAAATACAGGCACTATCTCAATAGACATGTAACTCATGTCTCCACCTCACCTCTATCCCTAGACTGCCTCAGCACTCTCCGGAGAGTGCTGAGCTGGTCTGTAAAGATAACTCGTATTCAGTACCTTTATTCGGCGAGTGCTGCTGAATTTTTCTCTCAGAGGGACTTATCCACTGCTGCAATCTTACATCAGCCCCTGGAAATATCTGACCCAATATGTCAATTTTGACTGCATAAAACATAATTTATTAGGGAAAAGGCCAGTTTCTAATCTATTGTGCTTTATTTGGTTTGATTATTGCCATTTCTATTATACCTTGTGGTTGCTGAAATCTTACCCTTCCTATTTTCTACTTCACTTCCCTTTCCCTGTCTTCATCCTTTCCCCACCTGCCTGCATCATTGTTTGCCTCCCTGTCAGTGATTAGTCATGCTACATACAGAGGCATATATAACTTTTCTGGTTTTCAGCCAATCATACACTTGACTCTTTGCTAACTCTCTATTTATTTATTTATTTATTTAACTATATTTATATACCGCTTTTCACCGGGTCAAAGCGGTGTAACATATAACGGGGGGAGGGGGGCAATAATTTATAGGGTGGGTCCATCACTAGGGAGCAACATTAATGATTTGGGGAGGACATAGACATGTACAATTCTGCAGTATCTAAGCATGAGTTCTTGAGGATGGGGTAGGTTTTCTGATCAGAGATGTTCACGGAATAGGATTGTTTTCAGCTGTTTTTTGAATGATGTGATGTCAGCGTTATTCCTGATGTGGTTTGGCAGAGAGTTCCAGAGGGATGGAGCATAAAGTTCGAAGGCTCTGTTGCAGGTCCGTTGTGTGGACTTGGTTCTTTTGTGGGCGACGATGATGGAGTTATTGGAGGATTGTCTTGTTGGTCTGCTGTGGGTCGGGCGAGGCAGTAGGGTGTGAAGTGAGGTGTTCCGTGTTTGGTGGATAGTCTTGTGGGTGAGTAGGATAGCTTTATATTTGATTCTTGCTTTGATGGGCAGGATGTGGAGGTCTCTTAGGATAGGGGTGATGTGATCCCGCTTTTTTGCATTCTGAATAATCCTTGCCGTAGTATTTAAGGCAGTTCGGAGGGGGTTGGTTTGTGTGGCGGGTAGTCCATGGTAGATTATGTTGCAAAAGTCCAGATGAGGGAGTGTCATAGCTTGCATTACTGTCCTGAAGTCTTGAGGTTCGAGGAGGGGTCGGAGGCGTTGCACAGTTTTAGCTTTGTGGAATATTGTCCCAGTGGTCTTGTTGATTTGATGTTTAAAGGTGAGAGCTTGGTCAATGATAATGCCTAGATACCTTATTTGAGGTTGTATTTGAATTTGTGTGGTTCCCATGTTGAGGTGGATAAGTGGTTTGAAGTCTGGGTCTTTTGTTACTATAAGGGCTTCAGTTTTCTTTATGTTGATGGATAGGTTGTTCTCCTGTAGCCAGTTGGACACGTCAGTGAAGCAGGCTGATAGCTGGTCATTTGTTGGGTTGGTGGTTGTGATCGGTGCGTAGAGCATTATGTCGTCAGCATATATGTGGAAGTTGATGTTGTGGGTGCGTATGATTGAGCAGAGTGGACGGAGATAGATGTTGAAGAGCATGGCTGATAAAGTGGATCCTTGAGGTACTCCTTGATGTTGTTGGTAGGAGGGTGAGGTTGCGGTGAGGGTGCGGATCAGTTGCTGTCTGTTGGTTAGATAGGATCTGAACCATTGGAGCACAGTGTCTTTGATTCCAATTGATTGGAGTCTTCATATGAGGATTTCGTGGGCGATTGTGTCAAAGGCCGCTGATATATCTAAGAAGATCAGGATGTATCTGGATTTTTTCTCTTGGGTTCCTATGATGAGGGTGTTCATCAGCATGGTCGAGGGTCTCGACTCCATGTAGTGGCTGGAATCTGTGTTGCTGAGGGTCTAGTATGTCGTTGATGTCCAGATGTTCTTGAAGCTGGCGTTGGACTACCTTCTCTATTATCTTGGCGGTGAGGGGGAGGCTCGCAACTGGTCTGTAGGAGGTGGGGTCCAGGTTGTGTTTTTTCATGGTTGGTCGAATGATTGTGGTCTTGAGGGCATCCGGCATGTATCCTTGTTTAAAGGATTCATTTATGATGTTGGTTAATGGTGTACTCAGGTCTTCCTTGGTTTTCTTTATCCAATCCGTAGGACAGGGGTCCAGCAGGGAGGTGGTGGTGTTCAGGCAGGAGATGGTGGAAGATATTTCTTCTTTTGAGGTTGTGTCAAACTTACTCCAGTCTGTGTTTATGGTGGTGCATGGATTTGTCTTTGTGGTTGCAGCACAGTGGTGTGAGTTTTGAGGTCACTGAAGTTGTTTGTATTGTCGGGCAAGGAGATCAGGGGGGATATCTGGCAGCTGGTCAGAGGTACTGGGTGCTTTTGTCAGCTTTTTGACAATTTGGAAGAGTTCTCGAGGTTTGTTTACGGCTGTCGTGATGATTTTGGTGTGGTAGTTTCTCTTCGCATTGTCGGTTTCTGAGTGGTATGTGGTGAGTTCGTAGAGGTATTTCGTTTTGTCTTTTTCGTTCTTGGTTTTCCTCCACTTCCTTTCTGCTCTTCTAAGTTTGGTTTTTTGTTTCCGGAGGCTGGGGGTGAACCAACGGGCTTTTGAGGAGATGGGTCTGGTACTGGTTTTGTTTGTGGTTGCGCTGGATGCTGAGAAGATTGTGGTGTTCCAGTTGTGAATCAAGTCATCAAGGTTGTTGGAGTTTGTAAGTAGTTTAGGCAGGGTTAGGGTTAGGAAGTCTTCTTTGCTGAATGCTTTGAATCTTCTTGTGTGTTGCATGTTTCCTCTGTTAGTGTTTGGTTGGTAGGCGTGGGATATGTTGATGATGTAGTGGTCCGACCATGGTACTGGTGAGATTGTCGGACTGCTGCATGAGGAGGTTGATCGGGAGTTTAGAAATATGAGGTCCACTGTATTTCCTTTTTCATGCGTTGGTTCGTTTATGATCTGTGTCAGGTCTATTGCTGTCATGGCGTTGATGAAGGTTTCTGCTTGTGTGCTTTGGAGTAATGGGAGATTGAAGTCACCCAGGATAATTTGTTCTTTTGAGGGGTCGGTGCTTTCGGAGATGAGGTGTAGTATCCTTGGTAGGTCGGTGGTTGCGGTGGGTGTCCGGTAGACTAGGCATATTGTGATGTGTTTGTTGGTTAGGGTGAGGATGTCTGCTTCATTGGAGGTTTCTGAGGCATGGATTCGTAGGTGGAGGTTGTTCTTTGCAATGATGGCTATGCCTCCGCCTTTTGCGTATGTTCGGGAGCAGTGCTGAAGGCTATATCCAGTTGGTGTCAGTTGGTTCATTATTACTGTGTCCGTTTCTGTTAGCCAGGTTTCTGTTATACACAGGATGTCGATCTTTTTGGCTGTGATCAGGTCTTGGAGCATGTGGTATTTGTTCCTGACGGAGCGTGTATTTATGAGTGAGATGGAGAGGTGGTGGGAGCTTTTGGGGTTGTGGTAAGGGCTGGGGTGTGGTGTGTGCATTGTGATAAGGAAGCTTATCATAGCTCAGGAAGGAGCTATAGAAAAGGTGAAGTGACTCTGAACAAGCAACCTGTCAGTTCTGGTAGAAATAAGAAAACAGAATTTTCCCATAAAAGACTACCAGTCCCAGAATGCACCAGGTTTCCAACAGCCATTAGAGGAGCTGAAGTGGGGAAACGTGTGTTCAATCAGGAGGGCTATGAGGTAATCCCTAAGCACTCATCTCAAAGGGCAGGGCCTGATTCAGCACAGCTGCGCTGTGTTAGGGAGGAGCACTCATCTAAGCAGAATAAAGGTAGAGTTTATTCTACAGAGAATCAGCTTGAGCTTGATCATCTTCATCATCAGGAGGATCATCAGAAGCAGAAGCCAAACCGGACGGACAGAGAGGGAAAGAAACCCTTTGGAAGAAAGAGGAGAAAAGCCTTTGAGAGGTCTAGAAGAGTCCAGAGCATTACGTATACTGGGAGGCATTCCAAGGGCCAGCACACACCATTGGACTGGGGAAAGCCAGAGGAATGGTGCTGCAGAGCTAGGAATCTCCAGACGGTACCTGTGAGAGAGACGGCTGCACGTGGAAGGGACCCTAAGACCCGTGCCAGAAGGTATGTTAAGAGAGATCCAGTGTCCAGGGATCTGGATTGGAAGGCTGGACATAAGAACTGGACTACATACTGGCCAGGCTATATAGAGAGGAACTCTAACAGCAATGGAAGCTCAGGTATGAACACTGATCTATGCCCTAGCTATAACCTTGAAAGACAGCAGGGAAACAAGTATTCTCCTGAAAGTGCTCCATTGAGAGATTCATCTGTGCCAATCCATGATATTGAACCCATGCTTGTTGAAGAAGAGGGGGTGATAGCAGATGAAGAATCTGTTTACATGGACTGCTCTCTGTCTAAACTCCTTTGGTGATTTTCTGTTACAAAGTACAGCAACCATCACAAAGAAATACAAACTTGTTCTTTAATCTACTCAGAAAAGCTCCTGGGTAGGATTTTTAGCCACGCAGTAGAAAGCAAGCCAGCTAAGGGGTTTCAGCTGGATAACTGCTAGCAATTGAGCCTTACCTAATTGCTTGTGAGCTCTGAGAGAATCACTTCTGAATCTATGTGGGAAGATATAAGAAGTTTACCTGAAAAGAACAGTTTTTTTCTTTCTTTGTGGCTTTTGGTTTGTTGTTTGATACATTGCTAAGAGAATATTAGCTACAGCCTACAGAAATGACCAGTTTGTTGCCAACCAGGTCTTATTTCTTTTGCTTTGATTGCCTGACAGTTAAAATGTTGTTTTTCTGATTTTGTTTTTTTCAAGTTTAACACTGAAAGCAAGTAACCTGATTTATGTGCTACCAAGCATATCTGTGTTGGGAGAAATAACCCCATAAATAAATATCTTATTGGCTTTACCCAAAAGCACAACTAATTATTATGAGCAGCTGTGTCTGGTGTGAATGAACTGCATTGCCCACAATCCCTTGCAAATCATATAGATATATGCACTTGCCAAGACTGTGAAGATTCTCACCCAGGCAGCCGTCTGACAGCATGCATGGTTGTGTGTAGTATTATGGATGTTTGTGGGTTGAGTTGTTATGGTGCCTGTGCAGAGGGGGTTAATGAGTGTGGTTGTGTGGGGGTAGAGTGTCAGGATGGGAGTTAGAAGGTAGATAGGGGTTAAGAAGGGTGGCATGATGTACAGGAGTACCTGGGTTTTTGGAGTGGTGTGAGTTCCTCTCTGCAGTGCTGGTGGTGTCTTGGTTTTTCCAGTACAGTGGTGGTTGTGCCTGTTGTGCTGCTTGCTGTGGTGGTTTCTCTGAAATCTTACCTTTGTCTCGTGTCTATTTACATTATTGCTCTAATATCCAAGACAGCGGTAAAGCCTAGGGGGTGAAGATCTTGTGTGCACAAAGGAAGAGTAGGATTTAGAAGTGATACTATCTGATAGTCTTAAAATGATAAAACAAGTAGGTAAGGTGCTGCTCTATATTTGACAGTTTTACCCCTAGCAGTAATGCCGTGCGACTGCTGCTAGATGGTCAGAGGCATCATTTTGAATCAGGAGCCTGACTGAAAATCTTGGGTAGCTGGCAGGCTCCATCTTGAAGAGGAGGGACATGGAGAGGGGAGGGGTCGAGGGTCTGACTGGCTAACCATGTTTTTTTTTAAGGATCAGGATGGAGGGAAGTTAGAAGGCCTGGCTGATTAGCCGGCCTTTCTACTTTGTTGGGGGGGGGGGGTGTGCACCAATCCCCCATGCAGTTCACAATGGAGTCAATACATCAGGCTCCATCTCTGGCTCTGTTCAAACTGAGGCTAAAAACTCTCCTCTTTGAGACTGCTTTTGGATCCTGATCCCCTCAGCCTCCTGTTCACTTCCTATGTATTTATTTAACATCCCCCTAGATATATCCTAGTCCGCAGCTTTTGTGCAGCTTGTCTTGACTAGACTGAGCTCTGATGAGCAGGGACGTCTCTTGCATGAGTTTGTACAGCGCTACACACGTTATGTAGCACTACCCAAATGATATGTACTAGTTGTAGTAGTAGATCAGGAGCTATCTAGGAGAGGGGGAATCTGTGCTAAGGGAAAGGGAGGTCACTGTTTTTATATTGTCTGAGCCATGGATTTCTACATCTATGTCATGGACAATGTTTGTAAGTTGGGGGGACACGGTCAGGGAATTGAGGTGGCAATCATGGCCGAGAAGAGGCCCACATTTATTTTATTTATTTATTTAACATCTTTTTATATACCGTCTTTCTACGAATCAAAACAGTTTACATAGAACAATAAAAGCAGTGTATTTCAACTGTTTACAAGGAACGAATAACAGGATACAGAATAAAAACATGAGGAACTAAATTATATTATACAATTAATTACAGTGAACAATGATCAACTATTTACATATTTACATATGTATGTGCAAAGCTACGGAATGGAGTATTGTAAAGATTGAAGGAGCAAGGGCAGGGAGGTAAAAAATAAGGGCTTTAGGTTTTAGGGTGGGAGAGAAAAATGATCAAGGAAGAGATGGGTCTTTAACTTTTTCCGGAAATCAGTGTGGCTCACGCAGTTGCGCAGCTCATGCGGAAGGGAGTTCCAAAGGGATGGAGCATAGAGGGAAAAGGTCCTGTTACATGTGGATTGTTTACAGTGTTTTTTAGTTGTAGGTATAGTCAGTAAGTTTTTAGTGATAGAACGGTGATTTCTAGTGTTGTTGGAGAAGGCAAGGAGAGGGGAGAGGCATGGAGCTGACTCCTTAATGATAATTTTGTGTATTAGAGTAAGAACCTTGAATTTCACTCGGTGATGAACTGGGAGTCAGTGGAGATCATAGAGGATTGGTGTAATATGAGCTCGTCTAGGATTGTTTGTTATGAGACGTGCTAATGTATTCTGGGCTAGTTGGAGTGGTTGAATAGAGTTTTTGGGGAGGCCCTGATAGATCAGATTACAATAGTCAAGCGAGGGGGTAGTAAGGGCCTGACAGACGGTGCGAAAGGAGTCTGGGCTTAGGAGAGGTTTGAGGTTCCTGAGAGTGCGTAGCTTAGCGTATACTGTGTTAGTGTTTTTTTTTATTTGATCAGAGAAAGATAAGTTCTGATCAAGTATGATTCCAAGATATTTCACCTGGTTTTTTATAGAGAGAGTGAGATCGTCAAAGGTGAGGGTTGTGGGGGGATGTATGAGGGGTTAGAGAAAACTTGGAGTGCCTCAGTTTTGGATTGGTTGATTATTAGGTTGTGTTGAGAGAGCCAAGATTTGAGGCTGGTTAGACATTCATTTAGCTTAGAGAAATTAGGGTTAGAGAGGTTAAATGGGGTGAAACACATCATGTCGTCTGCATATATTTGATACTGGATGCCATAATTTTGGAAGATCGTGCATACAGGTTGGAGGAAGATATTAAAGAGTAACGCAGATAGACTGGATCCTTGAGGTACGCCTTGTTTTAGAGTAAAAGGGAGGGAAGTATCACTTCCAATACGGACCTGTTGGGTTCTGTCGTTTAGGTAGGATTGGAACCATTTTAGGGTTGAGCCTCTCAATCCTATATCATGAAGTCTGTATAGGAGTTGATGGTGGGGAGGGAGTCAAAAGCAGTGGATAAGTCTAGGAAAATAAGTAGACATCCTTGGGTGGAGTTCTGGGTGTGTGCATACAGGGAATCTAGTAAGGAAGTGAGGAGGGTTTCAACTCCGTGATTTTTTTTGAATCCATGTTGAAATAAGTCAAGGGGGGAGTGGTCATCAATATAATCCTGAAGTTGGATTTGGACAAGTTTCTTGGTTATTTTTGCAAGGAAGGGGATACTAGATATAGGTCTGTAAGAAGATGGAGAGGTGGGGTCTAGTTTTGTACCTTTTAGGATTGGACGGATAGAGGAACTCTTAAGCGAAGATGGAACGAAGCCTGACTGGAGAGAGGTTTGTACAATATTCAAGATGTAAGGGGAGAGAGAGCTTCTGGAAGATTTGATCCAGGGGACAGGACAAGGGTCAAGGGCAGAAGTTGAAGCATTTAGTTCTTTAATAACATCAGCTACATTGACTAATGTGATGGTATGAAACTCCTTCCAAGTGTTTGGAAAGGGTGCTTCATGTATTTGGGTGTCATGGAGAGAAGTGGATTGGGAGTTATTGGTTAAAGGTGGAAGGGATTTAGAAGTAAGATGGTTACCTATGGTTTGCGCGGATATTTTAGGTGGTTGGTCATGTTGTAGTGGTTCATTAATTAGGGATTTGGTGATAGAGAAGAGTTCTCGTGGTTTATTAAGAGCTCTTTGGATGATATTCTCATTATACTCTCTTTTGTGAGTGAGTGTTTCTAAGCAGTAGGATTGGAGTTTAGTTGTGTAGGCGACACGTTTATTGGGGTCTTGAGTACGTCAGAGTCAACTGCAGCTAACACCACCTCTGCATTCACCTCACAGGCTTTGCACTTACTGTACATTCATTTCTTCACATAATATGTGATAAGTGCAAAACCTTATTGTACTTTAGTAAACATGCCCTATTTCTTACAAATTGTCTCAATTAGCTCAGAATTCCTTAAAAAATATATATATATTTATTTTTTTATTTTTTAATTATTATTTTTATTTATTCACAGTTATGAATATACAATGCAAGCATAACACTTGTATTTGAATAGAAGAGTGCACAATAAAAAAACAATAAAATGTAAATCATGTAAGAAAAAGAAAAATCTCTGCAGAGCACTATTTCTTAAATTCCATTATAATGAGGAGTAAAACAGATCTATAATAAAGAAATAATAAGTCTAAAAACCTAACGGCCCGATATTCTCAAGGCATTTACATGGTTAATAGGCAGTTAACTGTGAAAATGCCTACTAACTGGATATTCGATGGCAAATTCATGGGTAGTGCCATCAAATATGCCCAATTAAGTCCCCTATGCGCCCCGATGCTAGTCAGCTAACATTGGGGTGTATCGGGGGTATTCTGGGGCAGAGTGGAGAAGGGGACCGGCGCTAACCATGCAGCACTGATAATGGAAGCTGCACAATTAGCACTCAGGGCCTATAAGATAGGCAAGGCAAACCCTCTTATAGGCGCTGAGGCTAGCTGTGCAGTATCCAATATCGATGCTGCATGGTTAGCCTCGGCGGCATCCGGGCAGCATGGCCAGACCTGGATATTCACTTCCTTTGCCACGGAAGTGAATATCTGGGGTTTGGGGGTTGGCGGCCAGAGCTGAGCGGCTACGGCGTTTAACCCTGCCCAGTTGAATATCAGGCCCTAAATCCACAGAAGCAAAATGAAGAGCTAGCAAACTGCACCCACAGCAAAACGTTTATAGTATGAAAAGATTAAGTCACATCCAAGATGAGGTAGGAGTTCTAGAGTACACATTCACCAAAGGCCTATCCACCAGAAATGTTGTCAATTGTGGCAGATCATAGAAAAGATATTTTATATTCTTATATTTAATAATGCATTTTGAAGGGAACTTAAAGATAAATAATGCTCCTATTTGCAAGACCCTAGGAAGCAGTAACAGAAACATTTCTTTAAGAACATAAGAACATAAGATATGCCATACTGGGTCAGACCAAGGTCCATCAAGCCCAGTATTCTGTTTCCAACAGTGGCCAATCTAGGTCATACTTACCTAGCAGTTTCCCCAAAAGACACAGGTTCCACAATGCTTGTACTGGGTCAAGCATTGATATCCTGGATCCCTTCTTAATAATTGTTTATGGAAATTTCCTCCAGGAACTTGTCCAAACCTTTTTTAAACTTTGCTACATCCTCCGGTAACAAATTCCAGAGTTTGATTACACGTTGAGTGAAAAAATATTTTCTTTTATTAGTCTTAAATAGTTTACCCTGTAGCTTCATTGCATGTCCCCTAGTCTTTCTATATTCTGATAAGGTAAACAATCGATCTACGTTTACCCGTTCCACTCCATACATTAATTTATAGACTTCTATCATATCTCCTCTCAGCCGTCCCTTTTCCAGGTTAAAGAGCCCTAACCTTTTTAGCCTTTCTTCCTAGGAGTATCCTTCCATCCCATTTACCATTTTGGTGGCTCTTCTCTGAACCTTTTTTAATAACGCTATATCCTTTTTAAGATACGGCGACCAGAATTGCACACAATATTCAAGGTGCGGTCTCACCATGAAACGATATAGAGGCATTATAATATCTTTTCTTTTATTTTCCATTCCTTTCCTTATGATACCTAGCATTCTATTTGCTCTCTTGGCTGCCGCTGCACACTGGGCCGAGGGTTTTAACATGTTATCCACAATGACGCCTAAATCTTTTTCCTGGGTGGTGGTTCCTAATGTGGAACCTTGCATTGTGTAACCATAGTTTGGGTTGTTCTTCCCTAGGTGCATAACTTTGCACTTGTCCACATTAAATTTCATCTGCCATTTTGATGTCCAGTCTTCCAATTTATCAAGATCCTCTTGCAATTTTCCACAATCCTCTTGGGTTTTAACAACTTTAAATAGTTGTGTGTCATCTGCAAATTTGCTAACCTCACTCGTTATTCCACTTTCCAGGTCATTTATGAATATATCAAAAAGCAGCGGACCCAGCACAGATCCCTGGGGTACACCACTACTCACCTTTCTCCACTGGGAAAATTGGCCTTTTAACCCAACCCTCTGTTTTCTATCTTTCAACCAGTTCTTGATCCACAGTAGTACACTGTCTCCTATCCAATGACTCTTTAGTTTTGCCAAAAGTCTCTGATGAGGGACCTTGTCAAAGGCTTTCTGAAAGTCCAGATACACTTTATCAACCAACTCACCTTTGTCCACCTGTTTATTCACACTTTCAAAAAAACATAACAGATTAGTTTTACTTTTCTGCACTGAACGTGCCACATCAGGAAAAGCCGTAGGCTTATAATTTAGAAACAGTACCTGATGATGCCTAAAATAAGTCTTAAACATGAGGGGGGAGGCGGGATATCCAAAGGCATTTACACAGTTTGTAAACCCTTTAAATGCCACTCAGAGGGACTTTTAGTGGCATTATGAACATATATGTCATACTGGGTCAGACCAAAGATCCATCAAGCCCAGCATTCTGTTTCCAATAACGGCCAATCTAGGTGACAAGTACCTAGCAAGTTCCCAAAAAGATACACAGATTCCATTTTGCTTATCCCAGGGGCAAGTAGTGGATTTCCCTGGCCTTATTTATTAATGGTTTATGTTCTTTTCTTCCAGGAACTTGTCTAAATCTTATTTTAAAAGCAGCAACACTAATGGTAATGAGTTCCAGAGTTTGATTACATGTTGAATGAAAAAATATTTTCACTGGTTAGTCTTAAATGTGCTACATTGTAGCTTCATTATGTGTCCCCTAGTCTTTCTACTCTTTGAAGGAGCAATCAACCATTTGACATTTACCTGTTCCACTCCATTCACAATTTTATAAACCTCTATCAAATTTCCCCCTCAGCCATCTTTTTTTCCAGGTTTCCATCTTTTTAAGCTTTTCCTCATAGAGGCAGTGCTGCTGAATATTCATGGGTGCTACTGCTGCACACCCTGACATTAACCGGTTAGCATCAGAGCATTCCAGAACAGTCTAGGGCAGGGGTTCTCTAGCCAGTTGGGTTTTCAGGATAACCACAATGAATATGCATGGTAGAGATTTGCATATAATGGAGGCAGTGTATGCAAATCTCTCTCATACATATTCATTGCGGTTATCCTGAATACCCGACTGGCTAGGTGGGTCCCGAGGACAGGGTTGAGAACCCCTGGTCTAGGGGGTGTCACCAGTCCATATCCAAGCAACGGCGATATTGAACCACTGCCCAGTTATGGCAGTGAAAGTCAAGCACAGCAAACACTGGCCTTACTTTCACCGCGGAAAATAACCAGGCAGGGGAAAAGCTGTATATTCAATGCCAGGGCCAGATATGACCCCTGCATTTAATTTCTGTGTTTAAAATTCATAGATGGTAGCTAGCTGTGTTAGACTGGCTAACCACCACTGCTGAATACTGGATCCCAGATGCAAAAACAAAAGTAACAAACAATGTAGATGCTTTTACCACCTACCTAGAACACTCTAGGAAGTCCATAAGTCCATAAGATTCATACTATCCTGGTAAATCTGTGACATGTCCATCTGGGCTTTGGTCAAAGGTTCCTTTTTGGAAGATGGAATATAGAACACCCAAGCAAATGGCGGTAGCGTGTCTCTAGGCAATTGCAAAATCTCCAATATTGTCTAACAATCTCTTAGCATTTCCCTAACTGATATCAAAGTAGCTTTAGGAAAATTTACAAAATGTAAAATGTTCCTACTCAAAACATTATAAAGATTTTCCACCACTCTATGAATAAAGGAATTATCTTTAATTAATGCTGCCTCCACTTCCCTGATATGGGAAATGTCCTGCTCCATTTTGTCCATGTATAACTCTGAAGTATGGTATGCTATAACCAAGTCCATACCTGAAAGCTGTGACGATAGATGTAGAATCTGGACAGAGAGAGTCTGCCCTAAACCCTCAGTGGTAGTCCAGATAACATCCACTGCAGGAGGGTTTTGGCAAGAGAAATGTGAAAGACATAGTACATAGTCATCTCAGTAGATGCAGCTTGACCAGCACCAAAGTTGGTCAGCACAGTCTCTCCATTTCCTCTGGCACTAACACCTCTGGTCTCCAGATGGGGGGAGGGGTAAACACTTAGGGGGTCATTCCGATCAGGATGTCTAGGCCCCTGTGCACCTGATAGTAATCGAATGCACAGGAGTAGATGTGATTCTGATCCTGCATGGCATGTCTAGCCCCCATGGGATGAGAATCACGACTAGGCATGTACATGCAGGCCAGGACCCAATTCCCATCAGCCTGCATGTACAGACCCCTACTCAACTAACTCATTCAAGGCTCCTGAATGGAACAGCAGTCCCATGGCATCCAGTTGCCATGGCACCGTGGCTCCATTCAGGAGCCATGATCCCCTGCTGCCACCAACTGTCTCCTTTCCCTGCAGCCCGATCACTAATCTGGCCTCTCATGGCCAGGGTCGGGCTGCGGAGAATCCCCTGCACCCACCTCACCTTTTTTTTCCGTGGTTGGAGCTTCCGTCCTCTGACATCTAGGGGGACATTCCATCTCCAGTGCAGAATCAACCTTGTATGTCTGGGGCCGCAGACCGCCCACTGCCCGTCCTAACTCCGTCTCCACCCCACCCCTTCCCATCCCCATCTAAGCCCCCCCATACAAACACCTTGTTCATATGGGAAAGTTAGTCGGGGATAGCAGAGAGGGCCAAATAGCGGGGATGTACATCCCAATGGCTCAGAATGACCCCATTAATTTCTAATCAGCTGCTGCTCTAAGCCAACAGCTGCAAGGCTTGCTGGGCCAGGCAGATGCCTAGGCTTCACAGAGCTGAGAAATGTTTCCAAAACAGAGGAAGATGCCGATTCTCCATCCATTCGGCGTTCCTCCATGTGCTTCCTGGGTGAAGTCTGTACAGCAACTCCATAGAACACAAAAGAGTCCATCAAACCAGAATGCAGAAATAAGGATGCACCCCAACCTTTGCTTCAGCTTCCTGCCTTTCCTCTTCACCACTGGGATAATACACTAAGGCAACTGCTCCATGGTAATAAAATGCTAGCCATCTGTCATCTTGCTCCCCAATTATATTTGTTACATATTAGAGAAATATATATATATTTTTTCTTTTTAATTTTTTATTTATGCACGTTTACACTTTCTTCATACACATAGAAAAATAAGGAAAATAAATACAGCCCACAAAAACTAGGAGCATCTTACAGGAAATATTGAATACCCACAAGTAGAAACAGTCAGGCTATATATGCCCTAGCCAGCAGAATCATCTGGATGAACACCCTCCCTAGATACAAGAAATTTTAACAACTGTTTCAACTCAAAAAAACAGGAAATCTTTAACTTCAAAAGAAATAACACAGCGACAAGGACATTTCAAATTAAATGCAGCCCCAATGCCAGAGCCCTTGCCTTTAAAACCAGAACTTCTTGGCATTGTTTCTGTGTTTCGTGAGAAAAGCCAGGAAGTACTTGGATTTTTGAACCAAGAAACTGTACATCCATGCAGGGTCGTACTGAGAGTGAATCACGCCTTGTGTGACTTACACATTGGGCGTGTGCCGCCTCCCCTCCCGCACCACCATCCTGCCAATTTCTGGAGGGCAGCAGGAGAGAAGAGGCGTGCCCGATATGCAAGTCACCGGCACGCTAAGCAGATCTGTCCCTCCCTGCTCTGATGCTGCATCAGAGCAGGGAGGGACCAGACCTGCTTAGCATGCTACGAGAAGAAAAAGTGGTGATGGCAGGCAGCGGCAGACAGCTGAAATGCATCCCTTAAGCCTTTGTGCCCTGTGCAGCCGCACCCCTCGCACAGGGCTAGGTATGGTCCTGCATCCATGTTACGAAAACAGAGACACAGAACCATGTTCCAGTCCAACTCTAGAGCAAAAATTATCAGCAGAGTCTATCTTTCAGTCACTGCCTCTAAGGAATTTTCAAGAAAACCAGTTAAGTCCAACGAGTCCTGTGAAACTGTAAGGCCACCGTAATGTTTAGGAAAAGCTTTCAAGGATGAATGCTGTGCCCGAACTATCGGAGGAAAAGAATCTGAAGGAATCTTTAAAAATTCCCCCATGTATCTGCATGGCATCTCAATAGGCACAACAACAGGAGATTTTGAAAAATTCAGAAAGCGCAAGTTATTATGCCTTCTCTGATTCTCTAGCCTCTCCAGCTTACAGGCAACCAGCAATTTTTCCTCAACCACAGCCACAGCAAAGTCCACTTGTTCGACTGACCGAGACTCTAAGGGGTATGTTTACTAAACTGCATTAGTGCAATTCGCGTTAGGAGCCGCGTTAGTGGAAGGAAAGCCATAAAAGGACATGGGCGGTACATCGTAACCGATAACGCGCAGGTGTGCGCGTTAGTGCACGCTGCGCAGCAACGATCGCTACAGCACGCGCGCTACTGCGCGCAAGCTTAAGACAGTGCGCACACACCCACATACAGAAACAGAGCTGTAGCACAATGGTTGCTACAGAGACTGATGGTACAAGGGTCATGGGTTTGATTCCCCAGTGTGCCTAATGAATAAGGCTGGCTGAGGCATCATGTGTAACCCTTTGCAGGCCTACTATAATATTTTAATCCACATTCTGCAGCTGGGTTAATGTTTGCACATGTCAGGAAAAGTGTACCCATCGTATCCAATATGTTCCAATAGTGACGTTCCCTCTGGCATGGTCATGTATGCTATACCATTTGATAGGAATATATAGGCAGAGGTTTGGATACCGAAAGTACTGGGCTTGGCATGGAAAGGGTTCAGTAGTGGGCTGTAAGGAAGGTTACTTGTACCTGAATAGTGCTGCCAGCAAACACACCCTCACAGTGGCGTAACCTAAGGTGCCACATAAGGCACCCTAGAGGGCACTCCATAGGGCACATTATAAAGTGTGCTGTCTGCCAAGGCACCCTATAATGTCCCCTATAGGATACCATATAAGGCACCTTATAAGGTGCTTTATAGGGCACTGAATAAGGCGCCCTATAGGGCGCCTTATGAGCCACCCTAAGGGGACAGTACCCTGAGGGTGGTCCTGCTGGCAGAACTAATATACAATAAAAACAGACAATGCCTAAGACAGCCCTATTGATGAACCCTACTGTGGGTTTAGGACCCATGACCTCTGGCTCCACAGGCAGTGAAGTAACCAGTGGGCTAGAGCTGCTAACAAACAACTGGCTGGCCACAGGAGGACTGCACGGCACCACACCCACATTCTGCTGTGGTTACCAGGATAGGAGTAACCCACCCGTACCCATGATGCACTGCACATGCAAATCAGCAGTCGAGAGATAGGCACAAGAGCGGGCATGCACCCCCACAGCACCTTGGCCCCGTATGGGGGAGAGACCGTGTGTGGCACTGCCACAGAGTAGCCACAGACACATTGTGCGGGTACAGTGCCCACCCTGAGGTTGGGGTGGGGCCCCTAGCACCAGGTCCACAGCACCTTTCATGGCTGAAATATGCCATGCTGCAGGTCCCCATCAGTGTGTGATAGGTAGCTCCATTAGACACACCTAGGATACATCTGTGCCCTGCTGTATGTCTCGGTCATATCTAGTTCTTATGGGCGATGATGCACTAAGAACAGTGCATATCCTGTGTTGGTGCCAAGGTTACCTGCTGTAGGTGAAGGGGGGGGGGTGTATGGACTCATGGGCAGATCATCTACCCCCACACAACCCACCCTCGGGGGCTTAGGGTGGGAAACACGGTCACCCACCAATAAATCCACAGTCTACCCCCCTGCAATAGCAGCGGTAGAGGGGACCAGCAACAGCAGTCCTGCTGGGGAACAGACAGAGCGGTACACATCCATAACGCAATAGCGGACAGACAGCAGTCCTGGATATGCTCCGCTGCCCCCCACCACTATCTGACATTCCCCAGCAGCAAGCCTCCAGCCGCTGCACCCTGCAAGGTGTTCCAGCAAGACACATACTAGCTGCAGACAGTCTGCCAGCTAGTCCATAGTGCATGGTCCTGGAGGAGATGCATGTACCCAGAACCCAGGGGATGTCAGCATACACACCAAGCAGATAAGTCAGTGAATGGACCACAAAAGAGAACCCATATATATCACATGAGCAAAATGCTGTATAGCACTATGGGGGAACCTAGCCATGCCGTGGTCACTACTCAGTCAGGGTGAGAGTGACCTCCCAGCAGGACATGCTGTGGCCACTCTGTCTGTGCAGGTGGTACCGGGCACTACAATGTCTGAGCCATTGCCCTATGCCCAGCGCAGATGCGGCCAGGCCAGGCCACCCTATCCAGGCTATTCCCACGGTACCTTGCTCCTCATTATGCACATTGGCAGGCCAATACTGGCAACAGTGCTAGCAGTGTGGGCTGTGGAGGGTGTTGGAAGCCACCACACACTGGATAGACAGACACACACTGCCCACACCTATGCCAGCATTGTGCAACTATAGAGGTGTTGGGCAGCCCAGGCCACCACACAAGTCC
This sequence comes from Ichthyophis bannanicus, assembly GCA_033557465.1. Taxonomy (NCBI): domain Eukaryota; kingdom Metazoa; phylum Chordata; class Amphibia; order Gymnophiona; family Ichthyophiidae; genus Ichthyophis; species Ichthyophis bannanicus. The sequence goes on from CM066031.1 coordinate 1,316,059,905, forward strand.
TGAGCACTGTGCAGGCATGGCTATGGTATGCAATACTGTAGGAGTCACTCCCCAGGTTGGTAAACACTGTCAGACACATGACCTGTAGCACACTCCACATACATCAGAAAGGTTGCTATGATGCAGCTCACTCAGACACTTGTACCTAACCTAGGAATTGCTATCTGCCAGTAATCCTAGCAACCTTTTGATAGATGTGTACCATATTCCCCGGTTTAGGGTGGCATTACTAAGGTATGCAAGTGCTAGTATTGGGAGATGCACGAAGAGCCCACAGTCCTGCCTCTCCAGAAGGCTGTGGATAATGGGGCCTGTGGGTGTGGGTGTGTCTGCCCCTGTTGGATACTGCTTTACGGCAGAGGTTCCCAACTCCAGTCCTGCGGTGCCAAACACTGTTCGGGTTTTCATGCTGTCCCTCATGAATATGCATGAGATACATCTGCATACCATGGGGGTGGCGCATAGAAATGCAGCACAGGCATCTTTATCAGTGGCAGCATGGAACTGGAATGGTGTTTGGCCCTCCAGGACTGCATTTGGGAGGCTCTGCTCTAGGTAATGTGCATGTTTATGATGTCTGTGCTCTGTAGGGTAAAATGTTGGTGTTTTGGGCATGTTTACGTCATCTGCAAGAACGGTTCTGACTGTATTAGCACGTTATAGTAGTGGGTAAAATATGAGGACTGGGTTGGTGGAAACCACAGCTAGGACTTGAACCTGTGATCTTCTGCTTCTGACTACAGTGGTTCTGTGCACTGCACCACCATGTTCTCACAGAGATGGTGCATTCCCTGGTGATACCATGACTGTTGGTCAGACAGGGCCTGTCTGTTGCAGTGCATGGCACCCACCTACACAGGACTAGGCCACGATCTGCTCCGGGCAGCTGCCACTGCCCCCTCCACCACCAGTATCCCTCAGCCACCATGCTGACATGCCCTTCTGCTGGTGGAGCTGGTGGTGCGCGGTCTCAGGCCATCCAGTGTGCAGGTATGCGGCTGCCTATGGTGCGTGTTCTGGGGTAGGGGTGCCTGCATAGACGTCCATGCTCCCCCCAGCCCCTCCTGCCAGTGTTCGGTGCCCTTGGGGGTTGCTGTTGTATACTCTCCCCTGTGACGCTTTGGGAAACACACTTGTGCCCATGTTGGGCCCTCATCAGTTGCTGTCTGGCTCTACTGTTTACGCATTCCTATGGGCCAACTGAGCATCACCCTAGTCCCCATTGTGGCCCTGCTGCGCCACTGCATGTGCCGCCTGCAGCCCTCTGTATCCCCTTTTCCAGCATCTGCCCGGTTGCCCGTTCCGACATGCCCGCCCTGATGTTGCGGGACATGTGCACGCCATAGGAACCCTGTCCAATGGTGGGGAGATCCCTGAGCAGCGCTATTTCACTGTGGACCCATGCACCTTGTATGGGGACGGAGTATGGACCCTTCCACGAATTATATCTGTTCTATGGAGCTTACTCGGGGGGGGGGGGTTGATGTTTATCATTGCTACCACTATTGGCCAGCTTGGTTGTTGTTTTTTTCCAGTTTGTTGGGGTCATTTTCCGTGTTTCTGTGCCCTTTTGTTCTGTGCACATTTATCACACTTATCACCCTTTTTTGGTTTCCCTGCCTAGGCTGTACATTGCTGACACGTAAATGGTTTCTCTCCCCTTTAAAGTGCTTTTACCGGTAGGTTTTCATTCGCGTTGGCATTCAGTTCTGAAATTCAGCACGTTGGTGTGCAGGGAGCCTATCCCCGCCCACTCTCCGCCCATTCACCCCTTCTCTCCGCTCTCTCTCCACCTTCTGCCGTGTTTTACCGCGCCGCGGAGCATTACGCTCGTTAGCGCGTGATAGCGCGCGCTATAGCGTGTTTACAATCGTTAATGTGCTATAGCGCGCTAACGATCGTTAATGTCGTACAACGTGCGTTATTCACGTTTACCACAGTTTAGTAAACATACTCCTAAGAGAGCCAGCCGTGCCCCTGACTAGTTCTGTTCTTGAGTCAGACCTTCCATAGTCCCAGAAAGAGCACCGAAATCCTCTAACTTTACCAACACTCAAATTAAGGGAAAAACATAAGGTGGAGATGGCATCTCATAAGAGATCTAAAGTTACCACTGCAGATCTCTCTCCCAAGCTGTATGCTGGAACCAGGACCGTAGTTAGCCCTGTGCGCAAAGGCTTAAGGGGCACATTTTGACTGCCTGCTGTTGCCCTGCCGCTGCCACCTTTTTATCTTTCAGTGGCAGCAGGGCAACATCAGCGAGCCGAAATGTGCCCCTTAAGCCTTTTTGCGGCACTTTAAGCAGGTCTGGTCCCTCCCTCCTCTGACCCAGCTTCAGAGCAGGGAGGGACAGATCTGCTTAAAGTGCCAGCAATTAGCACATTGGGCACATGCCCTCTCCTCCACATCTGTCCATCCACTTTCTGCTCTTGCCCTGCTGCTGGTGCCACTATGGAGAAAACAGAGGGCGGCAGCAGCAAGGTAAGAGCAGAAAGTGGCTGGATGGAGGTGCAGGGAGAGGGGGGGGGGGCACCTGATGTGCAAGTCGCATAGGGTGCCATTCTGGCTCAATACAGCCCTGGCTGGAACACCAACAGCCCGGTCTCCAAAGGGCGACTCCTTTTCCTCCCAGTCTCCAAAAGTTGCATTCATGGCTCCTGAATCTCTTTCCTCCTTTGGAGATGAAGCAGCAGCTGGTGCTCCCTCGACATGCACCAGGCACTCTCCTCTGAAGTTAACCTGGAACGGCTCAGTGCCCTCAGTGCAAGGAGCTCCAGGACACGTGGTGCAGCTCTCTCTTCGGGGCTTAAAGAAACCCCCTCACTGCTCAGATCCGGCAAAGCAGCAGCTGCCAGATTGGCTGAAAGGATGCCAGCACCTCCCTACAGCGCAATCACATCCAGGGATTTCTGTGCAGGCTGCAGTGGTAAACCAGAAGATGCCGAGGGGAGCTTCTTTGGTTTTTACTTCCTCGATGGCATGTCAGTAAGCGATACCGGTGCAAACACCCAAGTCACCTAACAAGGAAGTGTCCGCGAGAGCATCCTATCACAATGCCATCTTGTTTCTCACTTATCTCAGTTTTGTTCTTCTACAGCATTTTTTAAAATGTGAGTCTTTTCTGAATTTTCACTAAGGGGCCTTTTTACAAAAGAGCGCTGCATGGTCAGTGTGGGTTTTGATGCATGTTAAGTGCGTGCTGCAGTCAGCAGTAACCTACCATTCAGGGGACCAAGACAGCACATTTATTTCCATGTTAACATTCTGCTGCATGTTAGGATGGCAAAAGGATGGGTTGGGGCAGAAAGTGGGCATGATGAACACTGTGCAGTTAGTATACAAATACACACCACGCGCTGCCTGCACCTCATGCATTTAGTGCAGGTTCAACTAATGCCACCTCAGGTGGCATTAAGTGCAACCGTGGCAATAGTGCATGCTGTCATGGCATGGTAGAGTACTGTTCTGTGTGGTAACTGCACACAGCAGTTGCAAATATCATGTGTTAGTTTCAGCACCAAACGAGAATTAGTTGCTAAATCCTAGTATGCCTTAGTAAAACGGCCCCTAAACTATTCTTTTGGCGCAGTCATTAATCTCTCCTGATGATCGAAGTTGCTTGCGTCAGGCACCTTGAAGAAGGACACTTCTACCTGCGTTCAGATTCCAGCAGCAGGAAACTCAGAATATCTGGTCTTCTTCCGGGTCTCTACTACACTATCTCACCCAAATTAAAAAGAAAAATCTGCAGGTTTATTTTCATGGCAAATAAAATGACTGAAAAAAGAGCGAGAAACCTTTCTACTCGCCCACTATTTATTTAGTTGTCTTTTATACCGCCCTATCGTGTAATCAGGGCAGTTTACATTATAAACAACAGTATTACATTATAACATAGTAAACAGATACAGGTAACAGGAGTGAAATTATCAATCATAGATATTTACATGATTAGGTAATAATTCTTACATATAACTTATTTACATGATCATGTGTCATAGAATCTTAATTAGTACATATTAAACTACTTTTTTTATTTAACTCGATCTTAATTTAGAGTTGCTTTCAATTTACTGTATGAGGTGTCATGCGAGTTGAATGTGTAGTGATTATTTTGTTCCTATCAATTCCTTGTTACGTAAAGAAGTGTTGTGTGGGGAGGGGGGAATGATCATATCCGCTTATGTTGAAAAGGTTTCTGGATTTTAAGTTGGGTCACGGTTTATATTTTCCTCATTAATGCCAAAATGCTCAATGAAGAGGTACGTTTTGAGTTCGGTCCAGCAGGTAGACAAATCAGCTATAGATCTTGGTCTATCTGGCAGTGAATTCCATAGTAATGGGGATATGTATTCAAAAGTCCTCTTACTGGTGTGCTGTTTCATTTTGCAGTAATCAGCTGGTATTACTCTGGCCCTCTGGCGGGCCCGCACCTGAGGGCCTCACCAGAGGGCCCTTAGGCGCGGCACAAAGGCGAGCAGAAGGAAACAACCAAGGGAAACAGCACCGCAGACAGCTTCACAGCAGAACACAACAAGGGGCAGACCGAGGCGAAGACGTCTGAAACCGCAAGTAGACCTCTCACAGAACATCACAGCAAACCAACATGATCACAACATTGTTTCTACCATGCAGCCTCCTCCTCACACATTTCCTACCACCAAACTCTCACCTCCACTACCCACACCATAACTCTCCATGGCATCCACCAACCACCTGGTCATACATAGAACCACAATGCAATCACTCTGACACACACAGCACATCAATGACAAGAAGAAAAAACACACACAAATCACACTTCCACACACTACATTCAAAGGATGCACACGATACAACAAAGCCCACAGAGCACGCAACCATAGAACTCATAAACGCAAGATCCATATGCAACAAGATACACACAATAGCAGACCACATAGAAGACCACCAACCAGACATACTTTGCATTACAGAAACTTGGCTCAATCCCACCGACAATGTTCTACTCAATCAATTGGTACCAGACACCTACACAGCATACAGCTGCCCACGCACCCATAAACGCGGAGGAGGGGTACTGATAATTGCAAGGAAGAACCTAAAGTTCAAAACTCAGAGGTCCACCGACACACCACAAGGCAACACAATCAGCATCGTGAACAAACACATGGCACTCTGCCTAACCTACAGAGCACCCCGAGCCTCACCTGATGAACTAGCATCTACGCTCGAAACAGTATGCGCCATCACCGCAACTAACAAACCCACGCTACTGCTAGGTGACTTCAACCTCAAGTCCACCAACAACAAAGATGCAGATGCCTTCCTCCAAGCAATGACCTCACTTCAAGTAACCCAAATCATCGACGCCCCAATGCACAGACACGGCTCTACACCAGACCTCATCTTCGCAACCAGCTCCCTAACTTCAAGAGGTCTAATTTCAACACCCTCCATCACCCCAGTTCCTTGGTCAGACCACTACGTAATCAAGATAAAGCTGCAACTACAAAAAGACAATCACAACGAACAAACAGACAACTCACCCACACAAAGGCGATTCAAGAACTTCGACAGAGACGCCTTCCTACAAGACACGATAAAACAACTGACTACAGAAACAGACAACCTGGAGACTCAAATAACCAACTGGAACAACACACTATCCAATGCCGCCACAGCAACAGCTACCAGACCACAGAAACACCGTCACAACAAGAGACAACACAAGCCCTGGTACTCCACAACCATACGACAAGAAAAAAGAGAACTCAGAAAGATTGAACGGAGATGGAGAAAATCCAAGACACCTGAAAACAAGCAGATATACCTAACAAACCAAAAACAATACACTGAACACATCAACCAATCCAAGAAAGAATACCATACAAACATGATAAACACCTCCATAAACAAACCCAGAGAGCTATTCGAAATAGTGAAAATCCTTACAAAGGAACAAAGGACAGAGGGGGAAGTACAAATAGACCCACAAAAATTTGCTGATCACATCAAGGAAAAATTTCACTCCACAGAACCAACTACGCCCAGCTCCTCAACCCAGCCTGACTCACAACCTAAGACCTGGGACACATTCTGCCCTCCCTCAACAGAACAGCTCTCCCACATCATCTCAGCAATCAAAACAAGCACCGCTCCTACGGACCCTTGCCCAGTATCATGGATCAAAGCCACCAAATCAAGCTTCATCCACTTCATCCACAACATGGTGCACAACTCACTCACCCAAGGACTCATGCCAGCTCAACTAAAACAAGCTACAGTATGACCAATACCAAAGAAAACAACTCTCGACAAGAGCAACCCAGCCGCATACCGACCAATATCCAGCATACCCTTTCTAGCAAAAATCATAGAAAAATCAGTACAACAACAACTACAGGAACACATCGACAACCATGCTCCTCTAGATGACAACCAACACGGCTTTCGCCCCAACCATGGAGTCGAAACACTGCTGATATACCTCTTTATAACATCCTCTGAGTCATAGACAACACCAAAAAAGGTATCCTAATGATCTTCGTAGACATCTCTTCTGCATTCGACACAGTTGACCACCTAACTCTCCTGGAAAGACTAAAGAAAATTGGACTTCATGGTGCCACATTAAAATGGTTCCAATCCTACCTCACCGACAGGCAGATACAAGTTAAGGTAGGCCACAACACCTCTCAACCCATAAAAGTCCTCCAAGGAGTGCCTCAAGGGTCCGCCCTCTCGGCACTTCTGTTCAACATATACATCCAGCCAATATGTGACATCCTGAAAGCGAACAACATTCAATACACCATCTATGCAGACGATATTATGATATACACGCCTATCTCAATTGACAACCCAGACTACTCTAAAATAGCCGACTGCCTAACACAAATGACTAGATGGTGTAAAGACAACAACCTCGCAATCAACTACAGCAAGATGGAGGCACTAATCACTCGCAACCCAGACTTCATCCACCCACCGGACATCAAAGTAGCAGACACAACCATTCCAATGAAATCGGAAGTAAAATACCTTGGAGTAACCCTGGACAACGAACTGAATCTCAAGACACACGTAAGCAAAACTATCAAGAACGCTTACCACAGGATGAGAATCATCAGAAGACTTAAACCCCTCCTCACCACAGAACACTTCCGTACCGTATGCCAAGCACTTATCACTCCATTACTGGACTTCTGCAACCCCATCTACCTTGGGCTAGCAAAACAAACTCGCAAACCTCTTCAACTAGCTCAAAACACTGCAGCCCGCATTATATCTGGCTCAACAAGACATGAACACATTACTCCGGTTCTTAAAGACCTACACTGGCTCCCAATCAGCTCACGCATCAAATACAAAACAATAATAAACATATTCAAAATCAAACACCACATTTCAGCCAACAGCCTGCACACCCTCATTCATCCAGACACCAGCACTCGCCCAAGAAGAAAAGGAACCTCCAACAGAGTCAACACCCCGAGTGACTTCAGAAAAACACGAAAGGATACCACAGAGAGAGCACTCTCCCTGGCTGCCCCAACAATTTGGAACTCCCTCCCAGACGAACTGAGATCGACAACGGACCTCAAAGACTTCCGCAAACAGCTGAAGACAACACTGTTCATAGAACACTATGGACATGTCACTTAACCAACAAGAACCATGTACTCACCCCTTCCAACCCTGATAAGAAACTGTACAATGACACAGGATATATCTTAAACCCTAATTGTATAGAACCTTGTATTATAGCCCATGCTGTACCATAGCGCACAATGTACATAGTTCTACCTAATCTAACACACTTTCCCTCACACGCAATTCATAACATTTCTTTCACTGCATGAATTACACCTCCACTACTTTTGATTGTATTGTTGTGACACTGTCTTGATTGTAGGATAAGGCGGTATAGAAATAATGTTAAATAAATAAATAAATAAATTTATCATTCGACCTTATCATTGGCGATCATTAGGTATTATCCTAATTAGGTGTGTTAGAGTGGAAGGGGCTATGTTTCTGAAAAGTTTAAATGTGGTCATAATTATCATATTTTATTCTGCTGTGGACTGGTAACCAATGAAGCACATATAGAATTGGTGTCATGTGTTCTGACACCAATAGCTCGACTGCTGCTGACTCACTGTCTAGCAGCCCTCAGAAGCCTGTAGCAGTGCCTACCAAATCAGACCTGATCAGTGGCAAACTTCCTGGGACCTAGCCCAACTTCTTGCTCTACTGCTCTGTACCTGTCCAGCTTAGTAGGAAAAAAATGTATTTTTCCCCTTTATATCAAGAAAGACTTGGGGTATGTTTACTAAACCGCGCTCATGTGCGTGGCGCACATTAGCATGTGCTAAGGTACCTTAGTGCACGCTAATGATGCATTTTTGTGCCCCACACACGTGCGCGCCGCACTAAAGTGCCCGCTCATGTGTGCGGCGCGCTGATGTGCGATAGAGGAGTGGAAAGACTCCCGGAGGGCGGAGGAAGGCTTCCCAGGGGCGGAGAGAAGGGGTCAATGGGTGGAGAGTGGGAGGGGAGAGGCTCCCCGCACACGAGCGGGGCTGAAATTCAAGCCAAAAAATACCGTGAGTGAAAAATACCGCGGTAGAGCTGATTTAAAGGGAAGAGAAACCATTTCTGTCAGCAATGTACAGCAAAACCGGGGAAACCTATAAAACAGTGATAAGTGTGATACATGTGCACGGTTCAAAAGTGCAAATAAACATTGAAAATGACCCCAACAAAATCTAAAAAAATTATAATCAAGCTGGGCAATAGTGATAGTAATGGGAAACATCAAAAAACACTCCCAAGAAAGCCGCAAAAAATAAATATGTATTTTAGAAGGGTCTACGCTCCGTCCCCATACAAGGTGAACAATCCCACAGTGAAATAGCACTGATCAGGGTTTCCCTCTCCTTTGGACAGGTTACCTATGGCATGCACATTTCCACAACAGCATGGAGGGCAGGTCAGAATGGGAAATTGGACAGCTGCTGGGAAAGGGGATACAGAGGGTTGCAGGTGGCACATGCTGTGGTGCAGCTGGGGCACAGTGCGGACTAGACAGATGCCTAGATGGCACCTAGGAATGCTGAAACTGAACAGCAGCCAGACAGCAACTGATGAGGGCCCAACATGGGCACGAGAGTGTTTAGCACAGTGTCACAGGGGATAGTACCCAGCAGGTACCCCCAAGGGCACAGAACATTGGCAGGCGGTGAATGGGGGACTTGCAGACAAATTTGCAGGCACCCCTACCCCAGAACCCGCACCATAGGCAGCCGCCTACCCGCACACAGAATGGCCTGAGACTGCGTACCACCAGCACCACCAGCACCACCAGCAAAAGGGCATGTCAGCAGGGTGGCACAGGGGTACTGGAGGTGGAGGGGGGCAGTGGCAGCTGCCCAGAGCAGACCATGGCCTAGCCCTGTATAGGTGGGTGCAATGCACTGCAACAGACAGGCCCTGCCGGACAAACAGTCATGGTATCATCAGGGAATGCACTGTCTCTGTGGCATCACGGTAGTGCAGTGCACACAACCAGCGTGTTTGGAGACAGAAAGTCACAGGTTCAAGCCCCAGCTGGGGCTCCTGCCAATCCAGTCCCCATATTTTACCCACAACTAACTAGTGATAGTAAAGATGAACCTTTACTGCAGAGAACATAAGCATGGTTAAAACACCTATATTTTAGCCTACAGAGCACAGACACCAGAAACATGCACATTACCTAGAGCAGATTCCCCCAAATGCAGTCCTGGAGGGCCACAAAACCTTCAGGGTTTATGCTGTCTCCAATCTAAGGATGGAGTGGTACTGGTGGTGGAGGTGGCAGCAGCTGGTGGCCACAGCAGACCATGGCCTAGCCCTGTCCAGGTGGGTGCCGTGCACTGCAACAAACAGGCCCTGTCGGATGTACAGTCATGGACTCCCCAGGTAATGCGGTTTATCTGTGGCAACAAGGTGGTACAGTGCACACAGACAGTGTGTGCAAGAACAGAAGGTCACAGGTTCAAAGCCCAGCTGGGGCTACTGCCAATCCAGTCCACATATTTTTCCCACAACTAAACCATGATAGTAAGGACAAACCTTTATTGCAGAGAACATACGAATGGTTAATACGCCTATATTTTACCCTACAGAGCACAGACAACATAAACATGCGCATTACCTAGAGCAGAGTCTCCCAAATGCAGTCCTGGAGGGCCAAACACCATTCAGGTTCCATGCTGCCTCTAATAAAGATGCCTCTGCTGCATATCTATGCACCACCCCCATGGTATGCAGATGTATCTCATGCATATTCATGAGGGACAGCATGAAAACCCGAACAGTGTTTGGCACACCAGGACTGGAGTTGGGAACCTCTGCCGTAAAGCAGCAGCCAACAGGGGCAGACACACCCACACCCACACCCACACCCACAGGCCCCATTAGCCAATGCCTCCTGGAGAGGCAGGACATTGGGCCCTGCATGCATCTCCCAATACTAGCACTTGCATACCTTAGCAATGCCACCCTACACCTGGGTATACGGTACACAGCTATCAAATGTTTCCTATGATTACTGGCAGATAGCAATTCCTATGTTAAGCACAGTTTGCTCATTGAGCTCCATCATAATAATCTTTCTGATGTCTGTGGTGTGTGCTGCAAGTCTGGTCTCTGACAGTGTTTACCACCCTGGGGAGTGACCCCCAACAGTATTGTGTACCATACCAATGCCCGTACTGTGCCCAGGACTGGTGTGGTGGCCAGGGCTGCTAAACTCCTCTATAGTAGCACAATGCTGGCATAGGTGTGGGGGTGTCTGTCTGTCTATCCAGTGTGTGGTGGCTGCAAACACCCTCCACAGCCCACACTGCCAGCACTGTTGCCAGTATTGGCCTGCCAATGTGCATAATGAGGAGCAAGGTACCATGGGTATAGCCCGGACAGGGTGGCCTGGCCAGGATGCATCTGCACAGGGCATAGGGCATTGGCTGGGACATTTTAGTGCCCGGCCACCACCTACACAGACAGGGTGGCCTCAGCATGTCCTGCTGGGAGATCACTCTCACCCTGACTGTGCAGTGACCACAGCATGGCCAGGCACCCCCATAGTGCTATATAGTATTTTTTTCAAGTGATATTTATGGTTTTCCTTTTGGAGCCCAGTCACTGATGTATCTGCTTGTTGTGTATGCTGACATCCCAGTTCTGGGTGCATGCATTTCCACCAGGAACATGCACTATGGGCTAGCTAGCAGACTGTTTGCAGCTGGTATGTGTCTTGATGGAGCGCCTTGCAGGGTGCAGCAGTTGAAGGCTTGCTGCAGGAGAATATCAGATAGTGGTGGGGTGCAGCTTAGCATATCCAGGCCTAATGTCTGTCTGCTATTGTGTTATGGATGTGTACAGAGCTGCATTGACTGCCCTGTAGGGTGTCTGTTCCCCAGCAGGACTGGGGTTGATGGTCCCCTCTACTTCCACCATTGCAGGAAGGTAGAATCTGCATCTGTTGATGGAAGACCATGTTTGCCACCCTCAGCCCCTGGAGGAGGGTGGTGGTGGTGGTAGTGGTGTTACATAGTCCTCCTAGGGGTTCATAGAGGCTACACCTGCCTGCGACAAACAAATATATCCAAGGTGTTTCTGCAGAAACTACCTATCTCACACGTTAGCACTGCTGGGGACCTGCAGCATGGTCTATTTCTGCCATGGAAGGTGCTGTGGACCTGGTGCTGGGCGCCCCGCCGCACACTCAGGGTGAGCACAGTACCCGCACAATGTGACGGTGTGTTGCTACTCTGTGCCAGTACCACACACGGTCAGTACCCCCTACCAGGCCGAGGTGCTGTGGGGGTGCATACCCCATCTTGTGTTCATCTGTGGACAGCTGATTTGCATGTGCAGTGCATCATGGGTACGGGTGGCCTAACCCTATCCTGGTGACCACAGCAGACTGTCTATGTGGTGACGTGCAGTCCCTCTACAGCCAGCCAGGGGCTTTCTAGCAGCTATAGAGCTGTAGCCCACTGGTTACTTCACTGCTTGTGGAGCCAGAGGTCATGGGTTCAAATGCACAGTGGGGTTGTTTGATAGGGCTGCCGAAAGCATTATCTCTTTTTAATGTACATTATTGCTGCCAGCAAAAACACTCACTGCGTACTGTACCCATAAGGTGCCTCAGAGGGCGCCCTATAGGGCACCTTATGGTTACCATCCATATAAGGTGCACTATACGTTATCCTGTGGAGCGACTTATAGGGTGCCCTATAGGGGACATTTTAGGGTGCCATGGCGGACAGTGCACTTTATAATGTGCCCTATGGAGTGCCTTATATGGTGCCTTATGCGGCACCTTCAGTTACGGCACTTGAGGGCGTGTTTGCTGGCAGCAATTAATAAAATACAAATAAAGTCCTGCAGGAAACAATACACACATTGCAAAGCTGACGCCTCAGCCAGCCTTACATATTAGGCACACTGGGGAGCAAACTCATGACCCCTGTATCAGCAGTCAGTGCCTTAACCATTGTGCTACACTGCTGTTCCTCCTTGCATGTCAGCGCACCTACTTCAGATTTCCATGCGTTTAAATGCACAGTGCTGCCATCAAACACAGTGCTATGACCTTGCTGTGCCTCATAGGGCACCCTATATGGCGCCGTATAGGGCACCCTTTCAGCAACACTGTAGGGTGCCGTGGCGGACATTGCACTTTAAAATGTGCCCTCTGGGGTACCCTATGAGGCGCCTTATGCAGCACCTTATGTTGCAATACTTTGAGGGTGTGTTTGCTGGCAGCACTAATTAACATAAAAATAAAATGCCCCCTACAGCAATATTACCTATAACAGGTAATGCCTCAGCCAGCCTTCTTCATTAGGCACAGTGGGGGATTGAACCCATGACTCCTGCATCACTGGTCAGTGTCTTAAACATTGTGCTACCCTGCTGCTCCTCTTTGCATCTCAGCACACCTAATTATGATATTTATTCCTTAAACTGCACAGTGCTGCCATCAAAAACAGTGCTGTGACCTTGCGGTACCTCATACGGCACCCTATAAAGCGCCCTATAAGCAACATTCTAGGGTGCCTTGGCGGACAGTGCACTTTAAAATGTGCCTTATGGAGCGCCTTATGTTAACACGCTTTGAGAGTGCGTTTGCTAGTAGAGGTAATTAAACTATAAATAAAATGCCTCCTAAAGAAATCTTCCCCATAATAGGTAATGCCTCAGGCAGCCTTTTTCATTCGGCACAGTGGGAGATTGAACCCATGATCCCTGCAGCATCGGTCAGTGTCTTAACCATTGTACTGTGGCCCTGTTCCTGTGCTTACACATCAGCGCGCTGCTTATGCTTCCCGTGCAAGTTTCTCATGCGCTAATGTGCACGGCGCACATGAGCGCGGCGCACATGAGCTCAGCGCACATTAGCGCATGATTAATCCCGTTTTTGCTTTTTTCTGACTGAAACGCCCACTCCTTATATGGCATCCGCACACTAGCGCGGCGCGCACCCTAACGGGGTTTTAGTAAACATACCCCTTGGACTTCCTATTTATTGCTAAATACTTTGCTTGGGGAGAAGAAGGGATTGATTCTTCATGCAAAATGTCTGGAAGGACATACAATTTCCTGTTATTTTAGGATTAAAATGAAGGGCGTGTTTGCCATCATTTAGAAGGACTGAAGCAATAGAAAAGATTAGAAGGAATTGAACTGGTTCTTACAACAGCTCAAAATTTTGTAATTTTTAAAAACATTATCCCCCTCCTCCCCCCCAACTAATTTAAGTATGGAGCTAGAGAACTTGTTAAAAAGAGTCATTTATTTAATATTTCAGTCTCCTTGCTTTATAATTTTGGGGGATATAAATCTACATCTAGAACTTTTACAGATTATAGTTGACACCATCTCAGTTCTAAAATTGCTTGGACTTACTTTTCATACAGCAGGCCTAACACACCAAGCTGGGCAATGCTTGGATGGGAATGTTTACACCACAGAAGGTTTTAATTGGCACCTAGGATATGGTTCTCTGGGTATCAACTGATATAGACAGATTATTTTAAACTTGATTTTAATATTATGACAGAATGGTAATAAAGACAAAGGTGAATGGGTATTCATTATTTATTTATTAAGTTTCTTATATTTGTTTACAGTCCACCTATCTAAATAGTCTAAGTGGGTAATGAATGAACATAAGATCTTAGCTACATCTAATATACTCACAATCACACACATATTATGCAAACTAACTCAAGAACAAAACAGAAAAATACAATAAGGTATCTTTATGTAAAAGCATATTTAAAAGATAAAATCAAGCATTTGAATTTTTGCTTCAACTTATCTCATTAAATACCCCGTCCCCTAATCTTCAATATATCTAATTCAACATATATTATAATAGGAAGAACATTTCAAAGCAGAAGGCAAGCTATTGCAAGTGCCTGGGAGCATACACAGTCCATGGGCACATCTTTAGATAAGGACACCTCAAGTAACACTTGATAAGGGAACCACAAGGTTGGCAGTGGTGCACATGGAATCAAGCCAACACAACTGTATTGGGGATGTACTTCTCATAGATTTAAATACCACCAGAGGTTTGAATCAAACACTATAAGCCAACAGTGATCAAAATAACTCCTTAAGACTTAGCATAATATGCTTGTAAGTAGAGCGTCAAAAATCAGCATTGATGCTGTATTCTGAGCCAGCTGAAGGACTTTAATAGAAGCCATGGGTAATCCTGAATAAATGGACTGCAATAGTCAAGGGCAAGAAAAATCATTGCTTGCATCACTGTCTAAAATTTGAACGGGTTTCTAATAGAGGTTTCAGTCTTCGAGGTAAACTAAAAAAGAATGAAGTCACACTCTGAATTTGTGATATCATTGTTAGTTGAGAATCCAATTGAACCCCAAGATATTTAACCTCTTACTGAAGCAGATTAACCAAATCACCAAATGCCTAATTGATGGGTGGAGGGAACCTAATAGCGGTACCTTGGAAATCAATAGGAAACATCAGACAAATGGTGATATTAATTCAGGGTCATATAATACTATATATAACATACAATCATACCTCTATTTAAACTTATATAGAAAATAAAAAAATATTGTTTTTGTTGGACTCTTCAACCACTTAATTTGAGGTCTTATTCTTTTTTTTTTAAACTTTTATTTTCATTTTGCAACAAACAAAAGAAACAACACACCAAAAGAGACAAAACAAGTATACAATAAGGAAAAGTAAACCCATACCCCCCACCCCGATGCTTCTTCTCTACCCGATTATATCAGCATGTGAGCGCTTCCAAGTAACAGTGATTATACATCAAACGATCAAAAGAGTATCTACAATACAGCATGATCATGGAACAGAGATATATACAAAGTTAGACAGTCAGATGAGAGCATTTAGCAAAATGTACATAGTCATTGAGCATCTTCCATTGAAACCAATGAGAAGGAGTCTGAACGGAGGAAGCGAACAGACGAGGTAGTTGTTCATATTTACTGTAAAGACAGGCATGATTCCACCATTCATTGGGGCTCAGATGGGAGCTAATTTTCCAGTATTACTTAATTAGGGAAATAGCAATGCCAAGCATAAAGTTCGAGAGGAGATCAGCCATATTTGGGAGAGAGGGGATCCCCGCAACTGGGCGAAGTCCCACTATCCTCCAAGAAAGGGGCTCCTGAGAGTGCTAGATAAACTAAATATGACCCCAGACCCGACGCCAGAAATACTGTAGTGCGGGATATTCATGCAGAACATGAGGCAATGAACCAATGGCCGCAGGACGCGTCCAGCAACCATTGCCCTGAGTAGTGTTCCAATTGTCTAATCTGTGAGAAGTGTAAAAACACCGGTGGGCTAGAAAGAAGAGGGCCTGAGTGAGTGACTGAGTGAGTGAGGCGGATCAGGAACCCGTGTCCCTCTACTCCAGATAAGGCTCCATTGCTCCGAGGTCAAAGTCACATGCAATTCTCTCTCCCATACTTTCTGCGCGATAGGGGTATCTCTAGTCATAGCATTACATAAGGTTTAGTAAAATTGGATGCTACACCCGGTGAACTACCGAGAGATCGGAAAGTCTCCAATCAACCTGATGTAGGGAATGCCAATGGCGGGAGTACTCTAGTGCTCCGAAGGCGATGCTGAAGTTGCACTGACCAGAGTCGGGAGTCTAAAGATTGCATAAGAGTATTAAAGGCACCTAAAGTGTCTAGAAGCATTGGTGGATAGTGGGAGTCTGACGGGAGAGTCGTACCAGGGAGAAAGGTAAGAGGAATCGGTTTGCAAAGGCCCGCTTCTATATCTAGCCACACAGGTCTACTCGGTACTGGATTTTCCAACCAACGAGCACCGTGCTTGAGAAGAAAAAATTGAGGGAACACTTGAGTAAAATCGCCACCAAGTATTAATGGAGCATTGGCAGAGGCCTAGGCCAACTGCGCAATACTTGCATAGTAAGCAGGGTTGTCCGCATTCGGGGCCTAGTGCAAATACACGTGAATTCACTATCTCCAACCTCAAGGTGTACACGGGCCCATCTACCCTCCTTGTCAGCGCTAATATCAGGTACAGTAGCGTGCAAAGACTTCTTAACCAGGATGGTTATCCCGTACCATTTGGAAACGGTGGGAGAATAGGCAGCTACCATGTGAGGCTTAGCATTGAGTTTCAGTGTTTCAGCAGAGTTTAAATGCGTTTCCTGAAGAAAACACTAAATCAACATGCTCATGGCTAAGATAGCTAAGGATTTTCTTTCCTTTGAGTGGACCATTAATGCCTTTGACGGTGAATGAGAAGATTTTACATAAGGCCATTCAGAAAAGTTAAAAATTCTGAGCATGATAGCACACATAATTTCACTATGTCCCTCAAGCTGACTGTATCTGGCTGTACACATGACATAGGAAAAATAAGCTAATATAATACAATGAAGCGCCCCACATTAACAAAGAAAACCACAGTACGGTAGAGGAGAAGCAAAACCCCAAAATTACTGGCGACCATGTGTCTGCGGGGAGAAACCCCAGAGAAGGCCGAAATTGAAAAAACACATAACCTGTAGAACTGTGCGTGCTCCGAATCCGACCGAGGCACACATCATGAAGGGATAGGAGACCAAAAAACAAAAGTCATATAGAGAAAGAAAGAAAGTCCAGGCTATTTCTGTGCTTGGCTATGACCGCCGCATCGGGCCCTTCAAAATGGCGGATAGAGCCGGCAGATAAGAGTCCAAGATTTGGGATTAGCGCATCTGCTCTGCTTCTTTGGAGTCTAAAAATGTTGATAGTAGATCAGGATCTTCGAACGTCCTGGTTTGGTTGTGGAGAGTCACTCGGAGCTTCGCTGGATACAACAGGCCAAAGCGAGCCTGTAGCTGTTGAAGTCGAGGGCGAAAAGCAAGGAGTTTCTTCCGACGGTCAACGGTAGGCTTTGCCAAATCAGGAAAAAAGGAGACCTTACGACCTTCAAATTCCAAATGAGGATTCGCTCGGGCAACATGTAAAATTTGTTCCACTTGTTGATATCGTAGCAAGCTAAAGATAATAGGCCGGGGGGTCGTGCGGTTGAGCGCCATGTGGGCAGGAACACGGTGTGCTCGATCGATTTCCAGTTCTCTGTGAAAAGTGATCCTCAGCAAGGAGGGAAGAGTTTTGAGCAAGAATTCTCTGATATCTCCTGCTTCCACCCCCTCCGGTATTCCGAGGAGCCTCACATTGTTGCGACGGGCTCGATTATTGCTATCTTCTAACTCCTTTTGAAGATTCTGTATCTGGCGCTCAGCCTTGTCCAGTTTGCCCAAGCGCACCTCGTGCGAGTCGAGGACCCCCGCCATGTTGTCCTGCCGTAATGAAAGACTTTCAAGTCGGTCCTGGAGCACTCCAAAGTCTTCTCGCATGGCTCGAAGCGCTTCTCCATTGGACTGCACCAATTCCTTCACGCCGCGTATTTCCTCCAAAATCTCCAGGTGCATTTCGGGGTTTTCACGAAATGGGACCATCTTCTGTGGGGAGGACACCTCTGTTTTGGAGCGTTTTCCGTGAGAAGAAGAAGGAGACCCGAAGTCCAAGCGCGCTGGTTTATGGGCCGCCATCCCCCCCGAGGTGCCCCGGTCAGCTCGGAGCGAAATATTAAATTTGTATAGGTATTAAGTCAGGATTCTAAGTAGGCCTCTCGGGAGCTTCAACGCAAAGCGTCCTACCCGCTGGACATCAGGCTCCGCCCCCCTTGAGGTCTTATTCTATCATTTGAATCCTTTTTATTTTATTGTATAATTGAAATAGCCTTTTAATAAAGATCAGATCCAGTTCATATTAAGGTCTGATCAAAGGGTGCATTTTCTCTGTACCAATCCAAGTCGATTTCAGAGTCACTCTGTTTAAGTGTAAAAAGGCTTCAAGATTCCAGTTCTCATTCAGAAGCCAATCTCTGTTTTAACTTCTCAAATCAAATAAATAGCCCTGACATAGCTATGTTTCAGACCACTCCAAAACATTTTTGTGTTTGTGTCCAGCTTTAGTTGTTAACTTTTCTACTTATCTGATTTGTGCAGCTTTGATATCTTCAATCAAACCACACAATGTTGCTCCACTACTAATTTCTACTAATCATTTGTATAGTGCTACAAGGCGTAAGCAGTGCTGCACATATAGATTTAAGACACAATCCATGCTCTTCAGAGCTTACAATCAAGATGAAAAAACATCACAAAACTGGGAACTAGGGGATAGCAAGAAACACATAAATAGTGGACAAGAGAATGAGGAGAATCAGGATCCAAAAGTAGCCTCAAAGAGGTGGATCTTCAGCCTGGACTTGAATAGGGCCAGAGAAGGAGACTGAAGCACCGACTCAGGTAGTTTGTTCCAGGCATATGGAACATCAAGATGGAGTGAACAAAGCCAGGAGTTGGCAGTGGCAGAGAATGACACAGATAAAGGGGATCTGCCAGAGGAGTGGAGTTCCTGAGGAGGAGTGTAAAGTGAGATAATAGAGGAAAGGTAGTGAGGAGACGCAGAATGAATGCACTTGTAGGTAAGTAGGAGTTTGAACTGGATACGGAAATGTATAGGGAGCCAGTGAAGTGACTTGAGAAGAGAGGTTACATAAGCATATCGACACTGGTGGAAGATAAGCCATGCAGCTGAGTTTTAAACAGAATGAAGGGGAGAAAGATGATTCAGAAGGAGACCAATGAGGAGCTGGTTGCAAAAGTCAGGAAGAGGGAAGAGGGACTAAGTAGTTTGTATAGAAAGGAAGGGACAAATTTTGCCAATGCTATAGAGAAAGAAGCAACCCAATGTACTTCATTCCATCTCCAACAATATTGAGGGATAACGTCTTACATCACATTACATTGAAGGGAGAAAAAGGTCCTGATTGGAGGTTAAATGGTATATATGAGTGCATGTGTTGCATTTGTCGGCAGTTTTAATAAGAAATGACAGCAGGATGGAATGTTTGAATGTGTTTTGCTGGAAAGATGATTCCTGTGTGCTGATATTCTTCTGTTTGGGTGAAATTGAGAAGTAGAATATTTTGAGGGGGTATGTTAGTGAATTTTAATGTGTGATGTTGATGTGGTATAATAATGTTTCCTATTTGGTTTGCCTTTTTAGCGTGTGAGCGGCATGAAATAATGGCCTGCTTCCCCCTGACAAAGCGGTTGAGAAATGATGTAAAGGCGTCCACAGTGGCATTGTGATTAAAACAAACAGATAAGTATCCTGTTCTGCCCTGCAGGATTACTGAGGTGAAAACAGGGTTAATTGGGCAGATGTGTGTTATGTTGTGCCTTGCAGGATTTAATGTGTTAAAATCAAATTAAATGTTGCAGTTGGTTGTGCTACATGCGCTACATGCTTTATGGACTTTAGCTGTTCATTGCATATTGTTGTGTGGTGAATTATTGTTTGTTATATTTTGAGGAAATGCAATTTTTAAGTAAATTCAAATTTGTGGTTAAATTGTACACTTATCTTATGAAAGTTTGTTTAGGATCCTTGATATTCCAGAGCTAGGTCCGTGGACTAGATTGATATGCCTGGATATGTTTGCTAAAGGGTCTGAGATCCTTTTTCTCACTTCAGTGTTATGTGATATTAAAAGTTATCCCTCAATATTGATAGAGTTAGAATGAGGTTTGTGGGGTGGATATATTACCTTTCTTCATTCTAAGATTGTTGGACACAGGTTTTAGTTACAGTATCTATTGGATATGTGCAGAGAGAGTAGAGTCTACCAATAGCCAGATTAATATGAATAAAATACAGTCTCTAAAATGCTTGTTTTCAAATTCTAGAAGTTTAAAAAATAAGGTGGGAGAGTTAGAATATATAGCACTAAAAGAAAGGTTAGATATGATTGGTATCTCAGAGATATGGTGGAAGGAGGACAACCAGTGGGACACTGTGATACCTGGATACAAATTATATTGTAATGCAAGGCTAATCAAAATTGGTGGAGGGGTTGTGCTCTATTATAGAGAGGGCATTGAGTTACAAAGGATTAAAGTTTTGCAGGAAACAAAATTTTCTGTAGAATCTTTATGAATTGAAATTTCATATAAAAAAGGGAAAGGCGATGGCAGTGGGGGTGTACTATCGACATCTGGCCAGAATGAACAAATGGATGATGAAATGCTCAAAGAAATCAGGGAACCTAACAAAACTTACAGCATAGTGATAATAATGGGCGATTTCAATTACCCCAGTATTGGCTGGGTCAGTGTCACGGCAGGACACGCTAGGGAGATAAAGTTCCTAGATGAAATAAATGACTGCTGCTTAAAGCAGCTGGTTCATGAACCAAACAGAGGGGAAGCCATTTTGAACCTAGCCTTTAGTGGAACACCAGATCTGGTGCAAGAGATAAGGGTGTTGGGGCCACTTGGCAATAGTGATCATAGCATAATCGAGTTTGATTTAATTAATGGAGAAGGGATGGTAAAGAAATCCACAGTAATACCTTTTAACTTTCGAAAGAGAGACTATGATAAAATGAGGAAAATAGTTTAAAAAAACCAAAAAGGAGCAATAGCAAAGGTTAAAGGTTTACATCAAGCTTGGGTGTTGTTTAAAAATATTATCTTGGAAGACCAGTCCAGCTGTATTCCACACTTCAAGAAAAGTGGAAGGAAGTTCAAAAAACTGCCAGCATGGTTTAAAGGTGAGGTCAGAGAGGCTGTTGTTGCCAAAAAAGCATCTTTCAGGAATGGGAAAAAAGAGCCAAATGACGAAAACTGGAAATAGCAGAAGCACTGGCAAGTTAAATGCAAGGCATTGATAAGGCAGGCAAAGAGAGAATTTGAGAAGAAGATTGCTGCAGAAGCAAAAATGTGTAATAAAGACTTTTTCAAGTATATTTGTAGCAAACAAACTGTGAATCAGTTGGACTATTAGATGATAGAGGGGTAAAAGGGGCACTAAGGCAAGGCATTGATAATGCAGGCAAAGGGAGAATTTGAGAAGCTTGCTGCGGAAGCAAAAACAAGTAATAAAGACTTTTTCAAGTACATTTGTAGCAAAAAAACTGTGAGAGAGTCAGTTGGTCCATTATGATAGAGGGGTTAAAATGGCACTAAGAGGCGACAAGGTGATAGCAGAGAGACTGAATGAATTCTTTTCTTCGGTCTTTACTGAGGCAGATGTAGGGATGTTACGCATAACTGAAGTGGTATTTAAAGGTGATACTGTGGAAAAATTGAAAGAAATATCGATATACCAGAAGATGTATTACAACTATTTGATAAACTGAAGAGTAGCGTATCATCTGTACTGGATGGTATACATTCAAGAACTGAAATATGAGATTGCAGACCTGCTTAGAGTAATCTGTGAACTATCACTAAAATCATCTTTAATACCTGAAGATCGGAAGATGGCCAAAGTTACGCCAATTTTTAAAAAGGGTTTCAGGGGTGATCCGGGAAACTACCGACAAGTAAGCCTGACTTAAGTACTGGGAAAATTGTAGAAACTATCATAAAGGACAAAATTACTAAACATGTAGATAGTCATGGCTTAATGGGAGGCAGCCAATATGGCTTTAGACAAGGAAAATCTTGTTTTATTAATCTCTTATGTTTTTTGAAGGTGTGAATAAACAGGTAGACAAAGGTGAGTCAGTTGATATAGTGTATCTGGACTTTAAGAAATCCTTAGACAAGGTCCCCCATCAGAGATGTTTGCCAAAATTAAAAGTCATGGGATAGGAGGCAGTGTACTATTGTGAATCAGGAACTATTTAAAAGATAGAAAGCAGAGGGTAGAGCTAAATGGCCAATTATCCCAATGGAGAAAAGTGAATAGTGGAGTACCCCAGGAATCTGTACTGGGTCCACTGCTTTTTGACATATTCATAAATGACCTGGAAAAGGGAATAACGAGTGAGGTTATCAAATTTGCAGATGACACAAAACTATTTAAAGTTGTTAAAACCCATGAGGATAGTGGAAAATTGCAAGAGGATCTTCATAAATTAGAAGACTGGGTATCCAAATGGCAGATGAAATTTAATGTGGACAAGGGCAAAGTTATGCACCTAGGAAAGAACATCCCAAACTATGGTTACACGATGCAAGTTTCCACATTTGGAACCACTACCCACGAAAAAGATTTAGATGTCATCATGGATAACATGTTAAATCCCTCCGCCCTGTGTGCAGCAGCAGCCAAGAGAGCAAATAGAAGGCTAGGTATCATAAGGAAAGGAATGGAAAATAAAACAAAGGATATTATAATACCTTTGTATCGTTCCATGGTGTGACCGCATCTTGAATATTGTGTGCAATTCTGGTCGGCGTATCTTAAAAAGGATATAGTGTTATTAGAAAATGTACAAAGAAGAGCCACCAAAATGGTAAAAGGGATGGAAAGATACACCTATGAAGAGAGGCTAAAAAGGTTAGGGCTCTTCAACCTGGAAAAGAGATGGCTGAGGGGAGATATGATAGAGGTCGATAAATTAATGAATGGAGTGGAACGGTTAAACATAGATCAATTGCTTACATCATCAGAATATAGAAAAACTAAGAAACATGCAATGAAGCTACAGGGTAACCTATTTAAGACTAATAAGAGAAAAAAAATTTTCACTCAACGCATAATCAAACTCTGGAATTTGTTACCGGAGTATCTAGTAAAAGCTATTAGTATAGCTAGGTTTAAAAAAAGTTTGGACAAGTGCCTGGAGGAAAGGTCCATAAGCCATTATTAAAAGCGAACCAGGATATCACTGCTTGATCCAATACAAGCATTGTGGAACCTGTGTCTTTGGGGAAACTGCTAGGTACTTATGACCTAGATTGGCCACTGTTGGAAACAGGATACTGGGCTTGATGGACCTTGGTCTGACCCAGTATGGCATATCTTATGTTCTTATGTTTATATTCTAAAGATGACCCCAAGGTTGTAAGCAGAGGAAATGGAGGAGTATAGTGCTATCCACAGAAATAGAGAAAGGAGGAAGTGGAGAGGTGAATTTGGAGGGGAAAATAAGGTGCTCAGTTTGGCCGTGTTCAGTTTCAGATGACAGTGAGACATTGAGGCAGCAATGTTGGATAGACAGGCATAGATCTGGGCCTGGATTCCTGGAGAGATTTTAATTGCAGAAAAGTAGATCTGAGAGTTATCAGCATAAAGATGATACCGAAAACCATGGGTAGAAATAAGTGCATCAAGGGACTGAGTACAGAGAGAGAAAATGAGAGATCCCAAGACAGAGCCCTGAGGTATATCAGTTTAAAGAGTGATGGCAGTAGAGAAGGGTCTACCAGAACATAAATTAAAAGTCCAATGGGAAAGATAAGAAGAAATCCAGGAGAGAACAGAACCCCTAAATCCAAGCAAGGACAGGTCATCGAGGAGAAGATGGTGGTCAACAATCTCAAAGGCAGCAGAAAGGTCAAGAAGGAATTCTCCTCTCTCATTCAAATGTCACAACATTCCTCCAATGGAGATTACTCCTGCTGACTCTAGCCTATTCTAGTACTGCTGGGTTTCAATTTCAGCAAGATTTGGGCCCGATTTTCGAAGGCATTTATATGGGTAACTGCCCATTTTAACCATGTAAATGCCTTAACCGGGATTTTTCAAAGGCATTTACATGGGTAGTGCCTTGGAGAATCCCAGTTAAGTCCCTAATGCACTCAGTTAGCATTGGGGCATATTGGGGGCATTCTGGGCAGATCGGCAATGGAAGAAAGGGCTAAGCGGTTAGCAGCAATGTTCACTGCTACCCGGTTAGCCCTTGGCGCCTTAAAGATAGCATTATGTCATGAGAATATATCCAAAAGGCTTGTCATGGGCTGCAAGACCAAAACAGTGGCCACATATAGACTCTAAAAAGAACTGCCAACAATGCAAAGCCTTGCGATAAACCAATCAGAGGGGGGGGGGGGGGTTTGCCCACACTTCATGAGTCCAGTCCATCAGGAATGATGTGAATCATTCCAGAATATTTGGGCCAATCTCAAATTCTGCCATTCTGGAATGTCAAATGGAATGGTTGACTGAATCTGAGACACAATACAAATCTAAAAAATGTTGCAAGT
Source organism: Ichthyophis bannanicus (assembly GCA_033557465.1). Taxonomy (NCBI): domain Eukaryota; kingdom Metazoa; phylum Chordata; class Amphibia; order Gymnophiona; family Ichthyophiidae; genus Ichthyophis; species Ichthyophis bannanicus. The sequence goes on from CM066031.1 coordinate 1,316,084,491, forward strand.
AAGCTCCTCTAGTTAACACAAGCCGCTGCACTAACTCTGGAAACAGGAGTTCTCCGTACAATGACCTACCCAAAAATGATACTGATCTTGGTGTAACCCAATGGTAAAATGAATAGAGGGAAAACATCTATCTGGGGGTCCAGGGAATGCTCCAGAGCATCAGGAGATAGCTCTAAATAATTGTAATAAGACTCTATGCAACGGTATTATAGAAAATGTGCATTAAAAAAAGGAAAAGGAAGATTTTTTTTATGTATAGAATGTGACTGGGCAGTGATGTCATCAGGCATAGCAGAACTTACCAAAGTTAGAACACCTGTAAAGCTGTTTCTGGCAGCTGGTGCTTGGAAATGAAAGGGTGTGGATGTACATTTCCTGGTCTGATTAAGGAGGCCTCAGTTTGAGTGATTTTTGAAGGAATTGAAAGTTTGTGAATGAGATTGAGATAAGAACATAAGAAATGCCATACTGGGCCAGACCAAGGTCCATCAAGCCCAGTATCCTTTTCCAACAGTGGCCAATCTAGATCACAAGTACCTGGCAGTTACCCAAAGTCCACAGCTTCTACAATGCTCATCCTGGGGTAAGCAGTGGATTTCCCGGGTCCTCTTTAATAATGGTTTATGGACCTTTCCTCCAGGAACTTGTCCAAATCTTTTCTAAACCCAGATACATTAACAGCTTTTACTAAATCCTCCAGTAACGAATTCCAGAGTTTGATTACACGATGAGTGAAAAAATATTTTCTCTTATTAGTCTTAAATGGGTTACTTTTTAGCTTCATTGTGTGCCCTCTAGTCTTTCTACTTTTTAATGGTGTAAACAACCAATCTACATTAACTCGTTCCACTCCATTCATTAATTTATAGACTTCTATCATATCTCCCCTCAGCCTTCTCTTTTCCAAGTTGAAGAGCACTAACCTTTTAAGCCTTTCCTTATATGAGTATCTTTCCATCCCTTTTATCATTTTAGTGGTTCTTCTCTGTACCTTTTCTAATACTGCTATATCCTTTTTAAGATACGGTGACCAAAATTTCACACAATATTCAAGGTACAGTTGAACCATGGAATGATACAGAGGTATTATAAAGTGTAGTTACTCACTTGTAACAGGTGATCTCTGGGAACAGCAGGAATTTAGTCTTCACATATGGGTATCATCGGTACCTACGGAGCCTGCGCGGGAACGCTCCCCAGCGTCCAATAGGAACGCTTTTGGGAGCATCCCTCAGCACATGCGCACTGCCTTCCCGCCTTTCCAACTGTCCCTCTTCAGTTAAGTTTGTAGCTGAGTGAAAGGATAGAGGGAGAGAGGAAAGAGACAGAGAGATAGAGAGACAACTCCTAGGGGAGGTGGGTAGGTTGTGAAGACTAAATTCCTGATGTTCCCGGAGATCACCTGTACAGGTAAGTAACTAAGCCATCTCTAGGAACAAGCAGGAATGTAGTCTTCACATATGGGGACTCCCTAGATGAAGATGCCAGGGAGATGACCCCAGGAAGCTGCCACCTATAGTGAGGTGGGCCATGCTTCCTCCCATGAATCTCTGGTATCCTACCAGGGTTGGTGGGTAGGAGTTGAATTAGGTCTGAAAGAGATTATGAAGAACATCTTGGCCAAAGAAGGCATCCCAATGGGAGGCTTTATCCAGGCAGTAGTGGGCTGTGAAGGTATGTACCAAAGCCCAGGTGGCTGCTCGACAAATGTCATCGATAGAAACAGAGTGGAGATTAGCCATGGAAGTTGCCATGGCTCTCATGTTATGAGCTGTGACATGGCCTTGAAGAGGAAGACCCTTACTCTCATAAGTAAAGGATATGCATTGGGCAATCCATTTAGATAAAGTTCTTTTGGAGACTGGAAGTCCCAAATGACTAGGGTCAAAAGCTATAAAAAGTTGCGAGGACTTTCTATGTTGCTGTGTTCTCTGTAGGTAAAAGGCTAAGGTTCTTTTACAATCCAAAGTGTGAAGGTTTCTTTCTGCATTAGAGGCGTGAGGCCTTGGAAAAAATACAGGAAGATAAATTGATTGATTTAAATGAAAAGGCGAAACCACCTTTGGCATAAAGTGTGGATGAGTTCTAAGAACAACCTTATCATGATGAAACCTAGAATAAGGAGGATCAGCCACTAAAGCTTGCAGTTTACTAATGCGACATGCAGAGGTGATTGCAATTAGGAAGATGGCCTTCCAGGTCAAAAGTTTAAGGGTTGTAGTGGCTAAAGGCTCAAAAGGTGGCTTCATAAGCTGCCTGAGAACTAGATTTAGATCCCATGTCACCGGTGGTGGCTTAATGGGAGGTTTGGTTAATAGAAGACCTCTCATAAATCTGGATATGAGTGGATGAGAGGAAATTGGTTGTCCATTCAGAGGCTTATAAGAAGCTGCAATTGCACTGAAATGGACTCTTACCGAATTGGTCTTTAGACCAGAATTCGATAAGTGGAGGAGATACTCTAGTATCAATTCTAAAGGTATGACAAGGGGCTTTAATCCCTTCTTGGAGCACCATATAGTAAATCGTTTCAACTTGAAGGCATAAGATCTTCTTGTGGAAAGTTTCCTAGAAGCCTGAAGGATATCCTTTACCTGTTGGGACAGGTTGAAATCCTGAAGGTCTAAGCCTTCAGCAACCAGGCCATGAGATGCAGGGACTGGGGATTCAGGTGCCATAGCGTCCCGTCCTCTTGGGAAAGGAGATCTGGAGCATGCCCTAACTACAGAGGTACAGCTTGAGAGAGATGTAGAAGCAGGGGATACCGCGGTAGGCGTGGCCATCGTGGCGCTATGAGAATCATGCGACCCCTGTCTCTCTGAAGCTTGAAGATTGTTTTGGGGATGAGGGAAATGGGTGGGAAGGCATAAAGGAAGTCCTGACCCCAGTGAAGGAGGAAGGCATCCCTTGCCTGACAATTGTGAGCCAGAATCCTGGAACAGAACCGGGGAAGTTTGGCATTCAGTGGACTTGCAAAGAGGTCTATGTCTGGAGTGCCCCAGAGATGAAATATCTTTGCCACCTGGTCTAGGTGGCGGGACCACTCGTGAGGCAGCAGTACTCAACTGAGTTTGTCTGCCCAAAGGTTTTGAATGCCTGGAAGATATACTACTAGAATGTGAATTTGATACGATCTGGCGAGGGCCCACAGTCGTAAAGCTTCGTTGCATAATGACAAAGAGCCTGTCCCGCCCTGCTTGTTCACATAGAACATGGCTACTTGATTGTCTGTTTGGACTAGGACTGTCTTGTATCTGAGTTGGGCGTGGAATACTCAAAGAGCTAAATAGATTGCTCTTAATTCCAAGAGGTTTATGTGTAGAGCAGCCTCCTGTGGAGTCCAGGTGCCCTGGGTAGAGAGATGATTCAGGTGTGCTCCCCAACCCACCTGTGATGCATCTGTTGTTAGGGTGGCCTGAAAGAGGGGTTGATGGAAAGGAGACCCCACTGTCAGATTTTCTAGTGATTGCCACCATTGGAGGGACAAAATTAGTCATTGAGTGTTTATTATTTTGTCCGATAAATGACCTGTGGCCTGTATCCACTGTGTGGATAGGATCCACTGAGCTGCTCGCATGTGGAGGCGAGCATATGGGACTACATGAACTGTGGATGCCATATGTCCCAGCAGCTGTAGTAGCTCTCGAGCAGTTAGGGAGGATTTCCCCACTGCTTGAGAAGCTAGTTGCATTATGCAAAGACACCGGGCCCATGGAAGGAAAGCCTTTGCCTGTCTGGTAACTAGACAGGTCCCTATGAATTCCAGGCATTGGGAAGGAACAAGTTGGGATTTTGGAAAGTTTATTACCAATCCCAAGTATTGGAGGATTCGCATTGTGCAAGACAGTGCAGTGAAGGTCTCTGCAACTGTAGGGGCTCAAATGAGCCAGTTGTCTAAGTAAGGGAAGACAAATATCCCAAGGGTTCGCAGAAATGCAGCTACTACTGCCATGCATTTCATGAATACCCTTGGTGCTGAAGCCAGACCAAAGGGAAGAACCCTGTACTGGAAATGTTTTCCCTTGAAAAGGAATCGTAAGAATTTCCTGTGATCTGGATGGATCAGAATGTGAGTGTATGCATCCTTTAAATCTAGAGAGCAAAGCCAATCCTGGCTTTGAAGGTATGGGAGAAGAGTTTTTAGAGAAATCATTTTGAACTCTCGAAACAGGCATTTGTTCAATTCTCTGAGGTCTAGAATGGGTCTGTGCCCTCCTGTTTTCTTTGGAATAAGAAAATAGGGGGAGTAGAACCCTGCACCCCGTTGAAGAATGGGTACCTCTTCTATTGCCCCTTGGGCAAGAAGTGTTGAGACCTCGTGATTTAGCAGATTGTCTGTGGAGGTTTGAAAATTGAATTGCCTTAGAATTGTAGGAGGGGGCATGCTGTGAAAATGGAGCTTGTACCCCTCTCCTACAATGGACAGAGTCCAATCTTCTGCTGTTATCTGATGCCATCTGTTGGCAAAGTGGCATAACCTGTCTGGGATATTGGGGGGTTGGGGACCCCTCAGAGGCAGGAAGGGTAAGCTCTCTAGGAAGGAGTCAAAGCCCTTGAGGGGGCTGAACCTGCAGAGCTGGTTGGGCTCTTGGGCCTTTTGGCTTCTTTTGCTGTCTAGTTTGTCCCTTTTGGACAACCTGACCCTGAGACTGACTCTGCTGGGTATAGGAAGGATAAAACTTCCTCTTTTTGCTGAAAGAGGGTTTTTATAAGGCTTCTTTTTGGCTGGAGTGGCTGCAGATTTCAACAATCTATCTAGAGTAGTATTGTCATCATCTAACTCATTAGCCTTTTCCTGCCAGTTCTTGCCAAAGAGATTCTCTCCCATGCAAGGAATGCTGCCTAACTTGTCCTGTACCCAAGTCTCCAAGTCTGATGCCTGAAGCCAGGCAATCCGTCGTGCGCCAATGGCAATAGCAGAGGTTCTGCTGATGCATTCAAAGCAGTCAAAGGCTGCACGGTTTACAAACTTGGAGACGTCTTGAGCATGCTTAACTAGAGCAAGAAAGTCTTGTCTCTTGTCATATGGGAGAAATGGGCTGATAAGCTCCATGTCTCCTGTAACTTCCTTGAGTTACATTCCCATATATAGTATATATGAACTGATCCTAGCTGAAAGCATGGAAGCCTGAAAAGTTTGACGCCGAAAAGCGTCCAGAGTCCTGCATTCACGACCTGGGGGATTGGATGCATGCCTCTTTGCACTTTTCATCCTACGCATAGCTGACTCCACCACCATTGAATGGTGTGGCAGCTGAGTCTTTTGAAATCCAGGATATGGTGGAACTCGATACATAGTATCCAGTCTCCTAGAATGAGGAGATATAGTCAGAGGTGTCTCCCACATTCTGAGCATCAGGTTATGCAGAATTTCATGGATGGGCAGAGTGGCTGCCTCTTTTGGAGCCTTAGGGTACTGGAGAATTTCCAATTCCTTTGCTCTGGCCTGGAACGCATGCTCAGTCATGAAAAAAAAACGGCCTTTATTCATGACCTTTTCATCTCCAATGCACTACACCTTCTTGCCTTGACCGATACCTGGCCCCCCCAGTCGACATTGCCTCTTTCTGCTATGGAGGCTACCAGTTCTCCCATTCACCCAGACTTACTGGCCACGGTGGTGGTGTTGGCCTCCTACTCTCTCCCTCCTGCCAATTCCAACCCCTTCTGCCACCCCATGGAGACTCCTTCAAAGTCCACTCCATTCGCCTCCTCTCATCACTTCCCCTCCGAATAGCTGTTATTTATAGCCCACCGGACAAATCCAAATCAACCTTCCTCACCGACTTTGACTCCTGGCTTTCTGCCTTTATGGATCCCTCCTCTCCCACTCTTATTCTAGGCAATTTCAACATTCACATCGATAACCCCTCCGACCCCCATGCCTCAAAGTTCCTCGCTCTTACCTCCTCGTTTGACCTCCAGCCCTGCTCCACTACCCCCACACATCTACATGGCCACTGCCTTGACCTAATACTATTCTCCTACTCCTGACCTTTAAACATCCGCATATCAATCCTTCCCTCATCTGACCATCACCTCTTAACATTTACTCTTCAACTTCCGCCATCCCAACCTCATCCTGTCTCCTCCGTCCTACTTAGAAACCTTCATACCATTGATTCCCTGACTCTCTCCTCCACCATCTCTCCATCTCTTTCTGCCATTCTATCCTCCAAGTCTGTCAATGAGGCATTATCTTCTTACAATGCTACATTATCCTCAGTCCTTGACACCCTTGCCCCTCCCACCCCACGTCCTGTCAAACGATCTACTCCCCAACCCTGGCTTTCACCCATGATCCATTACCTACGCATCTGCGCCCATTCTGCTGAATGAGCTTGGTCCAAATCCTGCTCCCTGGAAAACCTTCTACACTTCAAATTCATGCTTGGCTCCTTCCAGTCAGCCTTGCACTTGCCAAACAAGATTGCTACATCCATCTGACTAACTCCCTTGCCTCTGATCTTTGCCGTCTCTTTAATACCCTCAACTCTCTCCTCAAGGTCCCCCTGCCCCCGATCCCACCCTCCCTTTCTGCCCAAACCCTAGCCGACTACTTCCACGACAAAATCCACAAGATTACCCTCCAATTCCCTACCACCCCATCTACCTCCCCTCCTCCCCAATTCTCCTCCCCCACCCATACTCCCTCTGCCACCCTCTCCTCCTTCCCTCCGATCTCTGAAGAAGAAACTGCCCTCCTTCTGTCCTCCTCCAAACCCACCATCTGTTCATCAGACCCTATCCCTACCCATCTCCTGCGTTCCATCCCCCTCACCATTGCCCCCTCCATCACTCATATCCTCAATCTCTCACTCTCCACTGCAACTGTTCCCGTTGATTTCAAACATGCTGTTGTCACACCCCTCCTCAAGAAACCCTCACTTGATCCCACATGCCCTTCTAACTATTGACCCATCTCCCTCCTTCCCTTCATATCCAAACTATTAGAACGAGCAGTCCACCATCGCTGCCTCAACTTCCTCACCTCCCAGGCCCTCCTCGACCCACTTCAATCCGGCTTCCGTCCCCTACACTCCACTGAAACGGCACTCACAAAAGTCACAAATGAGCTGTTCCTGGCTAAATCCAAGGGCCTCTATTCTATCCTCATCCTTCTTGACCTTTCTGCTGCCTTTGATACCGTTGACCACGACCTTCTCCTCATCACCCTCTCCTCGCTTGGCTTCAAGGACTCCGTACTGTCCTGGTTCTCCTCCTACCTCTCCCCTTGCTCGTTCAGCATTTGCTCTGGTGGCTCCTCCTCCTCCCCTACCCCGCTCCATGTTGGTGTGCCCCAGGGATCTGTCTTAGGTCCCCTCCTCTTCTCTCTCTATACCCAAGGTCTTGGTGCGCTTATCTCCTCCCATGGCTATCATATCTCCCCTCAGCCGTCTCTTTTCCAAATTAAAGAGCCCTAACCTAGTTAGCCTTTCTTCATAGGGTTAACCTTCCATCCACTTTTCCATTTTGGTTGCTCTTCTCTGAACCTTTTCTAATAACGCTATATCCTTTTTAAGATACAGCAACCAGAATTGCACACAATATTCAAGGTGCAGTCGCACCATGGAACGATACAGAGGCATTATAATATCCTTTGTTTTATTTTCCATTCCTTTCCTTATGATACCCAGCATTCTATTTGCTCTCTTGGCTGCCGCAGCACACTGGACAGAGGGTTTTAACAAGTTATCCACAATGACGCCTAAATCTTTTTCCTGGGATGTGGTTCCTAATGTGGAACCTTGCATCGTGGAACCATAGTTTGGGTTGTTCTTCCCTAGGTGCATAACTTTGCACTTGTCCACATTAAATTTCATCTGACATTTTGAGGCACAGTCTTCCAATTTATCAAGATCCTCTTGGAATTTTCCACAATCCTAATGGGTTTTAACATCTTTAAATAGTTTTGTGTCATCTGCAAATTTGATAACCTCACTCGTTATTCCTTTTTCCAGGTCATTTATGAATATGTCAAAAAGCAGCGGACCCAGCACAGATCCCTGGGGTACATCACTATTCACCTTTCTCCATTGGGCAAATTGGCCATTTAGCCTTCCTCTGCTTCGATCTTTTAACCAGTTCCTGATCCACAATAGCACATTGCCTCCTATACCATGTCTCTTTAGTTTTGCAAATGTCTCTGATGATGGACCTTGTCAAAGGCTTTCTGTAAGTCCAAATACACTATATCAACCGACTCACCTTTGTCTACCTGTTTATTCATACCTTAAAGAAAAAAAACATAACAGCTCAGTAAGACAAGATCTTCCTTGTCTAAAGCCATGTTGGCTGTCTCCCATTAAGCCATGACTATCTACATGTTCAGCAATTTTGTTCTTTATGATGGTTTCTACCATTTTTCCCGGTACTGACATCAGGCTCACTGGTCTGTAGTTTCCCGGATCACCCCTGGAACGCTTTCCAAAATTGGCACTACGTTTGCCATCCTCCAATCTCTGGGTATTACAGATGATTTTAATGATAGTTCACAGATTACTAATAGCAGGACTGCAATCTCATATTTCAGTTCTTTCAACACCCTTGGATGTATATCATCCGGTCCAGGTGATTTGCTACTCTTCAGTTTATCAAATAGTTGTAATACATCTTCCAGTATATCAATATTTCTTTCAATTCTTCCGCACCTTTCAATACCACTTCAGTCATGGGTAACATCCCTACATCTTCCTCAGTAAAAACCAAAGAAAAGAATTCATTCAGTCTCTCTGCTTGTCGCCTCTTTAGTGCCATTTTAACCCCTCTATCATCTAATGGACCAACTCACTCTCTCACAGTTTTTTTTGCTACGAATGTACTTGAAAAAGTCTTTATTACTTGTTTTTGCTTCCGCAGCAAGCTTATTCTCAAATTCTCCCTTTGCCTGCCTTATCAATGCCTTGCATTTAACTTGCCAGTGCTTGTGCTGTTTCCAGCTTTTGTCATATGGCTCTTTTTTCCATTTCCTGAAAGATGCTTTTTTGGCAACAACAGCCTCTCTGACCTCACCTTTAAACCATGCTGGCAGTTTTTTGGACTTCCTTCCACTTTTCTTAAAGCGTGGAATACAGCTGGTCTGGGCTTCCAAGATTGTATTTTTTAACAACACCCAAGCTTGATGTAAGTCTTTAACCTTTGCAACTGCTCCTTTTAGGGTTTTTTTTAGCTATTTTCCTCATTTTATCATAATCTCCCTTTCGAAAGTTAAAAGGTAGTACTGTGGATTTCCTTACCATCCCTCCTCCACTAATTAAATCAAACGCGATCATGCTATGATCACTATTGCCAAGTGGCCCCAACACCCTTATCTCTTGTACCAGATATGGTGTTCCACTAAGGACTAGGTCCAATATGGCTTCCCCTCTGGTTGGTTCATGAACCAGCTGCCCCAAGAAGCAGTCATTTATTTCATCTAGGAACTTTATCTCCCTAGCATGTCCTGCCCTAACACTGACCCAGTCGATACCGGGGTAATTGAAATCACCCATTATTATTACTGTGCTGTAACTTTTGTTAGCTTCCTTGATTACTTTGAGCATTTCATCATCCATTTGTTCATTCTAGCCAAGCGGTCGATAGTACACCCCCACTGCCATCGCCTTCCCCTGTTTACATGGAATTTCAATCCACAGAGATTTTACAGCAAATTTTGTTTCCTGCAAAACTTTAATCCTTTCTGACTCAATGCCCTCTCTAACATAGGGTGCAACCCCTCCACCAATTTGATCAGCTCTATCATTACGATATAGTTTATACCCAGGTATCACTTTGTCCCACTGGTTGTCCTCCTTCCACCATGTCTCTGAGATTCCAATCATATCTGACCTCTCATTTAGTGCTATATATTCTAACTCTCCCATCTTATTTTTTAGACTTCTAGTATTTGCATACAAGTTCCTAACAAATCCAAAACCCTCATCCTTGCACCATCGTCTCATCCACGCATTGAGACTCTGCAACTCTGCCTGCCTTTTGGGTCCTGCCCGTGGAACAGGAAGCTTTTCGGAAAATGCTACCCTAGAAGTTCTGGATTTCAACTTCCTACCTAAAAGCCTAAATTTCACCTCCAGAACCTCCCTACCATATTTTCCTACGTCATTGGTACCGACATGTACCAAGACAGCAGACTTCTACCCAGCACTATCTAAGACCTTATCTATATGGCGCGTGAGGTCCGCTACCTTCACACCAGACAGGCATATTCCCCTCTTGTCTGTTCTTTGACCACCTATATAGCAGTTAAGAGGAGGAATAAGGAATAAATATGCTGGTTTAGAAATATAAGGGACAGGAAAAGAAGAGGGAGATTTGAAAATAATATAGGTCTCATACTATTTTGGATGTCCTGGCCCGCTGTGTGTCATTTGTGTTACAGAATGACCCCCATTTGTTTTTTCTTTGGAAAAAATATAAGAAAAACTACTGTACAGGAGATCACATAGTTTAGGTAAAGAGTGAAAGAGGCATAGAAGAGATAAAAAGGGTTAAGACAGCATTCAGAAAGAAATATGTGTTAAGAGGTAAGAATGCAGTGGTGCTGTATGAGAGAATAGAAGTTCATGGGTGAGAGAGTACATGAGGAGTGAATGCCTGATATGAAAGTAAGTGATTATTTCAGGGAACAAGTTTAGGTGTAAAGCAAGCTTGCATATATAGATTTTTTTTCCTTAGTACAGTTTTTTAATAAAGATTAAAGGAAAGGAAAGAGGGAAGGGAAGGGAAGGTTAGATAAAAGGTTACAGCAACACAGAAGCAGAAGAAACTGGCCTGACGCAAGAGAAAGAAAGAGGGAGGACAAGAGATGTAGAATTCCAGAGAAGAAGAGACTGTCATCGGGCCCCAACATATGTCACGTCAAGACTGATAAGTAGTGTACTGTGCACAACCCAACATTTTTTATTTGAGCTTATATATATATACATTTCAGAAAGAGAAAGAAACATTTGTTTCAGCCCAGATAATAGAACTTAAAAGTAATACAGCTACTGCGTTCCTATGTGATAAACTTTTTGTTGCATATAGTGTATGAATATTTGATTGCTTTGAGATATACATTTGTTAGATATCATTACAATACAAACCTCTTATAATACCCCAATGCAAGAGAAAAGTGTGTTCTTTTGTATCTTACCATCCTTTTTGCCACGAATAACATCATATTGGTATTAGTTCTAATCCTTTTTAGTTTTATTTTATTTTCCACCATTTGTTCTTCTGTCCATTTAAAAAAGAAGAGGGGTATTCATGGGGAAACATAGGGTCTGATTTTCGAAGTCCTAGGAGTGTGCTACACGTGTAAAAGCCGGCCTTACCCGTGTAAAACCGCCATAACCGTGTAAACCAGATTTTCAATAAGACGGCTTGAATTGATGAGGCCTAGCTACCCGCACAGCGCCAAGTGCCAAAGCTCAGGGCAGAACAGGGGCATGGTGCCGTGAAACCCATATAAAGCCATGTGCGCCGACATTGGACGTCACTAACCACATAAGCCTAAGCAATGTTTTCCGGCACATACAACCACTGATAGTGGGCGGTGAACTCATGTAGTGGTGTTACAGTGCATAGTACAGTGAAGGGAGCGTGTGCAGACCTGTACCAAAACTGTGGAGAGATACTACAGATTAGGGCCTTTTAAAGTCAGTAACGATTTCAATGTTGACCAGCGTAATTTACACAAGTAAATCTGAAGTTCAACTTCAAGGAATCATGTGCTGTAGAAGAAGATTCCAGGCCCTCCAGTGCTATGATCCTGTCAGAGTTTCATGATACTAGCATATGAAGAATCTGAAAAGAGAGACATGGCCACATCTTTGATTAAGTTGAAACTTTCACTGGCATTCAGTATTCAAGGACCAGATTTCACTACCCAGGTCTTCTAGAGGTCACCTTCAGTTATGCAGAATGTAGGCTATGAAATGATCTTCCTCTTAAGGCAAGAGAAGAAACCAAATTCTTTAGTTTACGAAGCAGCTAAAGAAGCGGTTGTTTGTTCAGGTGTATGGGGAAGGAACAAGATGATAATGTTGCTTTTGTAATGTATTGAAATTGCAAAGTTGGCTCTAGTTTTTTTGTAATCTACAAGAATTAATGTTTACATCACGAAATGCATGTCAATAGTAAATATAATAGGCCTTCAGTTAATACCTGTAAAAAACCAAGTCATAGACTACTTCTTAGATTTTTTCGCCTGTCTCTTGTACAGCTGTTCAGGAGCTTCTCTGGGGAGTGTCCAGCAGTAGTCAGCCAGCATTGTAGTGGACCATGTGGGTCATGCACATGGTGTTCCAGAGGTGGAGATATGCCCGCCATTCCTGGATGGGCGGCAGGCAGTGCGTATCCATCATCAGACTGTAGCCCAGTCCCTGAGATACACAGGCCCAGGGTGAACTACCTGCAATTGATGAAAGAGGAAGTCTACCAGTGATACAGACTGGATGGGACAATGATAACTGAGTTGTGCAGTATACACAGTGAGGACCTGGAGCCTTCCACATCCAGAAGCCAGGCCCTGCCAGTGGCTATGACAGTGACCACTGCCCTGGGATATCTGGCAACTGGCATCTTCCAGCATGTGATAGGGGCGACTGTCAGAAATGAGCAGTCCACTGCCAGCCACTTTATATGCACCTTCACCAGGGCCCTGCTACAAAGGATGCACCATCTCATAGCCTTCTCCCGGATACAGCAGATGTGGCAGGAGACCATGCAGGCATTCTACAATGTTGCTGGATTCTAATTGGTGATGGAAATATAGACAGCACCCACATTGCACTGTGACATAGCGGAACAGGCATGGTTACACATCAGTGAACATGTAGGTTGTTCTGGTGGCCTACATAACCTTCAGTGATGTATGTGCCCACTAACCGGGGTCCTGACATGATGCATTTGTCTTCACTTAGTCCATCCTTGGACAGGTAGCAGCCAGGGGTCAGCTCAGAGATGCATAGCTGCAAGGTGAGTTTGCAAATGTGTGAGCCCCAGGACAGGCCCAGAACAAATGGTTGCTGTAGTATGATGCTATGTGTAATGCAAACAGGTGTGGATATATGAGTTTGTATTTATTTATTTATTTATTTACATTCTCTTATATACCGCGCTATTCTGCATCAGTGCGGTTTACATTGAACAAACTGAAATTACATTGAACAGGGCATTATAACTTGGAGATAACTACTTTACAGGGAGCTTTGGGCTATGGAGGGTTAAGTGGCTTGCCCAAGACCACAAGGAGCACCTGTGGGACTAGAAACCCCAGTCCTTCCGGCCCAAGGTTGCTATCCTCTAATGGGATTTGAACCCCCGACCTTCCGGCCTGAAGTACCTTGCCCCAACCACTAGGCCACTCCTCCACTCCAGTGGGGCATGAAGGCCACTGCATGCACATGTGCTGCCATTCCACAGGTCCATGCACACAACAGGCCATGATGCACATTGTGGAAACAACCAGGGGAAGGTCCTTGGCCAAAAGCAGGAGCGCACATCAACATGTGGCATGTGGAAGAGCACAGGCTGGTGCCATGTAGTGCAGCCACATGGCAGTAGTACATGTAGGGCAGAGCCATGTCTGCCCCCATCCCAGCCAGCAGACCCTCCAGCCACATCTCTATGCCATGCCATACCCCTGCCCCCCTCCCAACAGGGCAGCCCAATCACCGCCCCCCATTGCTTCGCTCCAAATGCCTGACTGCTGCACACTGTCCTCACACTGCCACAGTGTCACTGACTGTTAGATATTGCACCCTGTCCCGCTAGTAGATGATGTGGTATGCTGTCCATTGCAGCCCATAGACCATAACCAAAGCATGTCCCATGCTCATGTGCACGTCTAAGATTGCCCCCACAGGTGATTGTGGACATCACCTGAAGACCTGACTGCTGACTGCAATGCACAACTCCATGAGCCGGCACGAGGAGTGGTACAATGCCGTCCATCAGCAGACTTGTGTGGTTGTGGAGCAAGCAATAGGGGTGCTGAAGAGCTGCTTCCAGTACCTCGACAGGAGCAATGTGAGATGACATGATGGCAGCGTTATCACTCTCCCCAGCAAGGCAGGCCAATGGACATGGGTCAGGGTTACCAGGTGGCTGTCTGCTCCGGTTCTAGCGGGAGAGTTTGCCACTGCTGTCATGTGTTTCTCATACTGCCCTCAGTTAGTGATCACCTCTAGTCTTGAAGGACTAAAAAATGTCTTGAAGGACTAGAAAAAGGGACTGCTACTTCTGGAGAGAGAACTGCAATTGTGAGTATATACTTCTGGTAATTTTCTGAAAGGACTTCTTTGTATTAAAGCTAATTAATCTGTGAAACCAGTGTTTTTTGTTAAATCAGTCAGGGCCTTATAGCAACAGTTTAAGTTTAAATTTAAAACACAGAAGAAAACTTGTGGTTACATTCCATACCCAGCAGAGAGCTTGTAGTTTAAATTTAATAGTCACTCAGGGCCTTTTATCAGCAAAGTACTTTTAGTTTAAATTTAAAACACAGAAGAGAGCTTTCTGGTTAAATTTGGAACCCAGCAGAGAGCTTGTCATTTAAATTTAATAGTCACTCGGGGCCTAGTATCAGCAAAGTACCTTTAGTTTAAATTTAAAACACAGAAGAGAGCTTTCTGGTTAAATTTAGAACCTAGCAGAGAGCTTGTAGTTTAAATTTCATAATAAGTCAGAGCCTAGCAGAAGCAAAGAGCTGTAATTTAAATCAAATCAGAATATAACTTAGCATAAAAGGCAAAACAGGGTCAGTACTCTGTGAGCAACAAATAAAGTCTTCTAGAGACCTTTACAAAGAGGCCTTCTACCTAGGTGGCAAGAGACCTGTGAAACCTTTTTAATAAGTGTTAACACCAGGTGGCAGGTCAAAAGGCCATTTTGAAAGACTCCTTCTATCCAAGCAAGGACTGTTAATCACCCAGGAAGTTGGTCACAGCTTAACTCAGAAGCACAGGACAGGGTACTGTATAACAGCCCTGTTTTAATAAGTTTTTTTCCCTCCCTCCCTCCCCAACATCCACCCACCCCTGGGATAATCGTAGCTTTATAGGTACTTACACATCTTAAAGGAAAGGAACTGCTCTCAGGTGAAGCTCGTTATCCAAATCAGTCATACACTAAGGACCTGAGATTAATTAAGCTTCAGGTGAACAAGGTATATTAAACGTATTAGGTACAGTTTTATTAGTATACATATCCATGGCAACTCTTAATAAGTAAATAACTTAAAGATCTAAACACAAGCTTAAAAACTAAGAGGCAGACAGCAGTCCAGCAGCAAGATGGGGGCTTTCCAGTCTTTTGCATTGAGTGTCACATGTATGATTTTCTCCCAGTTGGTGAGAGGTCTTACATGTGCACTAGTTGCAAGGAGCTCTTTGCTCTCAGGGAACGAGTCCATTCTCTAGAGGCTAGAATAGCAGACTTGGAAAACATAAGAAAGACAGAGAGGTACATAGATGAGACCTACAGGGGTATAGTCCTGAAGTCCCAGCTCCAGTCTGGCAGCATCCATGTTGCCATGGAGGAGAGAGAGGTCACGTGACAGGAGAGCATCAACCTGGTGTGGCAGGAAGTGATCCTGTAACTAGAACCTGTCCTCCAGGTGATGCAAAACCCTCTCGCACCGAGGAAGTTTCTCCAGGGCCATGTGCCCATGAGGGAAGGGTTAGGATAGCCGTTATAGTTGGTGATTCGATCATCAGGCATGTAGATAGCTGGGTGGCTGGTGGACGTGAGGATTGCCTGGTAACATGCCTGCCTAGTGCGAAGGTAGTGGACCTCACGCGCCTCCTAGATAAGGTCTTAGATAGTGCTGGGGAGGAGTCTGCTGTCTTGGTACATGTCGGTACCAATGACATAGGAAAATGTGGTAGGGAGGTTCTGGAGGCTAAATTTAGGCTTTTAGGTAGGAAGTTAAAATCCAGAACTCCAAAATGCTTCCCGTTCCATGCGCAAGATCCAAAAGGCAGGCAGAGCTCCGGAGTCTCAATGTGTGGATGAGACAATGGTGCAGAGATGAGGGTTTTGGATTTGTTAGGAAACGGGGAACATTCTGGGGAAAGGAGGGGCTCTTCCGAAGGGATGGGCTTCACCTTAACCGGGATGGAACCAGGCTGCTGACATTAACCTTTAAAAAGGGGATAGAGCAGCTTTTAAACTAGATAATAGGGGAAAGCCGACAGTCGCCCAAGAGCACATGATTTGGAAGAATGTATCCTTGAAGGATACTACCAAAAGCAGATAGGTTCCAAAAAAGAGTAAAGTAGCCCAAATGCCCTAGAGTATGGAGCAGAGCTTAAAGATCAATAATTACCCATGTCTACCAATAGCCAGATTAATATGAATAAAATAGAGTCTCTAAAATGCTTGTATGGAAATGCTAGAAGTCTAAAAAATAAGATGGGAGAGTTAGAAAATATAGCATTAAATGAGAGGTTAGATATGACTGGAATATCAGAGACATGGTGGAAGGAGGACAACCAATGGGACACTGTGATACCTGGGTACAAACTATATTGTAATGATAGAGCCAATCAAATTAGTGGAGGGGTTGTGCCCTATGTTAGAGAGGGCATTGAGTCAGAAAGGATTAAATTTTTGCAGGAAACAAAATTTGCTGTAGAATCTCTATGGATTGAAATTCCATTAAAAAGGGGAAGGCGATGGCAGTGGGGGTGTACTATCGACCGCCTTGCCAGAATGAACAAATGGATGATGAAATGCTCAAAGAAATCAAGGAAGCTAACAAAAGTTACAGCGCAGTAATAATAATGGGTGATTTCAATTACCCCGGTATCAACTGGGTCAGTGTCACGGCAGGACATGCCAGGGAGATAAAGTTCCTAGATGAAATAAATGACTAAAAGGAGCAGTTGCAAAGGTTAAAGACTTACATTAAGCTTGGGTGTTGTTGAAAAATACAATCTTGGAAGCCCAGACCAGCTCTATTCCACGCTTTAAGAAAAGTGGAAGGAAATCCAAAAAACTGCCAGCATGGTTTAAAGGGGAGGTCAGAGAGGCTATTGTTGCCAAAAAAGCAAGAAGCTTGCTGCAGAAGCAAAAATGCGAAATAAAGACTTTTTCAAGTACATTTGTAGCAAAAAACCTGTGAGAGAGTTTGTTGGTCCATTAGATGATAGAGAGGTTAAAGGGGAACTAAGAGGCGACAAGGCGATAGCGGACAGACTGAATGAATTATTTGCTTCAGTCTTTACTGAGGTAGATTTAGGGATGTTACCCATGACTGAAGTGGTATTTAAAGGTGCGGAAGAATTGAAGGAAATATCGATACATCGGGTAGATGTATTACAACTATTAGATAAACTGAAGAGTAGCAAATCATCTGGGCCGCATGGTATACATCCAAGGGTGTTGAAAAAACTGAAATATGAGATTGCAGAACTGCTATTAGTAATCTGTGAATTTTCATTAAAATCATCTGTAATACCTGAAGATTGGAGGATTGCCAATGTAACGCCAATTTTTAAAAAGGGTCCCAGGGGTGATCCGGGAAACTACAGACCGGTGAGCCTGACGTCAGTACCGCGAAAAATGGTAGAAACCATCATAAAGAACAAAATTACTCAGCATGTAGATAGTCATGGCCTAATGGGAGACAACATGGCTTTAGACAAGGAAGATCTTGTTTTACTAATCTGTTATGGTTTTTTGAAGATGTGAATAAACAGGTGGACAAAGGTGAGTCAGTTGATATAGTATATCTGGACTTTCAGAAAGCTTTTGACAAGGTCCCTCATCAGAGACGTTTGGCAAAACTAAAGAATCATGGGATAGGAGGCAGTGTACTATTGTGGATCAGGAACTGGTTAAAAGATAGAAAGCAGAGGGTAGGGCTAAATGGCCAATTTTCCCGATGGAGAAAGGTGAATAGTGATGTACCCCAGGGATCTGTGCTGGGTCCGCTGCTTTTTGACATATTCATAAATGACCAGGAAGGGGGAATAATGAGTGAGGTTATCAAATTTGCAGATGACACAAAACTATTTAAAGTTGTTGAAACCCAAGAGGATTGTGGAAAATTGCAAGAGAATCTTGATAAATTGGAAGACTGTGCCTCAAAATGTCAGTTGAAATTTAATGTGGACAAGTGCAAAGTTATGCACCTAGGGAAGAACAACCCAAACTATGGTTACACGATGCAAGGTTCCACATTAGGAACCACCACCGAGGAAAAAGATATAGGCATCATTGTGGATAACTTGTTAAAACCATCGACCCAGTGTGCAGCGGCGGCCAAGTGAGGAAATAGAATGCTAGGTATCATAAGGAAAGGAATGGAAAATAAAACAAAAGATATTATAATGCCTCTATATCGTTCCATGATGAGACCGCACTTTGAATATTGTGTGCAATTCTGGTCACCTTATCTTAAAAAGGATATAGCGTTATTAGAAAAGGTTCAGAGAAGAGCCACCAAAATGGTAAAGGGGATAGAAGGATACTCCTATGAAGAAAGGCTAAAAAGGTTAGGTTTCTTTAACCTGGAAAAGAGATGGCTGAGGGGAGATATGATAGAAGTCTATAAATTAATAAACGGAGTGGAACAGGTAAACGCAGATCGATTACACAGGTACACTAAAAAATTTTTTTTTTAAACTGCCTCTAATGTTTCGATCGATTTTTACGTTTTTTGGTGCGCTGAATCCAAATCTGGTAACCAATTTGCTCCATCACGTACAGATTTTTTGCTACATTGGGTTAGCAGTTTGAGGTGAACGTTTCAGATTGAGTGCGATCGAGATAAAAGTTTCTTGGATGAATTCTTTATACTAATTGTTTAGTAGTTATTCAAATAAGAATAAAGAAAATTGTAACAAGGCAGCACATAAGAATAGAGTAATGTCAACAAAACACACTGTGATGGTAGCAAAATTGTCTGCACTTAAAACAGCCACATCCATGTGCACAAACATTGAGCATATAAGAGCGAGGTTAGACACAAAGCAAAGCAAAGAAATGTGCAAAAAATGTTGTACAGGTATGTATGTAAGAATAGAAAACGCAAACCGCACCATTGCAATACATGAAGACAAACACCCGATGGTGTGAAAATAAAATTCTAATAAATGAGATCCGACACTGTGGTAATAACTAGCAAATTTTTATTTCAAAGTTTAGTAAAAACACGATATTTGTCAACACAGTTTAGATTTTAAAGTCATTCTTGGGTCAATCAATCTCCTGGTGGGCCCGTTTCTTCTTCCCCCGAATGCTTCTCTTGGTGCGCTGCTTGGCGTATTTTTCATCTGGGGTTTCCCGCAGCAGCAACCAGCAGAAATCAGCCATCATAGTGGTGTTCCATCTTCCTTGGTATCTTCTCTCTGCGTCCTTGATGTCCTGGTGAAACCTTTCACCTTGTTCTTCACTGTACGCCCCGACGTTTTCGGGAAAGTAGTTCACATGGGAGTGCAAGAAATGGACTTTCAGGCTCATGTTACAGCCTTGTTCTTTGAAGGCATTGAGCATCCTGGCAACAATATCCTTATAGTTCTCATCCCGCCTGTTCCCCAAGAATTTGAGAACAACATCCTTGAAGGAATCCCAGGCTTCTTTTTCCTTCTCAGACATCGTTTCAGCGAATGCTCCATCTGAAATGAGTTTCCTTATATCAGGGCCAACAAACACTCCTTCCTTTAGCTTTGCTTCAGAAAGTCGGGGGAACTTTGAGCAAAGGTACCGAAAGCACTCACCATCTTTTGGAAGGGACTTGATGAATTGCTTAATGAGACCCAACTTAATGTGGAGAGGTGGTAATAGAATTTTATCACGAGGTACCAAGCTCTCATGAAGAACATTTTTCTCACCGGGTCTCAAATACTCCCGAATTGGCCAGTCTTTTTTCCCCCAGTGTAGGACGCGGGCCCGGCTATCCCACAAGCAAAGGAAGCAGGGATATTTGGTGAAACCGGATTGCTGCCCTAATAGCATGGATAGAATTTTAAAGTCTCCACAAATCATCCACTTATGCTCATCATAACGAATCTTCTGAAGAATCAGGGCCAAATTCTCGTATTTTTCTTGGAGAATAACAGAGTGAGCAATAGGAACTGAAGCGAATGTTGTTGCCATTATGAAGAAGAACACCTTTTATGCTGTCTTTTGACGAATCAATGAACAGCCGCCATTCAGCAGGATCATACTTGAGTTTAAACTTTTCCATCACTCCGTATATATCGTTGCAAATACCAAATCTTCCTCTTTGCTGAAATACTTCAAAAATTGTGTCTCGCGGTTGCGGTACCAATAAAACGTTGTTCCTGGTGACAATAGATTTTTCTGTTTAAGCCGAGAACCTAGCAGTTGGGCAGCATCTTTTGGGAGTCCTAAATCCCGGACTAAATCATTCAATTCAGCTTGAGAGAAAAGTTCAGGTTTCGGATCTGGTTCAGTTTCAAACTCGGAAGTACTGGACTCATTGGGAAAAGCCATCTGATGAGTCTCATCATGATCAGAACTGTCCACACAAATATGATCCAAAGATTTTGGTGGTTCAGGCACAGGTACTTCGTTGCTATGAGGCATAGGCCTAATTGCTGAGGGAAGGTTGGGGTAACTTATTACGTTCTTATTTTTTAAGTTGTATCCCTTCACAATGCAAGAGCAAAAATAGCAGTCACTGCTGTGGTCTCTTTGTTCACGCCACATCATAGGTATTCCGAAACGAAATGCTTGTTTTTTACCTTTCATCCATAAGCGTAGATCTTCCTCACATGTCTTGCACACTTTGTGAGGAGCCCACGGTTTGTCTTGATCGCCTAACTTCAAACCGAAATAGGCGAAATATACTTTTTTAATAAATGCAGAAATGTTCCTCTGCCGCTTTTTCACGGTATATTCCCCACAAATAAAACAAAAACTGTCCGGAGAGTTGACGCAACCTCTGGCTCTGTGAGCCATCACAAATACACAGCACTGCAAACTACAACTGTAGTGAACCACTTCGGAATAAAGCTGGATTACGACTGAGCAAACAAAAGGTAATAATGAACTTGCAAGAAACTGAAATTTGACAGGAACGTTCATGTCGCAACCACCGTGTTTGAGCGATGCGAGCGAATGAGGCGAGGCGAACAGGAAAGAACATGCGCCAGCGCGAGTACTGGATTTAGCCCCCTGCCTCCCAATTGTCCTGTTAATGTATAAAATGAATACAAAACACTCTAAAATATCATGAGGGAGTGTTTCTAGTTAGTTAACCATTACAACCTCTATTTTGGGCCAAGAAAATAAACCGCAGTCGGCTAAAAAGAAATTATGTGAACATTCCTTATATGGGTAAGAAATCTAATTTTGCAAGAAAACGTGACGTGATGGAACATTTTGGCTATTTTTCCTGGATTCAGCACCCCAAAATCTATAGGAATCAGTTGCAAAACTGGAGGCAGTTTTTTGGTAGTGTACCTGTGTTATTTACGTTACCAGAATATAGAAAGACTAGGGGACATGCAATGAAGCTACAGCTATTTAAGACTAATAAAAGAAAATATTTTTTCACTTTAACGTGTAATCAAACTCTGGAATTTGTTACCAGAGGATGTAGTAAAGGCTGTTAGTGTAGCTGGGTTTAAGAAAGGTTTGGACAAGTTCCTGGAGGAAAGGTCTATAAACCATTATTAAGAAGGAACCCAGGATATCAATGCTTGACCCAGTACAAGCATTGTGGAACCTGTGTCTTTTGGGGAAAGTGCTATGTACGTATGACCTAGATTGGCCACTGTTGGAAACAGGATACTGGGCTTGATGGACCTTGCTCTGACCCAGTATGGCATATCTTATGTTCTTATGTTATGTTCTTATGGCGAGGATTGGGGAGCCGGCTTGATTGAAGCTGCACAGCATTTCTTCATAGGCAGAACAGGGAGCCGGCTTGATTGAAGCTTCAGGGCATTTCTTCAACCGGTGATCAGAAAGCTGACTTTCTTGAATAACATAGTTGCAAAATTAATTTCCTGGAGAATGTTGGCTAGGTGCTGTGCATTTCTCTAGTTAAGAGGTTAATTCCCATGATGATATTCTAAGGTTTAAGGGTGTTGGTGTTATGATAATAATTGAATGAACTACGTTTAAAGTAAACAAAGCATTACTTATTTATTATATTTTCATATCCCTCCCATCATTAATCATAGCTGCAGAAAAGAAGCAGTGTAGGCAGTATCTGGAGGAGTATTTATCTTATGGCTTTGTTGAAAGCCCATTTGATCAAATGCAGTCTATGGGGTATGTTTACTAAACCGCGCACACGTGCGCGGCGCACAATAGCGTACGCTAATGATGCACTTAAGTGCTCTTAAGAGCCGCGCACACGTGCGCATCACATTAACAGGCCGGCGCACGTGTGCTGGGCGCTGATGTGCGATAGAGGCGGGGAAAGGCTTACGGAGGGCGGAGGAAGGCCCCCGAGGGGCGGAGGGACGGTGTCAATGGGTGGAGAGTGTGAGGGGAGAGGCTCCCCGCACAGGAGCGGGGCTGAATTTCGGCAAAAAAAATACCGTGAGTGAAACCCTCGCGTTAGAGCCGATTTAAAGGGAAGAGAAACCATTTCCGTCAGCAATGTACAGCAAAACCGGGGAAACCTGAAAAAACGTGAGCAGTGTGATACATGTGCACAGAACAAAATAGCAAATATAAATTGAAAATGACCACAACAAATTCCAAATAAATTATAATCCAGCTGGGCAACAGTGATATTAATGGGCAACCATAAAAAATACTCCCAGGAAAGCTAAAAAAAAAGGAAATGATTTTTGGAAGGGTCTACGCTCCGTAGACACGTTCAAAAAGCACTGCATTTTAATGGAGCTTTCCTGGGAGTGTTTGTCATGTTGCCCATTGATATCACTGTTGCCCAGCTTGGTTGTGTTTTTTTTCCCCTTTTTCAGAGGTCATTTGTGAGGTTTAATTGCACCTTTGTCCCCATACAAGGTAAACGAGCCCACAGTAAAATTGTGCAGAGCAGGGTGTCTGACTCATGCGGCCAGGTTACCTATCTCCAGAGACTGCACTGTCTCTGTGGCCACAGTGTGGTGCAGCAGACACAGCCAGTATCCATAGGATCAGAGCATCACAGGTTAAAACCCCAGCTGGGGCTCCTGCAAACCCAGTCCCCATAGCTTTACCCACCACTAAACAGTGATAGTACAGACACTCCTTTATGGCAGAGAACATAAGCATGGTTCCAACACCTATATTTTACCCTACACCGCACACAAACCATAACAATGGGCATTACCTACAGCCGAGTCCCCCAAATTCAGGCCTGGAGTGCCACAACTCAATCAGGTCATATGCTTTTTCCCAGATAGGGACATGTCTGCATGTTGGCGAAAGGGTACAGGTGGTGGAGGGGGCAGTGGCTGCAAACCACAGCAGACAGTGGCCTAGGCCTGTGCAGGCTGGCACCATCCACCGCAACAGACAGGCTTTGTCAGATGTACAGTCATGGACTCCCCAGGGAATGCAACCCACCTGTGGCAACATGGTGGTGCAGTGCACACAGACAGTGTATGCAGGAACAAAAGGTCACAGGTTCAAAGCCCAGCTGGGGCTAATGCTAATCCAGTCCACGTATTTTTCCTACAACTAATCTGTGATAGTACGGACAAACCTTTATTGCTGAGAACATATGTATGGTTCATACGCCTATATTTTACCACACCAAACACAGACACCATGAACAGCCACATTACCTAGAGCAGAGTCTCCCAAATGCAGTCCTAGAGGGCCCCACACCATTCAGGATCCATGCTGCCTCTAATAAGGATGCCTGTGCTGCATATCTATGCATCACCCCCATGGTATGCTGATGTAGCTCATGCATATCTATGAGGGACAGCATGAAAACCCGAAGAGTGGTTGGAACACCAGGACTGGAGTTGGGACACTCTGCCGTAAAGCAGCAGCCAACAGGGCCAGATACCCCCCCCCCCCCAGGCCCCATTGGCCAATGCATCCTGGAGAGGCAGGACATTGGGCCCTGCCTGTATCCCCCAATACTAGCAGTTGCTTACCTTAGCACTGCCACCCTACACCTGGGTATATGGTACACAGCTTTCAAACGTTGCCCATGATAACTGGCAGATATCAATTCTTACGTTAAGCACATTTTGCTCATTGATCTCCACCATAACAATAATTGTGATGTCTGCGGTGTGCGCTGCAGGTCTGGTCTCTGACAGTGTTTACCACCCTGGGGAGTGACCCCCAACAGTAGTGCGTACCATATCCATGCCTGTACTGTGCCCAGGACTGGTGTGGTGGGTATGGCTGCTGGACTCCTCTATAGTAGCACAATGCTGGCATAGGTGTGGGGGTGGCTGTCTGCCTATCCCAGGGGTCGGCAACCCGCGGCTCCGGAGCCGCATGCGGCTCTTTCTCACCTTTGCCGCGGCTCCGGAGCACACGGCCGGCTTTAAACGTCGCGTTATGGGCTCCCTCCCTTCTTCTGCAGCTGCGGCTCCCTGTCTCTTAGGGAACCGCGGCTGTGCTTTTAAAATCATCTCGGAGCCCTTCCTGTCTTGACGGGCTCCGTGCAGCATTGTCCCGCCTCTAAAGGAAGTTTTGGAGGCGGGACAATGCTGCACGGAGCCCGACAAGACAGGAAGGGCTCCGAGATTATTTTAAACGCACAGCCGCGGTTCCGTAAGAGAAAGGGAGCCGCGGCTGCAGAAGAAGGGAGGGAGCTGACATGGAGGGAGGGAGCAGATATGAATGGATGGATGGGGGGGGCGGACATGGAGGGAGGGAGCAGATATGAATGGATGGAGGGAGGGGGGCTGACATGGAGGGATGGAGGGGGCTGACATGGAGGGATGGAGGGGGCTGACATGGAGGGAGGGGGGCTTACATGAAGGGAGGGAGCTGATCTGCTTGGATGGAGGGAGGGGGGCTGACATGGAGGGATGGAGGGGGCTGACATGGAGGGAGGGGGGCTGACATGGAGGGAGGGAGCAGATATGAATGGATGGAGGGAGGGGGCTGACATGGAGGGATGGAGGGGGCTGACATGGAGGGCGGGGGGCTGACCTGAAGGGAGGGCGCTGATATGAATGGATGGTGGGCGGGGGGCTGACATGGAGGGATGGAGGGGCTGACATGGAGGGAGGTGGGCTGACATGGAGGGAGGGAGCAGATATGAATGGATGGAGGGAGGGGGGCTGACATGGAGGGATGGAGGGGGCTGACATGGAGGGAGGGGGGCTGACATGGAGGGATGGATCGAGGGGGCTGACATGGAGGGATGGAGGGGGCTGACATGGAGGGAGGGAGCAGATATGAATGAATGGAGGGAGGGGGGCTGACATGGAGGGAGGGGGGCTGACATGGAGGGATGAATCGAGGTGGGCTGGCAAGCTGGAATGGAGGGGGATGCCAGGGAGGGAGGGAGCAGATATGAAGGGATGGAGGAGGGGGGCTGACATGGAGGGATGGAGGGGCTGACATGGAGGGAGGGGGGCTGACATGAATGGCTGACATGGAGGGAGGGAGGGGAGCTGACATGGAGGGATGGAGGGGGCTGACATGGAGGGAGGGGGGCTGACATGGAGGGAGGGAGCAGATATGAATGGATGGAGGGAGGGGGCTGACATGGAGGGATGGAGGGGGCTGACATGGAGGGAGGGGGGCTGACATGGAGGGAGGGAGCTGATATGGATGGATGGATGGAGGGAGGGGGGCTGACATGGAGGGAGGGAGCTGATATGGATGGAGGGAGGGGGGCTGACATGGAGGGATGGAGGGGGCTGACATGGAGGGGGCTGACATGGAGGGATTGGGGAGGCGGGCTGACATGGAGGGAGGGAGCTGATATGGATGGAGGGAGGGAGGGAGGGAGGGGGCTGACATGGAGGGATGGAGCACTGGTAATGGGGTTGAGGGGACGAGCACTGGAAATGAGCTGATTAGGGGAGGCTAGGACTGGTAATGAGCTGATGGGGGGTAGGACTGGTATTGGGCTGATTAGGGGAGGCTAGCACTGGTAATGGGGTTGAGGGGGGATTAGCACTGGAAGCGAGCTGATTGGGGGGCTTTGACTGGGCATGGGCTGATTGTGGGGAGGGGAGGATAGAGCTGCTGGCCCTGGAAGATAACTGGGGCTAAGGCTACAAATGGGCTGATATGAGGGGATGGGAGAATGGAACTGGATCTGAGAGGGGCTGCCATGGTATTTGTACTAGAAGGGACTGGTCAGTGGGGAAGGAGGGGGACTGGAAGGAAATGGACACCAGTGGCAATCATGGGAATGCAAGTTGACATTGGAAGGTACTGGGAGTGAGGACTGGAAAGGGGCTGATATTGGGGAGGGTTACTGGGACTGGAAATAGGCTGATGGAAAGAAGTGAAGAAAACGAAAGAAGAGATAAGAACTGGCAGATGGACCATAGACCACAGAAAGAGAGCTAAGAGAAGACAGGAAAGCAGAAGCC
Organism: Ichthyophis bannanicus; assembly: GCA_033557465.1. Classification (NCBI taxonomy): domain Eukaryota; kingdom Metazoa; phylum Chordata; class Amphibia; order Gymnophiona; family Ichthyophiidae; genus Ichthyophis; species Ichthyophis bannanicus. The sequence continues at coordinate 1,316,110,932 of CM066031.1, forward strand.
TCAGATCGGGACCAGCATGATCAAAGAATAAATTGGTCAGACAACAAAGGTAGAAAAAATAATTTTATTTCATATTAGTGATTTGACTACAAAATCATCATAATTTTGAAATCAAATATTGTTACTTCTTGTTGTTATATTTTCTGGCGTATTTTTTTTGGTGTGCGAAGGAAGAGGGGTAGTCTTATACGGCGAGTATAGGCCAAACACCTATATTTTAACAGGAAAAGTAGGGGGTCGTATATAGCATTAAGGTAAGAAACAATATATGCAGTGTTAGATTTGTTTTAAATGTCGCAATGGTTTTGCGGCTCCCAGTTTTTTTTTTCCCTTCGGAAACGGGTCCAAGTGGCTCTTTATGTCTTAAAGGTTGCAGACCCCTGGCCTATCCAGTGTGTGGTGGCTGCAAACACCTTACACAGCCCACACTGCCAGCAATGTTGCCAGTATTGGGCTGCCAATGTGCATAATGAGGAGCAAGGTACCATGGGTATAGGGCGGACAGGGTGGCCTGGCCAGGGTGCATCTGCACAGGGCATAGGGCACTGACTGGGACATTTTAGTGCCCGGCCATCACCTACACAGACAGGGTGACCTCAGTATGTCCTGCTGAGAGATCACTCTCACCCTGACTGTGCAGTGACCACAGCATGGCTAGGCACCCCCATAGTGCTATATAGCATTTCTCTCATGTGAGAGATATGGGTTTCCTTTTGGGGTCCAGTCACTGATTTATCTGTTTGCTGTGTATGCTGACATCCCAGTTCTGGGTGCATGCATCTCCACTGGGAACATGCACTGTGGACTAACTAGCACACTGTTTGCAGCTGGTATGTGTTGTGATGGAGCAGGGTGATGACTTGCTGCAGGAGAATATCAGATAGTGGTGGGGTGCAGCTCATCATATCCAGGCATAATATCTGTCTGCTATTGTGTTATGGATGTGTATAGAGCTGCATTGACTGCCCTGTGGGGTGTCTGCTCCTCAGCAGGATGGGGGTTGATGGACCCCTCTACTGCCACCTTTGCAGGGAGGTAGAATGTGGATCTCTTGATAGGAGACCCTGTTTGCCACCCTCAGCCCTGGAGGAGGAGGAGGAGGGGGGTGGTGGTACATGGCCCACCTAGGGATCCATAGGTGGCTACACATGACTGAAACAGACAGAGATATCCAAGGTGTTTGTGAAGAAGCTACCCAGCTCACACATTTAACACTGCTTTAGACCTCCGGCATGGCCTCATTCAGCCATGGAAGGTGTTGTGGACTTGGTCCTGGATGCCTCATTGCACCTTCAGGGTGAGCACAGTACCCACACAATGTGACGGTGAGTAGCTACTCTGTGCCAGTAAAAGACACGGTCAGTACCCCCTACCAGGCCGAGGTGGTGTGTGGGTGCACATGGTCACTTCCCTCTACCAGACCGAGGTGCTGTGGGGGTGCATTGCCCATCTTGTGTTCTTCTGTGGACAGCTGATTTGCATGTGCAGTGCATCATGGGTATGGGTGGGCTACCCTATCCTGGTGACCACAGCAGACTGTCTGTGTGGTGACGTGCATGCTCTCTGCAGCCAGTCAGGGGCTTGCTAGTAGTTATAGAGCTTTAGCCCAATGGTTACTTCACTGCCTCTGAAGCCAGAGGTCATGGGTTCAATCCTGCAGTGGGGTTGTTTGATAGGGTTTTCCAATGCATTTTATTTAATGTACATATTTTGATGCCAGCAAAAACACCCTCAGCGTACTGTACCCATAAGGTGCCTCTGAGGGTGCTTTACAGGGTGCCCTATAGGGCACCTTATGGTTCCCGTCCATATAAGGTGCACTATACAATATCCTGTGACGCAACCTATAGGGTGCCCTGTAGGGGACATTTTAGGGTGCTGTGGCGGACAGTGCAATTTCTAATGTGCCCTATGGAGTGCCTTATAGGGTGCCTTATGGCACGTGAGGGCGTGTTTGCTGGCAGCAATTAATAACATAAAATTAAAGTGCTGCAGGACAAAATATGTAGAATGCAAAGCTGATGCCACAGCCAGCCTTATGTATTAGGCACACTGGGGAGCAAACTCATGACCCCTGTATCAGCAGTCAGTGCCTTAACCATTGTGCTCCACAGCTGCTCCTCCTTGTCTGTCAGTGCACCTACTTATGCTTTTCATTCCTTAAACTGCACAGTGCTGCCATAAAAAACAGTACACTGACCTTGCGGTACCTCATACGGCACCCTCTAAAGCGCCCTATAAGCAACATTCTAGGGTGCCTTGGCTGACAGTGCACTTTAATATGTGCCTTATGGGCACCTTATGTTAACACGCTTTGGGAGTGCGTTTGCTAGTAGTGATAATTAAAATATGAATAAAATGCCTCCTAAAGCAATCTTCCCCTTAATATGTTCTGCCTCAGCCAGCCTTGTTCATTGGGCACTTTGGGGGATTGAACCCCTGATCCCTGCATTGATCAGTGCCTTAACCATTGGGCTGTGGCTCTGTTCTTCTTCCTGCACATCAGCGCGCCACTTATACCGCCCAGTATTATAATGCCTCCATAAACATCAGCGCACCGCCTTATGCCGCCCAGTATTTCTGCGCCTCATAAATTAACCCCTCAGCCAGCTGTCTCCATTGGGCACAGTGGGAGATTGAACCCCTGATCCCTGCACTGTTGGTCAGTGTCTTAACCATTGTGATGTGGCTCTGCTCTTTTTCTTGCACTTCAGCGCGCTGCTTATGCCTCCCATGCAGCTATCTCATGCGCTAAGGTGCGGGGCGCACATGGGCGCCACGCACCTTAGCGCATATGTAAATTCCGCCTTTCCTTTTTCAGGATGGAACGCCCACTCCTTATATGGCACCCGCACACTACCGGGCCCCCACTTTACCGGGGTTTTAGTAAACATACCCCCATGTGTCTTATATGTAACAACTCATTTTCAAATGAAGCTATGAAGCCATCAAGACTTTTAGAGCATTTAAAAAGAAAACATCCTAATAAAACTGACAAACCCATTGATTATTCCAAAAATTTGAAAAATAATTTTGAACAACGAAAAACTGTTCCTTCTTCATTTATAAAAAGTACACAAACAACTGCAGTAAATCACTGCAAAATCTGGAAGTGCGCAAACATTTGCTGAAAAAAAAATATACAGCCTGCCTTTGAAACTCTTATGAAAACTGTGTTGCATCAAGATTCATCAAGTGTTTTAAAAGCATTACCATTGAGCGATGATTTGATTCGGAGAAAAATTGATGAAATGTCATCTGATGTAGAAATCCAGCTTGTTGAAAAATTAAAAAGCTGAAAATGTTCAATTCAAAATGATGAATCAACGGTTAGTGATAGTAGAACTATTCTTATGGCATATATCTGTTGTATAGATGAAGACTACAAACTTTGGAGATCATTCTGTGCCATGAATAGTGGGGATGCACGTCCTGCCTGGATGTACATTCCTGCTATTCATCCTCCTGCACCTCCTGGTGCAAAGGCTCCTCATATGAAAAGCGCTGTTGTATGGGGAACCTTAGACAGGGTGGAAAGGGCGATCTGTAGGTTGAGTGAGGGAAGGGCATGGATGGGCTGTGACCCCGGACATTCAGGGCCGATTATGAGGTCGGCCCTGTACATCCGGGGTCAGCCACATAGATGAGGGATGCCGGAACCGGGGGATGACGATGAGGGAGGGGGCACAGGAGGATTCCCACAACCCAACCCTGGCCATTGTAGGCTGGATCAGGGGTTGGGGTATGGAGAGAGGACGTTGGGTCTTGCTGTCAGTGATCGCGACTTCTGAATGGAGCCACAGTGCTATGGGATGCCATGGCATTGAGGCTCCATTCAGGAGCCTGGCTGAGTTAGCGAGGGATCTGCTGGATGTGCAGCACATCAGAATTGGGGCCCTGCCTGCACGTCCAGGTCAGTAGACCTGATTCTGATCCCACGAGCATGTCTAGGCCTCGCAGGAACAGAATCAAGTGCTACTGCTGTATGCCCTGATTCTGAGGGGCCGCACAGAGGCTGGACAGCCAGAACAGAATTGACCTCTGTGGAAGAAATGTTGTTCCTAAAGTCTTTGGAAACCGACACAACTGGATCATCCATTTTTGAGGCTTTGAGATCTTGGTTTGATGAAAAACATGTACCCTTTGAAAATTTAGTATCCTGCGTAACTGATTGTGCTCCATCAATTTATTGCCCACTTAAAAAATGTATGTCCTTCAATTCTTACAGTGCATTGTGTCATACACCGCCATCATTTTGTTGCCAAAAATATTAGTCCAGTTCTTCATGAATCATTGGCAATAGTTATTAAAACAGTTAATAAAATTAAATCTCACAGCAAGTATGACTGACGTTTTAGGAAGTTTTGCAGTGATAACGAAGAGCAGCACATTAGACTTATTTTGCACATGGAGGTTTGATAACTTTCAAAAGGAAATTGCCTAGCAAGATTTGTAAGTCTATTTGATACAATAGTTTCTTGAAAAGTGACTAGGAAGTAGATTTGTCAGAGGAAATAAAGAACCACAAATATGACATCTACTTTTTGGCCTGGAATTTTCGAAAGTTCAATGAAGTTTCACTTCAGCTTCAAGGCAAATTAAATATGTTGCTAGACTGTAAACGTTTTCTGAAAGCTTTTACTGAAAATTAGGCATTTTTGAACCAGTTTACAGAAGCACTTCAACAGCATGCCCGAGTTAACAGAAATAATTGAACATCTCTCAGATCAAGCTCTTAAATATTACGCAGAATATTTATTGTCATTGAAAGAAGAACTGAATAGCCGATTTTCAGATTTATTTTCTTTTGAAGTCAAGCCATGGATGCTGGATCCTTTTGACTTTTATATAGAATTTGTCAGTGAAAACATCCAAGAGGAGCTTAACTAAAATGCAATGATGAATGCAAATAGAAATTTGAAAAAACTGGAATGACTGCATTTTAGCTGTCAAATACAACTAATCAGCTCTATCCAAACATGTAGTCTGAGATGGCTAAAGTGCTGTTGTGTTTTCCAACTTTATATTTGGTTGAATGTGGCTCTAATGCAGTCAAAATATTGGCAAAGGAAAGAAGTAGAACTAATATATGCATGCAAGGAGACATAAGACTACAACTCACAAATATCAACCAAAGCATCAAGCACAAGGGTCACACTGAATAAACAACATAAGTAAAATGTCATTTTAGTTTCACTAAGAATTGTTTTGGGGGGAGGGGAGCAATTGCTTTAAAAAATAACCAAAAGTGGGCATTAGGGAAAAAAAGGTTGAGAAACACTGTACTAGCCAGTCACTTGCTGATGAGGAGACCTCTATTGCAAAAAGGCTCCCTGTCCTTTCAACTTGCTATGGAGTGTGCCAGCCCCTCCCCAATCACACAAACACCCCCAAAATACTATTCATAGCTGTATAGATACATATCCCTACATAAAAAACTACGCATTAGCAAAATACCTCATCTCGGTCACAAATGCAGAACACAGGCAGATCCACACCAAATACAGGAAAAGTGACCAAAGACTAGAAATACAAAAATGCAGGCAAAAAACGAACAGAACCCCCCCCCCCCTCCCCAAGAACCCAGACTCTGCATGCAATGCAATGCAATGCAATACTAGAGAAATAGAAACAGGGATGCATTTCCCCTGCATATTGTATAACACAAATATCAGAGATACACATTTTCTAAAGCTGAAGAAGGAAATCAAAGACTTCCTACAAAAGAATGATCTGGAAATACTCAGTATAATCCTGGGGAAAGAAGAGCAACAGCAATTATAACAGCAAGATATGCCATGCTATCCTCAGGGACAATACAGAACTCAAACCTGAGAATTATTCTTATTATTGTCCTCTCTGTATAGAGACATTTTATGTCATTGTTGTTACTATTACTTGGTAAACTATCTCCTTTTCTCTCTTTTTTTTGTTTACGTTAAACACTACTAACTAAATAAATGTATTACTTTGGCAATACAAGTAAAATTGTCATACCAATAAAGCTATCTGATTGAATCTAAAAGCACACCATTGTAAAGCCTCTGTTTCTTGTATATTAAGAGCCCGATTCTCATGGGGGCACATCCGGCCTGTCTGAACGACCAAAATCTGGACAGGCTGGACCTGCACCCAATTCTGATTCTGCAGAGGTCTCTGTATGTCCAGGCCGCTTCCTGTACAACCTGCCCCTGCTCATTACTCCACCGCCCGACCTCTGATCAGGCTTGCCATGGCTGGGATCGGGCAGCAGCAAATCCCTGCTGCACCTTACCTGCTGTTGGTGGTCCATGGGTGGTGATCCCCTATCCTCTGGGGGACTTATTCCACCTCTGGGGTGGAATAAGCCTGCCATCTAAGTCAGCGGACCCGGATGTACAGGGCCGCAACCAGAATCGGTCCTCTACATCCAGGTCAGGGTTCCACTTCCAGCCCACTCTCTCTCCTCCTCTGGCCCGCCCCCTCCTGCCCCCGTCCAGAGCTCCCCACTCATCTCCTCTATACATGCAGGGAGCTCTGTGTATGGAATCAGCCCCCTGGTGTTTAGCAGTGATTGATGCCTAAACCAGATGTCCATCCCCTCAGAATGACCCCCTAAATGTATGGAGCATTGCTTGAAGAACCTTTTTGATGTGTAATTGTTTTTTTTGTGAGAAGACTGCAGTGTGTTTAAGAATTCATAAAAACTGCTGTTTTTCTTTGGGAAAGATAGGTGTGCTCAAGCATTTATTCCCACTACTTATACCGCAGGTTTTGCATAGAGGCACATTTCAAATGGGATGTCCAAGTACAATCTGGGACATCAAAGCAAGAATGTCTGAAAAGAAAGGCAGCACATGCAAGTTCAGGCACATTTCTAGAAATATGGATATACCAGATGCGCACGTGTATCAAATGTCTATATAAAAGTCCCCAGGAGAGCTAAAACAGGGAGATATATCTTACAAGTGGTCATGTTAACATACGAACATAAGATATGCCACACTGGGTCATATCAAGGTCCATCAAGCCCAGTATCCTGTTTCCAACAGTGGCCAGTCTAGGTCACAAGTATCTAGCAGTTTCCCCAAAAGACACAGGTTCCACAATGCTTGTATTGGGGCAATCAGTGGATTTCCCAGGTCCCCTTTAATAATAGTTTATGGACCTTTCCTCCAGGAACTTGTCCAAACCTTTTTTAAAACCGGCTACACTAACAGCTTTTACTACATCCTCCGGTAACGAATTCCAGAGTTTGATTACATGTTGAGTGAAAAAATATTTTCTCTTATTAGTCTTAAATAGGTTACTGGAACTTCATTGCATGTCCCCTATCTTTCTTTATTTGAAGGCATAAACAATCAATCTACGTTTACCCGTTCAACTCCATTCATTAATTTATAGACCTCTATCATATCTCCCCTCAGCCATCTCTTTTCCAGGTTTAAGAGCCCTAATCTTTATAGCCTCTCTTCATAGGTGTATCCTTCCATCTCCTTTACCATTTTGGTGGCTCTTCTTTGTATCTTTTCTAATAATGCTATATCCTTTTTCAGAAACGGCGACCAGAATTGCACACAATATTCAAGGTGTGGTCGCACCATGGAACGATACAAAGGCATTATAATATCCTTGGTTTTAGTCTCCATTCCTTTCCTTATGATTCCTAGCATTCTATTTGCTTTCTTGACCGCCGTTGCATACTGGGCAGAGGGTTTCAACTTTTTATCCATGATAACACCTAAATCTTTTTCCTAGGTGGCAGTTCCTAATGTGGAACCTTGCAACCAACCATAGTTTGGTTGTCCTTTCCTAGGTACATAACTTTGCACTAGTCCACATTAAATTTTACCTCCCATTTGAACATCCAATCTTCCAATTTATCAAGGTCCTCTTGCAATTTTTCATAATCCTCTTGGTTTTAACAACTTTGAATAATTTTGTGTCATCTGCAAATTTGATTGCCTCCCTCATTATTCCCATTTCCAGGTCATTTATGAATATGTTGAAAAGCAGCAGACCCAGCACAGATCCACTATTCACCTTTCACCATTGGGAAAATTGGCCACTTAGCCCTACCTTCTGCTTTCTATCTTTTAACCATTTCCTGATCCACAATAGTACACTGCCTCCTATCCCATGACTTTTTAATTTCACCAAGAGTCTCTCATGAGGTACCTTGTCAAAGGCTTTCTGAAAGTCCAGATACTTTATAGCCATGATTCCAACATTGATGTGTCAGCCCTCTGTGTGCCCATTCAGAACCACATGCACAGATGGAGCTGCAATTGTTGGTTAAGGGATGGTGAGGAGCTACTCCTAAACCACTGCCTGCCCCCAGGCTATTCTGCTCTGTCCACCACTCGCCGGGGCAGGAGCGGTGGAGGGGTTGCAGTTCTATATCGCTCTTCCCCCCCTTTCCAGGAGCTTTCTTCCCCTGCACTGCATTACCCTGAGTCTCTGCTTCTTCGTCTGGGTTCCTCTCCCTCTCTTCTTTTCCTTCTTGTCTATGTTCCACCTTCTCTGTCTTCCCAATTGTGGGATAACCTTCTCGCCATCATATCTGAAGCTACTCTTCTTTATACCCATCTTTTGATCCTAGGCGACTTTAATATCCACGTCGAATCGCCCTCTACTCCCCGGGCTCGTAATTTTCTGACCCTCCTATCTGATCTCTCTCTTGTCCAATCCGTCTCCTTTCCCACCCACACTGCTGGGCACTCCCTGGACCTCCTTATCTTCCCTGGTTCCTCCCCTTTTCCCCCTTCTTTCCTTTCCTCTCTTCCCCTCCCTTGGACTGACCATTCCTGTCTCCTTTTCTCCCTTCCCTGTCCCTCCACCACCTCGACCACCCCACAATTTCCCCTCCCTCTCCCCTTCCACCCTGTTTCGTCGTATTACTGTCGATACTCTCCATCAGTTTCCTTCGTCAGATACTCTGTTCTCTCCAGACTTTCATCTCCTTTCGCCTAACTCCCAGGCACACACTTGGCACTCAACCCTTTCCTCTGCCCTCGATACCATTGCTCCCCTCCATCCCCCTCGTCCTCCCTGCCAATCTACCCATCACCCCTGGTATCACTCTGGGCTTTTTCTACACCGTAGGTACCTCCGCCGAGCCGAGCGACTATGGCAAAAACATCCAAACTCCTCCACCCTATCTCACTTCCGCTCATCCCATCGCCACTATCGTTCTCTTCTCCACTCTGCTAAACAGAATTACTTCTCCAACCTCATCTCCTCCTCTTCAAACTCCTCTCGCCAACTATACTCTATCCTCTACTCTCTTTCCACCCTCCATTCCTCCCCCACTCCTCCTTCTTCCCTTTCTGTTCCAGATCCCTCCTCCCTGGCCTCTTACTTTGTTTCTAAAGTCCAGTCTCTTCGTCTCTCATTTCCCTCCTGCCCTCCCCCTCTCTCCCCTCCCCCCCGGTAACATCCCTATCCCCTACCTCCTCCCATACCTCCCCCCATACCTCCCCCCATTCCTCTCCTGTCATCCTCCCCTCTCTCTCGCATCACTGGTCCACTTTTGAGCTCCTTACTCCCACTGTTCTCTCCAAAGTTTTCTCATCTACCCGTAAAACCTCCTGCCCTGCAGATCCTATTCCCTCCTTCTGGCTGTTGGAATCCTCCCTTGCTCTGTCCCCCTTTATCCTCTCTATCTTTAACTCTAGTCTGTCATCTGGTATCTTTCCTACCTCTTGGAAGCACGCCTATGTCCGCCCTAATCTTAAGAAAGGCCCCCTAGACCCCACCTCTCCTTCCAGCTGGCGTCCCATCTCTAATCTTCCTTTTCTCTCTAAACTCTTGGAAAAATTCATTTTCTATCAGCTTTCTTCTCACCTTGAGGTCTCTCTCACCCTCCAACCCCAGCAATCAGGCTTCCACCCAGGTCATAGCACAGAATCTGTCCTCCTTTCTCTTCTCAATGATCTCCACACTGCTCGGGACCATGGTTTGCTCTCCCTTGCCATTTCCTTGGATCTTTCTGCTGCATTCAACCTGGTTGATCAGCACACTCTTCTATCTCGTCTTCAGGATGCCAGCCTCTCCGGTTTGGTTCTTCATTGGTTTCACTCTTTTCTGTCTGGTCGCACTTTCTCGGTTCTGACTGGATCAGGGTCCTCATCTCCCACTCCCCTTCCCTGTGGCATTCCTCAAGGTTCCGTTCTTGCTCCTCTTCTCTTTAATGTTTGCCTGGCTCCTCTTGCTCTTCTTATTCAGCAACACAGTGTTTCTGATTATTATTATGCTGATGATATCTTTCTTCTTTATCACACTGACTCTGCTGCACCAGATATCACTGACTTCAATACCTGTCTTTCCTCTGTTGCTTCCTGGCTCTCTTCCAACTTCCTTCACATCAGTCTCTCTAAAACTTCCACTATCTGGTTCACTTTTGGTAACCCCCCTCCTCCCTTAACCCCTCTGTTTTCTTCCTCGCCCAACCCCACTGTCTCCTCTCTATGGTATCTAGGTGTAATTCTTGATTCTTCGCTTTCTTTTAAAGAACACATGTCCTCAGTCATTCAGCGCTCTTTTTCACTTTAAAACAGCTTCGCGCTGTACGTTCTTTTCTCACCTCCTCTTCTATGACCACCCTTCTAATATCCCTTGTCATGTCTCGTCTCGATTACTGCAATGTCTGTCTTGCCGGCGTCCCCCAATCCCAACTTCTTTGTCTCCAACATGTCCAAATCACTGCCGTTCGTGTTCTAACTCACGCCTCACACGTCAACCATGTTACTCCCCTTCTAATACACCTCCACTGGCTTCCCATTGTCTTTCGTATTCAATTTAAAGTTCTCATTTTTGTGCACAAGGTGATCCACTCCGGTTTTCCCTTGTACCTCACCGACCAGGTTCATCTACATACCCCGCACCGTTCCCTTCGCTCTATTCACGCTAACCGTATGTTTCCCCCCCCCCCCCTTCCCAAGCTCACCTGAAATCCACTCGGTCCTCAGCCTTCTTTTTCCTTGGCCCCAGACTCTGGAACTCACTCCCCCACTCGCTCCGCTTAGAGACCTCATGTATCTCCTTTAAAGCTAAACTAAAAAAACTCACCTTTTCTGCTCCGCCTTCAACCTCCCCTTCCCAGCCTAACCCCTCTCCCCTTCACCTCGTTAATGTGTCAGCTTCCTATCCGCCTCTCCTCCACTGTTTTTCATAACCTGTTCCTGCTCTCCTATCCTTCCCCCCTGCTATCCCCCCACTACTGCCATGTTAATGTGTTTTTCTTCCCCCCCCCCATGTTATCTACTTTTGCCCCTTCTATCTTCTGATCCTATCCCTATCTGTCTTTTAAGGATTTTATGGCGTTCCTTTTCCTTTTCTTTTTCGCAGCTTTCTCTCCTTGTTAATTTTTTATGTATGTAAACCACCCAGATGCTAATCGTTTATGGACAGTATGTAAAGTTTTAATAAACATAAACATAAACAATTCTCATCCCATGGTGCACATCTAGCCCTATGGGATCAGAATCATGACCAGGCTGTATGTGCAGGCTAGGACCCCGATTCAATCCAGCCTGCACATACAGGACTTGCCCAGATAGCTCAGTCAGGGCTTTTCAATGGAGCCCCAACGCCATGATGTCCAGTTGCCATGGCACTGTGGCTCAATCGAAAAGCTGTGGTCCCTGGTTTCAAAGGTGCTTTGCTTGTAGCCCAACCCCCGATCTGGCCTACTAAGGCCAGGGTCAGGCTGTGGGGAATATCATCTGCCCCCTCCTGCCCTTTCCGTGCCCCAGGCTCTCCATCCCCCACCGACTAGGTGGAATACATTCCCTATTCAAGCCGCCAGCCCCAAACATGCAGGACCAACATTGGAATCAGCCCTGTATGTCCAGGGCTTATGACTGCCCACTACCTGCCCTAATGCTGCCCCCAATCCGCCCCTTTCCCACACCTGTCTATCTTCCCCATACAATGCATGGTGAAGGTAGACAGGATCGGGAAAGTACCCGTTGGGACATCCATCCCCACTATTCGTGCCTCAGAATGACACTGTATATCAACCAGTTCACCTTTGTCTACATGTTTATTCACACCTTCAAAAAAATATAACAGATTAGTAAGACAAGAGCTTTCAGTTTAAATTTAAAACACAGAAAAGAGCTTTCTGCTTAAATTCAGAACCCTGTCAAAAAGAAAACCTCCAAATAACCAATGTCACTGTTATATACTATAAATCAGAAAAGTCATCAGTGATATTGTTCGTGCCACCAAATCAATATAATAATGTTGGGCAAAACGGACTGTAACAGCGAGAGTGAGTAACTCCCTGCTCAGTAGTGCGAAACACCCATTTTTTTAAAATAATTTTTTATTAATGCATATAAAAACTTATCTCAATCCACGGCAGTTGTAAAGCTGATCCATGAACATGCTGCCTTAAAACTGCACACGACATGCAAGTTTCGGGTCCCCAAATGACCCTGTATCAAGTGTTCTGCCGCTGTAATATGGACATGGTAAAATGCCGGGAGCCAAATAGCTAAACCAAACAATTATTTCTATGGCAATCTCGGACAACTATTGGCTGCCAAAATGACATCATTGTGAGCTAATCGGATGCTGACCAGAAGAAACGCCCATATCATTCAAAATTCCATTTCAGCAAAAGCAGAATCTAGTGATCAAGGTCTACCCCAGATCAACGACGAATCATTGAAAGAATTGGTGTTGAAAAAATTGCTGTTGAAAAATCAAAAAAGGATATGTACCTTCTGATTCATAAAAGACTCCACCACTCTTGCTCCAAGTTCATGCCTTCCGGGGACACAGTGTGAAGATCAAAGATCCATTTCTGCTCCAACCATTGCAGGCGAGCTAAACGGTTACCACCCCTAGGGTCCAGAGCAACATTATCGATGATCCGCCATTGAAGATCCCAAAAGGTATGCCCTGAAGAAACACAATGCTCCACAACTGGTGCCAAAAGGGTCTCCGACCTTATGCGAGAGGCATGCTCACCCAGCCGGATTTTCACTGGGTGAATAGTGCACCCTATGTAAAGCAAAGGGCATTGACACTGGAGGACATAAACCACGTAACTTGACGTGCAACTGGTGGACCCCAGAATGCGGTATTGTCATCCCGTGCATGGATGTGTCCATACTGTGCCCTCCAAAGTATTTGTGCAGTATTTGCAATGACCACAGGCCCAATGACCCTGATGCTGCAAAACATTTTGTAAGTCCTCTAACGGCAGTACCGCGTGGACCAAATGATCTCTCAAATTGGTGCCCCTGGTGTAAGCTAAAATCAAGGGTTTTTGAAAACAAGGATGTAATTGCAAAACATGCCAATGTTGTTTCAACAATCGAGTGACAGCAGAAGAATGGCTCATAAATGGTAAAACCCCCAGAATTGAATCCTCTAAAGGATCATCTGCTCTTGTAGAGGGGTTGCCTAAAAGCCATTCCCTATGTGAATAACGGGCCCTCGTATAAGACCTCTTGATGACCGACTTAGGGTAACCTCTTGCTGAAAGGTGCATTTTTAGGAGACCCGCCTGTTGTTTAAAATCCTCCAAGCTGGAACAAATTTGGCGGAGTCTCAAAAATTGGCCAATTGGTAATCCTTTGCCAAGAGGAAGGGGTGATGACTATGATAGCATAATAAACTGTTACGTTGGCTAGGTTTTCGAAATAGGATCATTGATGGCTGATCCCCCTATTTTTTTACCAAAACATCCAAAAACTCAATCTCATGAGTTTGTATGTTGGCCGTAAATTGTATATTAGGTTTGATGGTGTTCAACCACTGAATGAAGGCCCATAAATCCCTTAAGGTGGATGTCCAGATGAAAAAAACATTGTCTAAAAACCTCAGCCATAATGGGACATGTTGAAAACCTGAGGAAAAATATATATGATGTTCTTCCATGTGTGTCAAATACAACATTGCAATGGAAGGAGCCACTGTTAGCTCCTATTGTCATACCGCATGTTTGTTGGTAAAACTGTCCCTTGAAGTGGAAATAATTTTTGGTGAGTACTAACTTCATGAGATCCAAGAAGAAGGAATGAGGAATACAGTCTGTATCCGATTAGCTCACAATGACATCATTTTGGCAGACAATAGTTGTCCGAGATTGCCATATAAATAATTGTTTGCTTTGGCTGTTTGGCACCCGGGATTTTACCATGTCCACATTACAGCTGTAGAACACTTGATACAGGGTCACTTGGGGACCCGAAACATGCATGTCATGTGCAGTTTTAAGGCAGCATGGATCAGCTTTACAACTGCCATGGACTGAGATACGTTTTTATATGCATTAACAAAAAATATTTTAAAAAATGGGTGTTTCACACTACTGTGCAGAGAGTTACTCACTCTCGCTGTTCCAGTCCATTTTGCCTGACATTATTATATTGATTTGGTGGCATGGACAATATCACTGATGACTTTTCTGATTTATAGTAAATTCAGAACCCAGCAGAGAGCTTCTAGTTTAAATTTAATACTCAGTCAGGGCCTAGTAGCACCAAAGAGCTTTCAATTTAAATTTAAAACAGACAAGAGCTTTCTGATTAAATTTAGAATCCAGCAGAGAACATCTAGTTTAAATGTAATACTCAGTCAGGGCCTAATAGCAGCAAAGAGCTTTAATTTATATCAAATCAGAATATAACTTAGCATAAAAGGCAAAACAGGGTCAGTATTCTTTGAACAATAAATTATTTCTAGAGACCTTTACAAAGAGGCCTTCTACATAGGAGGAAAGAGACCTGTGAAATTTTTTAAATAGGTGTTAAAGCCAGGTGGCAGATCAAAGGGTCATTTTGAAAGACTCCCTCTATACAAGCAAGGACTGTGTTAATCACCCAGGAAATTGGTCACAGTTTACCTCAGAAGCACAGGCATAAATAGTTCAACAAGAGTTCTGTGATTCTCAGTACTTGAAGGACTACAAAAGGGGACTGCTAATTCTGGAGAGAGATCTGCAATTGTAAGTATTTACTTCTGGGAATTTTTCTAAATCTTGGGGAAAAAGAATTCTTTAGATTAAAGCTGATTAATCTGTGAACCCAGTGTATTTGTTAAATCAGTCAGGGACCAGTAAGAGCAAAGAGCTTTCAGTTTAAATTTAAAACATAGCAAAAAGCTTTCTTTTTAAATTTAGAACCCAAGACTCCCTCTGGAAATTGGTCACAGATTATCTTAGAAGCACAGCATAGGGTACTCTGTAGCAGCCAGCTTTTAATAAATCTTTTCCCTCCCTCTCTCCCCGATACCCACCCACCCCTGGGATAATTGTATCTTTATATGTGCATAAACCTCTCAAGGAAAGGAGGTGTCATATTCACTCTCAGGTACAGCTGTTTGTCCTCATCAGGCATACATTAAGGACCTGAGATTAATTAAGCTTCAGATGAACAAAGTACATTAAATGTATTAGGTGTAGTTTTATGAGTAAAATTATCCCTACCAATAGTAGGTAAAGAACTTAAATACCCAAACACAACCTTAAAACTAAGATGCAGACAGCAGTCCAGCTGCGAGATGGAGGTTTTCCAGTCTTTTGCATTGAGTATGACAAGTATGAATTTCTCCTAGTTGGTGACGGGTCTTACATGTGCACTAGGTGCAAGGAGCTCTTTGCTCTCAGGGAGCGAGTCCTAATTTTGGAAGCTAGAATAGCAGACTTGGAGGATATAAGGAAGACAGAGAGATACATAGATGAGACCTACAGGGATATAGTACTGAAGTCCCACCTCCAGTCTGGCAGCATCCCTGTTGCCATGGAGAAGAGAGGTCATGTGGCAGGATAGCATCACCCTGGTGTGTCAGGAAGTGATCCTGTAGCTAGGACCTGTCCTCCAGGTGATGTAAAACCCTCTTGCACCGAGGAACTTTCTCTAGGGCCATGTACCCAGGAGGGAAGGGTTAGGACAGCTGTTATAGTTGGTGATTTGATCATTAGGCATGTAAATAGCTGGGTGGCTGGTGGACATGAGGATCACCTGGTAACATTCCTGCCTGATGCAAAGGTAGCGGACCTCATGCACCACCTAGACAAGGTCTTAGATAGTGCTGGAGAGGAGTCTGCTGTCTTGGTACATGTTGGTACCAATGACATAGGAAAATGTGGTAGGGAGGTTCTGGAGGCTAAATTAAGGCTTTTACATAGGAAGCTGAAATCCGGAACTTCCAGGGTAGCATTCTTCGAAATGCTTCCTCTTCCACGTGCAGAACCCAAAAGGCAGGCAGAGTTCCGTAGCCTCAATGCGTGGATGAGACGATGGTGCAAGGATGAGGGGTTTGGATTTGTTAGGAACTGGGGAACATTCTGGGGAAAGGAGAGGCTCTTCCAAAAGATTGGGCTTCACCTTAACCTGGATGGAAACAGGCTGCTGGCATTAACCTTTAAAAAGGAGATAGCACAGCTTTTAAAGTAGATAATATGGGAGAGCTGACAGTAGCCCAAGAGCGCATAGTTCAGAACAATGTATCCTTGAAGGAGACTACCAAAAAAATTTAATTAAGGCATATCAGCAGAGAGGTTTCAATAAAGACAAAAGTAACCCAAATGTCCTTGATTACGTGGCAGGCAGAACTTAAAGATTCCAAATTACCCCCTGCTAGCCAGATTAATATGAATAAAATACAGCCCCTAAAATGCTTGTATGCAAATGCTAGAAGTTGAAAAAATAAGATGGGGGAGTTAGAATATATAGCACTAAATGAGAGGTTAGATATGATTGGTATCTCAGAGACATGGTGGAAGGAGGACAACCAGTGGGACACTGTGATACCTGGGTACAAACTATATCAAAATGATAGAGCTGATCAAATTGGTGGATGGGTTGCGCTCAATGTTAGAGAGGGCATTGAGTCACAAAGGATTAAAATTTTGCGGGAAACAAAATTTAATGTAGAATCACTATGGATTGGAATTCCATGTAATCAGGAGAAGGCGATGGCAGTTGGGGTGTACAATCTACTGCCTGGCCAGAATGAACAAATGGATGATGAAATGCTCAAAGAAATCAGGGAAGCTAACAAAAGTTTCAGCAAAGTAATAATAATGTGTGATTTCAATTACCCCGGTATTGACTGGGCCAATGACATGACATGCTTGGGAGATAAAGTTTCTTGATGAAATAAATGACTGCTTCTTATGGCAGCTGTTTCATGAACTGACTAGAGGGAAAGCCATTTTTGACCTAGTCCTTAATGGAACACAAGATCTGGTACAAGAGATAAGGGTGTAGGGGCCACTTGGCAATAGTGATCATAGCATGATCACATTTGATTTAATTAATGGAAGAGGGATGGTAAGGAAATCCACAGTACTACCTTTTTAACTTTTGAAAGGGAGACTATGATAAAATGAGGAAAATAGTTAATAAAAAACTAAAAGGAGCAGTTACAAAGGTTAAAGACTTAGATCAAGCTTGGGTGTTGTTTAAAAATACTATCTTGGAAGCCTAGACCAGTTGTATTCCACGCTTTAAGAAAAGTGGAAGGAAGTCCAAAAAACTGTCAGCATGGTTTAAAGGTGAGGTCAGAGAGGCTGTTGTTGCCAAAAATGTATCTTTCTGGAAATGGAAAACAGAGCCAAATGGCGAAAACTGGAAACAGTACAAGCACTGGCAAGTTAGATGCAAGGCATTGATAAGGCAGGCAAATAGAGAATTTGAGAAGAAGCTTACTGTGGAAGAAAAAATGCATGACAAAGAATTTTTCAAGTACATTTGTATCAAAAAAACATGTGAGAGAGTCATTTGGACTATTAGATGATAGAGGGGTAAAAGGGGCACTAAGAGGGGACAAGGCCATAGTGGAGAGACTGAATGAATTCTTTGCTTCAGTCTTTATTGAGGAAAACCGAAGCAAAGGACTGGGGTTTCTAGTCCCACAGGTGCTCCTTGTGGTCTTGGGCAAGCCACTTAGCTCTCCATAGCCCATGTTCCCTGTAAAATAGTTATCTCCAAGTTATAATGCCCTGTTCAATGTAATTTCAGTTTGTTCAATATAAACCGCACTGATGCAGAATAGCGCGGTATATAAGAGAAAATAAATAAATAAATAAATAAATAAAGATGTAGGGATGTTACCCATGACTGAAGTGGCGTTTAAAGGTGAGACTGCAGAAGAAATGAAAGAAATATCAATACATCAGGTAGATGTATTACAACTATTTGATAAACTGAAGAGTAGGAAATCACCTGGACCGGATGGTATAATTCCAAGGGTGTTGAGAGAACAGAAATATGAGATTGCAGACCTACTATTAGTAATCTGTGAACTATCATTAAAATCCTCTGTAATACCTGAAGATTGGAGGATGACCAAAGTAACGCCAATTTATAAATGGGTTCTAGGGGTGATCCAGGAAGCTACAGACCGGTGAGCCTGACGTCAGTACCAGGAAAAATGGCAGAAAACATCAAAAAGAACAAAATTATTGAACATGTAGATAGTCATGGCTTAATGGGAGACAGCCAACATGGCTTTAGAGAAGGAAGATCTTGTTTTACCAATCTGTTGTTTTTTTTGAAGGTGTGAATAAACAGGTAGATCTCCCTCCAGAAGTATCTGTCCCTTTCGTAGTCCTTCAAGACTGAGAATCACAAAATTCTGGTTGAACTATTTATACCTGTGCTTCTGAGGTAAGTTGTGACCAATTTCTTAGGTAATTGGATAAAGGGAGTCTTTCAAAATGGCCCTTTGATCTGTCACCTGACTTTAACACCTATTTAAAAAATGTCACAGTTATCTTGCCCCCTATGTAGAAGGCCTCTTTGTAAAGGTCTCTAGAAATAATTAATTTCTCAAAGCATACTGACCCTGTTTTGCCTTTTATGCTAAGTTATATTCTGATTTTATTTAAATTAAAGCTCTTTGCTGCTACTGGACCCTGACAGAGTATTAAATTTAAACTAGAAGCTCTCTGCTGGGTTCTAAATTTAATCAGAAAGTTCTCTTCTGTGTTTTAAATTTAAACTGAAAGCTCTTTGCTGCTACTAGGCCCTGACTGATTTAACAAATACACTGGGTTCACAGATTAATCAGCTTTAATCTAAAGAATTCCTTTTTCCCCAAGATTTAGAAACATTTCCAGAAGTAAATACTTACAATTGCAGATCTCTTTCCAGAAGCAGCAATCCCCTTTTGTAGCTCTGCACTTAAAGGCATCTGGTTTATTTTTGTCCTTATTGGACCCTCTCTGCTGATATGCCCTAACTTCCCTCTTTTGCTAGTATCCTTCAAGGATACATCCTTCCGAGCCATGCTGTCCTGTTCAACTGTTCCCTATTATCTAGTTTAAAAACTGCTCTATCTCATTTTTAAATGTTAATGCCAGCAGCCTGGTTCCATCCCAGCTAAGCTGGAGCCCATCCCTTCGTAAAAGCCCCTTCTTTCCCCCGAATGTTGCCCAATTCCTAACAAATCCCAAAACCTCATCTTTGCTCCATCATCTCTTCCATGCTTTGAGACTCCCTAGCTCTGTCTGCCTTTTGGGTCCTGTGCGTGGAACAGGAATTATTTCAAAGAATGCTATCCTGGAAGTTCTGGATTTCAACTTCCTACCTAAAAGCCTTAATGTGTTCTCCAGAACCTCCCTCCCACACTTTCCTATGTCATTGGTACGAACATGTTTCAAGACAGCAGACTCCTCCCCAGCAGTATCTAAAACCTTTTCTAGGTGGCGCATGAGTTCCGCTATCTTCACACTAGGCAGGCATGTTACCAGGCATTCCTCATGTGCACCAGCAACCCAGCTGTCTACATGCCTATTGATTGAATCTTCAACATGATGGCCATCATAACTCTTCCCTTATGGGCACATGGTCCTGGAAAAACCTCCTTGGTGTAGAGGATGTTACATTTCCTGGCGGACAGGTCTTAGCTACAGGACGACTTCCTGTCACATCAAGTTAATGTTCTCCTTTCATATGACCTCTCTCCTCCATGGCAGCTGAAAGGTTGCCAGTCTGGAGGTGGGACTTCAGTAATACATCCCTGTAGGTCTCGTCTATGTACCTCTCTGTCTTTCTTATATCCTCCAAGTCTGCTATTCTATCTTCCAGAGATTGGACATGTTCCCTGAGGGCAAAGACCTCCTTGTGCCTAGTGCATACGTAAGACCCCTTACCAACTGGGAGAAAATTGTATGTGACACTCAATGCAAAAGACTGATTAGCCCCCATCTCGATGCTGGATTGTTGACTACATTTTAGTTTTAAGATTTTGTTTAGCTATTTAAGTTGTTTACTTAAAGTTGCTATTAATATCTGTACTGATACAACTATACCAAGTTTAAGGGACATTGTTCAGCTTAAGGTTAATTAATTTCAAGGCATTAATTAATCTATTCCTAGTGAGGATAACCAGCTGAACCTGAAAGTGAATTTGACTACCTCTTCCCCTTTAATAGGTTTAAGACCCTCTAAATCTAAGATTATGCCTGAAGTGGGTGGGAGGGAATTAATACTTACTAAAGGCTGGCATGATAAACAGGTCCCAGACCTGTGCTTCTAAGGTAATCTGCTAACAATTTCCCGGGTGATTTACACAACCCTTGGTTTGATAGAGGGAGCCTTTCAAATTGTGCCTTTGATCTGGCTCTTGTCTTTAATACCTATTTAAAACAAATTCCCAGATCACTTGACTCCTAACTGGAAGGCCTCTTTGTAAAGGTCTCTAGAAGCAATTTATTTCTTTCAACTCAAAGAATATTTACCCTATTCTACCTTCTATGCTGTTATACTCTGTTTTGATTTAAATTAAAAGTTCTCTATTACTAGGCCCTGACAGAGTTTTAATTTTAAACTAACAGCTCTCTGCTGAGTTTTACATTTAAATTAAAAGCTCTCTGCAGATACTAGGCCATGATTGAGTAAACAAATTTACAGATTTATCAGCTTTAATCCAAAGAATTCCTTTCCCCGAGATTTAGAGAATTTCCCAGAAGTAAATAGTTACAAGTACAGATTTCTTTCCTGCAGTAACAGTCCCTTTTGGTAGTAACCACTACTGCACACTAAAAGCAGCCAGGATGGTAAAACTCCAGTGCTAACTGCTCAGCACAATGGGGTGAGGTTGGAGCAGGATCAGGGTAGAGTGGGTAGGTCAGCTAATGACAGCTAGCGTAGGAAATGGCAACACATTCTAGCTGCCATGACTGCTGGTATTTATTTATTTATTTAGCTACTTTTATGTACTGCCTTTTCAAGGTGTCAAGGTGGTTTACTGGTTAACAGGTTAAACAACAGTTAATGCTCACATGGAACATAAGAAAATAAGGGCATAAGCAGAAGCCTAGAAGGTAACATGCGAAAATAAGAACATAACATAGAGAGAGCGTGGTTGCACTTAATGCCAACTGAAAAAGAAGGAACTGTAGCAGTAGCCAGTGGTGTTCAAAAAATATTAGGCACCCAGAGCAAACTCCCGCCCAACCCCAGTTTGTGCTCCCCTGTGACAATGCTCATCTCTCCAGCTAGGCCCTCATGGAGGAGGCACACGGCAAGCATACCTTTGCTGGCTTGCCGTGCTGCCTTCCCTCTGGGGCCTGTACCTGTTCCCTCCCGGTGAAGTCTTGCAATAACAGCTGCACTGTGAGACTTCACAGGGGGGAACAAGCACTGGCCAACATCTGGGTGGGCTGCACCCACTGCCCCACCCTTTGAATTAAGCAATCCTTACCTGACAGCCCTTCTGCAATATCAGTAACAAAGATGTTAAAAAGAATCGGACTAAGGACAGATCCTTGCGGCACACCACTGGTAACTTCTGGTGAGACTTACTTGCAATTAAAATCCAAAGGAATGCTTTGGAATTAAAGGGCAAAAAATAGGAATATTTTTAGCTAAAATGTAAAAGACAAGGATCAAGTCACACAAACATAAGATATCACAGCACAGAGCAAACCAAGGTGTCACTTCGGTCACCTCAGTGGTTGAAGAGCACTTCACAGGACCAGAACACATCATTAATGATTTCATGGTGAGAATGCTAAAAGGGAGATTCAAAACAATCCAAGAACATAAAACTTTTGAACTTAAGATGCTAAGACACTTTCAATTGAACCAGACAGGACTTAATAAAGATATGGGCTTTCTAATCATAAATATTTACAGCCTGTTCACCTTATGATCACCCATCCACCACTCCCACTTCCCACCCCCACCGTCTCCCCTTGAGACTGTCAATGGAATGCTTTTGTGATTCACTTATAAAAACTAGTCCAATAAAAATGTATCAGCTTATTTCTCCTTTTATCTAACTTTAACCAAAAAGGTATTCCACTTTACAGAAGAGATTATTACTAAAAAATCTATTCATCAATGAAATGTCAAGGCAGTAGTTAAACTATTTGCTTCTAATACCTGTGAGTTCTCATGTAACTGTAGTTAAACAGGAAATATTTTCATGAAATGAAAACTATGGGTTATGTTTGCTAAAGACCGTTAAGGGCTTTCTATTTGTGATTGCAAAGTGGCAGTGTTAAGGGCTGCAACGTGTGTTAAAGGATGGGGCAGGAAGTAGGCGTTCCAACGGTAAGGGTGCTAGCTGATGGTTATTAGATGGTAATAGGACATTGAGCAGTAAGGGTGTCAAGCATGCACCTTAAAACCCGATAAGGCGGGTTGCCTTGACACAGGATAAGGGAGCCTATCTGCCAGTTAAAATTGAGCTGCTGGATAGGAGCATGGATGAACATGTCACATCCATATGTCCTTTACATGTTAGACAGTGACTGTGAGGATAATGTGTGAGAAAGTGAGGGGTGTTCATGTAACCTGCTGTGATGCCATTGGGTAGCTTAGGATTGGGTAGAAGTGTGCTCTGGAGGTGCCAGTATGACCACGATGTGGGCAGCAAAAGAATGACTGGCAGGAGTGATGACATGCACATCAGTGATACGTCCTAATGAGAAAAATTTTACCATGTGGGCCATGGTGTAGCAGCTGTCAGGAGAAAACAATAGTGAACATGATGGATATATGCTGATGGATAGACTGAAGGATGGATGGAGGTAGATGACAGTGCTGTATGGCCTTGCTGCCCCAATGTACCTGATGTGACCTCACAATTGCAGCTAGTCTCAGTTGTAGTGTGTGTGAAAAATAGCTGCTGTGCCACAGCAAAGGTCTATTACCATCTATTTGGGTGTCACAGATGTCTCAGCTGCTCTAACCACCATACAGTCTTCCTGACACATATGCATATAACAAATGGCCAGGTAAGTGGGCTCTGATTCAAGGACAGAACAGCCACACATCTGTAGAAGCTGTATGCAAATGCAAAGCGCTCTTGTACAGATAAGGTCTACACTCATACTGTCTGGTGGAACAAGGTCACTCACATGATGGTACACACCTGGCATCCATTCATGTCTCTGAACTGATGTGTCTCCCACAGTAGCCATATGGAGCAAGTAAGGACCTGGGATGAGAATGATTGCAATGTGCATGCTTGCAAACCCAATGTGCAATCCTAACACATAAAAACCGATTATTAATAATGTATTACCTAAGATTAATACTGACTCCTGGCAACCCAACAGTGAGATCAGAAGTAGACTGAAAGGCCTTTCTCCTGAGACAATAGAGGGTGAAGTGACTTTCCCAAGGCCATAAGTGAGATTTGAAAATGGGTTGGTCCTTTACTGAGCAAATGCACTAACCACTCAGCTACATCTCCATACCTTTCTTTACAGCACTGTCTAGAATAAAACAGACTACAGGTTCCTGCTTGTAATGGCCTAAACCAGGGACTTGAAACAACATTGCAGGCACAGTCTGATACAGTTATCTTGGGCTTGTCTACAGTGTTACACATGCATTACGGACTGCCCTAGACACTCAGTATTGCATCTGCATATCAGACACAAAGCAGCTGTATCAATCTCCTATGCTAAGGCCAAGCCACAAGTGAGGGCAAGATGCCCTTCCTTCCATTGTACCTCCTAAGTCAAACAACATTTGAACACATAGATCACTTTGCTGCAGTGTGGCACTAATCCCGGAGGCAGCACATGTGCAGGGTGTACGTTCCAATGGGACCTGCTGTACACACAAGATAAATACTTTTGCACATACACCATACTAAAACCTCAGTCATGACCCATGAGGTCAATCCCAGACCATCCTGCCCTCTCCAGGGGGCCATGCACACCTGCTCCTTCATCATACAAGACATGTAAGTACTGGGCAATGCTCCAGTGATCAGAGTCACCACTATGGCTGCAATGTGGGCTATGTGTGCCGGTATTGGTTAGCCCATTTATTTCCCAGGATGTACCTCACAATATGAGCACCTATATGCTACTTTTACCCCCATGGAGAATGTAGCAATCCAACATATGAGCTCTGTAATGTGCAGGCACATTGTGTGCTTCATGGACATAACAGTCGCCACATGAAACATAGAAACATGATGACAGAAAAAGACCACATGGCCTATCTAGTCTGTCTTTCCATATCAACCACTACAGCATTCCCCCATTTTCCCTTAGAGATCCTCTGTGTTTGTTCTTTTTCACCGGCCACCCTGAATGTGAGGAAGGGCACACATCACCTGGTCCCCAGCCCATGCACTGCAATAGATTTTTTTTCAGTATCTTTTTTAGTGCCAATATGCTGCAGCTGTTGATTGTGGTATGCAATGCTAGCCATTTGGCATTCTGCACACCTGTGACATGTCTTATTTGGTCATTGTGTTCTGCACTCATTTGTGAGGAACTCTTGTGTACCATCTGTCATGCTTTAGGGCTGGGGCAGCTGTTTCTAAGGAACCTGAATGCAGTAAGTGTTGTTGAAGGGAGAAGGGGGGAGGAGGGGAAGGATGCCGATGTCAACCCGCAGGGTCTGCCAAAATCATAGACATCATCATGTTACCAGCAGACCACTTAAAGCTTCTCACATCTCTTTCTGAGTCATCTAATCAGTTAGATCAATCCCAGTCATCCTGCATATGTTATGCAACAGTGGGCTGTATCAGCCACTCACATATTCTCTGTCTCCAATCTACTAGTCACCACCCACTGCATGTAAATATAAGCCATCAAGAAAACATTGTTTTTATAAAAACAGCATGAACATCCAGTAGCCTGGCTAGTGACTGGACTGCCAGAAAAAAATTATTGCAGGGGTCACTGCAGCTTGACCCTGCATAGTACTATGTGGATACATAGTGTGATGGCGCAGCTGGGTTAAACGCTAGTGAAAGGAGCAGAAATCACTCTTTTTCCCCTGTAGCTAAGAGCAGTGCAGGCAGAGAAAGGGTTAAACCTTCAACTAATGGAAAAAAACCTGTGCTCAGAAAGCAAGAGAGTGAGCCACACCTCAGCTCCATGACAACCAGGGGAGCTGACGTGAGAGGCAGGGGGGCGGAGTCAAAGCCCATAGGACAGCCCCAAACATTTAGCCACGAGGAAACAGTTAGAGAGAGAACAGGAAGGTCAGGAACAGAAAAAACGTCGGCAGCAAGGAGCTGTAAGAGTTCTGGGAGAGACCCTGAAAGGAGTTCTGAGGGGACCTGTGAGAGGAACCGAGATGGGAATTTAAGCAGGAGCAAAGATCCAAGTAAAAGGCTGCACAGATACTCTGATTGCAGGCAATGTGTGAGTAGCTCTAGTTCAGAGAGAAGCACAGCTGCATATGAGCAAGTGGCTGATTGGAAGCTCTGGAGACAGGAGTCAGAGTCAGACCCTGTTGAGCAGCTTAACAGCCGGGAGCAGAGGAAGCAGTCTGGGGACAAGAGGTTGCCTGTAAACTTGCCAGAAAGGGTACGGAAGGCCAGGAAAAAGGTGAGCCCTTTTGAATCTATTAAGGCAGTACTCAAAGAGACTGGTGTTCTAAGTTCCTCCCCCACAGCTCAGAGTAAAGAAGAGTCCCGTTTGAAACAGTTAAAGGCTTTATTAGAGCAGTGGAAGCCTGTTCAAGAGAAGCCTGTATTTAAAGAAAGCATATCAGACTCAGAGGGAGAGCCCATGCAGTTTGAAGAAGCTGGTGTTGCTAGTGAGGGTTCTGATATGGAAACTGATTGTGCAATTTGCCAGAGAGGGTAAAATCTGTGAACTGTGATACTAATGGTAAGTGCTGGAAGAAGCCTGACATTGTGCCAGTAGGATTTTACATGGGAAGAGGCAGAGAGCTGCTGGAGTGTAAAAGCCAGGCCAATTAGGCAAAACCTGGAAGAAAAGAGCATTACTGCTTTTGGTGTTTTAAGAAAGCATTTTCATTGCTGAAGGAGAAAGCAGTAAATGTTGTATATCAGGAAGAAGCTTGAAGACAGTGCTGTGAAAGGAACATGCCTGTATGTTTAGAAGCTGAATAATCCTGTTTCAGTTAAAGAGACTTTGCTTTGAAGAAGTATCCTTTTTTTCTGTTTATTGGGATAGTAGGTGAACACTTGTGCAACAATAACAATAAAACTTATTGTTAACCCTATTCCTTGATGACTCAGTCTGTGCCACAACTACAAGGGAACAGAGACCGCAGCACTTAAAGGGATACAAAATAAATATGTGGTCCGCCCACTCCCACTAGGCAGCCGCCTATATAAGGGGTGGACGCGACAATAGCCATGATATAGTCCCAGCTCGGTCAGAGTGAGAGTGGCCTCCCAGCATGAACAGATGTGGGCCCTCAGGCCATGCTCATGCAAGACCCACGTTAAGATGGCTCAGCCATTTACCTAATCTCTGACTCATATACATCCTTTGCAAACTGCTCAGTTTTGGACAAACCCCAGAATCCTCTGCTCTCATTTGTGCACCCTTTTAGTTTGAACTTAGAGACAGCAAATACAATGCAAAGAGCACTGGAAACTGGCCCAGAGACAGGCTGTGAGTGCATGTTAGTCCACAGTGGCCTACATCAGTCACATACCAGAGGACTGTGTCCCCCTACACAGCTTGAACATAGTACTATGTTTGTGCTCCCATATTATGTCATGTTCCTGGCCATGGACACTGCAAAAATGTCCAGTGGAGCACATGCGCTCTCCTACACTTCAGACACAGTTCCCCCCCCCCCCCCCAATTAGTATGTGGAAGCATGTTCCTCCCCACCTCTACCCCAACATTCACCTCCAGGTACTGCCTTCCCACATGGTGGCAGGTGATTGCAGAGACCAACATGACATCCTATGGTACATTCCTCCAGCTGGAATTGTGCAGGGACCATTCAGAGGTCAGTGTTCCATTTTTGCAGTCAGTCAGACTCTATAACAACATAAGGCTGGTTGTTGTTATAGAGTCATACATTATGTCATGCTGACTGCTGTGGTCAGGGGCGGCTCAAGGCAATCTGCTGCCTGAGGCGAGGGATGAGATGGTGCCCCCCCCCCCCATAGTGTGTGTGGGGGGGAGCACTTTCTCAAACTCCAGTCAGGGACTGAACCAAACCAAAAAAACAATTAGATGGTATGGAGGAAATGCAAGATGTTTGCACACTAAGGAACTAAAAGAATGAGCGAGAACCATAGCACACTTTATAAACCTAAATTAGAACTCATTTTTATTTTGTTATAAACTTCATTATAGTTCTTATTTTTTCTTTTTGAACATTTATTTTGTATGCACAGAACCCCCTCTCTAGTGTGTGCAGAGCAGAACTAGGACATTCACCCACAGAACTCAATATCTTTAAAAAAAAAAAAACGGATTCTGGTCATTTCACTTTAAATATTCTCCAGTTCCAGGTATATTGGGAACTAATATAAATCCCTACAAAAGTCACCAAAGATCTACAAGGCCAAATCTACCATACCATTACCAGTATAAACTTCCAAAACTCATACAAGGTGCCTACCCAGAAAAAAGCAGAACTATAAAAACTGTCTGACCATTTTATTCTCTGGTCATGCCGTCCTGTTCTGAGGCTTCTACTTTTCTGTCTTCTCTTAGCACTGTATCTGCCTTTTTTTGTGTCTTCTTTTGTTTTCTTCACTTCCTTCCATCAGATTAGTCCCAGTAACCCTTCCCACATGTCAGCTCCCTTCCAGTCCCAGTGCCCCCTCCCTGCCAGCATCCTCCCCATCACCCAGCCACCTACCAGTCTCATCCCCAAGTGTCAGCTCCCTTCAATCCTCCACCTTCCCCCATGTCAGTTCCCTCCCAGCCATCTCCTTCCCCTCTCTGTTCCATTCCACTCCCTCTCTTTCCCCCTGTCAGCTCTCTTCCAGCTATCTTTCTCCCTCTGTCAGTTCCCTTCTAGCCATCTCTTTCCCCTATGTCAGTTCCCTTCCAGCCCTCTCTTTCCCCTCTGTCAGCTCCCTTCCAGCCCTCTCTTTGCCCCTCTGCCAGCTCCCTTCCAACCCTCTTTTTGCCCCTCTGTCAGCTCCCTTCCAGCCCTCTGCCCCTCTGTCAGCTCCCTTCCAGCACTCTCTTCCCCCTTCTGTCAGCTCTCTTCTAGCACTCTCTTTCCCCCCTATCTGTTCCTTTCCAGCCCTCTCTTTCCCTCTCTGTCCAGCTCCCTCTCCTTCCCCATGTAGCTCATTCTGCTCCCTCTCCTTCCCCCTTTGTAGTTCCGTTCAGCTCCCCCTCCTTCCCCCGTTCCACTCCCTCTCCTCCCTCCATGTAGCTCATTCCGCTCCCTCTTCTTTCCCCATGTAACTTGTTCTGCTCCCTCTCCTCCCCCCATGTAGCTCCATTTCACTCCCTCTCCTTCCCCCCTGTGTAGCTCCATTCTGCTCCCTCTCCTTCCCCTGTGTAGCTCTGTTCCACTCCCTCTCCTTTCCCCCATGTAGCTCATTCCACTCCCTCTCTTGTCGCCTGTG